>JAKUAW010000002.1:72500-672500 GCA_030566775.1 [Candida] smagusa | reverse complement strand
GATAAACGAGTCGTACTAACAGCCAAACGGCGCTTCATCAGACTAGGAAGATTACTGAGGTTACGAAAGCCCTTGCGCTCGAAAAGTGGAGACAGCAGCAGATCCTCGTCCTCCTCGTTACTAATAAGATGCTGGATCAGAGGCAGGTCGTACTCCAACGCGAGGTTGAACATCCTTGACGTAGAGTCAAAGTATGGTGTCAGAGCCCCCAGCTCCTTCCCTTCATGTTGCTTCTGCTTCTTCTGTTGTTTGCTGTCATACACGCAAGGTGAGTTTGCTAGCACAGTAGGCTGGTCAAACTTCATGGTGATAACCTAAAAATCGGCGAATCGATCTGGTTTTAACAATGCCCAAAAGGTGCAATAAGTAACCAATCTGGTTATGTGTAAATATACAAAGGTTGCGGTGAAACCTGGAATTTACTATTTATTTTTTTGTATATTATTTTTTGTAGGTTTTTTTTTTAGCCGTAACTAAAAGTGATTGCTGGGCACAAAGAGAGAGGGAGGTTTAGATTTTGTTTTGAGTACGTTAGAGAAGGGTATGTGGGAATAAGGATGAATGTAGTAGTTTAGAAATATGTGTATTATAAGTGGGATGTTTTAGATCTAACTGTTTCAAGAGAAGAAATCGGTTTTGTGTCCGTGTTGTTCTTTTTCTTTGTCTTGAGCGTGTTGCTGCATCCAAATAAGGAATTGGCGATGGGGTGGTCCGTTAATGAATGTTAACAGGGATATATAAGTGAAAAATTAGCCCCGATGAGTATCTTCTGTAGCCCCTTTTGGTTGTTTTCCCCTGAAAAGTTTTGTGTAGAAGAGGATTTGTGGCATGTCCATTAGTTTGGCGTTTGAAGCTTTGTGGCCAGAGACTTTTCGGTGTTTACATTGTTAGTCCAAGCCATCCAAGTAGTCGTTTATACTCTTAAATCGGTGTGCTCCTCCTGCATCCGTACCGGGCGTCACTTGCGTATTTTCCGTTATGAACGTATCGTCCCCTTCATCTTCCTCAAACGTCTCATCAGCATATTGCTTTTCAATCAGATACTTGGCACTAAGTCCTATTCCTCCGTTTTGCTCCAAATAACTTTTTGTTGATACATACAGGTAATTGTCGTCTGTCAAGTATGCATTTAGATTAAGTGATGACAGAGATGACGTAATCCGACTTAGCCCATATCCGATCGAGTGCACGCTACCTATAGAGTTCTTTCGCAGGCCGCTCGCGCTATCGACAGAATTCTTGCGAATACTCACCAAACTATCACTACTACCGTTATTAAGAGGAGATGCCTGAAGACCAAGACCTCCAAAGATCCCACGATTTCCATCACTAGCATTATTGTCCTCGGGCTTGGGGTGTGCATTCAACCCAAAGATGGGCGGAGGTTCCATTAAATCTGTATATTTACGCCGTGTGGCCTCTAACCCAAGCTTCTTGGCAGGTTTTGCGGGCGAACTAAGCGAATCAATCGTTGGCTTTTTTTCCATCTCAACGCTGCTCTTTTCGCGCTTCATGTACCTCTGATGCAGACTAAAAACTGATCGGATCGACAGTGTAGGCAGCGAGTCTCCGATAACCACAAAATTGTTGTTAGTAGGGGTATCAGGCGAAACATGGGTGTTAATGCTCAATGGAGAACTAGCTCCATATTCAACACTCTCCTTAGTTAACACAAGTGGTTCCGGTCTTCTCTTTGGAAGTCCCCTCTCTTCATACTCAATTTCGGAGTTATTTATAAATATATCAGATCCATCTGCAACGCTAAGATCAATGCCTTCCAAAACGTTATTTGTGTCAATTTCTTCAACACTACCCATGGATGAAAGCAGCAGATCATCAAGGTACAGATCAAGAAGATCATCCACAGCCTCCAACTTCTTGAAGTTGGGAATGATATTGTCAATCTCAGGACTCGCAGGAGGCGTCGGTACCTTAACTTTAGTCTGTTTGATCTTCGGCTTTGTTTCTTTACCGAAAAACCGCTTAAACCGGGATCCAAAATCCTGTGCTTGAACTTCGGTTTCTACAACAACATACTTTGATGCTTCCTTCCGACGACGTTCCCGTTCAAACAAAATCTTGTTCTCTTCCAACCACGTTCTCCGCGCATCCAGTGTCATGTCAAACGTTGTAAATACATCCTTCTTGATTTCTGTTATCAGTGGCCGTTTTTGTGGATCTTTACTAAGTAGCTTCCGTATCAAATCTTTTAAACTGGACATCTCCTTCACATCCGAGTCGGTCACCCGTGACGACAGCTTAATCTTAGGAAACTTGAGCTCTTCTCGTACAATATTCTTAAAAAGTTTAAACTCGTTGAACCCATTGAACGGTAAATCATTGAAAATCAAACAGTACATCACCACCCCCAACAGCCAGATATCAATCCGATAGTCAATGCTGATTTTCTTGGTCTCTACCATAGATGCCCGGTTATGCACAAACTGACAGAGCTCTGGTGCGTAGAACGCCGGCGTCCCCATCACTTTGCCGAGCTCTTTTTCGTCATTCAGATTATTCTCCAATATTAAACTCACCCCAAAATCACTAATCTTCACCGTATTGTCGTGAGCTATGAGTAAATTGGATGGCTTGAGATCTCGATGTATTATATGCTTCATTGTATGCAAGTATTCGAGTCCATCCGCAACATCCCGAAGTATCTTATTAAGCGTCAACTTATGTGGACCTGGCTTGTACTTCTCATAATAATGACTATATTTCTTCCAATCAATCTCTCCGAACTTACAATACTCAAGAATAAGCAAGATCTTGTCAAAGTGCATGTCATCAATCACCTGGTGGAGCCGCACCACGTTTCGATGGTCGCACTCCTTCATGATCTTTATCTCTCGCTTAATTTTGGTCGTTTGACTCATGTAAGTCTTGGTGATGAGTCGTGTTTTGTCGATCCGGTTGATGGTTTTAATCGCCACAAACGGTTTGTCTAATGCTTTACTCTGGTTCATCTCCATCCGCACATCGCGTTTCATCACCATGCGTTTGTCTGGCCCACTCAACACCTCCCCGAGCAAAACCTTTCCATACTGGCCTTCCCCGATCTTTCGTATGATCCGGTACTTTCCATTGACCACCTTTCGGTTCTTCTCACCGTCGTGAGTGATCTCGAGCTTGGTGATATCCATGCGTTTTTTTTAACTAAGAAAAACGATTTGCTTAGCTGAGCAACGGCCCATTTGTTGGTATTGCCTTGATTTTTTTACACGTACGAGAGGGTGCATAATAAGGGAATGAGGGGATTGTTTAAATGAAGAGTTATGAGTTATAGACTTATTGAGTGGTTTTTTGTTCTTTATTGGAGTTTTAGTCGGTTCGGTTCGGTTCCAATGTTACTATAATTAAAATTCCTTCTTTTGTAAACTTCATTGAAACTTCATTGAAAACTTCATTGAAAACTTCATTGAAAACTTCTCCACTGAAAACTTCATTGAATCTTCTATTGAAAACTGCATTGAAACCTCTATTGAAAATTCCCATTGAAAACTCAGTTTTAAATTGGAAACTTTGGTTATAAATTGGAAACAAAACCATGGTACAAAAATCACAAATTAACCCATGACTATCATTACTATTTTCTAAGGATCTTCGGACTTAACCATGAAACTCACTTTTAAATAAAAATAATAATTATAAACAAAAACTCCATGTAATCCCATACAATCACACAAACAAACAATACACAATATGTACTCCCCAGATAAGTTCCGCGTGAGTCACAAAAATGCATTGTTTGACTCGAAACGCCGCGAGCGGGCAAAGACTTGGATCTGCAGATCTGGACAATACGTGATCACGCTCTGAACCATGCAATGGGTGCAAAAAACCCTTGATGGTACAAACACATATGAACCCTTTAGTTAGGATTTTGTGTGAGAGAAGATTTAAAAAGACGTTACATGAGTGAGGTAATAAGTAGGGTTTCCGAATGGGGTGTAATGTTGTGAAGCAACTATAAAATGAACAATAGGTATGAGGTGCATTATACTAAAAACTAGAACATCGAACACTATAAATTACTGACAATACAAATATTTGTATGTGGTTAGATACATCAAGATTGATTTTATATGAGGAATGTTATGAAGAAAGATTATTATCCCGATATTCGTATTATCCCGATATTCATATTATAAAGATATTCGTATTATAAAGATATTCATATCAACATTAAAAACATTACAAAAAATCAAATAAATTAACTTATTAATATAATACAACTATACACACATAACAAACACTCACTTTGTTCGTGTGTCAAGAGTTTCATCCATATCGTCATTCAAATCACGAATAGCAGCCTCCTCCTCCTCAGTTAAACCAGTAATATCTGGAGGAATCTCCCTCATTTGAACAGAAGGTGCATGATTCAAAAACCTCACCTGCTCCAAAATCTCCTGCTTGACCAGTTCTAAATACTTTTTCAGGTTCTTGTTATCTATTCTACCATCCAACTGAGGATGTAAAGAATAATCTGGACCAAACCAATCATAAGTAGGTAAATAGTTGGGGATTTTGGGATCCAAAGTAACGTCGGTAAGCACAGATGTTTCATATGCCCATAGACGGGATACATTACGAGGTGTGTACCCTCCTCCACCTAAAACAAGCATAGGGATTCCAAATCCTTTAATATAGTTGACACACTCACCGTGGGCTCTGATATTCAAATTGAAACACCCCAATCTATCATAACCAAGAGAATCCGCTCCACATTGCTGGACTATACATGTTGGTTGGTACTTTGCAATCAAAGGCTCCATGATCAGTTTGAAAAGACGAACATACAGATCGTCGTCAATACCGTCACGCAACGGAACATTTATAGCATAGTTTTTTCCCTTTCCCAAGCCCACCTCATCGACTGATCCAGTTCCTGGGAAAAACTCCCCATTGAACTTGTGGAAGGAAACGGTCATCACACGGTCCGTGGTGTAGAAGGCTTCTTGAACACCATCACCATGGTGCAAATCTATATCTATATACATGACCCTCGGATGCACACGAAGTAAATTAAGAATGCTTAGCACAATATCATTGACATAGCAAAAGCCCAGCGGCTCGAACTTCTTTGCGTGATGGAGGCCTCCCGACCAGTTAATGGCGATATCTGACACGCCACTAATCAACTTTCGCAGCGCGTCCAACAGTGCCCCTGTGTACAACGTCGAATAATCATACATCCCATCGAAAACAGGACAATCATCTCCAATATTAAATTGTGCCAAAAGATGAGACCCGCCCAGCTTGTGTGTCTTTTCAGGAGTGATCAGCTGGAGAAAGTCAATATAATCCTCTGAATGGAATGCAGTCAACTCATCCTTGGTGGCTGGTCTAGGGGTAAAAAGGTCCATCTTTTCATAGAGCTTGTACAGGATGACCAAATGGTCAGTCAAAAGAAGACGAAAAGGTTTCATTGGATGTAGAGCCCCGTAGTGGAACTCACTTGTTTCGGGGTTGTAGTGGTATGATACATTGGTACGCGTTCTCGAGCCATTCGGTTGGTAGAACGGCGTGTTCTCCTCTGTTTTTCGGTCAACGGTAAACGTCTCCAGCATGCTTTCTTTCTCACTGCTCGCTTTTTTTTCTATCTTATATGGGGGTCGTGCGCGCCACGGAACTGTTTAGAAAAATTCAAAATCGCCACCAAAATATTCAATCAACATGTCTGGTATGTTCATGAATGTATCTCCCTTAAACACAACTAACCTTTAGGATCCGCGGGTTTTGATAGACACATCACGATCTTCTCGCCTGAGGGCCGTCTCTACCAGGTGGAGTACGCCTTCAAGGCCATCAATTCTTCCAATATCACCTCTCTTGCAGTCAGTGGTGAAGACTCCGCCGTGGTCATTTCTCAAAAGAAAATCGCAGACAAGTTGTTGGATGCTAAGACTGTCTCATATCTTTTTAAGATCTCCCCTAGTATTGGCCTTGTAGCTACAGGCTCAATTGCTGACGCCAGAGCCCAAGCTTTGCGTGCCCGTGGTGAAGCAACCGAATTCCGTTACAAGTATGGTTACGAAATTACAGTCGAATCTTTGGCCAAGAGAATGGCCAACATTTCCCAATTGTATACTCAACGTGCTTACATGAGACCTTTGGGTGTTGCCCTCACATTTGTTCAAGTCGAAGATGAAGAAGCTGATCTTAAGGGCCCTCAGATTTTCAAGTGTGATCCAGCAGGTTACTACACTAGTTATAAAGCTGTTGCAACAGGTCCAAAGCAACAAGAGGCTACCACATATTTGGAAAAGAAGTTTAAGAAGACTGATCATGTGAAGGGTGACTGGAAGGCTACTGTAGAATTTGCTATCACTGCATTAGGTTCGGTGTTGGCAACTGATTTCAGAAAGAATGATATTGAGATTGGTGTTGCAACTAAGGATGGTTTTCATATATTATCTCCCGAGGAGATTGATGAGAGGTTGGTTGCTTTAGCTGAGAGGGATTAACGATGACGAACAAACGAACAACAAGCGACAAACGAACGAAGTGAGTTTGTTTGTGAGAAGAAAGGTTTGTAACATAGTAATAAATGAAGAAAACAAAAGTGTAAATTACTGAGATTTTGTAAGTAATTTATAGCATACTTGAGTATGATTTTCTAGAATGTAATGGCATCCGCAGAATACACCAGTAATTATACAAAAGAGTAGAATAAAGTCACAAAGTAATGAGGAAGCGTAGTATAAGCTAAAAAACCATCTCTTATTATTTTACAGTAGGTTTATTACAGTTTCATAAATACCATAAAATTAACCAATAGATCTTAGTGTATAACTCTTTCCAATAATATGTTAAGCGTTGAAGGTTGCGTAATAAGTATTTAAAAAGAAAGTAGCGAACTGTTTTTAAGTGAATTATAAATTGTGTAAAGCTCAAATAATGACGATACGCTGAATTGATAATAATAAGCTGAATTGATAAGCTCAATAATATAAATTATTAGCTCGATAAACTGAATGTAATGAGTTATAAACTATCACTCTATTAACTTATTTTCTCATAAATCTTTTTATCATAATCATGGAAACATAATAAAAGCCCCTATCCAGCTTATTCATTAATAAACTACCCTTTTGTGAGATATGTGGCGTATATAGAACATTCGATGTCAAAATATCTAAGTAAAAATATATCAATTTTCATAGGAAAGTCCCATTACAGCCGTATTGTTAGTAACTGAGAAATATTTCTAATCAACAGTTTGATGATATAACTCCAAAGGGCACATAATTACGTGTGCATGGTTCATGCATTGTGACAGTCGGTTGTCAATAATACCGGAAGAAATGTTGTTCGGCGTTAATCAAGGCTCATCTAATGCGGTTATCAATTGTTAGACCATTGATGAGTCCTTTATACAATGTTTTTTTGCTCAAAACACTTCTTGCCCGAATTGGATTGGTTCCGCTTGTGGAAAAGATAATTGTGGAGACGAATAGAAGTTTTTTTTTTTGCACCCAAACCCGGATATAATCCAACGAAGACGAATGCATTGAATTTCATATACGCCGCACACTACCACAAACATACCATCAGCTCACACGAAATTAATAATCGTATTCCGAGAGATCAGCTCGTCACAATATGACACAAACGAATGCTATCGTTTAAATTTAGACCTGGAGCCAGAAAAACATTAAACATGCTTTTCAACACTATTGCCTCCGCTGCTTTATTGAGCTCCCCAGCTTGGGCTGCTCTCACCAACCTCAAGCTTTACCTTGAATCCAACGATGCTCTCAACAACCAAGGTTTGGTTGGCTACCACGAGGGCGCTGGTATTTTGTACTTGCTTTCAGACGGTTCCGATGGAGAAATCCTCAACTACGATGAAGACTTGAAGCAAATCTACCTCCCTCTTGGTACCACCGGTGAAAGAGAAGCTTTCTACATAGAGAACACCATTGCTCAACTCTCTGTTGTTGGATACACCGAAGCTGTTGTCACTCCAGAAAACTACCTTGCTGTTGAAGGTTCCATCTCCAACTTCTACGCTTGTAAGAACATCAATGACCCATACCTGTACTCCACCAAGTACAGTGTTCTCACCTACTCCGCCACTGCCCCACAAGGTTGTACTTCAGTCAAAGTTAAGGTTGAGCCTATCTCAAGTTACTCTACCAACTACGCCCGTCCTTCCGGTACCGGCTCCGTTGGTGGACTTGACTCCAGTTTGACTGCTTCTGCAACTGGATCTGGCTCTGACTCTGATTCCGGCTCTGACTCTGCTTCCGGCTCTGACTCTGCTTACAACACTGCTTCTGCCTCCGGCTCTGACTCTGCTTACAACACTGCTTCTGCTTCCGGTTCTGACGCCTATGGATCTTCCTCCATCACTGGATCTGCCTCTGGATCTGACTCTGGTTCTTCTTCAATCACCGGCTCTGGCTCCAGCTCTTACAGCTCTTACAGCTCTTACGCTTACTCTTACTCCAACCACACCTCCTACTCCAACTCCACCTCTGGCTCTGCTTCTTCCGCCGGTTCTTCCTCCGGTACTGCCTCTGGATCTGCTTCAGGTTCTTCTTCCAGAGCCTCCACGCGTTTGAGTAGCAATGTTGCTGCTAACGCCGCCGCCGCTGGCTCTTTGGCCGGTGCCGCCGCTTTGTTGTTCGGTTTATTCTAAATATTTCACGGATATTTTATACCTTAATACATGTTTTTCGCAACCAAAACGAAGGGGGGTCGCTCTACTTTGAGGCCCTTCGTGACTGCTGCGCTCTTTGTGATGTTGGTGTTGATACATTTCATATGCAAAAGACCTCATTTCACTGTAAAACCAGTTCCTTTTAAAAAATTAGCTGCGTTAGGCACTTTTGATGAATCTCATCAAATAATAGCTGTTTCACCAGAGATTCCAGATTATGGAGAGGCTGTTATATCTGTACCATTGTTTAATCATTCGTTCGGTCACTCATGGGGCGTGCCTTACTCCGGGAGGTGGAGCCCGCCAGATGTCAAGTTCAACAGGGTTGTGTTGACCCTAGACACATCGGTCAATTCCACCCAGTACGACCGATTATCGCATTTGTATGTTGCTGGAAGCGAAGTGTGGCGCACGTCGACAATTGAGCCTGGTGGAACCACGTCCACGTCCTCTTTCTCCAAGGACTTGTCTCAGTACAGTGCACTTTTCCAGGGAGACACCCCGTTTGTATTCCAGTTGGACAATGTGGTGGAGGGGCGGATCCAGGGCCGGTTCGAGGTGACCGCGGTACTACACCTCTACTTTGTTGAGGAGGCAACAGACTTGTTTGGTATTGAGTCTCCCCCTGATTCTGTGTATTCGTTAACGAATCTCAATGGACCGCATAAACCATCCAGGGTTAGTGTTTCGGATAAACCATATATTGTGAATGTTCCCAGTATCAATGCAAACACCTCAAGATTGTTTCTTTCGATCTTTGCGCTGGGTAATGGCGACGAGGAGTTTTGGTATTCGCTTGGGGACCCTCATGGACCTGTTCGTGTGCTCAATGTGTATGTTGACGGGGTCCGTGTGGCTGCTGTAGCCCCACAGCCCGTAGTATTCACTGGAGGTGTGTCGCCGTTGTTCTGGAACGCTCTAGTGCTGACAGACGCTTTTGATCTTCCCACTATCGACATTGACCTCACGGGCTTTGTGGGTATGCGTGAAATCTCCATAGAGGTGAGTAACGGGCTTTACGAAATAGGTGAGAGTTCCACGCCTGCTGTAAATGAAAACTGGTTCATAGGTGCTAATCTTCTTGCATGGGAACACCCAGAGTTGGTTAAGGTAGATTCCTTGACCAACCACTCGGCCTCCTGCTCCGCTGGAAAAGTGGTTCGTGGCCTGCTTGCTGGATTTGACTCAAGGCATACCACCTATTTTCATAGTAACATCGTCTATTCATTTGAAAACGGAACTCGTATGAACGTCAACGTGACATTGGAATCTTCAACTAATTCAGCTAATCTCCAATTAACCTCAGATAGCTCCTCCATCGGTCACTACGCGCAAACGCATGTCTCCTCCACCATTAGCAACTCAGCACAAAACTCATCCTACGTTTTCCTGGCAACCTACCCATTTGCTCTTAGTAGCTCCTCGCTCACATTATCTTCCGGAGTCACAAAAGAAACTAACCGTCTCTACCACGCCAAAGGAATCCACTCATCGGGTGGATCCCGCACCTTTGATTTGTCAGACAGACAGAATGGAACTTCTGTATTTTTACTTGATCTGTACGTAATCGGAGGAACTGGTTCTCTTGACCAGGTGTTTCTGTACCAAACAGACAACACAACGACCAATCGCATCATTTCTGCGTCAACATCCAACTCCTCTCGGATCGGCCGCATAGTGCTGGACGTATCATATAACTCCCCCACGCTCATTCCTGACCTGTTGTTGACGATTACCGACTTTGTGGAGTATGTTTTGGATGATTTCGGTGACATTAAGCAATTTAACAATGTGAAGGACTTTAACAGTTTAGTTCGGGACGTAACCCGCAATTTTGCACCCATCCTCTTTGTGTAAATCAGAGATCTTGGCATGATAAAGAGATTTGAAGGAGAGAAATAATAAGAAAATGATTATTAATAGCAATACTGTGAATATTTGTTGTCTATTATGGCTATTTTCTATTATGGATATTGCCTATGATAGATATTATCTATGATTTGAAATGATCTATGATTTGAAATTATCTATGATTTGAAATGATCTATGATTTGAAATTATCTATGATTTGGGTATCTATGACTTGGATATTATTGTTATAGGGATATGATTGTTACTTGAATACTACATTTTTGATATTACTGTCAATTTTATCATCAGAATATTATGTTCTAGCGTCAACTATTTTCTAGTTCATCTATCCTAATAAACATATGGAATAAACAAATATGGACAAGCCTCTAAATATCTATCCCAATCCTTTCCATACTTTCTGGCACACTTTCTTTGATCTCTGAAAGCACGTTGAACCAAAACAATAAAAAAGAAGATTGGGAAGAACCAAGCAAAAATGGAGGAAAACCCACAAGCTAAAGACCAACTACAAGCTTGGATCCAATCAGCAGTATAATGGACCTTACGGGCGTACCTGTACCAACCGTCAGTCAACAAGAATGAACCATTGGCGGTCTTGATGAAGGTAGGGTTGACCAATTCACTGTAAGGCAAGTCTGGGAAACAGACTCTCTTAGAAGTGTTACCAGCAATCTGTCTACGGAAGGCGTTCTTTTGTCTGTTACCGGTGTCAAAGAAGTAGTAAGCAGCAGACAAAAGAACAAAGAGGAAGACGTTGTAAGGAGTGGACCAAGCGTACTCGGATGGATCACGGTAGTACAAGAACAAGGAAA
Organism: [Candida] smagusa; assembly: GCA_030566775.1. Taxonomy (NCBI): domain Eukaryota; kingdom Fungi; phylum Ascomycota; class Pichiomycetes; order Serinales; family Debaryomycetaceae; genus Kodamaea; species [Candida] smagusa. The sequence goes on along the minus strand of JAKUAW010000002.1, from coordinate 661,139 downwards.
CGTGGAAGTAGGTAAATGGCACACCGGCAATGTTCCAGAAGATCAACATGAAGCCGAACTTTTCGTAAGCCATGTCCCAGGTTGGCACAATGAGTTCTTCACCCTTACTACAAGCATTAGCATAGAGCCAGTGGGCGTAGAGGAGGAAGAGTGCTTGGGTGGACACATAACCGTACTTTTCGTACTGTGACACACACAAGGAGAGGGTACCAAAGAACAAAATGTACCAAGGCATACGCACCTCAAAGAACATCTTGAGATCTAAGTACTTACCAATTCTTGGGTTCAATGGAGCACCCATGAAGATGTCATAAATGACATTTCCAGTCATACGGTGGTAGTCCTTACTAACAAGCATGGTATAGTAGTACATTCCCAAACTCATCACAACACCATAAAGGATAGAAACACTCATAATCGGTCCAAAGTTCTCAACAAAGAACGTAAGTCTAAAAAGTCCGGTAACATGCAAGACAATTGAAAGTGCGAAGGTGGTGTAATAGGAATACACAGAGTTGCAAAAGTAAGGCAATTGCTTATTGTTCAAGTGAGTCAAAGGTTGACCCATTTCCCACACACCAGGTAAAGTAACGTAAAAGACAAGTTGCAAGGCAAAGAAGGTGGTAAAGAATACCCAGTGTCTAGTGGATGGTAAACCGTGCTCAACAAAGAGTCTCCACAAGTCATCAACCAAAAACAGCGACCATGACTGTCCGCTGACGGGCCACGCAGCTGCACCGTTGTAAAACTCCGCACTGATCCACATGTAATACATGAGGAGAGGGAACCCAACCATCATTCCAAGCGCACCAGCTGGTCCGCCAAACTCCCATTCGATCTCACTAGGCTTGGTGTATCCGTATGGCACCTGTTCTTCTTTGTCTTGAGCCATTGGTGTTGAAAATTTGTTGATTTTTTACGCATTATAAACGAGGGAACGAGATCAGATTTTGTTCTTATGTAACGTCATATGCGACAAGTGTTCTGTAGCATGACGTAAATATGCTAATTTCTTAAGTAATACGTCCTTATATACGACTACTCCGCGCATTCTGTTTGCACATTATTATTGTAAGGGAATGAATATTATTAATGAATGCATGGTTGAGTACCAATGTGTGCTTCATGGTATCGCCTTGCAATGCCATATTCAGGCTAAAATGTCAATTTCCGAATGTGGGGACAAAAACGCTTTCCGAAGGGTGGAATACAAGCATTAATGTACTCTTTCCGAATATTCCAAGAATTAAAATCGCTCCCACTTTGAATGGCTTTGTGAGGTTTTTGTGAAAGCATACCTTCAATTCAGAATCGTGTATTATTAGTAATGTTATTGAGATTTCAGTTCAATTATATGTCTTACCTTCCAATGTTTAATTGTGTATTCATGTACCTTCCATATAGATATGGTAGGATATTGTTTTAATAAAATTGTTTTTGCCATCGTAAATAGTTCTATCCTCCATTACTCGGTAATTACTTAAATGTCTGATAATTACTCTAATATTGACTGATAATTACTTTTCCCTTCATAGTCAACCTTCTTATATTTTGTATATACATTTGCCTTCCCATATAAATCAAATTGAATATGGAATTCAATAATACTATCCATTTTAATTTTCTTTTCAATGATATTCTTATTGTACTTTTAGTTAGTGATCTTATCATATTCAATAATACTATTATGAATTTTATTTTTATGATTCCATTTTAACGAATCCAGTATTAAAATTAAAATTCCACTACCAATATTCCCTTTTTGATATTACACTACCAATATTCCCATTTTAAAATTCAACCTTCAAGATTAAGACGTCAATATTAAGATTCCCATTCGATTCATTTTCAATATATCATCTTCAATATTTCTATCTTATTTAATATAAAATTCAACTTTATAACACCTTCCTATTTTTTTAGTGTATTAATTTACCTTCCAAATTAAGAGCAAATTTATTCGTTACCTTCTATTCAATTCTATTCTATTATATTCCATGTCAATAATTCATTACAGCATTCTAATTCTATTAATATTCCTATAATCTTTAACCTTACCCATTTCCATTACTTACGTATATACAATATCGAATCTAAATCTCTCAAAGCCAGTTCACCATCATTCAATAAACTATTCTTAAGAACAACCAAATTCTCCTTGACAGTCTCAGCACCACCACAACCTAGTCTCATTAAGCCAGTAAAATAAAGATCTAACTTCTCATAAGTATCATTATGATCCAATGTGAAAGCACATATTCTAAGGGCATTTTGAAGGGATGCAGCTCTAAGGTCAAACAACTGAGAAGGTAAGTAATAATTCTCACTTTCAGCTACGATTCCCTTATCTCTGGCAAGATCTCTCTTGTAGTCAGGATTCAGTTTAGATCTGATAAAGAAAGCACCACCCAACATACGAGAAGTCAACTCAGCGATCAAAGTGTGATTTCTGGGAAGCTTCAAGAAAGTGTTGAGGATTCTGATATAGAGAGCGTCAACCAAGGTCTGCTCATAGAGGTCCAACCACGAATAGACTTGGTTGACTCCGGAGCCGTCGTTGTACTTTCCGAGCCCGCTCAGAGGGAAGTATATCATTTCATTGCCGGTGTATTGGGGGTGAATAGGGGATGACTGAGGAATCATATGGGTGTGTCTAGCAACACCCACTGCAAACTGGTTCTTTCTGCAACATTCAACCAGGGACATCAATTTGGTGAGCAAGTCCACTTCGATGTTGGAGCCTGCAGACACTTGGATCATACCCTGAAGGAACTCCTCGAAGAGTTTGACATAGTTTGCCAGGTATCCCAGGAACATATTGAACTCGTTTAGTTTTGAATCTGAGGAGGGAAGGAGCATTTCCATTTCCAAGAGTTCATTCTGGTGGGTTTCATTAATATTGAGGAAGTATCCGGTACGCACATACTTCGAAGCGCGGAAGATGGAACATTCACTGGGCTTGGATGTGGCGTTGGATCTCAACATGATTTCTAAACGTAAGAACCACACGTTACACAACACAAAAGTCCGTGGGTTGGCTTGAGTTTTCCAAACGTCGTGGTACTTCATCAAGATGTTACGGGCCGCGCATACATATGGGCGCCAAACATCTAAGTTGTACTCGTCAATGGCTACATACGCCGTCACAAGCACTAACACCGTCAATATAAAGTCTTCAGTCATCCGCATCACGTCATCGTCACTTGGATTCTCCAGAATATTGATACTTTTTTGACAGAGGTCAAGGTACATTTTCCGGTACTGCTCGTGCGACCCGTCGCCCGTGCTATTTCCGAGAAATGTTGCCAGCATTGCCAAAACTGCCATGAGTAAACTCTCACTGTGAAGCATGTGTTCCAAAAGCGTCAACATCACTGGGTTCCGCTCAATCAGAGGCAGAAATGGGAAAACATGGTACAGTAACTCTGTGATCGATATGGCTTCCAAGTACGCAGTATGTGGACTACTCAAATTATGGTGTCTAATGACTTGGAAAAGAAAAAGTGCAGTTGTTGGATCTTTAGCAATAGCAAATTCCTCCGTATTTGGTGCCGTAATACGCTCGCGACCAGCATCCACTTCCCCCATTGTGACACAAATCTTCTCCCCCAAATCTTTGATCATTTTAATCACTTCTGCAACCAATGCACCAGATGGCACTGCACATGCAAGGATTTCTGATATTTGATTGCGGAATGGTTGTTTCCTTTTTGGTTCTTCTTCTTCTTGCTCCTCTTTAATAGATTTACCTTTAAGCCCTTCAAACCGTAATCTTTGATTATATTGGTAAACACAACACTTACTAAGTCTGGTACAATTAGTACAAAATGGTTTGGTTTCATCACACTTGATTTTTCTGCGTTTGCATTCATCGCACCCACCACGCAGATACTTTCTCTTCTTAATCTTGGTTGTTTTGGTGATGGGAGAAACAACTTCTCCATTTTTTAACTTTTCTTCTTCAAAGCTTCGGCGAGGAGTCGTCTTAGTCTCCATCATCGTCCTCTTGGTCTCCATCATGGCTCCAAAAAATTTTGACGGAAAAAACGTGGAATCTCATATCATTTTATGTTTGATCATTTTAATGGAATTTTTTGGTAGCTTTGTGTCATGAATACTTACGGAATGATCAAAGCGGAAGTTGATGCTATTTTCTACGCATGGCACTGCCGGCCCACGATGATCGCCCATGCCATACTACTATCGCCGTTTTATCGAATAGTGAAGAAGAATAAACTACCTATTTGATCGGCATCCACCATCTTAATCTTATACCTTCTATACCCGCCTTCATCGGCCGATCTGGCCTAGACCTTTTTACGTCATATTCATGTCAAGATCTCCGACTTATTTTTATTATATTCTTCTTACAAAGCCTCTTCTCCGTTCTTTACAATCAATATCTCGTGTACTTCTTTTATCTCATCTTCTTCTTTCTACGTTGAGCAGTTTCAACTTGCCGTATTATAGTATCATAACCCTTCGTGCTTTTTGACCGGACGTACTCTAAATTTATCTTAGTGGTCTCCACAATCTAATGCTTATTATTCTATCGATTTCTTTAACATTTATCTTCATCCGGAAATACGCCTATACTACACCTGATTCCGTTGACCTCTATCCGCCACCTTCAAGCCTCTTCGCGGAATGCATTCTCCCCACTTACTTATTCATTTTCCAGTATCCTATGATGCATATATATACTTCTGGTAATTATTATGGCATCCGTTTATCTATCGTACCCTCTTGGGAGGAAGACCGATAGAAAAATCACTTATATCCGGAAATATATTCCGGTACCCGGAATATTTCCGAATGCCTGTCACTTCCTCCAAAAGCATATCTTACCCACTATACTTTAGCGGATTTAACTAAGATACCATCTCCTAGTTTATATCATACCCTCCGGTTGTACTTTTACTACAAGGTTTATCGTTACTTCCGATTTGAAAATTAAGCCGTGCCATAAAATCCTGAAGTCGGTAGGACGGTAACAACTACTAACCTATTCCGAATATATAATTGCTCGCCCACTGTCACAAACCTACTGCACTTCTAGAAATATCTAGCATATATGAATCTAAGCATTATTACTAACATCCTGCACTTCATCTCACATTTATTACACAATGTCTTTTGAGTAAACTTCGCATCAAGCTTCATCTTATCAAACCCCCCCCCCCTCCTTGTTCTGTAATCTTTCCTTCCTGTGCATTTTCATTACTAAGCTTGTCATGTACGCCGTTCCTACCTTATCCTATTGACGTTTATTCTTTTATGCTTCACTTGTTCGTCTTCCCCCAATTTTTTTACGCAGCTCGCGATCTGCAAACTTTCGTAAATATCATAATCCTTCTTTGAGCTCTTGGTATATGATGTTTAAAGGCATACATATCAGTCTCTTTTTGGAAATTTTACTGACTCTACAATCCTCAAGATTTATCGTACGGCGGTATCATATTGTAATTGAAACGAAAATGTAGATCTTAATGAAAATTCATGAATTTGCAATATATACCTTCAATATACCCATTTCTAATGTAGACATATAGTATCTTCTACATGGTGTAATCCGCTCTTCTGGTTAACTTAGAATGTATTGTTTAATAGCCGGAACCTAAGCCTCCAACTATACCATTTCTGTAACTTTGTCAATCAACTGTCAAATCCCTATTACTGGCAAATCCTTTCGAATCCTGTCGAATCCTGTTAATTTTAAACAATTCCAGCCTGTTGCTATTGTTTCCTGTCATTCGAATACTGTTATTTCCAATCAACTTCTCCATCCATTTTTTCCTCACTCTATATTCAAGCTCCTAAAAATATCTCGTAAATCCGGTTATCTCGGATTCTCATCTCACCACCTGTAGAAGTTAGAAAGCCCCCAAACAAGAACTACATTCCGCTCTAGCGTAATTCCACAAGCACCCTCGTTGTATTTTACTCCATTCCGAGATTCCTTCGTACTCTTATGTAATGTTACGTTAAGAACCCTCGTAAATTTCAGTCAATGTCAAGTCACATTTATCCCACATTGCTGATTTCACTCAGAACTAGAATATGCGCTATCAACAATCGTTATTATCATATATTTCTCAATGCTCAGTTCCGCTGACTATCCGTAAAACCGGATTTCCCATAAACTGATCCTGTATTACTACATATGCAATTAATCCATTATGTTCACATTCTTATAACTTTATAGGTTCATCAACAGCATATCTAGCTAGATGGCACTACGGAAATTACGGAATGGTTGGGCATGCATGTTTCTGCACTGTCTATCCCTGCACTTGTAATATACGAACACAATATATGTGTTTTGATGTATTTTCTTCTTAGGTAGAAGTTGTTTACCAGACGGTTAAATTTTGACTGGAAAATGCCTTGAAGTCACCATATCATATTTAAAATCACATCGCGTAGTATTAATGATCACTCATTCGAAATGCATTTATTTATACTTAAAAATGCACTTATGTTTCAACTTCGGAAATGCAGTTATATATAGGTTTGCTTATTCGGATTTCGATTAACATGATCCTTATAAATAGATATTTACCGTGGATAAGCACTATCTCAGAAAACCTGAAATAAATCTTTTTGAAGTACGTCTAATATCTTTTAATATTCAAAGAAAGTGATCTATATGTCGTTGGATATTGTGAGCCTAAAAACTTCTTTGGTCATTCATTAAATATAGTTTGTTTAATATTGTTAATATATCATAGGAACTCGCACTCCAGATCTAAGATATTATTGAAGAGTATTCCCAACTTCTTTGATCGTAATAGTTAAAATTGTGAAAAAGCATTCACAACTCACTTGATCGAAATTAATAAATAGGCACTGATTATCAAATTAAAGAAAAAGTCCACTCACAACAACTCACAGATTCCCTCGTTCGTTGTTCTCTTCGTTGCTATTCCTACAAATTCAAACAATTCTATAGATACAATAATGTACACTAAAATACAAAGCTCAGCTAATCTTTGTCAAGATTCTTCTTCCATGAGGAGTATTCTTAATACTCTGTAACAAAGGTTGCAAAGCAGACGATAACCTTAACAAATCTTCTGCATCAGCTACATCCAAACTAGTTTGTAGGACATAGTTACCAAAAGCATCATTCAACATTTCACCCAAATGATCCTCTTGTTCAAGTAAAACATTGATTAAACTCTTAGATAACTTATTAATTCTTAACAGTTTTTCAATGACATTCAGGCCAAATTTATGCAAACTCAAAGCAACCACATTACGTTTTATGTGATTAACGATAAAGCCGATCAGGGCTTCATCACCCCTGGCCAAGACATATTGAACAACATAATTACCAAAAGGGTCCAACAGTAACGAAGCTGCATTTTCAGCCACTTTAAGCAGTAATTGCTTTCGTTGTTCATAGTTTCCGTGGTCCAAGCATCTTTGCAAGACGCAACAACCATGTCTGTGAGTTGCTATTTCCACACAGTTACGCAGGGTTAAATCGAAAATAAACTGGTTATCAACAGATGATAGCTTTTGAAGACATTTTTGGACAACGTGGTTTCCGTTGAGGTCGCGCAGAAGCGCCACGATGCTAGGCAGGAGAGATTCGATTATGAGACTCAGTTCTTCCGGGGTTGAAATACATTCGACAAGTTTCTGGAGAGCTCTTGTTCCATGAGGATCCAACGCAATGCGGCTCATGTGTGGAGCACTATTTTTCACCAATATTAACCGTTGATCTACACTAACACACTCAAACAACTTTTGGATCAAGTAGTTGCCAAACGGATCAATCATGAGCTCCACAATCTTCAAATAAATCTCGTTGAAAATCATAGTAGCTGCAATGTCATAACTGAGAACATCACCTGCGTTGTTTCTACCCAAGTCCAATTGACGTTGCAAGAAACGGCACCCATGTTGGTCTTTGCACAACAGATAGATTTCACCGGTAAAGTCTTCCAACTTACTGTTGGCATACTTCTGCGCATCTTCGCCCTTGCGGCGGTTGGTGTGCATCACTTTGCGGTGCACATTCATGCCGTCATTAAAGTTACGGTACTTACGGTGCGAACTGTGGTGGTATTGATGTGGAGGGGGGTGTTGGTATGGTTGGTGCATCATCCGTGGATCAAAATTCCATATCTCATATGAACGTTCTTCATTCACAGGCTCATACCGATTAAGAAGATCTCCTCCAAATTTCTCTTCTTCTGCGAACTGACCATCCAAAAGCCCAAACTGAAGGCCGGTAAGAGGTGCAGGCAGTGCACTCGACAGAGTATTCCACGTCAGAGATGGCGTGCTAAACGAAGGACCTGTAAACATCAGCAGTTGATTGGGCGTGCCTGTGTACATAAACTGCGGAGGCAAGTCAAAGGGCCCAGGACTGGGCCCATGTGAGCTCTGTGTACCAAATGCACTTGATCCCGTATGCCCAACTATCATATCTGGACTGGTTGAGCTAGCCCTCTTGGCGGGCGCTTTTGGAATCACCCCCGACTCTCTTCCATCATCATCCAAGTTAAGCTGACCTATCGCACCAAGGATGTCCAACTCACGAACATCCTGTTCCTCATCCCTGAAGAATGACGACTCCTTACTGAAGAACGATGACCCGATCGACGAAGAACGAATGTATCCACTCGTGCCTCGCTTGCCGTTGATGTCTCCACTCATGAATAGTATGATGGGAAAAATTTTGCTTGAAAATTAATGCACGACCTGACTGTATAGTGACTGACAAGACTTTGAAATGATACTGAGGGAAAGAATGTGATTATATAGGAAGGGTAGAAATTACCGAGATTACAAAAGTTTAATTGAGATGGTTATTATAAGAAAGTGATTAACAAGATTGGAAATTAGTGTAAATATGTTTAAAGATAGTTAAAAAAAATGTTAAGAATCATATAAAGAAATATATAAAGAAGTAACATATAAAGAAGAAACCTGTAAAAAAAGATGAATACTTATGAATCATTAATAAACATTTCATAAGACATAATTCAATAGAATTCATTCATATTAACTCACTACTACATTAAGCAGTAACATAATTTGATTGGCAAAATACTACAACAATAAACGTTACCTTATCTATTAGAACGGAACTAACTATGTAATTTAAAAACGACGGGAAATAAAGGGGAATCAATAAAAAATACGGGGCTAGGTATCAAACGCAATTTCAAGGGGGATTAAGTAAAACGCGGTTGCAACCATGCCCAACGTCATGATATACCAATGTTGGAGATTAATGGGGAATGATAAAAAAAATGAACTGTGGGGACAGTATATGCTTCATAATTGACAAATCAATTAAGAAGACTTTTCGTGTTGAGTAGAAACTCTTTGCATAGAAACCAAGAAGTCTTCCAAGGATCTAGAGCTGTGAGATTCTGGCTTTCTTGGTCTACCGTTACAGAAGTTGTCGAAACTTTCAGAAGAAGACATCAAGTAGTAAGCACCACCCATAACACAGAAGACACCGAAGGAGAAGATCCAGGTTCTGACAACAGTGACAATGTCAGTCCAGTTTTGAGACCACCATCCGAACAAAGTGAAACAAGTGGCAATGATGTCGACGATAAGGACGGCACCACCCAATTGCCAAGATGGGATAGAGGACCAGAATGGACCTTGAGCTCTGGTAACGAAAATCAACCAGTTTTCAGTCAAAGAAATTTGCAAGAACAAGATACCGTCCATACCACCGAAGTTTTGGATGATACCACCCTTCTTCATGAACATGGTGGTCAAGGTGATCCAAGTACCAACAGCCAAGATTATACCCAAGATAATAGACATACCCCACAATCTTGGAGTGTTCCACTTCACAGGCTTAGGGTCGTAAGGAGCGTTATCATAAGCAATTGCCAAGGTAGCAACATCAGCAAAGATAGCAATGAAAACAACCAAGTCAATGTTCAAGGATCTGTTAAGGATAGCAATCCATAAACCAAGGAACAATTCCAAGTGCAAGGACAAAGCAATACGGTAAACAACGTAAGAGTACATTCTGTGGAAAATTTGTCTGGAAGTCTTCAAAGCATCAATGATAGCAGACAAACCTGGGGCAAGGAAAACAATATCAGCAGCAGAACGGGCAGCATCGGTAGCACCTTCGACAGCAATACCAGTGTCAGCCTTCTTCAAGGATGGAGCATCGTTAACACCGTCACCAGTCATGGCAACCAAGTAACCTCTAGATTGCAAGATTTCAACGGCATTGTACTTGTGTTGTGGGAAAACTTCAGCGAAACCATCAGCGTTTTCAACAAAGTCGGCAATTTCAGAACCAGCCATGTCACCACCGCCGGACAAACCCAATCTGTCAGCATCGTAAATGTTAGTACCAAGACCCAATTGACGACAAGTTTCCTTAGCAATACCAACGGCATCACCAGTCAACATCTTAACTCTCAAACCCAATCTTCTAGCTTCGTTAACAGTAGCAGCAGTGTCATCTCTTGGAGGATCCATACATGGCATAATACCCAAGATTTCCCAGTGGCCTTCACCTCTCTTTCTAGCAACACCCAAGGATCTGAAACCACGGGAAGCAAATTCAGCAACAGTGTTTTGGTAGTTTTCGTGGACATCTTCTGGAATTGGGTGGTCATCTTCGACAGTCTTCAAGACAAACAATGGGGCACCCTTAACACAGACAATTCTTTCACCTTCTGGGGATTCAACGATAGCAGTAACCTTCTTGGAGACAGGGTCGAAAGGTTGGAATTCCAAAACCTTGTACTTGGTCAAAGCGTTCTTAGCACGTGGGTAGTTAATCAAAGACTTCAAGAAAGCCTTGTCAATAGCATCCAAACCCTTCTTCTTTCTAGAAGCAGCCAAACAAGCAGTCAACATCAAGTCATCAGCTTCAACACCTTCAACAGTGTATGGTTCGTGCAAGGACAACTTGTTCTTGGTCAAGGTACCGGTCTTGTCGGAACACAAGATTTCGACACCAGCAAGGGATTCAATAGCAGACAACTTTTGGACAATAGCTTGCTTCTTAGCAAGGTAAGCAGCACCGACAGCCATGGTGGTGGTAACAACAGCTGGCAAACCAACTGGGACACCAATGATGGTAATAGCCAAGGTGTGTCTCAAGATAGCGACAATCTTAACAGATCTGTAGAAACAAGCAACCCAGACAACGAGCAAAGTCAAGATAACGAAAACCAAAAGAGTAGTACCAATACCGTTCAAAACTTCGGTAAAGTGACCAGTACCAGCAGAAGCCTTGTTAACCAAAGAAGCAGCTCTACCAACAAAAGTAGAGTCACCAGTGGCAGTAACAACCATGAAAGCTTGACCAGTCTTGACAGTGGAAGAGGAGTAACAAGCGTCACCGTTTCTCTTGTCAACAGCCAAGGATTCACCAGTAATAGCAGATTGATCAATTTGCAAAAGAACATCTTCAGAAACAATACGACCATCAGTTGGGATAACAGTACCTTCGTCCAATTGAAGGATGTCACCTGGAACAATTTCGGTGGCTGGCAATTCAACCAAAGCACCGTTACGGACAATAAAAGCAGAGTTAGCCAAGGTCTTCTTCAATTCATCGACAATAGAACCAGCTTGGTATTCTTGGATGAAACCGACAAAAGCGTTCAAAAGCAAAAGAGCACAGATAACACCGAAATCAACCCAATCTTCCAAACCGGCAGCCAAGATAGCAGCGGCTTCCATGACGAATTGAATTGGACCGACAAAGAACATAACAAACTTCAAAACAAGGTTTTCTTGTTCTTCAGCCATTTGGTTCAAACCGTATCTCTTTCTTCTCTTAGCAACTTCATCGTCGTTAAGACCAGTGTTAGGGTCGGTTTGCAACAATTCTTCAGGGACAGCCTTGAAGGTGTTGTCATCGACTTCATCTTCTTCATCAGCTTCACCTGGAGCATTGGATTGCAAGTCAAGGATCAATTGATCAATGTCATCGTCTTCGTCGTCAGAGACGTTCTTGATCTCCTTTTCGTGAGTAGGTTCAGTTGCACTCATCTCAAATTCCCTAGTTAATTTTTAAATTCAAGTGGGAATGGCTCAATTAAATACCTAAAATTTTTTTGGGTTTTCGGGGGATGGAAAATTGCACGTCGTCCTGCATGCAGTTTGTTTGTTTGTAGTTACCGAAAATGTATTATAGGTAAAATAGAAAACAAAAGCAATACTTATCGGGTTCGGCGGCAAGAACCGGTCACCAGAACAGGAATTTGAGGGATTTATATTTATTAGAATTGTATTGGATGAGAACGGTAGCACTAAACCTATAATATTCAGGTAAGCCTACGAAATACGACTTTCCGGTAATCTTTGGTCCATACTTTTCGTCTCTCGTGTTTCTCTCTACAATAAAAAATTTTCTTTGTCTATTTGCACAACTTACTCAATCCGTCTTGTTTTTCGACAAATTCGTAGCTATACAAGCCATCGTTATCGTTTACTACTTGTACTTCCTCTTATAATTCCCATGCACACAATTTGTATTATCTGGTAATTGCTTGGCCGTATCTGAGACGTGCACGCAATGTTTCAGTACCTCCCGGACTCACAATCGTATTACAAAATTCTCTCGCCGGTCAACCAATAAAAAAAATTAGCGCACAGAAGATCTAATTTGAAAAATTTTTCTATGGAACGTCGGTGCTGCAACTCCTCAATGCCCGCCGGTTTTACTTTCTCTCGGTGAATTGATGTGTTCTCCATCTTAAATTGCTTTATTTGCTAATTTTTGCTATCTCCCGAGATGATGTAATTTTGCAGTATTTGTGTTTTGATAAATCTTCCGATATCACAACATCTCTTGGACATAATGAAAAATTTTTATATACCCCTGTTGATCCAATCACAATGCTCCTGTACCTTCTTAAACCCCTCGCTTCTTCTACAATTTTCGCTACTTATTGTGCCCTACTATTTGCCTTTTTTTTAATCTTTGCTATCAGCAATCTCATGTGAGTCATCTAATTCTGAAACTTTCCTTTTATGTAAATAGGTCGCTTGAACAGTAAGGCGTGCACGGAGAAGTATGGCGCATATTTACCGTCATGAATAAATCATGTAAACGAGGTGGTCTAACCCACTATGACGAGTAGTTTAGTGCTTTGTTTGCAACTTCTCATGTTTGTGTTCCTACGAGCTTCAACTCCATCGGGTTTTTAGATTTAGTGCTGCAAATTGCGAACACCGAGAACAACACCGATACAACTGTCGGGTGTATCTTATTTTTTTCAAAGCCATTTTTGAGTGGTGTAATTACTTGAGTGATATAATTACTTTAATACGATTCTCTATAATTACTGTTTGAAATGTTTTAGAGTTTATTAGAGTTGTATTTTTATACTTCTGTTTTTATCGTTCTGTTATAGTTCTGTTTTTATACTTCTGTTTAAATCGTTATGTTTTTTAAGACTTACTGTTTTCTAAAGCTACTGATTATTACAATTACTATTTATTTCTCTACAATTCCTTGTTTCTTTAAAATTCCTTATTCTTAGAATTTCTCTTTAATTCCTCAATTTTCTCTCTTTTTTGTAATTTTTGGAATTTGTCGATGAAATTCCTTTAAAGATTGTTGTTAATTCACAAAACGAAGTAATAAAGATTTACTGATTATTACAATATTACTTCGATTGTATTGATATAATTTCTACTTAATATAGATATTAGTACTTGTGATTATAGAGATTGTTAACGATTCTTTATATTTTATTGTAAGGAAAGTGCTATGTGTGAGAATCATAAATGTAAGAATAGAAAACTCTAGTTTCATCAAATAACGCATCATTATCGGTTTTAAATTCCATGCTGATTCCTCTGACTCAATTATCGTGTTTTTTTTACATCTTTTCTATTCCGAGGCTTATGCAGATCTATTATTGTATAGATGAAGTGTTACAGACGAGCATGTATTGTGAACGAATACTATTAACCCGAGTAACAAGAACTGTTTATCGAACAGTGTTATCTTCATTAACAAACAGTGTTAATTTTAGTAACAAAAAGTGTTAACTTTAGTAACAATACTCGTAACATCTGTAAATACATAGGTGTTACCAAACGAAATTCTTTACGCCTTCCTTTTAGTATACTAACCATAAACATATTTCATATTACTAGCTAAAAATCATCAAGTAATCTCAGAAGAAATTAGGTTTGAAACCACGTAAATGTACAGGTATGGTTAGGGTCACATGCTTAAAGACTGAAATAGTCTTGTATGTTAAATAAGAGCTGATATTTGTAGAGTGCAAAAGTATGAAGCGACATGTCCCAAGTCATATAGGGTAATGTGTCAAGTTACCAAAGTTCCGTCACAAATAAGACTTATGAGAGGCACAAATTGAACTAATGAAAAGTGACATAGATTGCTAAAGAACTCGACAATGGCATACAAACTCACAACCCACAACTCACTTCGTTCTTTGTGAGTGTCTACACCAATAACAATTTTTAAATACTTAAATTCTTACAAAAATGATATCTTATTACCTACTGGTTATGCTTCTTGATCTTACTCAACTCCCTGCTAGCTCTAAACTTCCACTTAATTGGTCTGAATGACTTGAATAACAAGAACAAAACAGCACCAATAAATCTGAAAGCAGCCAAACCAGCGACAATCCACAAAATGATGGTCAAAAACACCGCCGAGTTACCAGCAATAGAACCATCTTTGTTGGTAGTACTTCCTTTGGTGAACGTGTCGACACCACCAGCTTCCAAAACGATGGCAATCAAAATAGCATTGGTTACAATCCAAACCAACACAGTCATGGTTCTAATAAATGCATAGTAGGAGTCATCCTTAAGTTTCTTCTTATTTGTTTCAGAAGGAGGAGGAGGGATTTCTCTTAAAGTTTCCAAGGTGCTCAAGTAGTTTTCGTTCAACTCTTCAGTGACCCCAGGAACCACCATGACCAACTCGTCCTTGTTGACACCGGTGGACTTGGCGGCACCCAAATCCTTGGCCACAACATTACCCTTGGTACCCCAGGAAACATCATGAATGTTACAGAATGCATAGATATTCAAGATGTTAATGTAGGATGGCGAAAGCAACACATACTGCACGAACGACGTGAACATAAAGGTTGGTTCACCATACATAAAGGCACCAACGAAATATAAGGTATAGGTGGAAACAACAGAAACAACCAAGTCTCTGAACTTACTATTGGTGAAAATCATGGTCACTTTAAAGTCATGTTTATGATCATTTAGAACATCACGCACAGTGTGGACAGCCAAATAGATGGCCGCGAACATCATGTACGCCATCAAAACAGCAAAGAAAACCGTGATAACAAGATAGAACTTTTTGGTACCTCTAGGTGTATTACCAAACGCCAAAATAAACGTACACACAACACAACCCACATAAAACCAAAGGAAAATAATGGCCAAGTACTTACCGATCTGGAAATTCATGTCACTAGACCCCAAGTTTGCAGTCAAAATTCTAAACACCAAGAAGAAAGAAGCCAAAGAGAACCAAGACACCAAGATGGTGACTAACTGATAATAGAATTCCAATTGCAAGAATAATTTACGCAAGAGAGAGTGCTGAGATCTCCAGATTTTGGTCCAGTGGAACACAGCGTAGGCTGCGGCAAAAAGAGAACCGTTCAACCATCTTCTTCTTTGTAAGACGAATTCATCGATTCTTTCAGGGACATCGGTTTCGGCCTTGGCTTCGTTGACATATCTCAACACGTAGTTGTGACGCCTCTTGGCAACCAACTCGAAACATAAAATTCTATCTTCGGCAAGATACATATTAGATGTAAAGATTCCGGCTTCTTGATAGTTTCTTTCTTTGATGCCTCTTTCGTCATCTTCCTCATCCTCATCGATTTGCGAAGCTTGATGCAAGAACTCACCCTTGAAGTACTTCTCCAAAGGCCCTTCACCATCCACGTTCAAAAGAGCTTCATATCTATAAGCTGAAAACGCACCAGGCAACACGGAAATGAAACCAAACACAGACTCCATCGGCTTATCCAAGATGTTGGAAATCTTATATTCAAAGTTTTGCGCAGCAACCAAAGGGTTTGCCAAAAGACGCTTGCTTGGACCAAGAGAAGCTCTCATTTCACCACAAGCACCAGCAACGTTTGGATCACGGAACGCTCTCCACAAGTAGTAAAAGGCATCCTTGGAAGGCTTAGTACCACAATCCAACAACATCACCACCTTAGGCTTCAAAATCAGGCCGAACGCTTGGAACGCCCATCTGTGCGAGTTAATCTTTCTCGTGTTCTTTTCCTTCAAGCAGAAAATCATCTGCACTGGGTTCAGGTTTGGACACAAGTGGACTCTATCGTTGACCACATCAATCCCCACGGTCGAGGTGTACTCGTACACATGTGCCTTGACCAGGCTATCGTTAATCTTGGACTTGGCATACCCGTCCTGGTACACACCCATTGCAGACAAAAGGTGTTGGGATCTCTTGTTCAATTCAAGACGACCATCATTCACAATGATAATCACAATCTTTTTCCACAGGTCTTCACCCCATGCCGGGTCGGATCTCGAGGTCAAGTTCTTGATGTTTTCATACACACCCTTCAATGTTCTACCCAATAAAATCTCATCTTCGTTATACATGGTGATACACACCATAATCTCCGTTTCTCTTGGAGGCGAGTACAACGCTTGTCTGATATTGTAGTTAAACTTGGTGAAATTAGAAGGACCACAAGTAACAGCCGTATATCTCATAAAAGACATTTCACGGCCTCCTTCCGAGATCTTCTTTCCGTATGTGTCCAAAAGTGCACGCGGAACTGGACAATCAATCACATAGTTACCATTCACCAACTTGGCCTTTTTGATTGTTCTTGTGTATGCAAGTCTAGGCTTGAAGTCGTCGTCATCCATCAAGATGTCATCCTCTCCCATGCCATCACGCCCTGTGGCTGGTGTCGACCCACTTACAGACCGGATCGTGCCCTTTCTGTTAATCGATCTCTTGAGCGTGTTGCCTCTTCTCATAATCTCCTCCCCAGTCTCCGAGAAAAGCGAATCATTGTCTTCATCAAACGGATCAAACTCCTCATCATCCGCATCCTTCAATTCGTTCAAAATGTAGTCATCTCCTGAAAACGTCATCAATTGAGAGTATGGTCTGAGTGGCACCTGGTTGTCCATGGTGTCGATTCTCTCCAACTCGTACTGGTTGTTCTGATCAATCAACTGCTTACGTGGACTGTAAGCACTTTGTGGGTATTCGGGTTCTTTTTCACGGAATGCAACCGTCTTGGTCCGACGCATGGGCTGCGAACTAACACTTCCTTGCAGAGCATTGAACGCCATCTTCTCATAAAACATGTCTGCGTCATCATCCATAATAGTGCTGAATCCACTAGAAGGCTTGTGTGCGTGGCCTCCTTGGTAAGCAATGTTCAGTGAACTTCCACTGGATGACATACCTGCAAATCCCTGGTATTGCTGAGGCGTACCGCCACCAAACTGGTTGTACGGCATCATCATAGGTGGCGGACTCGTTGTGTATCCCATGTTAACAAGTGGTGGTGGTGTGGTCGATGAAGACACGTTTCTGGTGTGGTGCCCATCATATCCCATACCTGCCAATCCAACACCGCTGCCAAAATGCGCCAGCGAGTTCCTAGAATGTTGCGAAACACGCTTGTTTACATACCCTCCGGCGGGCCCAGTCTGCACCCGCTTGTCAACAAACTCCTCGTCCGCAAACAAGTCGTCTTCTTCTGGTTCAAGTCCTCCTCGATTGCTCATTGTTGTTAGAGAAAACTTTTTGATTCGAAAAAAAAACAAACTTATAAAGTTTTTTTTTGTTATTTTTGGGGCTTTTGCTAGAGGTGGATGCTGTTGTGTGTGCTACACTGTGGGTATGTGTCGTTGTCACAAAGTATGAATCGTGATTTGGTGTTTTTTTACTTGTATTATTTGTATTTGTATGATTTAATTTGTGTGTGATTTACGTTGATATGCATTTGGATTGTCTGATTGTGATTGAGCTCCTGGATTGAATCTAGGCTGAGGCATGATCTGTTTCAGACCCTCCTGGTGGCTATATTTAGATTTGATCCGAATAGGGTAACACAAAAAAACGAACACAGTGAGTGCGAGTGGTGTGACTGTGTGTAATATACGAAGTGCTAGTGTGTGTGTAATTATAATAAGGAGTGAAGCTATGAGCTCCATTCTCTTCTATATATTACTAACGTAGACAGTATTTATCATAAACATTACATCTTTTACAAACTCACTATCTATTTTATCAGTATCTATATCTTTTTTTATCACTATCTATTACAAATCGAAATAATCTTCATTATTAAGTGTATTGTATATCAGCAGTGTGGCTGGTCCATTACTAGTTCTACATTCAATTATGAATAAAGTGATGCAAGTAATCTATAAATGAATATTATATGACAAATACGTGAGCAATATTCTATTCTGCGAGTAATATATATTACCAACATAGTAGTGGCAATCTATAATTATAATGAACAATTTTGTGAGTAATTAACCACATGCGTGTTGTAGGCTATTCTTGAGTAGTGTTTACTGAATTCCAAGTTTATCACAATGTAATACTCCTATTAACAATACTACTCAGAATTGCAATAGTTTATAAGATTGTTGTATCTGATTCATTTCCTCACGTTGCTAAGTCCAAATACACTTTATTATTAGCAGTCATAGGTAATTTTCCTAACAAACTACCTAACCGATTTCAACAACAAATTAACTAACAAACTCAATTTACTTTTCTCCAACATTACAAAGGTTCTTATCTATTCTTCTCTCAACTAATTATACTCACAAACAAACTCACTTCGTTAGTTTGTTTGTTTTCCCTCACATATCACACACACACCACTCCCTAACCTATCCAAACACTCCGAATGATACCCATGACCACACTTAAAAAAAACTAACTCGCAATGATAATAAGCATCGGCAATCATAACATACAACTTACCTCTCTTTCTCTCCTCCCATGCTCTATAATGATCCTCTTCCAAAGGGTTGTGATTTCCCCACATATGCTTTGTACACGAGGAACACGCCTTAATTGGGATCCAGCCCTTCAAAGTGTCCACGCGGGTGACATCCATTGACTTGCGCACCTGCTCATTGATCATCTTCAACGACACCTTCAACATTTCGGACTCGTACGAGTACGACGAAAACACCTCCAGGAGTATATCACGGATCGCCACGGCCGTCAATGCAATGTCCTTGGAGTCGAGAATGCAGTTGAACACCTGGAGAAAGTGGCCCTCGCGTGTGATTTCCCGGAAGCAGTCGTGGATGCAGCTGTTTATGAACTTGACGTTGCTCACATACAAGCTCTTGGCCACCAACACACGACACATGCCGACCCATTTATCGACGGAGTTAGCGTCCTTGGCTAGGGCTATGGCCATTCCAAGAAGACCCTTTGTTTCGTCGGTCTCAACATGCTCCATGGCCATGTCCAATGCTTTGTCAACATCGCCCGCCCTCCGCATAAGCAACACTACACTCTCGTAGTATTGTTTTGTTTGCAAGTACTCGGTCATTTTGGCGGTGTCTATACTGTTATGCCATTTGTCCATCACCTGGTACACCTTTTGGCGGTCGTCAAGTAAGCTAACATATGCATACAACATATCGGGGTTGACGTGTTTGCCAGCATCAATCACCTTTTCCAAGTACTGTGGGTGCTTGATAGCCCGAAAATGGAGTTTTGGCTGGTACTTGTCTATCAATTCATACACCTTTTCCATGTCAATGGCTAGTAACCGTTCAAAGTTTTCCACAATCATCTGGTTCAAGTTTAGCGTTTCTGCAGCGGATTTACTCATGCTTAATGCTCTCTCTAAAACATACTCCAAGGTGTAGTGGCTGTTTTCGATCTTGAGCCAAGCTTCCAATACCTGGCTATATCTACCTTGGAGGCCATAGATATCCACAAGAACATTGTAATAGTGAGCCATTTTAAGTTTATCAACCAATGATGTGTCATTTAAGTCGATATACGGAAGCATACTCTGAAGTGCAAGCTCGCTGTCTTCCTTGACGTCCTTACTCAAATTGTTGATGAGCGTGTCCACCACATACGCAAGCGTGGATTCCAGAAGCCGGATGAACTGTGGAAACTTGGGGTAGTTTCGGCCAATGAAGATTGCCAACTGGACGTGGTCTTCCGCCGTGAACTCAGCTCTGTTGGCATCGAAAACATCGAGAAGCGCCTCCACGATGTATTGTCTGGAAATAGCTCCGGAGTCCTCGTTCAACAACCCGTCCTCAAAAAACTCATTAAGTGCTTTGAGCATTAGAAACGAACTGTGATGGAGAAAGTGAAACAAGTATGGAAAGATAGTGTCATTGGAAAGCTTATGACCTTCAAGAATAATATTTCCGAATAAGATTGAGTAGATGGACTCTTTTGCTTGTTTCGCGTCGTCCTCTGCTATGTACCGATCGGTTGGATATTGTCTGCCAGTCAAAATATACGAAATATACATGTACACCTTTTCATTTTCATCGTTGATGAAACCTGTTAATGGCGTCACGTAATCTTTCAACAAATATGTCCAGATATATACCAAACAATCCTGGAGCTTGTACTTTCTGCACAAGGTAATAGTCAAATCGATATCCAAACAAGAAATATCCAACACAGTGAGTATTGCGGTTAAAGTATCTCCATCATTGGAATAATGCTGCACTAACAGTTTGAGGATAATCGGCAGAAGAGGCAACTGACGCTTGGAAGCATCAAGAACATAATCCTCGAGCGTATCGAAAAACAACCCAACATCCGCAAAACTCTCAAACACAACCGTCAATAGATCCAGAACCTCCGACATATCAAACATCGGGTCCGCCACAAAAAGAAGCATCAAGTCGATGTATATTCTCAAGAAATACTCCGACTCTTCGTCGTTGTCCAGAGTGAAGATGACCACAGACTCGCGGAGAATCTGAACGAGATACGGCTTCAACACCACTCCTCTGTTTGGGCCGTCCAACCCCACCATCACCAACGCGCCCGACGGCTCGCTCTTGTAGAATTTCGCCACCAACCGGAGTGCACTGGCGTAGTTTTGGCTTCGGAGATGACGCATCAAGTTGTCTGCCCAGTTCAAGAAATGACCAACTCGAATGGAACGACTACTAGCAACAAAAAGCCTTGACTTGAATGCAGCTACGTTGTACGAGTTCAATTGATTGTTTGTCAGAATACCCAACAACTCATTACGCAACAAATTGTGCGAATCAAACGTTCCAAGCACTTCAAGCTTTCCATTGTAGTATAAAACCAGCATTCTGGTTTCCCCGGCAACATCCAGAAACACAGACAACAAGTTCAGAGCAGTCCATTTAGTCGATAACACCGTTCCCGGAGCTCTCCACCGTGCCATCTTGGTAAATGGGAGTTTGGGAATCGCCTTATCTTTATCTTTCAAATCAGAAACCACTGCATCGAGATTAGGCGGAAGTGCCTTGTTTTCTAGCTCTGCAATAGTCAACACATTGCCCCATGAATATGCCAAACGGGCATTTTCAACCTTAGACCCGTTTTGCATGCATGGGAACCACTCGACACACGCAACACGGTGGCTCCAGTCCACTCCTCGCGCACGCCCGGCCTTGAAGTGCGTTACCAAGTGCGTTCTCGACGGGTCGTCTAGCGAAAGCACAGATACTACCAAAAGAACACTTCCTGTCACCACCGCCATCACCCCAAGTCGGTCCGTCAATTGGTGGGACGTCCCAAGCGGAAGCACAGCACAGTCGTGCACCAAAAACTTGTCATCCGCCTGCCCTGCATCATTGGTCCCTAAAAGCTTACCACTACTATGATATGTTTGCAAAAACCGAGTGATCACATGGTGGTACATTACAATCCCATCCGTGTCCACACTCACCAATTGCGTGTGCAGCTCCCCAAGGAAATGGATCCGCGATATCGCCACCGCCAAATGGCCCTGTTTGTTCTCAGCAAACCGTTCTCGCTTGCTAACCGGTTTAATTACATTATGTATGTTCTTGCTAGCCATGTCCCAGATGTAAATCTCCCCTGCCCGCGTTCCTGCCGCAAGCATTCCCAGATCACTAGAAAACACCATGCTCGTCACCTGGGGCACCGCCACCACCATCTCCACCTCATGCCTCGAATTGAAACAAACAACCTGGTCCTGACCAGTTGCCACTGCCATGTACAATGCAGATGCCGCTATCACACTCACACTAAACCCTAGTTTCTCGAGTGTATCTGAAATCTTTGTCGAATCTGCCCATATCACAGAGTCTTGAACAATGCTGTTATCTTCAATGTCTGGTCTAGACAATGCCTGTCGTGCTATCATTCCTACTTTAACCTGTTGTCTATCATCAAATCTATCCTGGTGACTGTCTTCTGATAATGTCCGTTCTGGCAGTGATATGTCTCGGACTGGGATATCAAAAATTCCCATTCTTTTATCGATTGTGTATATAAATTCCTTTCTGTTCGTTAAATATGTTATTTGTTCAGTATTCAATATTCTCTATTAGTATTCAATCTTCTCGATTCAATATTCAATGTTCTCCATTCAATATTCAATATTCAATATCCTCAATTCAATCAATCTTTATATTTTTCTATGATTTTTCTCTGAAAATTAACATGAATCTTTCACTCCAAGATCCATTTGCAGTCGCCAAAGAATACCCCGAAACACTAACTAATACATTCCAATGGGGCCATTCGGTGGTCATTCAATATAACCACGGAGGTGACTATCTTGCACTGGGACTTTCGGACGGAAGCATTGTGATATATGACCTAGGTTGTAATGGACTGATAGTGGCTCATCTAGAATATAACTCTCATACAAGACCAATAACATCGCTAAGCTGGTCACCATGTGGTCGCTACCTACTTAGTTCGTCGCAAGATTGGACTTGTAGGTTGTGGGATTTGCTGCTAAGTACTGAGACGTGTGCTGTGATCAAAACCATCAAGTTCGATGGACCCATTTGGCTGGCCCAGATGCACCCAGTCAACCATCATTGGTTCACGGCATCGCTCTTGGACGATGACCCGGTCTTTGTCGATATAACGCCCGAACAACCCGTGGTGCGGCCACTCTCACAGAGCCTGGAGCGTACATTGGTACTGGTGTTTTCGCCCGACGGTGGCTACATCTTCTCGGGTACCAACAAAGGTCTGCTTAATGTGTACCGTACGTCAGACATGCTGCTTGCGCACACATCCAAAGTAACCAACTCCAACATTAAGAACTTGATAATTTCTACCGATGGCCGCAAACTCGCCATCAACTCGTCCGACAGAATTATACGGCAGGTTGAGTTGCCCGACTTGATCAACCTGGACAACCCACTCGAGCTGTGGGAGTTGGAGGTGGAACACAAGTACCAGGATGTGGTCAACAGGCTCCAGTGGAACACAGTTGCGTTCAATTACAACGCCGAGTTCTTGGTGGCCCTGACATATGGCCACTCGCATGATTTATATGTGTGGGAAACGAGCATGGGATCGTTAGTGAAGATTTTAGAAGGCTCCAACGAGGAGTTGATTGACGTCAAGTGGAACTATGCCCGTTGTAGTATTGGGTCGACGGGCTTGGATAGTGGAATGGTTTATATGTGGACCGTCCAGTTTCCTCAGAAGTGGAGTGCCTTGGCTCCCGACTTTGTGGAGATTGAGGAGAATATCGAGTATGAAGAGAAAGAGGATGAGTTTGATATTATAGATGATATTGCCTTGAAGAGGAGGAGGTTAGAGGAGGAGGATACTGATGTTGATGTTATTACTAGGGAAAGAGTGAATGCGAGGGGATTTGTTGTGAGGGATTCTTTTATAATTCCGATAGATTATGATTAGAAATGAGTTCTTCTTAAGCGAGATACTTCTAACTAAGCAATTTAATATTAAACAATAAAAGTTAATTCGACTATTTGTATAATCATTAAAATTTGAACCCTTAAATACCATTAAAAATGTTTTCTGAACTATCGAGATTCTTTTTGTTTTCTCTTCATAAAAATATACCGCACATTTTGCGGCAAAAAGAATGCTCCACGGCAGGTTCGAACTGTCGACCTTCAGATAACACAACCAGGTGATTATGAGACTGACGCTCTACCGACTGAGCTAGTGAAGCTTTCTGTGCTCTAAAAAATGGTGTGATTATTAATTGATCAGCAATCATGATATTCATAGTAAATTTATGAGCATAGATTTTTATGTATCTACTTGTTAATTTGCTTATTGTGATCCTATATTCCTTAACTTTTTTAAAAAGAATCCAGCTTTTTAAAATATTGGCAAATACTTGCTTTACCAAAAAAGTAACATGATATTAATTAAGTCATCTGATAATGAGGTAATGTTACAGATGTGAAGTCATATTACGGATGTGAAATCATATTACAGAAAATACTGAGCAATAAAACCTAGCGATTAAACGTAGCAATAAAAACTTAGCAAACAATATCAGAAAACATCAAATGAACAAAAATAATTAAATAATTTCAAGAATGAATGATCATCTATAAAAAATGGTCTTCAATAAAAACTACAATAATACTACAATTGTTAAATCCTTAACCTGATCTCTAAATTCATAATTTCAACTAATCAGGGAATCTAATTTACCAAAAAAATTTTGAATCGTCTATATCCGCACGTTGAAATTCATCTGAAAGGGATGATCGCCTATATCACAAGACGTTATGGAATTTTCTGAAATTATTACCAAAAATGGTATAAATGATAAAGCCGAAAAAAGTGCTCATTAAACCGTTAAGATGCACTTCATAAAAAAGCAAAAAAAGAATGCTCCACGGCAGGTTCGAACTGTCGACCTTCAGATAACACAACCAGGTGATTATGAGACTGACGCTCTACCGACTGAGCTAGTGAAGCTTTCTATTAATAAAAAAATCCGAGGTACTCAGATTAACAAAGGTAGAGATAAACCTGGGGAAGACACTTGCCGAATATTTTGATATAATCCCGCGTCATCATACACAATACACGTGATTCATTAGAAAACAATAGAGGCATGCAAATATGAAACAGATCAACCCCGGCCAGTATTGTTCTATGATTGCCTTCAGTGCATGTAACAGAATGTTGGATCATTATTTCTAGAAACGGGACGAATATTGACACTCGCGGTCAGGAACATCTCACGTGGCGCGTCAGAAAACAAACAAAAACAAAAGCGGTGTCATTAGCTTGATCATGGTTTGTAGAGGTAGCTATCTATAATTAGCAAAGGTTGGGTTGTGAAAAGTGGATTGCTTAAAGGTTCAAAAGAGTGGAATAAAAAGGTTGATAGAAAAGGATAGAGTATGAAAAGAGATGCGAAAAAGGTGTGCAAAATTTAACAATAGAAGGTTCTGGGAGTCGGCAGAGACCGTTTTGTAGTATATCACGTTGTGACCGGTTCATTTATAGTTCATCATTCGTAAAACTCGTAAAGCAAGAGAAAAAATCGAGAAATCCCCCAAAAAAAAAGTAAACAACAACAAACCATGTCTTCAGCATCGACATCGACGCCGCGGAAAAGGGGCATTGGGCTTGAAGACGATCTTCCTGTGTTCGACGATCCAGCTGAGCTCGTCAATGCAGTCATATCCGCGCTTCAGCAGCCCGAGGAACGGACCAATGTTGCTGATACCTACGCCAATGACAAAAACTTGGCTACGGAGATCCAAGCATATGCTAAGATAGCAGGGCTGGACTGGACTTTCTACGTTAAGTCTTTGGCTATCTCTATAGGACGTAACACTGAAGGTGCAGTTGGTGCCTCTGTCATCGACATTGACTTGGGCCCTGCCAAAGTTGTCAGTAGACAACACGCTACCATCACATACAATTTAGACACACGTCGCTGGGAACTCAAGGTTCTTGGTCGTAACGGTGCACGTATTGATGGAACGAAGATCGCAGTTGGTCCAGCACATCTGACCCCCCTCCACCTGGGAGCAATATTAGAAGTGGGAGGCACACAAATGATGTTTATTTTACCTGAACTGCTGCCTGAAATATTGCCAAAGATGGTCACCAAGTGCTTAACGAAGTATAAGGACAACGCTTCGAAGATGCGCAAATTGTCATCGTCATCTTCTTCGTCGGGTTCCGGCCTTAAAAATTTCCAAATTTATGACAAGCTGCAGTTGATTCAACTGCCTTCTCTGGTATCTGCAACTTCATTACAAAGTAACTTGGACCAAGATTTACTGAAAGAAGAAGCAAAGGACATTAAACCTCCGTATTCATATGCTACTATGATCACTCAAGCTATTTTATCCAATGAGGATGGAGTAATGCTGTTGCTGGAAATTTACAATTGGATCGCTCTGCATTATGCTTATTATAAATACCTGAAAACTGGTTGGCAAAACTCCATTAGACATAACTTGTCATTAAATAAAGCATTTGAAAAAGTGCCCAGAAGACCTAATGAGCCTGGTAAAGGTATGAAATGGCAAATCAGTGAAAGTTATAAGGAAGATTTCTTGAACAAAATTTCAAATGGATCCTTACTGAAGAATAGAAGAGGCTCTTCAGTATCAAGACAATTACATTTACATTTGGCTACTCATAAAGCATTACCAGAACTGCAAAAGAGAGCTTCAGATGACCTGTCTATAGAACTGCAATTGCACCATAACCAACAGAAACAACTTCAAGAACATCAACAACAGCAACAACTCCAACAGCAACAACAACTTCTTCAACAACCTCACATGCAACAGATGCGACATAAACCAGACCAACAGATGATGGCTGGCGGTTACCATCACCAAAGAACAAACCTGTTACCAAAGCTTGGTCAAAATTATATGATGAACCCAATGCAACAATCCATGGTACAGAACCCAATGGCATTCATGAACCAACCAAATGGTTATAACATGAGATACGGATACCTGGGAACATCCCCTCATTGGTATGGAGGTGTTCCTGGTCAACCAAATGGCCAACCAAACGGCCAAATTAAACCAGAAATTGCTTCTCCTCACAGACAAGTTGCTGATTTGAATACAACCCCAAAATTACCAAAAGTAGGAGGGTCTAACTTATTCACTCTCCCGCCTCCAAGTGCTAACGGCCATTCTCATAGCCTAGGCCACTCAAGACTGAACTCATACGGGAACCAACCAATGGACCCAGCGTTTTCTCTGATCCCTACAAATGAATCAGCAAATAATCATTCAACTGCACCAAGTTCCCTGGAATTACAATTAGGGTTCACATCCCCTAAAAAAATAGCTGCATTGGAGGCATTCACTCCAGAAAGGGGCCTGAAAGGTCTCAATAGTAATAATTTAAATGCCGCAAATGGTAACTCCAAACTTGGATTATCAGTGGGTAACCCAGGGAATCAACTGCTGCCTGCATTCTGGAACTTTGTACAATTTAGTACCCCAAACGGCCAGACCCCCATGCGTAAGGGAAGCGACGAACTGCATAGCCAAGGTAGCCCTACTTTAGGCCGCAAAATCCTGTCAAATAATACATCTCACGATAACAGCGTCAACTCGGGAGCAGGTAATGGTTCGACTAATACTTCCGCAAGCTCTACTAATGGGGAGCCCACAGGTAAAGATGACGATAAAGAAGAATCTCCTTTGAAACTGAGATCAGATGGTTTGTTGAAGGGCGAAAAGGTTGTATCTGCGTAACCTTTATTAGAAATCCAGATTATTTTACTTCACTTTTGTCCTTAATACATTTTGGATACCTTTTGAATCATAATTCAGTGCTTGCAACTGTTTATATTTATATACACTGATTCTTCTTGGTAGGAAAATACAAACTAACTATCACTCATGTAGATTTTATATACAATAAATTTTTATTGAATTTACTTTCGTAAATTATATGTGTTTTCTTTATGAAACTACTTATGACTCTTCTTTGTGAAATTACCTATGACTCTTCTTTATGAAATTACTTATGAGCTCTGTTAATTGATTAACTTTTCGTAAATCAATACATTAATGAGCCCTGTTTCTTAAATCAGAAAGTTTCTTTTCAATATCACGCGGAGTCTTATTCAAAGCATTGGCAATTTGTATTTTCTTTTTGCTTGGAAGTTCGTAAAATCTCTCTGCAAAATCACCATCAACCACATTTTTAACTGGGTTATAGTGACTGCGGAATTTCAAATGATCTTTACCCAAAATATTCAAATGTTCACCTTCTTCTCCATTAAAGTATTTCCTAAGCTCTGCATGTAATTTCTGCATTAAATCTACCTCTTGTTGCGTGAGCATTGGAACAAGCAATCCTATTATGCCTTGGAGTCCGAAATAAACAAGTACCTCTTGCCCACCGGTATTGAGGCTTCCTTTAACTATTGAAGTTGCTATATCACCAATGTAAAATTCACACATACTGGTTGTTTTCAGAATAGATCCATTATACACAGGATCAGAGTTTTTGAGAAAAGTCCAATCGTTCTCCAGCTTTTGGGAAACTTCTTGATTCAAACGAGTAACAAAGATACTTCCAAATTTATCACCTCCAACAACAGTATCATAATCCAATTGGGATAACGAGGTAATATGTCTTTTAGAACTGTCGTCAGCAAACGGAATAAATGTATTCTCATTAGGGTCATACTTGACAAATACTGTAGATAATTTCGAATCACCAATAACAATCCTATCTTGACCCATGTGAATTAACTTGATGATTTTTTGAAGGTAGTTTATGTTTGAGGACGATTTACGCAACAATTGCTTTTGACCCAATTCATAGAGCCTCAAGTTGTTGTCTGAGGCTACCAAAAGTCTTCCATTGAAAGAAGAGATGGCATGGGGTTGTCCATCAATCTCTGTTTTGTGGAGAAACTGTAAACTTTCACCTATTAAATATGTGTACAAGTAACACTTGTCATACAGGTTTGGAGAAAACTTTAAGTTAGTGGTAACACCTATTACCAAATAGTTTTGATCCTTTGACTTTTTGAAAGATACTTTGCAGATAGATAACAACAGCTCGTTTGAAGTGAATTCTAATGATTCAAGTAACTGTTCATTTTCGTGATCCACAACCTGCAAACAAGAAG
Organism: [Candida] smagusa; assembly: GCA_030566775.1. Classification (NCBI taxonomy): domain Eukaryota; kingdom Fungi; phylum Ascomycota; class Pichiomycetes; order Serinales; family Debaryomycetaceae; genus Kodamaea; species [Candida] smagusa. Next base: position 632,055 of record JAKUAW010000002.1, on the reverse strand, counting down.
CCCAAACGTCGGCCCTTTCGTATCCAAAAGCATCATAGAACTCTTGATTAACATCCTTTTCGAAAGGACTCTTGATACCGTGTTGGGACTGGATGATGTAGGACTTGGAGCCGTCAGTTAAGAGTTTTCTCGGGGTATACCTTAAACGGACCTTTTGGACTTTATAATCATTCAATGGGTCGAACTCGGAGTCCTCCAGACCCAAGTGGAAAATCACCAAATCGTTGGACTCGGAGATACCAACAATTGAGTTGACCCCAATCTCGCTAGACTTAAAGGGAATACCAGAAGACAAGTCAATATCCAACAACTCTGAGTACTTGATGATACCGTGAGAAGAGTAACATACCCACGGAGCCGAGGAGATTGCAAGCACAATGGAATCGTGAAGTAACAGCAATTTAACAGGCTTTGCACCTAAGTACTTGACCCGAGTATCGGTGAAGGCACCAGATATACTATCGACCGAGGTCCTAACGTATACACCGTTTTGCATTCCGATATGAACGGTCTGAGAGCTCACCTCTGGTGTCATCAATAACGAATAGGCGGTGGAACTAAGCACTTGCGAAGACAATATTTCCAAACAGTTGTGGGGCTGGAGAGACAATACCTGAATGGTTTCGTCTGCACAACCCACAATGGCGAAATGGGACTTTTTAACAGATGATGTCATCGCCAAGCAAGTGGGAAGACTGGAGAGCGCAACACGTTCCTGATACTCGATCAATTGGTCATCGCTGGAGTCGATTTCAAAGTAGACCAACTCTGAGTTGGAGAGTGTGATGAGAATCTGCTCGTTGTTGGTACATGTCTGGATGATGGAAACACCTGTTGGAGGAAACCATTCTGTAACTTTTGAATTTATATGTCTTATACCGTTTGGGTATATCTGGACCAAAGAGTTGTGCCCAATCTGCTGGATATCCAAAGTTGGCACATCAACAAGTAACTTGGAGTCCTCAACTTCTTCGATTACTTCACCAATCGACAACACTAGTGTCTTGTCGGACAGCGAAAGCACCAAGTAATCGTCATCCTTGGACTGGGACGTTACTTTGGTAGTAAATATACGTGCAGGCACTAGAGGGATACCCAGCTCCACAAGCTTATTTACTGACACACCCTGTATGATTTTCTTGAGGTATGAATTCAGCAGAAGGGCTAAGATAGAGGGTGTTGATAACAGAGCATCAATAACCGGTGTCAAGCTTTCTATCACACTCACCAAAGCGAGATTGTCAAGACCCTTAGGTTTAAATTCAACCGGAGCACTGGCGCCTGGGGAGTCCATATATCCCGCCAAAGTATCGGCATTTTCACCCAACTTTTCAAACTGATAAGTGAGCTTATCATTATTCACCGAGTTGACAAATAAAAACCCACTTTTTGAAACATTGATGCTTGTAGCTAAGGGAACTGTATCAAAATAGCTGATTACGAACGCATCTAACGATACTTCCAACTTGAGCAAGTCACCTAGAGTACTCTGCAACAAGATGAAAAAGTTATCCTTCTTTAGTTTGTGAACCGTATGACAACCGATGATAGTTGGCGAGCCGCTTCTACTGGGCAACGAAATGTACTTTGCCTCGTCTCTATAGTAAATCAAGTAGGACTCACAGCAAATAAACAACCCTCCGCCAGCCAGATGAGGAATCGCAATAAGATGTGACGCCGAGTCTGGCACCTCAATACATTTTCTTCTCAAAACATGGTTGAGACCCTGATCCAACTCATAAATCACCAAGAACTGAGTGGGCGACTTGTGCTCTACCTCCAAGCATGCAAAGCGAGGGTTTTCATAGCCTGTGTCCAAAGCAATTACCGTTAGCACCAACGAATTCTTCGAGATGACCTCCAAAGGAGACCCGATCTCCCCGGTGACCGAGTTTACACGGTACACGAGTTTGTTTCTCTCAACTGCTCCCAAAAAGATGGCTCTATTCTGTGGATCCACTGCTAGATACTCCCCGGGAGTGAACCTCGTGAAGCCATTTTTGGCAAATGGGTGTTGGAACACGGTTTCAAAGGATGTATCCTTGTACTGTAAGATTGAAAGATTCCCTGAATCACTGGTAACTACCAATCGATCTAAATTATCTGTTTTAAGAAGCTCTATCTTGTTGATGATGCCAAATGTTTGTTGTGTTAGCGATAATTCGAATTTTCCTGTTTCTGCATTTAATTTGTAGAGTTGAAGATTATTACTGTTGGCTAGTATAAGGTCTTGTTGTTTTTTGTTGGACGACGTGAACTGTCCTAGTAAGGATTGTGTAGATGGGGTTGGATGCCTCAATGTGAGGTTGTATAAGAAGAGGTTATCCATGTTTTTTTGTTTGCGATGAAATGGATGAAATATGATGAGAAGAATAGAAACCGAAGATAGAGGTTTTAAGAGTATTCTGATATAGATTTGGAGCTGATAGTGATAAATTGATGATGTTTTAATGATTTAGAGAGTAGTAATACCTTATGTCATCTGTGAATCATGTGATGACATACTTCACGAGCATGTAATCTAATTAAGGTTTGTTTTCTATTCTTGTGAATGTATAATGAGTATCGGTGTGTATTGATGAGTTTTAGAACGAACGAACGAAGTGCGTAACTGAGTACAATATAACACTAATAAAGTGAGTTTTAGTGAGTTTTGGTGAGTTTTAGTGAGTTTTGGTAAGTTTTAGTGAGAATGATCGAGTGTTATTGAGTAGAGTGAGTTTGTTTGAGAATTAGTGAGGACATTGAGGACATTGAGGACATTGAGGACATTGAGAACATTGAGAACATTTAGAACTTTGGATATATTGAGTATGACAGTAAACATGAGCGGTGTAATGACGATGTTGAGAATGGTTGGAATATTATAGTGTAATGAATCATAGTGAGCATATTCAGCACTATATCGATTATTACAGTGAGTCAATTGACTATAAGTTCATCAATATAGTAAACATAATCAATATTGTGGATTGAACATTTAATCAATGAAAGAAATCAGGAACAATAGTTGAATACCTAGCTATAATATACCTTCGAAATGCGTAATCGCTATTCAAATGTATAATAGAAGCCTTTTTAAAACAGAAAATAACAAATTAAACCAAATCAGAGGCACCTATCATACTACTTCATCGGATCAAATAAAAGGAAGAAGTGAACAAGCTTTTTAATGCCACTTAATGTGGAATTAGAATATCACCTCATATATCCTAAACAAAATAATCATAAGTTACATAACCAAGCTAATTAACAAAGCTTAATTTTCATATATCTGAACCACCAAGTAATCACATTCTCGTCTAGAGGGACAAAAGTTTGAGCCATTTAAGTCCGTTGCTATAGTAAACATTTAAGTTAACCCTTCAACCCTTGTAAAGTCAAAGCTTAACTAAAGTCAAAGCTTAACTAACGTCAAAGTTTAATCATACAATTGCAGATAAGTCAAACAAAATGATATGATTATTTTATTTAGTAAATACAACATTGTTGTCATGTCACACATTGACTCGTAAACACACATCAAAATCATTGAAGTTATGAACCCTTAAACAAATACGAGCACATGCTAAAGAAGAGAATTTACGAGTTATGAGCACAGAATTATTTATTAGGTATTAAGCTTCAGCCTTTGATTTCAGAGGGGTTAATTCACCTTCGAAAGCATCATCAAAGTTGTCATCTTCGATTTCAGTATGGTTGCTGATTTTAAATAAAATTAAAGGAGCAGCGACAATCAAAGAACCTTGACATAAAGCCCAGGAAGATGCAAACAAGTCGATGAAAGGCTTTGGTTGTGAATCCAAGGACCAAGCGATGGCAGAACCAGCAGATTGGATACCCTTGTAGAAACCAGCGTACAAAGCGGTCTTCTTTGGGTTGTTTGACAAAGCACCCATGACCCATAAGATGAAAGACTGGAAGATGGCATCGAAAGCACCGTAGAACATGTACAAGAACATAGGACCAATGTACTTTCCTTCTTTGTAGTCGATTGGCTCCAACTTTGGAGAACCTTCCTTTGGCTTTGCAACATCAGCTCTGGTAAAGCCCAATTGGAACTTAAGACCACCACCCCAGATAGCCAAACTCAAGACGAAAACAATAACCCAACCGATTCTAGCTCTAGTTGCTCTGTTGAAGTATTTCAAATCCAAGATAGCACCAATAAAGATAGCACCCAACATTTGAGAGAACCAGTAAAGTAAAGAATTCAAAGATCTTGTTCTAAGGTTAAATCTACCAGCGTTGAAATCGTTAAATTGGTACGTGTAGAACCAGTTAGAAGCGAAGAACATTGGGAATAAAATAAGGATCTTTGGCTCCTTGATTAACAACGTAACCAAGCCAAATAATTCCTTCTTCCAGTTTGGATGTTTAAGAGCAACAACCTTAGTGTTGTCAGCCTTCCAAACCTTGGACATTGGTAACATGAAGAAAGCAATACAAGAACCCAAACACATCAAAACGATGAAGGCGATAAAAGTACCATCATTAACAGTGGAAGTTTTGTTTTCAAGGTTATTAGCCAAAGGAATAATGGAGCCAATAACTGCACCTAAGTTGAAAATAACCCAGAAAACCATGATAGCGCGACCCTTTGTACCTTCAGTTGGGTAAGACATAATAATAGTACCTTGGGCAGCCCACAAGACACCGGCACAAATACCCAAGAAAGCACCTGCAAAGATAACAAAACCTTTGTTTGAGTTATGGTTAAAACTAAGCAAGGAACCAGCGTAAATGGCATAACCAGTACCACCAAACATGAGGGATGCACGAACACCGATAATGTTACAAATGGAACCCCCGAAGAACCCGATGGTTGCAAAAGTGGAGTAAAGAGCAACGTTAGCATGGTCACTTGTTTTGACATCTGAAATGGATGCACCAATACCACTCAAAGCATTAAACATACCTGGAGTCATGAAAATAACAAATGCCAACATAACCACCTGAACCATGGAGTCTGAGTATTTAAACTTGAAAGGTCCAGCCCCGAGCTGCTTATCATACCAATTTCCCGATGCTTCTATTTCTTCGTCTGTGTAACGCTTTAATTCTAACTGGTCAACACCATCGCTTGCGTTCTTGAGAGATGCCTCTTGAGATGAGGAGTGGACGTCCACTACTGCTTTATCTTCGCTCATCGTTGATATTATTTAAAAGTCTGGGGAAAAAGAGTCTATATATATAATGAATAGATAAGATCCATGTTACGGCATCCCAATAATAAATAAAGAAAAAAAGAAACACCAGCAGAAAGGTTACATCAATAGAAATGAAACCATGTTACATTTCCATTTATATCTTAATTTTTTTTTTTCCTCAAGTACTTTGGATCAAGTTAGGGTTCATAACATAGAAGCTGTTTCAAACTGGCCCCTCGCTGAAACTTTCATCATCTATCTTTGAAAACATCAACAGCAACCTTCGATGGCACACAAAAAAAAATACAACATGATTCCGTTACAAAAACATTGAAACGTAGCATCGAGAATTTATCGCGGCATTCACTCCAGTTTTCCCCACTGTCGTATTGGCTTATCTAAATGTAACATCAAGGTTCGTTGTGGGGGGCGACAGGGACATTCCAGTTGATTATACTCATGTGACTTTCCGCATTGTCCTCAACTAGGTTAAATTATGATTCATCTTTGTGTTGGTCATTTAACAGTTTTACCGTTCGCTTCTCGAGTTTTGCAGCCACTGGCAGATCGCACGATCATCCGATATTGTCCGTGTAAATGTATATTAAACTACAGTTTTACCTATTCTAGTGATGTTTTCAATCAAATCATCAATAGTTCCATCTGTCAAGATCGGAGAATTGAAAACCACTCTAAAAAATTCTTCTCCGTTGACATCATCCGGGTTGGGGGAATAATCCACTAAGTAACGACCATCTTTGTGCAATTCTCTCAGAATAATACGAGTAATGTTTGGTTTTCCTTCCAAGTAGTAAAAGCATACTTGTAGACATTGTGGATCATTTACAACCAATCTAAATCCTTCTAGAACGGAAATTTTTTCAACAAAATAACGTACAATATTGTACGCATGATCAATACGCTCGGCAAACCCATTTGACCCATAACATAACCAAGCCATGTAGAACTTGAATGAATCTGCACGACGACCACACCCCATTGTGCCATCTGCAAGGTCAAAGTTCTCGGCAGTGTTGTCATTACCGTGGAATAAATAAGGCGCATTCAAAGACATGGATCTTTGAAAATTGGTCACTTCAGGTACCAATAAAAACGAGCATGTGGTTGGAACTCCCAACATTTTATGAGGATTCACTGTTATGGAATCAGCATACTCACACCCTGCCAACTTGGTACGATGGATTTCAGAGAAAATCACATTTCCACCCCAAGATCCATCGATGTGAAAATAAAGATCATATTTTTTGGCTACCCGTGCAATTTCCCCAAAATTGTCGTACGACCCAAAAACTGTAGTCCCTGCAGTAGCATTGATGTAAAACGGCACGAACCCGTTACGAACCAGTTCTTCGATCGTTTCTTCCAAAGCGTTTATATCCATCGCCCCTTCCGCATCAACCTTCACCTTAAATACAGAATCCAGCCCCAATCCACACAAGATCGCAGCCTTTTCTACAGAATAATGCGAATGGCGAGACGTATAAATAGCAAGTTGACGCCCGTTCATGCCCTGTGCCTTAGTTTCAGGAAACCGAAGTGCCCTTGCCATCTGAAGGGAAGTAATGTTACTCCATGACCCTCCCGAAAATGTGAGACCGCCACACTGTTCATTCTTTTCCCCAAAGAAAAGTTGTGCGTACCGACGCCCAATATAGTTTTCAAGCACACTCAATACTGGTGAGACGGTGTACACGTGCGAATTCGTATTCAACACACTTAATATCAAATCAGATACAACTCCAATAGGATTGTTCAGCGCATACAACTTATCCATGAACCCTGGATGCCATGTATTCACCGAGTACTTGAGAACTCCATCAATCACCCGCATCAACGCTTCCTCATCCTTAGCGCTCTCCATCTTCTCATCTCCCTGGATGTCGAGCATAATCTGCTTCAACTCGGATGGTGCAGTGTACACTCCGAGCCCTTTTTCTGTATCGGCACTCTGAATAAACTCCAAGATTCGAGGCTTGATCGCACTAAGCAAACTATCCAATTCTGCCACGCGGTTACTTTCCAAATCACTCAGAATCATTCCTTTTCTTATTTTTCCTCTCGCACCCTCTTTTTTTTTTGTCTTTCTGCTTATACGTGGTTATGCAGCCGGAACGATCTTTTCTCTATATCGACTTTTCAATTAATGTTGCAGAGATCATCAATGCAACATTAATGTAATACACAAATACTTTGTGCGTATCTCTTATCTAGCGATATTTCATATCTGTATAATGTTGGCTTATGCTTGTTATTTAATGTAGGTTTGAAGTTTTAGGTTGGTATGGTTGATTTTACTAATTTACTAATTAGTTGGTTTGATTGGCTAGTTTCACTTGTTTTCTTGGTTGCATTCGATGAGTGGGTTTTCTTGGTGTTTTAGCGGGTAAGCTTTGACAATATTAGAGTGTTATAGCGAGCCATCGAAGTATTGTCTAATTTTTGATTCAACGGTTGAAAATACCTCAAACTCATATTCTCATAATTACACTTATTCATTTTTAACTCATGTTCTCTGTTAAAATACGTTCTCTGTTCTAATTTCTCTATTAAACGCTCTTATTTCTGTTTTCTGATTTGTCTACATATTAATTTTTCTATTTTGATATTGAATGTTGTGGTTCTGTGAAGGTCAGTCAAGTAATAATGAGTAATGTGCATTCCATTATCATTAATCTTTAACTCAAAAATTGATTTACTTTTTTATAAATTGTAACCATTTTTACAGATATCTTTCAACTTCAAGGTAGTAGTTTAAGTTGAATGAAAAAATCGAAGTATCTTCACTAAAAGTTGAATCAAGAGAATGGACTTATCCTCACCATGGAATCACAAAAATCTGATCAAGACCTCAAGGATATCTTGAAGATATTGAAACTATCACACTAACTTGCTCACTCACTCACCCACTTCGTTCGTTCCGTCGTCGTGCGACGTTCGCTCGTCTTCTACAAATTAATCCTCATACGTTAATAAATTTTAATATCTCGTTAATGTTTCGTTCTAAAGTTAATGTTGTTTCGAATATTTGTACAGTGAAAAACATTAACTTACAGATCACTCCTTATTTCTCAGGTTGGCCAAATTCCTATTCAAAACTTCCAACTTCTTCATCTCTGCATGCGCATCATAATTTCCAGAACTCAAATTATCATAAGTTTCATCATACTTACCCGTCAGCAACGGAGCGTTACCTCTCATTCTCTTTCTCATATCAAACATACCATTCTTACACTTCATAAAAGCCATAAAGTTAGCAACACATAGCTCTGGTAAATCCTTCTTCAACTCAGGTTTAGTAAGACAATCTTTTGGTGTATTTCTTTCAATCAACACGCATGGTGATCTCTGGAGACATATAGCCAAAGCTTTCTTTTGATCTATACAACTAGAATGTTAGTGCGTTGAGAGTGAGCTCGTCTACTTACCTTGCACCCATGACAATTTGAAATTTTCAATGACTTAAAAAAGTGAGAGGTTAAGCATAATAGAGAATCAGGAGAGTACAGAAGGATTATAGAGGGAGAATTCATAGAATAAAAGGATATAGAAGGATACGACGAATCATAAATACTACTTATAAACTTATAAAAGAATCTAAGAATTTATATAAGAATAGAGAATGACAATCACATTCATACCAGGAGATGTACAAGAAGGATCTTGTGTTTCCCAGGCTTCATGGAAAAATCATAATATAATTGCATATGGATCGGGTAACAACTTGATTGTTACAGCAATAACTCATGGCAAGTCCGACACGAAACATCTTCAGACGATATACCAAGAACTGGATGTCCTTAGTGTGGACATCAACGACAAGGCATGGATAGCCATTGGTCTTCAAGGAAAAGTTGTTGTGCTCAAGCCGGTAAATGAGTACATGTCACGGCCACAATGGGAGCCATTTTTGGAGGTGGTGCTCGATCTGGATCCTCGGTGTCTCCAATGGTCGGCAGACGAGAGTGAATTGGTGGTGGGAACGCAGGCCTCACATGAGTTGTACCACATCTACCAGGATGAGGAGACGTTACGGTACATGTACAATCGCAGATGGTACTGTCTGCAACCTCGGGAAACGGCTGCGATCCGCATAACCCGCAGCGCCAATAAGATCGTGGCACTTGGCGGGCCTTTGGATCGGCTTGTTAAGGTGTGGTCTCGGATTAATTATGGCGATGACAACACTATCTTCGAGTTGTCATACTTGACACATAGTAAAGGTACATTTGTGACTGCCGTACATGTGCGTCTGTCTACCAAACCCGTACCTGAGCCTAGTCTTGACATGGCACTTACCAGAAGGGGTTTTTACGTGGATACAAACGAATCGAGCGATATTGTTTATACACTCACCAACGACCATGTTTTGCATGTGTGGGCCAGTTATGAGTTTAACGGCCATTCGCATATTAGACGGTGGGCCCAGTTGAACTTGTCAATACATGGGGCAGTTGCAGCAATTGCAATATTGGATTCACATGATCTTCTTTTTGTCATAATGAGAGATGGTTCGTTTGTTTTGTACCGGATTGAAAACATATCGGTGTCACCTCCGAATAATATAAAGTTTACAAAGCTTGGAGAAGGGAATTTCCCAGAGCATGCATTTCCATCTCATCTTGAAGAAAGTGAAGGAGAGAGTCTACAACACATTAAAAATTATGAGCTATTGGCATCGCCAATTCATATCCCCCAGATTGTTCCGTTCCAAAATAATTTCTCTCTTTTGATTCATGATAAAACAAAAAACACACTCCGGTGTAATCTTCTCAGTAAGGTGGGAATAGAAAACTCCAAGATTCATATCAAACTTATTAGCAAGTTTCAAGGTCACACCAAATCCATTCGTAAACTCTTCAAGAGTTCGACTGATACCCTTTTGCTTTCGACTTCCAACTTTCCCCAGCATAACTACTTGTGGAAACCGTTCCATGTGGATGAACATAACATTCTCCTCAACAAGGTGTGTATTATGGACATGGGAGAGGACGGGACGGTGTTGAATGCGGTTGTTTTCGACTCGTGGTGTGTTGCGTTGGTTTCCTCGGGGTACATCGTGGTGAAGAAGATTGACTCGTACCATGCCACCACGCACACCAAGTTAAAACTAGAACAAGTCCAAGCCAGCGCCTTTTTCCAGGTCAACAACACAGTTGTGGGTGTGTTTGATGGAAAGCTTGTGACATGGAAGTTTGACGAAGGAGAGCTTAGTGAAATGAGCCCCACGATCTCGTGTTCTGGATTATTTGACTGGCATGAAACATCGATTGCATGTTTAGACGCCAAGGGATGTATGAGTGTGAGTAAAGACGGCACAACCACGAAAGTCAACACATACATTACAGACGCATCCATGTTTGCGTTTACCAGAAACAAGGCGGCGGTGATGGAGGGCACATCCAAGCTCACGGTGGTGAATGTACACTCCGGATCTATTGAGTACCAGGAGGAATTCCCCGAGCCAGTCCAGCACTTGGACTGGAAGATTCTCCAGGACGACAATCTCCTTTTGTGTGTGGGCTTCACTCACCACATCTACATCTACGTGCAACTTCGGTACGATTACACCAACAACGTGCCTGCGTTTTCACGCATCAAAAAGGTAGACTTGGGCCAGTACACAAGCCATTCCATCGCAGACATGGTGTGGTTGGACCAGTTTTTGATAGCGGCCAGCGGAAACCAGTTTTTCATTGACGACAAATGGGTTCAGTTGGGCAACGAAAACCACGACCCCACCATCCGCGAGTTGATGTCTGGGTACAGTGACGATAAGGAGTTGATTTTCGATATCAACTACTTGGCCAGGGTCTTGAACGGCCCCGTAGCCGTGTACCACCCTCAATTCTTAATCCAGTGTTTATTCACCAACCAGATCCAACTTGTTAAGGATATCCTTGTTGCGTTATTTGCTGCGCTTAGAGAAGGTAAGAGAATCTCATGGGACTTGGGCTTGGACATCTCTCAGCACATCTTACATGGAGTTCAACAGCGGAGACAGCCGATCATGCATGCAATTGAAATCTTCAACCAGTTTGATAAAGAGTTGGCGGAGTTGTTGATTGAAAAGTTAACCAAGGTTTCATTACCATTAATTACAAGACATCAGCAATCCACGTTGGTGAATGTAATCGGCATCATGCAGTACTTGACCAAGTACATTCCGCTTTTAGACGTCAACGGACTTCGATTTCTTGTAGGATTTAAACTAGCTGGAAAGAAACATCTAACAATGAGAGATGTTAGCTGGGCACTTCACCTGGAAAATAGAGAAATGTTGGTAACAATTATCGAAGAAACGTACGGTTTACATAACATTCGCTGGGAGCACATCTACAACACAAAAATGATGTACTGGGTGGACACAGAACAGCTTGCCAAGATAGTGGAACGGGCCAATCAAAATGAGTTTTCTGATACTCGAGATCCTAGCGGAATGATTTCGCTTCTCTTGATTTCATTACGCAAAAAACAAGTGTTAATAGGGCTTTGGAAGTTAAGTACTGCAGCCGAAAGAGCTAAATTACTTGCATTTTTAAAAAATGACTTTCTGGAGAAGAGATGGCAGTTGGCTGCAAACAAGAATGCGTTTGTTCTTTTAGGAAAGCACAGATGGGTCGATGCGGCTTACTTTTTCTTACTTTCAGGCTCCATTAAGGACTGCTGCATGGTTCTCTGCAGCAAGTTAGGCGACCGTCATTTGAGTGTAGCCATAGCCAAGCTTTATGATGAATCGTTCTTACCTAGTCTTATGGAAAGTCACCTAATTGAAAATGCTCTTGAGCATAGCGATCGTTGGAGTGCATCTTGGATTTATTGGCAGCAAAATAAAAAAGAGCAGAGTGTGCAAGCGCTCATTAAAACCCCGCATTCCATGTTTCCGGACCATCCACAAGCTCTTCCCAACAAAATAGTCCACTTCCTTAAAGACGACCCATTATTATTGGTATTATTCCAAGAGTTGAGAAATAAGAAAATCAGTTATTGGTTGGGTGCAAATCAAATCACTGCATCTGAAGAATTTGACTCTATTGTTCAAATCTGTCAAATATACGCAAGAATGGGCTGTGAATATTTGGGTTTACTACTCTTACAAAATTGGGTGTTTGACAAAAAGGAAGTCCAAGAAATAAAGCAAGATACGTTGACAACCACTCAATTAATTGCTCCGCCCCTGTTTGTCTTCGAGGAACCTGATATGAGCGCTTTTGATTTTGGTTTTTAAGATATAGTTTAACTGTTGCTACGCCTTTTTAGAAGATCTATAATTTCAATTAAATTATCTCAATTATCTCAATAATTAGCTAAATACATACATTATCTCAAAAATTATCTCATACAAAAATCACTCAATACACAAATTAATAAACCTATTGTATTAAACTGTTTCTAAAGCCGTCTTTAAAGCCCAGATTTATCAAGGCTGTTTAAGGGTCCACGAAAAAAAAACCAAAAAAGAACCCTACCCGGGACTCGAACCCGGAGTCTCCCGCTTAGGAGGCGGATGCCTTAACCGTTTGGCCAGCAGGGCGACGTTGGTGAAAAAAACAAAACCAGGACTACATTCGCCAGATTCCATGCATGTCGTTTTTTTCTTTGCAGTATCACGGAACTTTTTAACGAGCATTTTACATATTCATAGAACAAACAAACAAAAATACAAACCTCTTCAACAATACTAAACCAAACGAAAATTGAAGTCTAATCTTTCATTCTTCTTTTATGGAATTCTTAATTACATAGCAAGCCTAAACTAGCAATTCTTTTAACTCCAAAAAAACCGCAGATGCCAAGACAATAAGTTGTAATTTCAATACACACGCAATTTCTGGGGAAGATAAATGTCTGATTCGGATGCCAAGTTGAGCCATTAAAGCCGTGGCCGTCAAAGTATAGAGTAATCAAGAAGCACGCCTTATCTGAAATGAGGTGCAAAGAGTCAAAAAAAAAAAAAAAAAAGTAATTTCTTTTCTAGCACAGCCTCAGATTGTTTATCAGAATTTCGGCGATCAGAGTATATGATAATTATCTTTTGCAGTAAAAAGTAATCAAATATGAGTGAACACTTAGCACCACCAGGAAACGGTGGCGATGATGCCTCAAGTGTTAACTCAAACACACCATTGAATCCTGATGAAAAGACAGTGCAAGTAGATGCTGCGCTGCTTACAGAAGGGTATCAACCACCAATGCATAGGTTGACTAATGTGGCATCCAATAATTTAATGTCATCGATACGAAATTTGACTGCTACATCTATGAAGAAGCTGCCGTTTTTGATTACCCCAGAAGAGTTGGCTCCACTCCATGACCCCAAGTCATTGGGGGCCTTTTACCATTTTGGTAGTGTTTCAAAATTTCTCTCATTACTCCAGGTTCAAATTCCGTTGGGGTTGAATAATACCGACAAGGCCGATATAGAACTGCGTCAACATGCGTTTGGTGCAAACAGACTTCCCATTAAGGTGGCCAAGTCTTTCTTCCGTCTTTGTTGGGAAGCCATGCAAGATAAAGTATTGATTATTTTGTCTATTGCTGCGTTAGTTTCATTGGCGCTCGGTCTCTATGAAACATTTGGTGAGGTATTATATGATGATGAGGGTGCTCCTCTTCCAAAGGTGGACTGGGTGGAAGGTGTGGCAATTTTGGTTGCTGTGTTTATCGTTGTGACTGTTGGAGCTGCAAATGACTATCAAAAGGAACGTCAGTTTGCTAGATTGAATGCCAAAAAGGAAGACAAAGAATTGATTGTTGTTCGTAACGGTGAACAACACATGTTGTCGGTGTACGATTTAGTGGTGGGTGACATCTTGTACATGCAAACTGGAGACATTGTAGCCGCGGACTGTATATTGTTCCAAGGCGAAGTTGAGTGTGACGAATCCTCCATCACCGGTGAATCTGACTCCATAAAGAAAACACCTATTCACACAGCCTTGGAAGCTTATGAAAGACTGACCGAAAGGGAAAAGGATGACTTGATCCAGGACCCATACTTGCTTTCGGGCGCAAAGGTCATCGCCGGTATGGGTAATGCATTGGTGACTGCGGTTGGTGAAAACTCCATCCACGGTCGCACTATGATGGCCTTGAATGTAGAAACTGAACTGACCCCATTGACTGAACGTTTGAACAACTTGGCTGAAGGTATCTCCAAGTATGGTTTCTTGGCTGCGTTGGTTCTTTTCATCATTCTTATGATTAGATTCGCAGTCAATATTGCTCCTAATGGTAAGTACTGGGACGTTATTCCTGCTGAAAAGGGTAAGAAGTTTTTGGATATTTTGATCACTGCTATTACTATTGTTGTGGTTGCTATTCCTGAAGGTTTGCCTTTGGCTGTTACATTAGCTTTGGCTTTTGCAACCACCAGAATGGCAAAGAATGGTAACTTGGTCCGTGTTCTTAAGCTGTGTGAGACAATGGGTGGTGCCACTGTTGTTTGTTCTGATAAAACAGGTACTTTGACTGAAAACAAAATGCGTATCACAAGAGCTTATTATGGAATTGGTGACGACAATGTTCTTCAAATGGATTCCACTCTTGATTTACATCCAACCGTCCGTCAAACGATTACTGAAAATATCATTGTCAACTCAACTGCTTTCAAAAATGCTGATTACAACCCAGAAAAGCTTGCCCAGATCAAAAGCCAACCAAGAAATGAAGGCTTTATTACCAAATTGCTTAGAAAGGAAGATGATACTAGACTTGAAAATCTCTCAAATATGTCTGATCCTTATATCGGTAACAAGACTGAATCTGCTTTGCTTATTCTTGCTGATGATAAATTGGATTTGTTTGCATCTACTTCGTTAGAGAAACAAAGACATTCCTTCTCATCCAAGGTTATGCAAGTGATTCCTTTTGAAAGTGTCCGCAAATGGTCAGGAATTGTATTGAAAACAGGTCCAAACAACTATAGATTTTATGCTAAAGGTGCTGCTGAAATATTGTTCCAAAACTGTGGGTTCCAATATACTCAAGATGGAGAATTGAAGAAGTTGAACCGTACTATGCGTGACATGAACTTGAATAAAATCGACGAGTACACTAACGACGCCTTAAGAGCCATTGCTCTTGTTCACTTTGACTTTAATGGTCTTGAAGACCTGTGGCCTCCTACTTCTCTTTTGAGTGAATCAAGTGGCGGTGAGGCTGATCCAGATTTGTTGATTTCTTCTTCTCTTAGCGATGATCTGCTTGAAGGTAAGAATATGGTTCTTGACTTTTTGGTTGGTATCCAAGATCCATTGAAAGACGGTGTTCTGGAAGCTGTCCAAAAGTGTAAGCATGCGGGTGTTCAAGTCAAAATGTTGACCGGTGATAACTTGATTACAGCCAAGGCCATTTCTCACAGTTGTGGTATTTTAACTCCTGACGACCTCACCAACGAGTTCGCCTTTATGGAAGGTCCTCAATTCCGTAAGTTATCTGCAGAAGAACGTAAGCGGATTGCTCCTGGCCTTAAAGTTTTGGCTAGATCTTCTCCTGAAGATAAGCGTATCTTGGTGCAAACTTTGAAGGAAGCTGGTGAGGTTGTTGCAGTCACCGGTGATGGTACCAACGATGCCCCAGCTTTGAAGTTAGCTGACGTTGGTTTCTCAATGGGTATATCCGGTACTGAAGTGGCTCGTGAAGCTTCCGACATTATCTTGATGACAGACGACTTTACTGATATTGTTCAAGCTATCAAGTGGGGTCGTACTGTTGCCACTTCCATCAAGAAGTTTATCCAGTTCCAGTTGACAGTTAACGTCACTGCCTGTGTTTTAACATTTGTTTCTGCTGTTGCATCTTCAAACAACCAATCTGTTTTGACTGCTGTCCAATTGCTTTGGGTGAACTTGATCATGGATACCTTGGCTGCACTTGCGTTGGCTACCGATAAGCCAGACGATTCCTTCTTGAACAGAAAGCCTGCTGGAAGAACCGCTCCTTTGATTCTGACTTCCATGTGGAAGATGATCATGGGTCAATCTTTATTACAATTGGTTGTCACCTTTACTTTACATTTTGGGGGTGCCAAAATATTTTTCGGTGTCCAGGATGTTGATAACCACAGTGACAAGATGTTGGATGCTATGACCTTCAACACTTTTGTTTGGTTACAATTTTGGAAACTTTTTGTCACAAGAAAATTGGACGAAGCTGATGGCATCACTACCGTTCGTGCTAGAATTACAAGAGAAAACTTGGACTTTAGTCAAAACTTGTTCCGTAATTGGTATTTTATCACTATTGCTTTAATTATCGGTGGTTGTCAAATATTAATTATGTTTGTCGGTGGTGCTGCTTTCCTGATTGCTCGTCAATCTGGTGCTATGTGGGCAACTTCTCTCATCTGTGGATTTTTGTCCGTACCCATGGGTATGTTGATTAGAATCATTCCAGATCATTGGGTTGAATCTATTTTCCCCACAAGGGCTTTCAAAGCCTTTATCTATTATGCAGGGTTTGAATTTTTGAATAAGAAAAAGAGAAATGAGCATAATAAGAATGGTGATGAAAAATCTTCTGAACAACTAGCATAATTAATACATTAAATACCATAATAGACATTTTAAGATGAATTATTGAGTAGCAATACATGATAAAGTACTTGAAAGTTCTGTAGGGTAATTATCCTAAATTGATGGCGAATACTTTAAAAGGAAAATAATAATATAAAATTGATAGTCTATAACAAGAATATTCTTTTACTTCTACAATCCCTCATCATTCATTATATTAATAAACTCATCTTCCTTAAAAAATCCTTATACTGTGAAGAAAACTTCGTCAAACCATCAAATAAAGGTGCAATCAAAATCAACTTTTCAATCACTTCAAGTGCTTTCACCTTATCATCCGATTTCAATTGTGTTTTCAAATTTTCATCCAAATTCTCAAGCAATAATTGAAATTGGGATTGTATTAAAGAACCATCATAATCTTTAAATTGTTCAGTTATTATACGATTCAAAAAATTAAAAATATCCAAAGTTTTAGTCAAGTTTGATTTAGCTAATTTCAAATTAACCAAAGTAGAGATAATCTTTGTTTTTTCGACATCTTGAGATTCTTCTTGTAAAGAAATCAGTTGTAACTCAGTCTGTAAAGTAAGAATAGCATTTCTCAAGATATTTACCTGATATTGTAAACGCAGAGAAGAGCTTGCGGTTGAATCGCCTAGATTTATGGTTGTATTGTTTTGTTCGAGGAGTTCCAACTTTGATTTCAAATTGGTGGACAACTCATTTGTATAGTAGTCTAGATGAGTTGAAAGACTGGATATATCATTTGATAACTTACTCAAGTGTTGGTTTGAGTAGTTACTATGAGAACCTGTGTTTATAGATTGCAAAAGAGTATCAACATATATAGATTGGTTGAATTCATCATCAAAGAACATCAGAAGGGATTCGGACGTCATGTTGACAAGTATTTTTTTTTACAAGAGGATCGAAAAAGCCGACATCTACATAAACCACACCTCTTCATCTAAATCATCTCCGTTATCCGAGTCAATACTTGACATGCAAGTTACAAAAGTAAACTCCAACCTCGGATATAAAACTTCCATTTATGCGCTCATTTACAAATAATCAAAATCACTCATTGCATTGATAAGTATAAACCAGCCTACTTACAACTTTGGTCTTGGGTCAATGGACTTGAAGACGGATTCAATAGCAGTAGCCTTCATCATGTTACCCTTGACCTTCAATTTACCGGACATGAACAACTTTTGACCGTTGGCCTTACCTTCAGCCAACTTGACGAAGTCAACATCCTTCAACAACAATTGAACGTCAGACTTTGGAACGGCACCTTCAATCTTGGTGATAGAACCTTCCTTCTTCAAGTCAAGCAACCAAGAAACTTCCTTACCTTCCTTGTTCTTCAAGGAAATAACGAGGACGGCCTTGACACCACCAATAGCCTTCTTCTTGATAGCTTCGTCACTCAAACCTTGAGCCAAGGCTTCGAATAATGGGGATGCGTTAAAACCATCAGCAGATACAGACATTGTTATTTAATAAAGTTATTGATATATATAAAAAAAAAATAAAGGGCGGATTTCAATCTCTACTTATACCTCTTACTAAGTATGGGGTAGCTCTAAAAATTTCACACTACAACAAGAGAAGCCGACCCCCCTCACTTTTTCGACCCTCGCAATATACACTCCTATCTGCACTAAAAGAAAAAATCGCCCATTCACATGTGATCTTGTTTATATTTGTTGCCGCCAGTTACATTTGAATTTATTGTGATTTGTGGAGTTAAATTTCAGCATGTGCTGAAAACAGAAATATTTCCTGTTTGGGACACTGAAATACGCTATATTGCTATGTTAGCCTCGGTTGTTCGCAGTATATAAATAATTGTCATTGAATGTGCCACAAGAACGCGTAACGTCAGGTTGCTCTACTGGCGGGGGGACACTAACATAAGACATGCCTAGCACGTTCGAGAGCTTCGGAGCTGTCATTGGACAATCACGTGCAAATCCATCACGTTCAGAAAGTGGGTAATATTTCATATGACCCAGCGGGCACCTGCTGCATTTTTCAAAGATCGCTGATAACGGACGGCCAGTCACATGGTACAATTTGCGGGAACGTCCCCTCTGTCCCTGACCCCCGATTGCGTCACGTGAGACTCATCTCGTTCTTGGCTGGAAAAATCACATCGGAAAATTAATTCATGTCATTTGCATCCAACGTCTCTAAGGCTCAGGCCCAATCAACGGTGTCCAAGTTGTTCTCTACCATCTTACCAGAATCAAATAACCAACAGGTCAAGTCCAAGAAAAAAGTCAAGGCTTCCGCTACAGAATTACTTGCTCAACAATTTAATCATAATGTCTCAAAAATCGATAGACAGCATCAGTTGAAGAAACAGAAACGTATACTGTCGTCAAAGATTAGAAAAGTAAAAGAAAACGAAAAGAAGTTCGAAAAGCATATCAAATATAATATCATCAAAAATCACTCAAAGCATTCGGAGGAAGAAGCAAAATATTTGTCTAAGCTACAGCGTAAAAATGTCAACCAGTTGATTAAATTATCTGAAGTTGACGATACTATAATAGGTGATGAAATCGATGATATAAAGGCTGAACTTTCAAGTCTCGTCACAAAGAGATCGCATAGAGTGAACCCTAACCGTGAATTCTCTCACGACTTGAAGGTTACTGGTCTTTCTGCTTCCAGAGACCATCAATTGGAGGCTTTCAACAAGAGAGTTGCCGATGGTGTACTTGCTGTTCCTGGTTTAACTCCTGGTTTGGCTCCAGTCGATTATGATGATGAGGATGAAGAGGATGAGTAATACTTATATATTAATATTCATACAATACTTGTCTTAAATCAGCAGTAAGCTTACGCACACTTCTCTTTTTATCATCCAACCCCAGCTTTAATATCTTCAACGAACTCTGTCTATAACCATGTAACTCTTTAAAGCTTTCGAATATAGAAATAAGACTCCTCAATGCCAACACCTTACTTTCTTCGCTATTACCTGGGAACTCCGTTGTAGCAATCTGAAGTAATGTCTTCACCACAGATTCAATATCCATCTTCAAAATCTTGGTATTCTCAGATACAACAACATTTAATGTACTGAGGGATGACTTTAAGATCATTTTGGAGTTGCGAACACTAAGACCATGCACTATCATTGGCAAAATAGCCTCCAAATTGTTAACCAAGATCTTATTCGACACATTTTCAATCATCACAGATAATGTGTTCAAATAAAGTTCAATTCTAGGTTCCTTAAAGTTTTCGATTAATCTTGGGATGATGCTTTCAAACATTTGCTGTTTGTAAAGCAACTTAACATTCAAGTTGTTGACCTTTGAAATGGAAGGTTTCACCTTTTGGCCATTGATATCGTTAGTGAAAATCTTCAAATCCACAAAGAGAATACGGAGCGAGTTGGAGATCAAAAGCTGTTTATCGGCGGGGGTGTTCGCATCAAACAACTCGTCAATGAGTTTGGAAAGAAGTTCCTTACCTTCATTCTTGACAATCAACCCTTTGAGAATCCAAATCGTAGTCTCAAATGAGGTGGTTTCGATCTTCTCAGCGCCAAATTTATTGTTCACCAACGCCAATGTTTGCAAGTATTGAACTTTCAACACTTCATCTTGTAAGTTGTCAATAATAGACACCAACTGTCTGGAGTTATCAACAGATTGAACCAGTTTATCAACGTTGGCCAAAACTTTATTGTAGACACCAATGAAATAGTTGGGTTTGTCGAGAATAGATTGGAAGTTCGTAAAATCATCCAAGATTTGCTGATGCTTTGATTTGTCAATGAAACGGATGATTAAACCAAGCAAATCAGCACTGGATTCAAGTAGCCAAAGATACTCTTTACTAGTAGGATCCACCACTTTGTACAACAGGTTAAGAAATTGAGGCACAAACGTCTTATACCAAGTACTCATCAAGAAAGGTGAAATAACCTGGACCTTTGAAACCCAGTCCACTAAGTTTTCCACAATCAACTCAAAAATCGACTTTGAAGAATTTTGTAACTTATTCAAGAGACGGATGGAAAGAGTTTCCAAGATTTCGGGGTTAACAGCGAGCTTTCCAATCAATGTGAGAACCAGGCCAAATTCTTTATCGCTTGGTTGTGAATCCAAAGAGTTTAACAAGTTGGTCAAAACAATCTCAACAACTAGTTGTTGGGTGGAAGCATTGAGGGATATGATAATAGCCAAGCTTCGGGTGATTTCTTCCACCACCATATCATTTGTAGATTCAGTTTTACCGAGGAGATCGTCGATATAACCAAGAATCAATCTAGTTTCATTAACATCAAGAAGATCCTGGATTTCAATCATCTTGGTCAACTGACGAAGTACCTTACACTTTAACGTTTTCTCCAAGTTCAGAGAGTTCATAAGAAGCTGGCCCATAAAGATTAATAAATGGTCTTTATAGAAAGTTAACTCATTACTTTGCAGGAAATGCAGAACAAACTGAGAAGAAGAAGACGCAGACAACTTCTGTAAAAGGTCTTGATAAGCAGTTAAGATAAACCCTATGTTATCTATAAGATCTCTTTGTTTCGAAACATTCAAGATAGAGTCGGTCATATCATCATCATCTTCATGGTCAACGGAACCCTGGATATACTTACCCCAGACCTTGTATGAGAACAAGGAAGAAACCACCTGGTTAAACGAGTGGACTCCATCGGCCAGAACAATGGAGAGAAGAAGAACAGATTGCTTCGACTTGTCCTTCAACTTGGAGACGTTTTCCGAAAGTTCGTCAATGCTAGTTTTCAAAAAGTTGTCCAATTGTTCATCAGACAACTTTGAGATGAGGGTGCGAATTATCACCATGGTAATTACAAGAGCCTTGTTTTCGTCTGTATCGTCGATATCGTCGAAATTCTTTGGAACAGTACTAAACATCGACACATCATTATGTAAGATCTCAAACTTCAATGCGTTCCAAATAGTCAACCAGTACTCGTTGATGAGTGCAGAGTCGTACCTCTCAATACACTGCAACATCGTCTTGAGAACATCATTCCGCACAACTGGGTTGGTGGACGTTAACTTTTCAATCAAGTTGGGAATGGAATCCTTGATATAGTACGAGTTGGCTGAAATGGCATTTCTCAACGTAGTCTTAAGAGTCTCGGCCGTAATCTTGTATGGATCATTTGGAGGAGGAGTGAACGAAATTGGGAAATAACAGAAACACACATCGAACAAATCGTCCAAGAACTCGGCCAACTCACCTGTGAAATCAAAGTGCTCGCTAAAGTAGATGTTTAACTTCAACAGAAGAAGCAAGTTGCGTGGGTCTTTTTCGCCTGATGCCAAATGGAGGAACGTTTTAACAAACGCTCTGGCTGCAGCGGGCGTGGCGTGTGCGAGAGTTGCCTCAAACAAACTAAATGCCTGGTATCTAACCTTGGCTAGGTTTTTTCTAGGGTCGTACCCCTCCAATGCACCCAATATCTTTTCGGTGGATTGGGGAAGAAAGTGCTTCATGCGAACCAAATACCCAAGCCCTTGGAGAATCCACTGTAAGGCTTCACCACCTTCGTCCATTTTGTCAACCAAAAACTGGATCAACACGCTGATGTCCTGTTTAGATAAGTCAAGCGGTTTCAAGGTATCTGTCAAACATCGAATGGACCTGATGCGTAAAATCTTATCTTCTTCGGTCAAATGCGGGCCTAATGATTGAATAAGTTCCAAGAGGGAGATTTCCTCCTTTAGGATCATCGAGGATAGTTCATCAACATATTGCGATGAGTTTTCCTCACTTATTATGTATTGATTAATAAGCGTCTGTACCTTTTCCATTGGTTTTTTTTTATCAATCTCACTCACAACTCACGAAGTGAGCTTAGCTTGATTTCGTGAGTCACACTTTTTACGATTTATATCTCATGTAGCGGTGAGTGAAATTTTCACGTAGAAGATCCATCTTTAGGAATTTATTTTTATGACTTTGTTTATTATCTAACTGATTAAATATCCAGATTAAGGTTCTTGGGTCCATTTTAACATTTAGAACATGGAAGAGATATATTGAATTCAAAAAGGTTTATCAAACTAGATCAAAAATTGTTCGCTTGCTAGTCTCCAATTGTTCGCCTCTAATTCCTCGTAAGTGCTTGTTCTGATTGTATCTTAAAATCCAACTAATACATGCATCAATTCAAAGAACAATATATCATAAGAATTTTAGGTATTGTTAAATTAAGTGACATTTCATGTTGATAACTAAATCTAAGTTATAAAATATTAGAGTGAGATGAATTTACATAGTGGGAGAGTACGATTCAACAAACTTGATCTTCTATGATATTCTTAATTGTTAACTTATTCTTAATGGTTAACACTCAATTATGAACTTATAAAATGTTACTAATAAACTTGTTAGCTGGTTATTACTCGTTATCACAAAACTATAGATCATCACAAATTAACCAAATCATGATCTGTTAACAAACATTTAATACACAAAAAAGTCTAAACCATCATAACCAGTAACCTCACTATTAAAGTACCAGGTCGCGTGGTGCCGGAGTTAATCACGCGTTCATGCACATTCTACTAAAACAGTGCCAAACACAAATGAAAGAAAGGGGGTGCCACAAACTACGTTGCCAAGTGTTGTCTAGTCATCCAAAGGATGAAAAAAGTGAAAAGTGTCTAACATCAAGTTATCAATTCACACATTCCTAAAAAATCGGGCGCAAAAAAAAAGGCAACACGAATCGATCTTTAACAACATGATCGAGATACCCGACTTAGAAGCGTTTGATGAAGCCGGAGGGGCGGCGTTGCATCGACAGTTCCACCCATATCCACAGATTAACATGGACAGTCCCAATGAGTCGTTTGATGCACCCAGCCAGCACAAGGGGTTGCTGGATCTATCATCGCCATTTCAGGAAGCATCACCATTTACAAACAAGGGCTACGACGAGGCACTGCCAGTGGAGATGCTGACCGATCACGTAGCACCTCCTAGTAATGATGAGCTCTCGCCATTCTCGAAGGAGTCGCCGTATTCAGGGAAGCCGTTCCAGTTCAACTCGAGGGTCTTGAGTTATGATTATACGCCAAGAAACCAAGAGTCCCCTCAGTTACCTCCTATAAGGCAACCAGAGATCAAACCTCTCGTACGCAAGAGTCTTGCTACGGACTTAAAGACCCCCGCAGAGTATACTCTACATATCATATTCACGCAGTTTGTTCGCCACTCTGAGCGGAAACTCAACATGTGTCTCGAGTATCCATTGAATGAGGAGCCGCCTATTATTGAGCTCCTCGCGGAAGGAATCGACCCACACTTTGACAAGATCATCAGTTCGTTGGGGTACATTGCGCGGCGAAAACCCAAGCCGGTGATTGACAGTGCAATGTTCTGGAGAAAGCTGAAAAGTGAGGTGGCACTGATGGCAGCATTAGAAGTGGAAAGAGTCATGAAAACTTCCGTCATTTCTGCACTGAACCCGGGCATCATCAAGAATGGTAACTCAAATGCAAACTCCAAGCGGAGTTTGAGTCTTATGCGCACAAAGAGTTTTCTGAAGGTGTCTCACAGAAGAAACCAGCTGGCGAGTTCTGCTCCACCTTCGGTGCTGGACGACTTGGATGTGTATGATGACCATGTAATTCAGGCTAGAAAAAACGCTATCCAAGCTGACCGCAAGTCCTTGGCCTCTATCTACATCTTATGCCGTGTTTTGATCGAGGTGGTCAAGCAAACATCTTATGAAACCATGGGCGAAAACTTGCAGGACAAATTGGAGGAAATCGTCTACACCCAATTAAAAACAACAGACCCCATCACCACCAGTCAGTCCTTGGTTCGCTCGGCAAACTGGAACTTGTTTGCCGAGTTACTTGGTTACATGTCGGAGAAGAACTTTCTTAGTGTTAGTGATCGTTTTATTTCCGACTTGGAAAAGGTCCCTGTTCTGCTTAAAATAGAAGACGAGCCCAAGTTGCATCTTCTTATACATGGAATGCGTTACCTCAGGTTGACCAACTACCCATTGGATAAATTTGAGGAAAGCGCAGACTTCATCCAGTCCTTGGCCAAGTTCTTTGCGCGTGCCCAGAACGAAACCATTATATTTGCATACTGTGAGATTTTATCAAGTTTGGTATTGCCCTTGGCCAATATCCTCACCGCTGAAACAAACCATCCAACTTGGGTGGAAGCTATCGATAAGATGTTCAACAAAGGTTATCAGGTTTGGATCCGCGCCATCGCAGGCGGCGGTTCTGCTTCGTCCTCATCTTCATTCTCCAACTCCTCACTGTACACCATCAACACAAACAATAGTTGGAGTTATTCTCTTCATTTAATGACCTCCATCTTGAGTGTGTCTCGCCGTGAGCTCTTCTCCGAACATTGGTTTAAACTTATTGAGGATAACAGTTTCAAGTTGAGACCAAAGGTCGATGTTGATGACAAAACAACTTATATTGTTTGTGTTGCAAGGTTGACTTGGGTCTACATTTATCGTTTGCCTGATACTTTGAATAACACTGTCAAGAAATTGGATAGTTTGTTTTCTTTGCTTTTATTCAACCAGAGTAAAAAGAATCAATGGCTCACCTCTGATACGTTTTTGATTAACTCCATTGTCGAACTCGTCCGGATCATTGGGTTCCAACATTTAAACTACGTCTTGGATAATGTTTTGATCACTCTTCTTAAACTAAGCTTCAATGGTATTTCCCTCGAAAACTTGGTCCCAGAACGTATCATCCTATGTGTCAAGTCGTATTTGGCTATTTTGGAAGATTATGAACTGACAAAACGTCCAGATTTTCCTACTGATGAACTTATAAGCACTCCTAGAAAGTTCCAATCCCAAGATTTCACCTTTTTGGCCAAATCAGCTGCTAACGCTGCGTCTCATGATGAAATCTCTCGGACTTTTGCCCAAATCCTCAAGTTATTGGATAAGGAATGTGGAAGTGATATCTGGCAATCGGAATCTTCTAGTCCAACCCTCCCAGTCACAAAGTCTCTGGCTTTATCTGCTTTGCATCATTTGGGTCTTGACTTCAATTATCTGATCACCAAGGAGTTGAACATTGAGTTGTTTGCAACGTTGATCAGCGCCATTCCATGGATTGCTGTTCTGAGTGATACTTCAAGCTCTCCTTCTTCTTCGTACTTTTCCTTTAAAAGTGTGGTGGAATTATTGACTCGTAATGCCGTTCACTCAAACACTTTGGTTGCCCAAGCTTCTATTGCCGCTTTGAAGAAATTAGCTATGCGCAAAAATCCAAGTAGTTTGATAACTACCTTTGCTAAAATAGCTTTTAGGTTTACCGATAAACCTGGCCCAGAGTATAATTCAGATTATATCAATTCTCAAGAGTACAGTCGACTTTTAAAGGTGTATGTGGATTTATTACACTGTTGGTTGAAACAATTGAGCGAGAAGAAAGAAACAATCAATCCTCTTGCCCAGGATGACGAGATGATGAACCAGGACGTTTTGAACGATTTGTATCAAATTAACCATAAAAAGGAAGATGTTCCGGAAGACCCCGAAAAAGCAAACCCTCGTGATGAACTTGAATGGAAAACAATAGTGACGGTCATAGAAGAAGTTGAAGGTAACGGTCTCTTTTTCTTGTGTTCGCAGGACTCGAAAACAAGACATTATGGTGTTTCCATTCTCAAAATCGTTGAACAATTTGATCTGGCCATTTACAAGGTCACTGATATTGAAGCTAGAGTTCACACTCATGCCCGGAGCTCTTCAAAATTCGTCGCAGACATCGGCACTCGTTTGATCCATATCTTAGAAGACGTGGATTTCGTGGAGTTGATTAAACCTTATCGTAAATATCTTAGCGTTCCGGAACGTACAAGATTATCAAAGTTAAAGAACAAAAGAAACATCTTGGTTCGTTTGGCTGAGTCAGATTATGGAATTGATTCAACCATCTGGTTTCGTTTGTATCCAAAGCTCTTGGATATCTTTTTTGAAAAGTGTCCTATGCCTGTCGCAATGTGCCGTCTGATTGTATGCGTTAGGTTGGTTCAAATGCATGAATTGGTTCTAGATTACTCGGAAAGCTATAAAAACTATACAAGCTCTTTGTTTTCAAGATCTTCACAATCTTCCCCTCCAGAACTTTTGGTCAATCAATGGAAACTTTATCTCATCTTTGCATGTTGCTCTCTCACTCTGACAAATGAGCAAAAGATTTCTTTCCCTAATCGTCAACAACCAACTCATGGACGTAAAAAGTCCATGCAGATGTTCATCCAACATCAAAAAATCACTAGTGCTAAATCGGTATTTAGAATGGTTTTACCATTGCTAAAATCCGAACAGCCTATGGTTCGTGATGCCGTCATCTCTGGTTTAAGTTGTTTAAACATAAACATTTTCCGTACACTCTTGGAAAACATCCCTGAAAGTATCAACGATTGGGAGTTTGCTAACAAGAAACGTGATGCGGGTCAAGATAGACTAAGAATTGAGGTGGTTCATATTTTGAACAATGTCACTGATAGATTTAAGGGAAATTCGGAAATCTATACTGACGATTGGCAGGTTACAAACCTTATGACAATCATCAAAAATGTTAAGACTTTCCTTTCGCTTCCTTTGGCACAAACAGATATTGCTTTCCAACGTCTTCGTAGGTACTTTTGTGGTTTGGTTGAAAATGTCTTCTTGGGTTTACAGCAACACGGTGATTTGAACAAATCGTTCCCTTTTGAAGCCCGGATTGGTTGCTTCAATTATCTCCGAGAATGGTGTGGTTATGGCGAAGTTGAACTTATGGAAGATAGATATAATGCTATTATATCTAGGGTTGGTCTGCAAAAGGAACAAACTTTGGCTATTTTGGAAGTTGAACGGAAATTACTTCAGTTTTCAACCTTGAGCTGTATGTCTGCTCTTTGTTCTGCTCCAATCTTCCAACATTTGGAACTTCCAGGTCGAATTGCACTTATGAGTTTTGATATTCCTGTGGTAATGGCATGGATCCGTGCTTTGTTCTTGCTGCCAAATGATAGAGCTCAAGAAATCGGAAAGACAGCACTCCATAACATCTTAACTTTGAACTTGGATAATGTCGAAATTCATGAAGAAGTGATCAAGCAATCATATGAAAGTACCGAAAACTACTTTCCTATTTTTGTTGACGTCTACTTGCAAAGTTCCAAGTTTTCTGAAAAACCGCCAAATGATATCATTTGTTTGGCTGTGTTTTTAGTTGGACATTCAAGCTATGATGTTAGATACTCAGCAATGCGTTTGTTGAACTTTTTAGAGCAACGTTATTTCCATTCAACTACAATCGACATCTTTAGTGAATCTATTCTTAGCAGAACAAGGGCAGTCTACAAAAAAGCAGTCATGAATGTTTCTCTGCATTGGGAGACCTTGGATCCCGAATCCGGCTTCATTCGTATCAGTTACATGTGTAAATATTTCAATTTGGTATCGACTGATATGCAGCATGAGATCTTAACATGTTTGCTTCCATGGATCCAACATGTTACATTGACAGAGACTGAAAGAACCTCCACAATGGTTCTCAACAATTTGTTTGAAATTACAGTCAAGTATGAAGATCAAAACTCTGTTATCGAAGCTCTTTGGATAGCATTAGGAAACACTGCTAGCAACTATGATATTATTATCAACTACATCCTTGCAACATGTTTGGAGAGAAGAAATCCCGTTTTTGTTGAACACTCAAGACAGATTATTGACTTTTTGGCACTCCATGATCCTATCTATGTCATTGACAAGCTTGTTACTAATTTGCAGCCAAAACTGATGGTTCCACTTCAGTCTAACTCAAATGTCATCGAGAGTTTAACTGATATCGAAGACTTGCCGTATGTTGCCGATCTTTGGCATTCTGTTGTATACACTGACAAGGATGCTTCGTTTTCACTTGGACAACTTTCGATTGTTTTCCTTGTTGACTTGTTTACAGTTCGTAATGATCGTATGTTAGAGCACTTGCCATTGTTATTACATATGACGTTTCTGTTGCTTGACCATTATTTGATTATTGTTCAAGAACAAGCAGGAGCCTTGTTGATACGCCTCATTCATTCTTTGGCACCGTTTGAACCCAAGTCGTTGGAAACTATTGAATCGCTCAGAAAACGTGACAACGTCAAATATCTTTGGATTTATGATGATTTGAATAATGATAAACGTGGGGCCAGAACTCCAAAGAACATGGATTTGTTAGCTAGAAATGTTTTGGACATCTTTAAAGGCATTGCACCTTCGTTACAAGAAGATTGGTCGAGAGTATCTCTTCAATGGGCCACCACCTGTGCGGTCAGACATATAGCATGTCGGTCCTTCCAAGTTTTCCGTAGTTTGCTTTCCTTTTTGGACCAAGGCATGCTCAAGGATATGTTGCACCGTTTATCAAATACAATTTCAGATGAAACATTGGATATTCAAGGGTTCGCAATGCAGATCTTGATGACTCTCAATGCAATCACAGCAGAATTAAACCTGGATAAATTAATTGATTTCCCTCAATTGTTTTGGTCAGGTGTTGCATGTTTATCAACAATACATGAACAAGAATTCATCGAAGTGTTGCTGACATTGTCTAAATTTGTATCCAAGATTGATTTGGATGCACCAGACACTGTTTCATGTTTGATTTCGACATTCCCACCAAAGTGGGAAGGCAAATTTGAAGGATTACAACAAGTGGTACTTGTTGGGTTGCGTTCTCTGAACTCATGGGACACGACTCTTCGATTCTTGGACAAGTTAAACACATTGAAAGATAGTGATATTATAGGAAAGGGACCATTACGGTTATTAACATCCTTACTTGCCAACATGCCGCGATTCCTTCGTGCTATGGACCAAAAAACCATTTCAAGAGATATAGTTGAAGCTGCCACGCTGATGAGTAAATTATGCGAAAGCTCAGGATACGAACTGTTATCTCGTATTTTGATCTCACTTGTAAAGAACAGATTCAGATCGAAGAAGGACTTTTTGACACAAACCGTGCTGACAATTAGAATTTCGTTCTTCCCACAGTACGAAGTGCAACTGTTGGTACTTTTATTGGGTCTTTTATCCAATAAACTTGATTGGGTCAAGTTGGAAACAATGAATCTTTTGAAGCATATATTCCCTATCGTTGACTTACAGAGGGACGAATTTGTGGGTGTTGGTGCTGATTTGATCTCACCATTATTAAGACTTCTTTTGACAGATTACGCAGAACCTGCGTTGGAAGTGTTGGACGAGGCTTCTGTTATATCTGGCTCGCAAATCGACAAGGATGTTTTGCGCATGAGTTTGGGTAACCAGCAGATGAAGAAGGAATATGAAAAGACAGCAACGCTATTTGGAATTCCCGATGAAAACGGATGGGCCATCCCAATGCCCGAAGTAACAGCATCTTACACCAGAAATAACATCCACGCTGTGTTTTCAACATGTGTGGTTCCTGTGGCGGAGGAAGAACAGATACAGGAAGCTCCCGAGATTCAATTCCATATGGAGGATTACCGGATGAGCAACGAGCCTCGCCACAAACACACAAACAGCCAGCAAGACATTGGATCTGTGTTGGTTGAGGAGCCAGACGCCTCGTTGAGTAACGTATGGGCTGCCTTGGACGACTTTGACTCGTTCTTCACGAAGGAGGATCACGTCACACAGGCCAAGAACACCGGTATTCAGCACCCACACCACTTGCATCACCAGCACAGTGCGCTGGTGGACACGAATAACTCGAGCGATAACACAATCACTCCAATCGATTCGGTTCCATTGGTTTACGATAAAAAGGCGTCTGTGATTTTGAACAGAAGCTTGGCACGTACACAAAGTAACACTTCCTTTAAGAGTAGTTTAGCGGATGTGATGGTGCAGTACCCAGGTTCAACGACGCCAAGCACTCCCGTAGCTTCCAGCTCTCCTTTGGCAATGAAGAGATCGTACATACCATTCAGAAACAGTAAACTGGTGAAGAAAACAGAAGTGGTTTTGGATTTGGATCAACAAAATCAACAACAATCCCCTATCTCACCTTTCAAAACCCCGAACATCAATAGTCCTAACTTTAACAATTATGGAGGCTCTCCAAGTTTTGCAAGTTCCGAACTGACACTTGAGAATCGGTTTGAGAATTTGAATATATTGAGCAAAAAGAGACTGAAGAAAAAGTTACAAGAGGCCCAAAATGGTCAGTAAAATATGTATTATATTTGGATTAAGATTAATTCATTGGTTATGTATGGAATGTATATTAAGGAATTTTAAGGTTTTAATGATGTAGATGGATAATAGAATGTAAAATATTAATGTGTATTATGATTTCTTAATATTTAATGATAGTATTGTTTATAGTTATGTATTGTTTATAATGATAGTATGGTTCATAATGATATTTTTGATTATAATGGTTAAGAGAGTATATGAACAGGTGCTGTTTATAATATAACAGCTCTTCGATTCGTAATTAACATTGCATCTTTAGAGACGTCTTAAGTATTAATATAAGGGTACTTCTTTAGTTCTTATAATTAATACACCAGGACTTCTACGGTATGATTTCAAACAAATACTCACTTCGTTCGTAGTGCTCGTTTGTAGTTTGCAACCACGACACTCTTCTCGCGACATATACATCAAGAAAATTTTTACGACATCATGTAAATTTTTCATCAATGCCTCCAAAGAAGAAACCACAAGTGTCAGATAAGAACAAGGCCAAAGCTAAGGCCAAGGCCGTAGATGACAAAGTTTTTGGTCTTAAGAATAAAAACAAGTCCAAGAAGGTTCAAGGACAAATCGAGCAAATGAAAGCAGGTGCAGATGGAGGATTACAGAAGAGAAAAGAAGCCGAAGCCAAGGCTCGTGCTGCGGAAAAGAAGGCCTCTGAAGAAGCCAAGAAAGAGACCGCCGCATTGTTTGGTATTGTGCAGCCTAAAGTTCCATTTGGAGTGGACCCCAAGTCGATTTTATGTGAGTTTTTCAAGAAAGGTGTTTGTACCAAAGGGATCAAGTGTAAGTTCTCACACGACATCAATGTTGGCCGTAAGGACTTGAAGAAGGACTTGTACACCGACGCCAGAACAGAAAAGGAAGAAGACACAATGGACAACTGGGATGAAGAGAAGTTGAGAAATGTCATTATGTCCAAGCACGGTAACCCTAAGACTACAACTGACATTGTGTGTAAGTTCTTTATCGAAGCTGTTGAAAACAGTAAGTATGGTTGGTTCTGGGTGTGTCCTAACGGAGGAAATGAATGTAAGTACAGACACTCGTTGCCTCCAGGTTTCGTGTTGAAAACCAAGGAACAAAAGAGATTGGAGAAGTTGGCTGCAGACCTGGCTCCAAAGATTACTTTGGAAGACTTTATTGAGATGGAAAGAGGTAAGTTAGATAAGACCAAATTCACCCCAATAACCATAGAGTCCTTCAACCAATGGAAGACAAACACCATCAAGAGAAAGGAAGCTGAAGCCCAAGAGGCCCAGAAAAAGAGTGGTAACAAGCGTGCATTAACAGGTAGAGAGGTCATTTTGAATAAGTTTTCTGACAAGTATTACACTGAAGATGATGATGATAATGGAGAGACTTTTGATTTGTCGCAATTCAAGTCTGATTTACCGGACGTTGAGGAGAATATTAAGGATTATGGTGATGGTAAGAATGTTCAACTGTTTTACCAGGCTAGTTAGATGTATAATAAACAAAACGCAACAAACGAAGTGAGTTTGTTGTTTAGGAGCAATTAATACAAACGAGTGAGTTTGTTTGTACACCACTGAGAACTAACTAAACATATTATACCTAAGTTTTAAAGCTACTCAATTAAAATTTTAGAATATACTATTTACTATTTGCATTCACAGTCTGCGATTTTAGCGAAGATCCACTTCGAAAGGTTGGTTATTTAAAGAACTGGGCTGACCGAACGATTGAAACTCACTTCATTTATTCTTGTGATAGAGAAAAAAACCATTGAAGCGAACGAAGTGAGTTTCAATGGTCCGTTCACTTCAATAGTTTGTTCCCTTTAATGGCTTGTTCCCTTCAATGGCTTGTTCCCTTCAATGGTTTGTTGACTAACCTCCCCGCATCATCAAAAAACCCATCATCCTCATCATAAAACAACCGAACCACGGTATCCGTCCCATCAAGCCTCTCTATAGCTTGAATAACCCTCCGGATCCATTGAGCACCCCGCTTGTCCATCTCCTCCAACTCAAAAAACGACTGCGTATTCATGATATCATACAAATCCGAGTACGACTCCTTCGATCTCGAAGGAAGTGGAGGAGGCTTCTCCACTACAGCGCCCCTCAAGCTATCTGGCTTCTTAGGTACCAACGGAGCAGGCAACTTTTTAACATCAGCATGCACAATCTTCCTCCTCTTTAAATTAAGAAGCTGAGTGATCTCGTTCATAATCTTGGAGTCATCCATGTCAGAAAGCGAGTCAGGTACATACCGAATATATATAGCTAAGATCTGACGAGGGTATCTCACGGCCAAGTCAACATATGCTTCAAAGTCCATTTCTCCCGAATCCCCAAAACACACAAACTTCTTGTTTGGAAAGTCTTGTAAGATCTTGTAGAGAACTGGTCTTTTACGCAGGGAGGATGGCTCCATCAAGGAGCTGATGATATTTCCTGTGTACTGTTTCAAATGGATTGAAGTCAATGGGAGGTTGGCCCATTTCAAGTATGCACTGATGGTGGAGTAGAGCTGCCAAGGTGAGTTGGAAACATAGTGGAACGACAAGTGTGTGTTTGCCGCATACCATTTCGTCATGCTTGGAATGTTCCATTCTGCAACATCCTTTAACAAGAGACTGTGCATGATTTCACGCTTGTCGCCAATGACTCCGGTCAATTTGATGGTGTCGTCGATATCACTAATGACTGCGATACCGTCTGAGGTCACAATATCCACGTTCTGCGACGCAAACACCGTGTCGTCCGTGGTTGCACGGACATGGACGAAGGACGGCTTATAAGCAGTGGTGATACGGGTTTCAAAATGGCCATACGAATCTGTCTTCAACTGCGTGGTTTGGATGGATTCCACTGCAGACGCCGACCCCACCGAGATCGTCAAGCCCGCAAGAGGAATCGACCGCGAGATAAACGATGCCAACCGTTCCTTCACCGTGTCATCCAGACCTGATCTGATGGAAGCGGCTGAGTCCCCCGAGCTGGGAGGCTCAAGCTCCCCCGGACGTTCTGCCTCTCCATCAAACACATCCTGCTCCAATTTTTCCGATGCCAACTGGCTCACCGCTGCGCCTGAATTCGGACTGTATCGTGTGATCTGCTTGGCCAATGACAAGATTAGTCGATTCTTACGGGTCATAAGCCCGGGACATGAGACCCATCCTTTGACGTCCACTGCCCAATGGTGTCCGTCATACGTGGTATACGAAGGAAACAACGTAATACTGGTGTCTTTGGGAAACACCAAGTTTCCACTCTCGTCGTAAAGCGCACTATCCGCAGATCCCCCGCGTGTCTGCTGGACCCGCAGCAGCACATCCTGTGCGAGCTGCTGAACCGTATCCGAAATCCGCGGCATATACGTATCTCGCGTGGTCCGTGCAAACCCAAGGAGTCGCTGTCTTCTCAGCATTGGTTGCTCTTCTGTAGACATTCTTTTCCGTTTTGCCCACGCCTTATGAAGTTGAAGTTGATTTCGTCCAAATGGGATGTAGAGTTTACGATACTCCAGGTAGGTGTTGAAGAGGATCCGAGCCTTGGGTTTTTTAACGAATCGTGTTAACGATGTAAGTTGTTTCAATGTGTGTGATTTAGTTCTTAAATTTGAATATCTTATATATGTCTTTTATCGATTATCTGATAATTGAGCCTTTTATTTGATTCTTTTATCTGATTCTTGTATCGATAGTCTGCTTTCTTCTAATTCTTCCAATCTCTGATTTCACTATTTATCTATCACGTTTTTCTAAAAATTAAATCATGGCTGAACTATCGATTGGAAACGAACTTAAAGATTCATACAAACAAACGTCCAAATGGATCCATAACGGGATCCATTGGCTTTCTGATATAGAAGACTTCTATCGGGACCGTGCAGCCATTGAAAAAGAATACGCAGATAAGCTTCGAGAATTGTGTAAGAAACACTTTGACAAGAAACTGAAGGTGTCCGCACACCTTTCTGTTGGGGAGGAACCTCAAATCACCCCAGGATCCTTGGAATCCGCATCTTTAGTGTTGTGGACAGATGTGTTGACTCAAACGGAAGCGATTGCCGACGAACGGGTACAGTTCCATAAGGAATTGAACCAAAAGATCTGCGAGAACTTACTGAGCTTACGGAATAAACTGACCAATGTGTGTAAGAAGATTGAGCAGGTGAACGAGGCGTTGATGACGGATAAGAACAAGTCAGAGGATGAGGTGACCCGGGCCAAAAAGACGTATGATTCGCTCTGTAGTCTGACGGAACTGGCGCGCGAGAAGACGGAGAGAAACTCCGGGGAAAAGTACCAGGCCCGTTTGCACGACAAAGAAGTGGAAATGAATGTAGGTAAGAACGACTACTTGATTAAGATTGCACAAGCCAATCGGTTAAAGGATAAGTATTTTTACCAAGACTTGCCTGAGGTTTTGGATTATTTCCAAGAGCTCAATCAGGATCGGGTTGCACTCTTGAATAAACTTCTCAAGAATGCTTCGATTATTGAGCGTAATGCCAATGATAAGGTCAAGGAGAAGTTGCATTTGATTGACGGCACCATTGATCAGAATGTTCCGCTGTTGGATACTCTGATGTACATCAAGCATAACCTCCGTTCGTGGAAAGAGCCACAGGACTTTTACTTTATTCCGTCCACCATCTGGCACGACGATGAGTCGCTTGTTGTTCGCGAGCCGGAGTTGACTGATCTCAAGAAGCGTCTCCACAAGGCGTCGCTGGAGTATGTTCGTCTCGAGGCTGCATGTCTCGATAACAAACAAAAGTTGGAGGAGTCCACTTCAAGTAGAAAGGCCGATTCTGCAGCCATCACTCTTAAGTTTGATTCGAAGTTGTCGGATAGTTTGGGTTCTTTACAGGCGTTTATGAAGAACGACTCCCAGAGAGTGGCCAAGGAGGTTGAAATGGAAATTATCCAGAATTTTGCAGGAAGTCAAGATTTACTGTATGTAGAGCAAACCCAGCAGACCAAGTCACGGTTTGGGCTTTTTAAGAAGAAGTCGATTAAGAGGGACGAAGTGCTGGATGTTCATTCCATCCATACAGTCACTAGCTCCACACTGGGTGCATTTAACTTGCGTAAAAAGGCGCATTCTATTCTTTCGTCTTCTTCTTCTGGGCCTCTGGGTAAGGCTCTTTATGAGTATGTTGCCAGTGGGGATGATGAGGTTTCTATCCTGCCAGGTGATACATTTGCTATTTTAGAGGATGATGATGGGAATGGATGGACTCTGATTCAATTGCTGAATGGTAATCTGGGGTTGGTTCCGACAACGTATATAGAGATTACTAGAAAACAGGGGCCTTCGGTGGCTCCAAAGAGGGGGGCTAAGAGAGTGCAGTATGTGGAGGCATTATTTGATTATAATGCTGATGGGGATGATGAGATTTCGATTCGTGTTGGGGATCGCATAGTGGTTGTTCAGGATGATTTGGATGGGAGTGGGTGGACTGAGGGGGAGTTGAATGGGGAGACTGGGATGTTTCCGACGAGTTATGTGAAGAAGGTGTGATTAACGAACGACGTGAGTTAACAAACGAGCAAATCACGAACGAGCATCACCAACGACCGAGAAAATCACCAACGAACGAGAAAATCACCAACGAACGAGAAAATCACCACAAAAGTTATCACCAAATAACCACCACTTTACAACATCAACCAACATCTCATTAGTTGGTTTAACGAAAGAAAATGAATAAAACATCTACGAAGACGAACAAACAAAGGTTTTTTCGAATTTCTCTACACTTCGTACTTTAGACATCAATAGACATATGAATGAATCATATAGACTCAAGTAAACGTGTGATTAAAAATACAGATTTTCTCTACACTTATCACATTACAGAATGTATTAATACCACACTATACACCTAGTAGACGTCACCTGGGATTTCGAAAACAACTTGCTTACCAGTCAACTTGTTGTAAACTTGTTGGAAAGATTCCAACTTGTAGTCGACAGTGGTGGAGTCCTTGGAGTCCAACAAGACCTTTTGGATCTTGTTACCACCAACCAAGTATCTGACTCTCTTACCAACGATTTCGGTTGGGAAGACAAGGTCTTCCAAGACCTTGTCGTGGACAGCAGACAAAGTTCTGGATCTTGGTCTCTTTTGTTGAACTCTAGACTTTCTAGCTGGCTTTGGCAAGATTCTTCTTTCAGCCAAGAAGACAACGTGGTAGTCGGAGAACTTCTTTTCCAATTCTCTGGTCAATCTGGTTTGAACCTTTCTGTATGCTTGCAAAGATGGGACTGGAACAAAGATGGCAAGAGCCTTCTTACCGGAACCAACTTCGATTTCCTTGATAGACTTGAATTGCAATGGTCTCAATTCAGCCTTGAGGTCAGCTTGGCCTTCCAAGTCGACGAAAGCTTGAGCAACCTTCAATTCCAATTCAGATGGCTTTTCAGACAAGATCTTACTAGCAGCAGACATATTGTGTTTATGGTTGTGTAGGAAAACTTTTTCTTCAACTGTAGAGAATTTTTTCGAAAAATCGGTTGGGTGCGTGCGACGTAAAATTTCTGGCTGGTCATGTGACTCTTTCGCTGTTAGTGACATTTTTTCGTGCGATGAGATGTTTTGGCTGGGTGCGTGTGTGTTGTATGCCGGACAGGGCGCTAGCCCTGGACGGGTCACATGAGTTGTCACCTCATGATTTCCGGTCTCTGCCCCACATGTTATTATTCCCAAGGCACATCCTTAGCTTCCGGAAACAATTTCAAAGAAACATGACATCCCTTGTTGAACAAGCAAAGAAGACTGCCGCATACAAGGCAGTCGACGAACACTTCCCTAAAGACGCCAAGGTCGTCGGTATCGGTTCCGGGTCTACCGTCGTTTATGTTGCTGAGCGTATCGGTCAGCTACAAAATAAGGACTTTATCTGTATTCCTACTGGTTTCCAATCCAAACAATTGATCATCGACAATGGCTTGAAATTGGGTACCATCGAGCAGTACCCGAAGTTGGACATTGCTTTTGATGGTGCCGATGAGGTTGACAAGGATCTCAACTTGATTAAAGGTGGTGGTGCCTGTTTATTCCAAGAAAAGTTGGTTGCTGCTGCTGCCAACAAGTTTGTCGTTGTTGCTGATTACAGAAAGAAGTCTAGCAGCTTTTTGGGTGCCAATTGGAGACAAGGTGTACCAATTGAAGTTGTTCCAAACTCTTATGCTACTGTCACTGAACAATTGTATAAATTGGGTGCTGTCAAGGTTAACTTGAGACAAGGTGGTTCTGCAAAGGCTGGTCCTGTCATTACCGACAACAACAACTTTTTGATTGATGCTGATTTTGGAGAAATCAAGGATCCAAAGAGCTTACATGTTCAAATTAAGTTGTTGGTTGGTGTTGTTGAGACTGGGTTATTTACTGAGATGGCTGATATTAGTTATTTTGGTGAAGAGGATGGGCAAGTTTTGTCATGGGGACGTTAATAGAGTAAGGCTGTTGATTGTTGTAGAATAATGGAAGGAGGAGGAACAAGTAAGAATGAACAAACGAGCAGATGAACAAACGAACAAATGAACAAATGAACAAATGAACAAATGAACAAATGAACAAATGAACAAATGAACAAACGAACAAATGAACAAACGAACAAACGAACAAACGAACAAACTCACGTCGTTCGTTTGTGAGTTTGTGAGTTTGTGAGTTTGTGAGTTGTGAATCGCAATATATGAATCGTAATATATGAATCGCAATTTATGATCGTCATTTATGAATATGCATGAATCATAATTTATAAACCCTATATATGAATAATTTATGAATTATACTTTATGTATGTTACCTAATTACCTAATATAGTTTAAATATCTCTCGATTTGTTAATTTAAATATTTATAGATCAATATCAATTCATCCGAACAATCTCTCGAGCCTCGAAATCTCTTGGTTCGTTGTGAGCTTTGACCTTTTCAGATAACGCATCCACCCCCTTACCCACAATATTCTATTAATTTCATCTCTCGGTCTTATTTCATATTCAATCGTGTCGTATATTTATTACATTCTGCATTCGCAGCCAAACTACAAAAGTAAACTCGATATTAATTAAGAATCAAGCCCCCCGGGCATTATGCTTATTGGAACTATGGTTTGGAGTGGCTCGAAATCCAGTTCAAGGTTTCTGCCAAACCAGTACCGTCTACGGCAATGGTAGGAATGACGGACCATGTGTGCTCACCAGTCAAACTGTTCAAGTCAAACTTTTCAATCAACTCCTTAGGCTTGATGGATCCTGCAACATCCTGCTTGTTTGCCAACACCACAAGTAAACAATCGGCCAACTCCTTGTCACTAATCACACGCATTAACTCCTTCTTGGATTCCTCCAAACGGTCGACATCGCTCGAGTCAACCACGTAAATGAGCGCGTGCGACCCCGTGTAGTAGTGTCTCCACAATGGTCTGATTCTTTCTTGTCCACCACAATCCCACACAGCAAATGAAACATTCTTATGCTTAACAGTCTCCACGTTGAACCCAACGGTTGGAACTGTCTTCGATGTCTTACCTAACTTTAACCGGTACAATATAGTCGTCTTACCGGCGTTGTCAAGTCCAAGCATCAAGATTCTCATCTCACGATTCTTAAACAACTTTGACACTAAATGTCCCATTTTCTTCTATCTAATTCAAAAATTCAATTTTCAAAAAAATAAAAAGGATTACGTTTCTCATTAATAGTTTATGGCGTTGCACAAAAACATTTGAACCGAAAAAAAAAAAAGCCTATAAAAAGGAATTAAACGATAGACGATACGCGCCCCAAAACAACAGCCGGCCGGTCTATTTTTTTTTTGATCTCCTCGTTCTTTGACGAAAACGGAAGTAATTTTGAGTGCCTCTACGCCTGTGGGGCCTTTCTGGCGTTTTCATAGCATTATTTTTCCTGGATTTCTTGTTTGGGCGATATCTTGTAAATGAGGTGATCTTCTACATAGATCGTCCAAATATTGAGTCGAGGTTGCTAGGGTATTACGCAGGGGAGGATGCGAGTAGGGCTTGATGTACAAAAGGTAACTCGTGTATTCATTTAAATATTAAAGATTTTTGTATTAGCATAAGAATAGTTTTGTAATGTTCATAATCTTAGAATCCTCATTAATTTTATATTCTTCATTAATTTTATATTCTTCATTAATTTTATATTCTTCATAAATTTTATAGTCTTCATAATATCCACAATACCCATGAAATTCATGAAATTCAACAAATCACCCATAAAATAAATTACATTTCCTTAAATCATGTCACCACATCTACGAAATTCTATACGCCATCTGGCTGCAACTTTCTCCTAATATTTTCTAGAATCTTAAATAAACTTTACTATATGCACTATCTTCCAACCCTATCTAATACTCTTTCCAACAGTAACTTGACATCACCCTTATTGAAATGATCCAAGTTATAATATTTCGGAGCGATCTCCACCAACCATTCAGGCTTGACGTTAGTGATGGTTCTGATGTAGTTCTTGGAAGTGAGTACAAATTCATTATAAATAGTCCATTCGCCTTCCTTGGCAACAACAGTGGATGGGTGGATCAACACATCTTGGTTATCCTTGACAGTAAGGTAGCCCTTGTTACCAGACTTCTTCTTGGCCACCTGCATGAAAAAACCAGCACATAAGGCTTTTCTGATGTTAGTCCAGAATTCACGATCTTCAAAAGGTGTGGAGATGAGTGCGATATCATTCTTCTCCATGAGTCTGTAAAGCTGAGATCTAACGCTTCTAGAACTTTGTAAGGAACGGTAAGATAAAAAGTTATCTCTGCACCATTTGTGGAGACCATCGTCGTGTTCTGCATTAAATTCATGATATACGTTAAGCAATGTCAAGTGGTCGCCATCTGGGTGCGCAAAGGCCATTTTGCATTCATCCGCTCTTTTCTTGGCCAGTGCAGGACGCACAAACACATTCGGCACGGAAAGCAATGCAACTATGGTTAAGATCTCTTCAGAACATCTGTATTCTGGCGATTTGATTAACATGACAGCCAAGGTAGGATCCAATGGGAACTGCGAGGCAAGTCTGCCCAAGCTAGTCAAATCACCATCGTCGGACAAACAGTTCAAGTAGTTCAACTCTTCCAAAGCACGCATCATGGTTTCTGGGGCTGGAGGGTCCATGAAATCAAAGTGAACCAAATCATCGATTCCCAACTTCTTCAACTCCAAGACGGTGGATGACAAGTTACAACGCAAGATTTCAGGGTACGATTGTTCAATCAATTCCTTTTGGAACGCTTCTTCAGTGTAAAGTCTGAAACACTTTCCTGGTCTGGTTCTACCAGCTCTACCAGCTCTTTGTTGGGCGGAAGCCTTGGAGATTGGCGACACAAGCAACGACTCCACTCTGATTCTTGGGTTGTACACCTTTTGCTTGGAGAACCCAGGGTCCACAACATACACAACACCATCTATGGTCAACGATGTTTCTGCAATGTTGGTGGACACAATCACCTTACGACCGGGCTTGCTGTTGTGCGATTCTGGTGCCGGCTCAAAGATCTTCTGTTGTTGGGCTGGGGGCAACGAACCATACAAGGGGTACACCTTCAATGGGCCGCACCCCTGCTCTCTGACCAACTCGTCTCCCTCCAAGGCAATCTTACGACAAGCGTCTTCGATTTCCTCTTCACCAGTCAAGAACACCAAGATATCCCCGGCGGTGTCCTCAGTGGCGTGGATCTGCAAAACTGTACGGATGGCGGCATCCAAGTAATCACGCTGGTACTCAGGTGTGTAGTAAATCTCGACTGGGTGTGTTCTACCTGGGACAGCCAACAATGGGGCGTCCTCGAAATAGTTTTGGAACTTTTCTGCGTCCAAAGTAGCCGACATGACAATGATCTTAAGATCTGGTCTCTTGAGGGTCACTCTCTTCAAAAGCCCCATGAGAATATCGGTTGGGAGGGTTCTTTCGTGCGCTTCATCTAAAATCACAACCGAGTATCTGCTTAATGTTGGATCGTCCATGGCTTCTTTCAAAAGCATACCGTCCGTCATGTACTTCAATATCGTGTTGTCCGAGGTCTTGTTATCGAAACGAACGCTGTATCCAACTTCCTGACCCAACTCAACATCAAGCTCATCCGCCACTCTGGCGGCCACAGACATGGCTGCAACTCTTCTTGGTTGTGTACATGCAACTTGCTTACCCATCAAGTGTGGCATGTCATCGTACAACACAAACTGAGGAATTTGCGTAGTTTTACCTGAACCGGTCTCACCAACAAACACCATGATTTGGGTTGAATGGAAAATATCAAGGAACTCTTGTCTTTGGGCATGCACTGGTAAGTCTCTTCTTACCTTGAGAATGTCAAAGTACTTTTGACTGAATTTGTTTCCATTGAATGGGTTAGATGCTGCTGATTCCAATTCATTGGCTTGGTTAGTGGTGGTGCCATGACGTAACAATGATGAAAAGTATCCTGATTCATCGATTACTGGTTGAGGTTGTGAGACATTCTTCTTTTCCTTCTTTTCTTTCTTCTCCTTCTTGTCCTTCTTGTCTTTCTTGTCTTTCTTGTCAACCTTTTGCTTCTTGAGTGTTCTTTCTGACATTTGCGATGAGATGAGTTTTTTTGCGAAACAAAAAAACGAACTAATGAACAAACAACTAACGAACAAACAACTAACGAACAAACTACTAACGAACAAACAACTAACGAACAAACAACTAACGAACAAACAACTAACGAACAAACAACTAACGAACGAAGTGAGTTTGTGAGTTTTCAAGTGATCTTTTCCTATAAATTACTATTCTATGTACTCTGTAGTTATCTAATCTCCATTATCTATTATATATCTTTTATTATCAATTATCTATTATATATCTTTTATTATCAATTATCTATATATTATTATATACCTCATCATTCTCCATTTCCTGTACTATACTGCATAATAATGTAATATTATACCATAATACATTATGTCAGCTCCAAACTCAACTGATCCGACCTTGGGAGTTATATTACACATATTTGGAAGTTACACGGGAATACCAAGTAAAAAAACATGGTATTCTGTAATTTCTGTTCACACTTCTGTAATATTTCCACTTTGCATTTGCGTTAGACTCATTTCAAAGTCAACTACTTTTGGGTAAACTTTCGCAAACGGTCACACCTAAGCCCTAGATCATCGAAAATGTAGGGGCGTTACAAAAAGAAACACAAGTGTAGCCGTTGACTAAAAAAAAATGAGATAACAGCATAAGATAATCCACATTACATAAGAGAATCCATAAGAATTCTTAATACATAAGAGAGTCCATAATACATAACCTCATTCATAATACATAACCTCATTCATAATACATAAGCATAATAGCATAATACACATAAGTCATTAACAAAATCATTAACAAAATCATTAACAAAATCAAAATCACCTACATTCTCCAAAACGGACTTCATGCAAAAATGAGCTGATATGCACTTAATAAAAAAGAAGATCTTTTGTGATTAAGAAATCACCCAAGGGATGACAGGGTGAAACATAAAAGAGTGATCTGCAAAAATGGTTTTATAAAGTCTAGCATATAATCTAAGTTGATCTCAGATGAGTTTTGAGCCCAAAAAGAAAAAAAAACTGAAAGCACGAAGAAGACTAATGATGAGACATGATGAAGCACAAGAAGGATATGCCCTGATTGGGGGAGTAACCGAGTCGTATCAACAATGAACTTTGGATCAGGAAAAAAACATACAATAAACGCCAATTGTACCCTTGTAAAGATAAAACACAAATATAGTAATCTGGATAGCCTAACTGAGTGCAATACGCTCAAACGAGTGCAATCCAGCAAACACATAAGCCGC
This sequence comes from [Candida] smagusa, assembly GCA_030566775.1. Taxonomy (NCBI): domain Eukaryota; kingdom Fungi; phylum Ascomycota; class Pichiomycetes; order Serinales; family Debaryomycetaceae; genus Kodamaea; species [Candida] smagusa. Next base: position 588,275 of record JAKUAW010000002.1, on the reverse strand, counting down.
GAAAATGATGGCTGTGCATAAACGAAAGCAACCAAGAGTCGAGAGAAATCTTGGATTGCTTTAAGTGAATCTTATGCCAAGTGAATCATTATCGAAACAACCAGCAGTGCACAAAGAGAGTTTCAAGAGCTTATGTCACACTAATGTAAACACCCCCTCGCATATCTTTGTCCTGCAATTCACCCAATGCATAAAAAAAGCAATAAAATACACGAAAAGAAAATAAAAGAAAAAAAAAAGCGAGAATTTCGTCTTCGTCACGTGTATTTGTTTACGAGTATAAAAAAGGACCAGCATCCGCCAAACTTTTGTGCTGCTTTTCCAACGAAGTTTTTAAATTTATATAACCCAACTTTTGTCTTTCCTTTAACAAACTTTTGTCACTCCTTAACATGAAGTTCACACTCTCTGCTATGGTTGCATTTGCAGCCACAGCCGTATCCGCCGGATGTACTAACGACGGTGGTAACTGGTACTGTTCTGAAACCAAGAAGGTTATCTTTGAAAACGTTGGTTTCTCTGGTTCTTACCAAGACGTTACCAACATGGATGAAACCAACGGACAATGTTCCTCCCAAACCAAGTCCTTCAGTGGTAACTTGACTCCATTAGATGAGGAGTTGAGTGTTCACTTCAGAGGTCCACTTAAATTGGTTCAATTTGGTGTTTACTACCCAGGCTCCAACTCCAAGAGAGATGAAGAAGACTGCGAAACCACTAGACACCACATGCACCACAAGCACAAGAGAGCTACCCAGATTGTTGAAGTTACCCAAACTGTTATTGTTGACGGCCAAGGTAACACCATCACCAGTCAAGTTGCTAAGACTGTTGATGCCAGCGCTGCTGCTCCTCCTCCAGCTGATGAAGCTGCTAACGAGGCTGCTTCCTTCGGTGTCAAGCACGCTTACAGACTGGGCTTGAGTACCCTGTCACTCCCAACCACTACCCTGGGTGGCTCTGATGCTACCTCCATTCCTTCCAACGTGCCTGCTGGTGCTTGGACTAGAGGTTCTTATTATACCCCAGGTACCGCCAACAACGTTGTTTTCCTTAACAACTTTGGTGGTTCCGGCTCTGGTACTTGGTCCTCCACCTTCGGTAACTCCTTGAGTTACTGTAACGCTGACGCCAGTGGCGGTGCCTCCTCCCCAACTGTCTTGAACGACGTCACTATCAAGTCTAACCAAGAATTTGTTATCTTCACTGGTGACAAGTGTGCTCCAGGTGATGCCAACTGTGGTTACTACAGAACCGGTACCCCAGCCTACCACGGTTTCGGCGGTGCTAACAAGATCTTTGTCTTTGAATTCTCCATGCCTTCTGACGGTAACTCCGGCTTCAACGGTGACATGCCTGCCGTTTGGTTGTTGAACGCTAAGATCCCAAGAACTTTACAATACGGTAAGATCGAATGTTCCTGTTGGGCTACTGGTTGTGGTGAATTGGACTTGTTTGAAATCTTGTCCTCTGGCTCCAACAAGTTGATCTCTACTTTACACAGTGGCCAAGGTTCTAACGGTGGTGCCGGTGGCGGTGGTGGTTCTTCCGACTACTTTGATAGACCAACCTCTGGTACCTTCAAGGGTGCTGCTATCTTTACTGGCTCATCTATTCACATTTTACAATTGGATGACAGTACCAACTTTGGTTCTGTTTTGGACGCTGACACTGTCGCTGGATGGATTGCTACCCCAGGCTCTAAGGCTGTTCTTCAAGGTTAATTTTAGTATGTTTTAAAAAATGGTTATTTTGTTTAGTGCTGTAAACAATATTAGGCGAGCGTTTTAAAAAATAGGAGTATGCATATTTTAGCCGACATTCCAAGATCGCCGTAATTAACTAAATTCGGTATCTCCGAGAAAGGCTATACTTATGATTAAATGGTATTTTGATCTTTGCCTTACTTATGTCTATTTTTGATGAAATTCTGCTAAATATTCAAAATTTATGAAATGATCACGTGTAATCGAGGTTATGATTGAAATAAGTCTTTGAACGTGGAATTTCGTTCATGATGCTACCAAGTGAGGGCAATGCCTTGTGATTTCATATTTACGTGATGTAAACATTTTATGCTAATTTCAATTGATGAAGAAATTACATAATCCATTACCAACCAATGAATTCCTTAGGAATAGACGTCGGTTCTGGATCCGTCCGTATCTACCATGACTCGGTCATGTCAGTTAGAGAAACTACAACAACACACCGCGATGGTCACATTACCCAGTCTTCTCGGGAAATATACGCACTTCTTCAGGAGATGCTCCCATCGGGTCCTTTGTCCATATGTATAGCTGCTACTTGTTCCCAGGTTGTACTACAGGTTACTCGTAAAGATGACGAAGAATACTTTATCGGATTTGACTGTCTGACAGGAAAACCCGGTGATCAAGATATTCTTCTCTGGATGGACTCTCGTAGTGTTGGAGAGTGCGATGAAATCGCCCAAGTGTTTGGCGAAAAGCACCCGGTAGAGATGGACCGCCTAGGAAGTGCCTTGGTCCCGGAATTGGGAATAACCAAGATGAAATGGGTGTCAAAACGGTATTCCAACCTCTACATGTTCGAACTACACGATTGGTTAAGCTATGTTTTCTTGGCTGGTGGGTTCCAGAAAGTCGGTTCACACTGGGGTGTTCGTAAGTTTAACCTGGACTTGGTGTATTCACAAAATGTATGCTTTGACGGAAGCATTAAAGGGTGGAGCAAGGACTTGCTTGAGGACCTCGACATCCGTGTGCACGTTGGAGGGTGTCTGATTGACACTTCCATTGGCGTTCTTATAGGATCAAACGACAGATACACCCTCTACAATGGGTGCATAGACTGCTATGCTGGGTGGTTGAATAGTCTGCCTCCTACTGGATACATCTCAATGGTGGCTGGTACATCTACATGTTTTATTTTCCAATCCCCAGATCAAGAACCGATTCCCGGGTGGTGGGGACCTTTCAAGTCCAATGACTCTTCTCTCTTTGAGTCTGGCCAACCAGCTTCCGGAAAGCTTTATGAGAGGCTCTTTTCCAAGTATGAAAACGTCATCCAGCAGCTAAACACAGACAATGTGTTTGAATGGCTCAACAACGAAACCTCTCGACTTGAAGCGGTCCATGGTAAAAGCATCTACCAACTAATAAAAACATATTTCTACTATGGGGATGTTTTTGGAAACAGAAGTCCTTACATGGATTTCTCTATGAGTGAAATGTTTGTTGACGGCTACAACACCAGTGAGTATAAAGGTGTTTTAAATACAACCATCGAAGGTTTAATCATTGAATATAACCTTCTAATGGAGTTTTTGGTTTTTCAAACAAAACAACTCTTGGATTTGGTTGTTCTAAACGGGATTTCTATCACTGGTTCTCAATCAAACAATATGAGGTTTATAAACTTGCTTGGTAGTTTTACTCAATTGCCTATTATAATCATTCAAGGTAAGTATAATGTTGTTCGGGGTGCATATCTTGCAGCCAAAGGTAATGATGGATATTCTACCAATATAGTCATTCCACCTGGTGAGATATTGAAGATATCTGAAAAGAGATTTAAGGTTTATATGGATATGATTGATACCCAACGAAAGTATAGAGATTGGATAATTAGTGATTGAATAATAAAAGTATAGAGTTCACTAAAGAATAGAGATTGAATAACCAAAGAAGAGTGATTGAATAACTAAGATCACTAAAGAAGAGAGATTGAAAAACTAAAAAATCAGTATTTCAACCAATTCAACAGTAATATGCAATAAAGTGAAATAAATAATACATTACTCCCCGAGTATCTATCCATGCTAATTTACATAACCTCAGGTCTTTCAGGAACCTTACCTCTTCCATAACCATCCTTTGCATAATAATCCATTGGATAATACAGATCCCACATCTTATCCTCTTCCAACATAACCATGGCTTCGTAAGGTGTAAGCAATGGCTTGTGGAATGCATACCCCCAATCAATCAGAAGTCTAGGACATGCAACTTGGACAAAAGCATCGATATCATCAAACATAGCCAACTTCTGAGGAAATATCTCACTCAAGATGATCTTTACCACCTGAATACCATGCAGATTAAGTTTCAACTCCAAGTTGGACAAGGTGACTGGGTTACCTTGTCTACCCAAGGCACCGAGAATAAGACCCACCTTTCTTGCTCTGGTGGCGGTTTTGACTGCATCTTCACGCACGGCCACCAACTGTTTTTGGTCGTAGTACTCACGGGTGAACTTTCTTGAATAAGGATCGTATCTGTATGTGGGGATATCTGGGTTGTGAATCATGGAACTCTCCATGTGGAAACGCCCATCTCCAACATATAACATACCCTGGAATTGCAGTTTGTCAAGTCTTGCCGATGTACATCCCAAAACTTCTCCCTTCAGCAAGGGTCTACTTTGGGGAGGAATCAAGTAGATAGGTTCCTCTTCTTGCTCCAACTTTGCCTTGACACTGTGGATGGTGGGGTTAAACTGGATGGTTCCGAAAACTGCCAATTGCGTTCCCTTGTCAAAATGCTTCTTGATGGTGTTGATCAAGTGCGTTTCATCAATGTTAATAGTCACAAATACATATAGCACCTTAATTTCAGTAATATCAATAGGAACCAAACACGAGTGAGCATAATGGATTATGAAATCACAGTCCAACGACCGTGCAGTGTAGTCGTCAATGCAGCAAGCACCGTACGAAACATCTCCCATCACTATGGTTTCCACATTGCAGAATTGTTCAAGAATGTCTGATATGGTGAGTGAGTAGATGAGCAACCCTTCAGGCATTTGAAGTGCCACTCTCTTGGCGTTGGCCTTTCTTACATTCCACACCGTCTTGTGGATTTCAAAGTTATAGTTGGATGGAAGTAATTTCATGGCCTCGTTAAGATCTTTGTCATTGAGAATATCATCTGGTATTTGATTCATAACTCTCCCAATGTGTCTTTTACGGTCCGTTTTAACCAACAGGACTCCGTCATCTTTAGCTTCATCTGGTCTGTGTCCTACAAACCTTCTCTTTGGGATTTTGGTATCTGGCATGATGACTAAAAAGTTGCGATGATTTGTAAAAAAATTATTATATAAGATTGTTAAAGTTTATAGTGGTAAAAGAGTAGCATGTGTATATAGGAGATGGTATATGGGGGAGTTTAGAATGATATTAAAATGGAGAAGAGTATAGAGAACATTACAACATAAAGAAAGACAGAATATAGCGAACATAAATAGCATAATGCATGTATTAGAGAGCAGAGCATAGAGAACAGAGCATAAAGAAGAGAACATAAACAACAGAATATGAAAAATACAATATGAGCAAAAGAGTATGAAGAGCATATGAACAAATGAACATATGAACGACACATGAACAAGAATAACATATATTTATTAATCATCGCGATGAGCAAAAAATAATGATTACACCATACTTCACCATCAACCAAGATGAAGAATTCATCTATATCGACGTCAAAGTATCACACATACGATTTAATGCACAAAATATCGAGATGATAGTGGAAGGACAACTTTTCATCTTCTCACTTGTTCCATACTACCTTCGTATTCGACTTCCATATTCATGTGTGGATGATGAAAGATCCAATGCACACTATGATTCCACCAGTGAATGTATTAAGATTAAGTTCGCTAAAGAAATCAAAGGACAACACTTTCCAGATCTCGATCTTACCACCAAGCTTCTTGCTAGAACCAATGAGGAAAACAAGAAACCATTGATTGAAGAGATGGATGTAGAAAACCAATTTGAGAGTACGGATGGAACCAAAGAGATCGAAGCAGAGGGGGAAAACTTTGACTGGGAAATCGAGCAGAATCAGCAAACAGCAGCGGACGAATTACACTTGAACAACCAATATGGGTTTAACAACCAGTACTCATCGATTGTGGGAGTGTCAGCCACCAACGGGAATGACATTAATGAGTTGGCAGATCCGGAGAAGACACTGCCAGAGCGCAGAACCATGGAGCGTCTTATCCAAGAAAACATCAAGTTTGATCCAGAGATCTATGCTGCGGACTATATCATGGAAAAGTACCCTAGTGAAGATGACGACAAGTTCTTTAAAGACTTGATAGAGTGGAAGAACCCAATAACGAAGAAGTTTCTCAAATGGTACAAGGCATCCAACGGAATGGACTTGATGCCCGTGGAGTTTTCTGCGTCAGAGCAGGAAAAGATGATTGCATTGCCCAAGAAATCGTACATAGTGGACAACAAGCCTGAGATGCTTTGTGTGGTAATATCGATACTCTTCGCGTTCCACTTCGAGATGAGGGAGACGCAGGGTGAACACACAGTGGAGTCTGCGTGGACTATTGGAAAGTTAACCCCACAATTCTCGCACTTGGACTCACAAATCGCACAGGGTTCCGATCTCTTGAAGGCCACGGTGATAACGCTGATTAGAAGAGCACTCTCGTACCCTTTGCACCGTAACTACAATATGGTGTTGAAGGTTTGGGATGATGTCTACTACAACTTGCGTGGAGGAAAGCGTCTTATTGTGCAATCGCTTTTGGAAGCTAAGGAAATGTTCCGTTTCCACGATGTGTACTATGTCTACGACAAGATCTGGTTTGAGGACTTGTGTGCATGGATTATTCTGGATGGAGTTCTGGAACAAAACATACGTATGTTGGCCCATGACTTAAAAAAATCATATTCTTCATTGAAGAAGTCGGAAATCACGTTTGAAAAAGCCGAGGATGAAGATGAAATGGTTGCATTGGATCTACAGGAAATTGAGGACATGGCTGAACAACTGTACAAAGACTACTTGAACCAGTAAATATTTTTTTTGCATCCACAATAACAATCTTACCAAATCCGTAAAAGCAAACAATTATCTGTATCCAGTAATACTTGATCGAAGCCCGATTGTTAGGTCTTCCTATCAACGCTAACAATTAATGCATGATAAAATAATTAACGCATTGTACCTCGCGAATATTATCTTGAGTTTACAATAGGCTAAATATTTATTCCGACAATAGTCGTGAAAGTATTAGCGGGAAAGATCCAAGACCCAAAACATTGATTAGACACCCCCTTGCGTTGGTTTACATCATCACGCTGCATTGTTGAGGTTTTTTTATGCTAGTGAATTTACAACTATTGTGTATTTCGGGGGATGAGTACCCAAGTGGTATAACTAGTCTACTTGTAGGAGAGAATGTCATGAGGATATCTGCCCACATTCAGCAGACTTCTTCTATGAGATGGGGCTTCTTCTTCTGCCTCTAGAATCGGCTTTTCTGAAGGAGTATGGGACGCACCGCGAGGACGTTGCACGATCGAATCATCGATTTCCGCTACTGGATTTTCCAGGACCGTTGTGTTATCAACCTCATCTAGGTCCATTGTACTATCTCGGCGGTCACTATCATCGGTAGTATCGTTGTTACCCTGCAATGGCGTTGACGTCACGATGTCTTTTTTGAACTGGGGTGCAGGAGGAGATGTATGTCTCTGTTGTGCGGCCTGCAACCTTGTTGTTCTTCGGTTTGGCGATCCTAACTCCATTGAGACATCCGATTTGTGCCGTTTATGGGCTGGCGCAGGAGCCGTTGGATACGTTTGTGCTTGTGCATTTTGAACAGGCAATGGAGGGCCCTCGGGCTTCCAATGATGAAATTGGATTATATGCTGGAATGATGTCATCAGTTCTTGCAGAGGAGGTTGTTTGTTCTGCTTGTGAAGCGGTTGTGCCGGTGATGGCTTAACTTGCATGGTAGTGGTTAACGGTGAATTCGATGCTGTGAGTGGAGGTGGAACCAATAATCCCTGTTGCTGATGCTTGGGCGTACGTTCCACACTTCTATTGCCTGTTTCAACAGGCATTGAGTAGTACCGTTGGTGCTGTTGATATCTTTGAACCCTACGTGTGTTCAGCTGATTTCCCATCACTCCGCCTCTAAATGGCAGAATCGGCGTTGCAAGATTCGCAACCGCTTGTGCTCCTAATTTGGCTGGTGAAAGTGGTCTTCTTTGGGATGTACTAGCTGGTGATGGTGGAATGCCTCCAAATCTATAGTTTGCTGGTGCAACTGGACTAGCATTCAACGTATCTCCTGATAAAAGACTAGTTCCTCTAGAATGTGTTGGTTTGAATTCCGCTATTTGAGGTAGTCCAACTTGTTCTTTAGGTTGGAATTGAGCATGCTGATTTTGGGGATGAAGATGAGGATGGTATTGGTTTGTGTTTTGAATGTTTTGTTGATTTGTGTTTTGAGTGTTTTGGTTAGTATTTTGGATATTCTGTTGATTGGTATTTTGGACATTCTGTTGATTCTGTACATTTTGTTGATTCTGTTGATTCTGCTGATTCTGTACATTTTGAACATTCTGAACACTCGGAACACCTTGAACACTCTGTAACTGCTGCTGTAACTGAATCAATTGCTGCTGTTGCTGCTGTTGCTGCTCTAAAGTGCCAGCAACACACATTAAAGGAATCATATTTCCAGGAACTTGAGCTTGAATAGCATTCTGAAGAATATTCAAGTTCTTAGTTGCAATCTCCAATCTATAAAACTCTTGCTTTGTTCTTTCTTGCTCCACACGTAATTTTAAAGACTCTATATATGCTTCCTCAGATAGAGGAAATGACAGAACCTGAGGTCCAAGTAAAGAAAGAAGTCCACTCTGTTTTAAATCAATATGCCTTTCGGATTTGGTTGGAGATCGTTCGTATAGCTTCCCTGGAGACTTCTCCGGAGACTTCTCTGATGACAGCCGTTTTTTTGCTAACGGCGCCTGCGTCAGCACACCTTGAGAAAACTTGTCGATAAGGGAGTGAACGCTCATCGATGACATTTGTTTTGATAAGGGGAATGTTCCCTAGAAATGATTGTCGATCCTAATTTTTTCTATTCAGATATGGTTGGATTCGATAGGAGAAGCTTTCCTTCTGTTCCCGATTCAATTTACAATACAATAACCGACAAGCTGACCGTTGTCTTGTTATTTTGTGCCCGTGATTTGTTTTTTTGTTTATTGGTTTTCTTAAAACAGTGCAGCGAGTCAAAAAGGTTGCTCTATTGTTACTAAAGTAGGCGCGGATATCTTTTATATAAAAAAAAGGTAACGGTGAGCGAAGCTTCTTAAATAACGTTAGTTATGAAATTGGCCTATTATGGAAGCCTACATACCTTATATTATGAACATTGTGCTCACAAACACCAAAAAATCAACTTTATAAAGTTAGGCTATTATTGACCCAGACAGAAAGTCTGTAAAGTGTATTTATAAAAGGTCCAAATATTTATAAAAGGTCCAAAAGTGGGATAGTCTAAAAACGTTCAAAAGAAAAAAGCTTTCCTATTACTCTAATTAAAACTATGTAAGTAAATCATTAATTTTCATACTTCTCAAAAGAGGCTTTTCTTCACTAAGTGTTGCAGCCAAGAGAATTGAGGAAATACCTGATTTCTCCTCCATGGAGGCTGTAGTATATTCAATCAGGATATTTCTCTTGTGTGAATTGGTGTTTATGGGCAGTGCGTCAGGCAGTTTTTGATCTGTGGTCTTCAACAGTTGAAGACATCTGGAAGCATTCACAATATCCATCATTTCCGAGTCCTGGGACTCTTTGGACATGGTTTGAGGTTCCTTGGACTGAGCAACGTAGGGAGGGGCCAAAGCCAGCTTTGGCTCCGGTTCTTCAAAGTCCTTTCTACCCACACTCTTGACCCAATCACTCTTGCGCCAATCTTTAAAGTCAACACTTTTGCGCCATTCGCGCCAATCCTTCAAGTCAACGCTTTTGCGTATTCCTCCCTCCGATCCAAACCGTTTTTTCCGTCTATCAACTGTAAAGCTTCCTTGAACAGGATATGCCTTTTCGGGACTTGGTTTTTCATGGCTAATACTCGTACGATCAGATTGGTAGCCAATACTGCCCCGGTCGGAGAACAAGCTCCCACGGTCGGAGAAAACACTACCACGGTCTGAAAAGACACTTCCGCGGTCTGAATATTGGATACTTCCCCGATATTTCTCTGTGGTAAAGTTACCTTGTATTGGAAAGTGAGATAATGAAGTCCTTACAGAGGAAGGACCGGAAACGGACCCCGATGGAGAAGATACGTGCGCTTGTAAATTCTTTGGGGACGTGTTGATCAATGGCATCAGAGACAAAGACACTTCAGACTCTAAATCATCTAATCTCAACTCGCCATAACCGTAATCCACTGGTTTTAAGCACAGATCCACAAAATCTGGGCCGAAAATAGGGATAAGGTCGTAGCGAATGTGATAGCAAAAGCGTCTTGCCAATATCTTGCACATGTTATAGGGTAACCAAGTGCCCTGAATCTTAAGAAACCCACCTCTAATTCTCTTGATGTAGGGGTGGAATTGCTTGGGGGTGGACTCGAGAAGTTTCACGATATCTGCCTTGAGGTTGGAGTTGGTGGTGAGTGTATTATTATTACTATTAGCTTGGCTCAACGCAGCCTTCCAAATCCCAGTCAAGTGAACAAACCCAGTTTCATAGTCCCAAATCACCCAGTGGTTGTTAATCAGATACTCATAAACAGTAAGGTAGTTACGGAGTGGGTCAATAGCTCCAGTCGAGTACTTTTTCACCTCGATACTTGGGTACACTTGCCCTTTCAAATAATCTATCTTTTCACTGCTGAGATTGAGTGTTGGTTGATGAAGTGGGAAATTCACTTTCAGGTTGGCTGTTATGGCACTGGCGTTATTTTCCTTCTTAGGTTTCTTAATGCTTGGAAGCGACTTGGACTTCTTATGGCGCTTAAAAGTATATTGATTAAAGTTCCCTTCTGAAATGGAATGGTGATGTTGACGACCAGCGCCATAGAATACTTGATAAGGCACCTGAGGGCCCTGTGTTGCTTGCATCTGCATTGGTTGCATTGGTTGCAATGATTGCAATGGCTGCGGCGGCTGCTGCGGATGCATTTGTTGCTGTGGTAATTGTGAAACCATACCTTGATTTCCTCCAATAACTCCCAGTGGTCCCAGTGGCCCCGGTGGTCCCAGTTGTCCCAGTGGTCCCAGTTGTCCCAGTGGTTGTGGAAACACAAATTGGGGATAGTAATACTGGGCTGGCTGCGAATATCGAAATACCCGGCAGAATTGACTCTGATCGTTATAGTTATTAGGGATCATGTCTCTACAATTTTTCAAAAAAAATTCAAATGTTCGGGCTTCTTTGTATATATATACAATAAGGGGCGCCGATGGATAAGGAGTAGCAAGATCAGATCGAGCAATCAAGTGAAACGGAACAGAAAAAAAAAAGTCTAGAAGGGTTGTGAGAATATACGAGATGAATTAGGAAATAGATGAGTGCGAGAAAACCTTAGGGGCGGAGGGGGTGCTTTGAGAACTAATTTGTGGACTGATCTGGCTCGTTTATTATTAACATGGACGTAAGTAGCTACATAAATTGGCCATTGTTTTCGCTCCAAGCTACGCTAATCCCATCGCGACCATTGGATCATTATCCCGGCCCATTATTGATTCTTCTGTATTGCTTGAATTCCACAAAGGCCCCCCATTGTTGCAAATCTGCCCTCGGCTGGTTGGCGAAAAAAAAAAAAAAAAAGTTGAAACATTTTTAAACATCTTCTTCCTACATGGACTCGATAAGACACTGCATGTTTAAGGGGTTTAGTTTTTTTTCTTAATTTCAATTTTATTTTTTGCTCATATATGAAACGCTGGCTAATAATTATATTGTTCACAGGGATACCCAAAACTTTCCGATTGTATTTTTTGGACATATCGGAATAACGAATACTGTATGATAACAATCGAGTTTTTTGACAATAGTTTTGCAGACAATAACCCGACATGAGGGACATTGGATCACAATTTTATAAAAAAATATCTAGCCAGCCATGCGTACACAAAATGTTTATTTCTCCACATAAAGAAGATGATCAAAATCTACATAACGTTTCGCGAAAAATCCCCCTTCTGTTTGTCCTGTCAACTTACTTGTTAAGGGCATGCGACAACTTATCGGAGACAGCGTCCAAGAACTCGGTGGTAGTCACATAGGCTTCTCTATCGGTTCTGCCACTTGCCAACGCCAAGTCCTTGGTCATGATTCCATCTTCTTGGACTGTATCGATCGTAGCCTTCTCTAAGGTATTAGCGAACTCAACAACGGCTGGAGTTGCGTCAAGACGTCCTCTTTGAGCAATACCACGAGACCAAGCAAAAATCGATGCAATCGAGTTGGTCGAAGTCTCCTTGCCTTGCTGATGTTGTCTGTAGTGTCTAGTAACAGTACCATGTGCTGCTTCCGACTCATAAGCCTTGCCATCTGGAGTCATCAATGCAGACGTCATCAACCCAAGGGATCCAAACCCTTGTGCAACAATGTCCGATTGAACATCACCGTCGTAGTTCTTCAATGCCATCACATACCCGCCCTTCAGCTTGATCATCTGTGCCACCATATCATCAATAAGACGGTGTTCGTACCAGATCCCAGCGGCCTCGAAGTCACGTGCGTAGTCCTTCTCGTATATCTCCGCGAAAATATCCTTGAAGCGACCGTCGTATCTCTTGAGAATAGTGTTCTTGGTTGACAAGTAAAGTGGGAGTTTTTGGCTCAATGCCATCTTGAACGAGGAGTGTGCGAACCCAATGATCGATTCCTCAGTATTGTACATAGCCAATCCCACACCGGCTGATTTGTAGTCGTAGATGGTGTGTTTTTGTTGTTCTCCGCCATTCTTGGGCGTGAAAACAAGCTCGAGTTTACCTGGTTCTTCAATAACCAAATCCGTAGCCTTGTATTGGTCACCGTGCGCGTGTCTGCCAATGATGATTGGCTTTTCCCACCCTGGCACCAATCTAGGAATACGTGGAATGATAATCAGCTCACGGAAAACTGTACCATTCAAAATGTTTCTAATAGTACCGTTTGGTGACACCCACATCTTCTTCAACCCAAACTCCGCAACACGCTGCTCGTCTGGTGTAATGGTAGCACACTTGACACCCACTCCATACTCCTTAATCGCGTAGGCCGCATCGATTGTGATTTTATCGTCGGTCTTGTCTCTAGCTTGAATACCTAAATCGTAATATTTCAAATCGACGTCAAGGTGAGGATTAATCAACTTATCCTTGATACGTTGCCAGATAATACGGGTCATCTCATCTCCGTCCATCTCCACAATTGGATTGGCTACCTTGATCTTACTACCAAGGGCACGACTACTTGAAAGGTTTCTAGTGATTCTCAACATTGCTTAATAAATTTTATTTTCGGTGACTCAACTGTCCGTAACCGGGGAAAATTTGTTACTCTACATATCATGAAAAGGTAATACATGCGTTTATTTAATACCTAGTAACAGAATTTCATGAATTAAATAACTTTTACTTAGAAACTTTTAATTACTTTCAAAGCCATTCAAACTTTCATATTCTTTTGCTTTCTATTGTTATTACACTTTTTTGATAAAATTCATTAAAAATTCAAAAAAATTAAAGTTCTAAACTGAAAAAATAATGACTCCTAGGCGGTTCGAACGCCTGCATCTTTACGATAGTAGAACTTGAGTCTACCGCCTTAACCACTCGGCCAAAGAGCCCATTTATATTTGATGGTAATGGGTAGTTTATAACTCAGAAAGAAACCAAAACATTCCTTTATCAGCATGGTAAGGACTTTGAAGCTCCGTGGTCACGTCCTCCTATCTTGTAAACATCATCAAATACCTTAAAAGTCACCTGGTGCACCTGTTACAAAAAAAGTTTACCATCGCAAATAAAAGAACAAAGTTTTCAATGGAATTCTCTCCAACGCATTACCAGAATCAGCTTAACCAGTTGACGATCAACTCGCGTGCCCTCATAACAGAGCTCACGACGTTGGCCGAGCAGCATGTTGATAAGTGCGATGAAATCAGCGAAATGGTGGAACAACGTATCAAAAAAGCACTCCCCCAACATAAACTCTATGTTGTCTATTTGATGGACTCGATATGTAAGAATGTGGGTAATCCCTATAACGTTATCTTCGGCAGCAAGCTCTTCAAGATCTTTACCGAAACGTACTCAATAGTCACCGATACTCCCACAAGACAACATTTGATAAACTTGTTTAAGACATGGATAACCGGGAAAACAACTGCTGGGGGTGAGTTGTTTCCTCAGCCAGTACTTTCCAAAATAGAGAAATTCATCATCCAGGCTACCCTGTTGAATGAAACGAACATGAATTCGAAAGCGGCTCCGGACATGTTGTTGAAAGATGCAAGAAGCTTGCTTCAGTTCATCATCCAACTTCTGTACAATATAGATGCACTCCAGGTGGCGGATAAGCTTCTGGAGAAAGACAAGGAGTTTTTGGAAGTCAGTGAACTCCGTAGAAACAACCTTGTTGGTGTGGTGAACGATATAAGTGATCAAATCATCCAAGACATGCGGGATCACGGGTCTTTGGATCCTAAAAAGTATACTCCGGAATTGGCTGACATCAGAAAAGAGCTTTTTGAGCAGCAGAACCGTCAGAATGAGTTGAAGAAAGGAATCACAGGTAAGTTGAATGAAGAGCAGCAAAAGGCCCAAGCTGCTTTGGAGAGAAAGGCTAAAATCCAATTACAGCGAGAGTATATTGAGCAAAATAAGGTTTCATTTGATGAAAACCCCAAGTTGAGCGTTTTTGATAAGATAACACTTAGTTTTGAGGATGATGAAGAGTTTAAAGATTATGTTTTAAATTGGGGAAAGGTTCCAATTGTTAGAGAGGTTGCTAAGGAGGAGGTGAAGGATGATTATACTAGTTCTTTTGGGTTTAGTTTTGGTTTTGATGAGGTTGAGCTGGAGGAGGAGAAGAAGGTGAACGAGGTTAATGAGGGGGAGGTTAATAAGGTTAATGAGGTTAATAATGGGGAGGTTAATGAGGTAAATAACGGGGAGATTGATAGTGAGGAAGAAACTGTTAATAACAAAAAAGCTGAAGAGAACGATGAAACTAATAATAATGAGAATGAAGCAACTAACAAAAACCAGAAACCTCCTAATGAGATTGAAGGATTGGACAAAGTTAACGTCTCTAATAATGAGACCCCTGATATTAACACAACCGAGAAAACCATCGAGATAATTGACATGACCAACGAGGATAACAAGGAATCAAACGAAAACGTTCAAAATGAATTGATGTATGATTCCGACGAAAATAACTACCAATTGAGCAGCCGGCCAATAGAAGAATCCGATGATGATAGCTACTCGCCTCCATCCATACGATCCCCGGAATCTGACCCGTTGGATGAACTCCAAAGGAACGACCAAGAGGACGAGTACGACGAAGACGCAGACTACGACCCCATGGCAGAGTTTGCAGAGGAGCAACAGAAGTTGGTTGCTCCTCCTCCTCTGCCCCCGCAGGACATAGTATACGAATCTACAGGATACGTTTTAGAGGATTATACTTTGAAATCGATTCTCAAAAGAAAATCAGACGGCACACAACCAAGGCATTCGAAAAGGGTAAGGTTTAATATATGACATGCTTAATAGACTATTTTTTAAATAATATTAGATCAAAAGATCTTTGATTTATTCTCTTATTGTTGTATTGTTCGCATCCTTGGCAAGTAGTTGATTGTTGAAGTTTTTATTGATTGTTCTCTTAACTTGTTGATTGTTCTATTACATGTTTATTGTTCTTTTAACATATTGATTGTTTTTGATTGCCACACACCACCATGTTAATTGTTATCCAACAAATTAATTGTCACACTTGATTTTTCTGCTCCTAACCTTTATTCATTGTATCTTTTGTTAACCCAGATTTTTTGCAACCTTGAAATTCTCCACTTATTTTCTACCCCAACAAGTATATTGTCTGGAGAGCTTCCTAAGGTATTGTCTGTAATTTCAAAATATTATATATTGATGTGGTGAAGGAATTAGCGAATGCTGGTTGATTCGTGATGGACCAATTGACCTCTACATGGATAACCTCAAATATTCATTAGCTATATAATTACTGGCTCAAGGAACCAGACTTCTTCAAGTGCCACCAGGACGACAAAAATGGGAAAGCAAAGAAGAAACCAAGGATACCGTAGTAGTAGACTTGGAATGGAATGAACTTTCTTCCGTGGACTTGGAATGGCAAGTTGGAGTATGGACCTTGCTTTGGAGTACCGTACACAGAATTGGCGACTCTGGAGGTGCTGGAGAAGTTTCTACCAGCCTTTACTTGGTTGACTCTTAAAGCTCTAAACATTGCTTATATCTATTTTTTTTTTTCCACTTGTCGTGAATGATGGACTGAGAAAAAAATTACGTGTTGTGATTGGCTCGCCCTGCGAATGAGCTGATTCCAAGTTATCAAAAAAAGCACCTGGAAAAAAACTTTACCACTAACATGCCTATTGCTCCAATTACTGGTACTCTTAAGAGAAAGATCATCACTGACATTGCCACCGGCTTCGGTGTTGGCTTTGTTTTGGCCACTGCTTACTGGCAATACGAACACAAGCCTTTGGTTGCTAAGAGAGAAGCTTTCTACGCTCAGTTGAAGGCTCAAAAGGAAGCTGAAGATGCTTAAATTAATACATGTGCTAGATGATTCAACTAATGTAGTTGGTATCCATATTGGATGCTGTGTAGAGAGTATGAATTGGAAGTCTTTATGAATGTGGAGGATATTTACAATTACAGTAATAATGGTATTAGGATGGTATTATAATGATATCATAATGATATTAGATTGATACTAGAATGATACTAGAATGATACTAGAATGATATTAGAATGATACTATTAGAATGATACTGATTATACCATTAATTGATACCATTAGAATGTTACTAGAATAATAAGAATAATTATCAATAGGAATAAATGACACTATTCATTAGGATCACCCCCTAATCACAGAAAACAAATCCAGCCTAGAAACAATTGCATTCGAAAGTACAGTAATCTTCTTTCCAATTTTCTCACCCAAATACTCAAAACATGCTTGTTCTGCTCTGGTAACACCACCTAAAATTACAATAACCAAATCCAGGGACTTGTCATTTTTTCTATTCTTATCCAGCTGGTCATCAATGTTCTTATCAACAATGGCTCCATTGAACATTGTGGCGAGCGGAAGGTTTTCCCAGTTGGGTCTTCTTTTTGTGCTTGTGGACGGCTTGTACGTCAAAAAATCACGATAGTAGAGCGATTCTACAAGCCGCATGCTAAGAGGAACAGTCGCCAGGGGCAAGGAAAACGAAGGCTCAGGATATATCTGGGAAATCTTTTCCTGTTCTGCGTTTGCATACCCTTCGTAGAATGGGTGCAAATTCCAAAATTTGTCCACAAGAGTAAAAGTAGCGCTCAACAGGGTTTGAGGAGAAACCAAGCTCTTATTTGTATCCGTGATCACCGGATCCGTGACTCTACCAAAGAAATCTGTTTGTTGTTCGTCCAATTTGACGATTTTATATTCTACCAATTTCTCTAGACTTAAGGCTGCAGCCAAGCCGTAGTTGGTCATGATTTTATCAGTCAATGCTTCAAATTCTGCTGGCTTGATTCCGTCATGCGCCAAAGAAACAAGTGCAATGGCGAATACAGCATCAATCTCCGAAACATTCAAGTTCAAGTATTGGTGCAAGTTGAGGAGGGTTGTTTTGTAGTCATCATCAAATAAATTGTTTTCAAACCTAAATGTGTCAACAATGCCACTGGTGGATGTAATGATTTGCTCACTTATAGAAGTGTGCTTTTTGACCAACTCTTCCCGCGACGTCAAGTCACTGAGAGACGACACAAACTTTTTCATGGCATCAAGGTCCTCGTTGGTTTGCAATTGGGCAGATGAGTACTCCTGTTTGACCAGCTTGGCCATCTGGTTTAGTTTCTGCGTTACCACACTCAAGTCCAAGTTCTTAACTAGTTGGAATAATGGGTCGTCTTTAAGATTTTGCTTATCGTTGGTGAGCCCATAGTTTAACCCGAGAAACTCATTAATATGGCCCGCATACGTGACTTGGTGGAAAAGCACAGACAACCAGTCAATGTTCCGGTCCAACACTACCAAGTCCGTGTTGCTCTGAGCACTCAAGTTGTAGAACTCCAACTCAAGCGGCGTCATGTGACTACTAGTATAGTTGGGGATCTTGATGTTTTGCAAGTTATCTACAAAGAACTCGCTCAAGTCGCCCTTAGCAAACACATTCTTGAGCTTGAGGTGATTCTTAAAAAGCACAGACACCAACGAATCAGACAAGTTGTTGGCCACCTTCAACGGGTCGGAAAAGTACTCGCCCAACGGATTGCCCGTTATGTGTGCAGATTCAAGCTCCAAGTACGGTACCTTCCAGTTGTAGAGTTTGATTTTGTAGGAGAAGCCAGGAATATCGTTTTCGAGGATCTCAGTAAATGTTTTGTTACCTCCCAATGCTTTGTTTAGCTCGTAAGTGTAGGATTTAGTCAAGTTGGGAATCACCAAATGGATCCGCTTGGCAGACTTTTGGAGCGTCTGGATGAGTGGGAGGTTTTCATTTGAAGGCTGGAACAAGGTGATTGCCGAATCGTATGTATTCAATGGCGGAGGCAGATCAAGCCATGCAGTGTCTACAAATTTGTGGAGACTTTTGAGTGTTGAGAACGGTGTGAGGTAATTGATCAACGGCAGAATCTCATCTCTATCAAGAATGAGGAGATTATTGGATCCAGGGATTCCTTTGAGAATGTCTTGAAGAGATTCAACGGCTTGTATGTTCATATGTTTTTGAAATTCTTTTTTTGTAAACGCCGCTGATAGTGAGAGTTGGGATGCGGAGAGAAGTGTGGTGAGGGATGAGGAGTTGAGATGGGTGTGATAAGTTAAGAAGACTGTGAAATCTGAGATGGATGCGAGAAGTTAAGATGGGTGTGATAAGTTGAGATGGGTGTAAAAAGTTAACACTATGAACACTATTACAAGTTAAGACTATTATAGCAAATAGTTGATAAGAACATGTACAAGCAAAATATATAATACACCTTATCAATAGTAAGGAAATGTCGTTTCTATATTATCGAAGTCTTATTAACATGACAACCCGACTATCGTGAACTAAACACAAAAGCTGACATAAACTAATCGGAGATTGAGAGGTGAGATTAGATATCGGGAGATACAAAAATACAAGATAATACAGTTATTAGAAGATATGAAAACCGTCACATCCGTATATTACTAAAGCTTAGCATCTCTCTCTATACCATTGAAAAATACCGTACCCTCTTGAACAATAGAAGCCACATGAATACCGGACTTATTATATAATTCACCCTCAAGTAAGACCCTTGTGTTTGAAAAACGGATTGGCTTAACCAGAAACCCGATCCAATCAGTGACATCAAAATCGTCGTCATGAAAGTAAATAATGTGATCCAAAGATAAACTCAAGTAATGGACAGCATGAGACAAATCGAGAGTTTTCAATCTTAACAGACGGGCCAATCTAGTTAATATCAAAGAATCCAGTAGAGCAGCCAAGCCTGCGTATTGATACTCCGCATTGACCCCGGTCAATTTTACCCCATCTTCCTCAGCACCCCACTTTGTTAAAAAAGACATCTTACGTTCGGCTATGGACAAGTTAGCTTCCTCTTTCTCCGTAAGCAGGAGATCGTACATTTCCGGGAGAAGCTTGTGATATATCAAGATCGGAGGTGCAGGTAAAAAGTTTGGAATGCTATTAATGTCGTGTCTCTTGAACCAGTCATGGTACGGAGTTTGGAACTGGAACGGCTTAAGCACCGGAGGCCCATCATCTTCATCATCATCGTCTCTGTTTGCATCTTCAATTGCCCATTTTTCGTATTCGTCTGCAGCCTCCTTGTAACTATTTTTCATGGTCAATGAGATGTTTGCATAATACACAACTTTATCATGCTGATAGCCACGAATGTGTCTGTTTGCAAAGTTCTTACCTTGAGAAACCAGATCAACAGTCCATTCAACGGCTACATCATCTGTCACAGCCCAAATAAAGTACGAGTGAAGTGAGTGAGGTCTAAAACCTGCTGGAACAGATTTTAATGCTACAATGACCGCCTGAGCTGCGGCATAACCACCAAATGCACCTCTCAGTTGTTCATGCGGTTTTATCAATGGCCTTTTCCCCTTATACCTGTTTGGACCAATCTCCACTACACCCAAAATATCCTCGGCATTATATTCATTCATGACTATAGAAAAAAAAACTGGAAATCAATTGAATTTATATATTTTTAGGAGGGGATTCCGAGGGTGCATTTTAGTCTATTATTGTGTAGCACAAGACCAATTTACAAACAAGTATTGACGGTTCATATCATATATTAAATAGCCGATTTGAAATTTACAATTTATTGATGCCATCAAACCTGTTAGATGTCTCCGCATCCATAAATACTAAAGCCTCTTGGGTGAACGTAGCCACCAAGCGGCCGTCAAGTGTGTAAACCAGACAATAGCACAAGACCCGATCGTTTTGAAACCTAGGAAATCTGTACTCCAAAAACATCCATTCGTCGGTTTTGTAGTCATTATCATGGAAGAACACTGTATGATCCATAGAGACCCTGAAAAAATCCTTCACCTTTTGCAACTCCACCCAGTCCCTAAACTTAAGCCCCATTGGTGAAGCAACGGACTTTAGATAAGTGGCATCCAGCGCATAACAAAGCTGAAGAATACTGGCTCGAAACGCATCTTTAGAAAGGACAAGCGGATCATTCACCCTAAAGAAAAAGTTCAAAAGTCGATTGCCTGTGGTATCATACGTAAAAATATCTGATGAAATTCCTTCTTGTGCAATCATTCCCAGCCCATCCATTGTTTCCGCAGGATATTTAATATGCATCAAGTCATGTGTATGCGCGACCAATGGTAAGCTATCCAATTTATCTCTGTATTTGGATAAAATCTCCAACGGCTTTGTTTGAAAATTGATTATTGCCTTTGCACCCAGTTCAAGTCGTTGACGGTACACGTTGTTTCTTGCAAATGAAACTTGAAGTGTAAACATAACTTTACCATGCTGAATCCCCCTCACCAACCTATTGGCAAAGTTCCGGCCATTGCTAACTATGCTAACTTCCCATGTCACCGGTATCTCCTTATCCCCTGCACGTACAAAGTATGAATGAAGCGAATGTGGCAGAAACTCCTTATCCTCAATTGTTTCCCAAGCTGCTACCACGGCTTGAGTAACACTCTCACCCCCATACGTCCCTCTCGCTTTGTCTGAAAAGGGCTGAAGTGGATACTTTCCAACAAACGTGGCGCCTTCTGGACTTGAGCCTACTTTTTCCACTTCAAACTTTGTTTCAATGATGTTAACCTTGGTTCTGTTCTTGAATATTTCTTCAACCGACATACTATAATTTATTTTTACCGAGGGTCCTCATTTTTCATACCTGAGTTTTGAGCATGTGAAGAGATGTTTGGATGCATTGTGAGATCTTATTTCCGCTGATGGAACTGCGTTTTTAATCCTTCTCCACTTTTCTCTACTTTAATCTTTGCATTTACATTGTTTTTCTTTCTTTGCTTTAATGTGCATTTTCTAACTTTCTGATGTTCATTATTTTCACTTTCTTTGATATTCATTATTTTCACTCTCTTTAATGCTCCTTATTTCTCTTCAATATTCATTATTTCACCTATTTAATGCTTATTATTTCTCTTTAATCTTCAGTACTTTCACTTACATTCTCTTGATATTCATTTTCTATTTCCATTACTTTCATTTCTCATTTATAACTTTGAATCTCTATCCACATCATTCACATCGTTCAACTTCTTTTCAATTCCCTTGTTGAAAAATGTCAACGCCTCTTGAGTAACAGTAGCAATTAACCTTCCATCCAAAGTATAAACCAGCATGTAACACAACACTCGATCATTACTTAACCTTGGAAACTTATACTCTAAATATAACCAATCATCAGATTGAAAGTCATTATCATGGAAATAAACAGAATGATCCATGGAAACTCTAAAGAAATCAAGCGTTTCAATCATATCCTTCCATTCAACCAACTTGACTCCAATCACCCCAATCATGGTCCCCAAAAATGTAGCATCCAGAAGAAAACAAAGTTGCAAAATCTTGGCCTTTAGCTCGTTCTTGCTATTCTTAAGTGAATCATTCATCTTGATGAAAATCAGAAGACTACGGTTGCCTGTTGTGTCATAGCTTAATTGTTCTTCATCAATCCCAACCTGGGAAATTACCCCATTCAGAAGAACTGTTTCAAGTGGATACAGGTCAACAATCAAATCATGTGTGTGGAATCTTTGTGGCAAATCATCTACCTGGTCCCGATACTTAGCTAAAATATCCATTGGCTTTGTTTGAAAACTGATCGAGGGTTTGGTTCCCAGAGCAATACGAGCGCTCGACAGGTTCTTGCGTGCAAATGAAACCTGCAAGGTGAACATCACACTCCCATTCTGTGATCCCTTAACCATCCGGTTTGCATAATTTCTTCCATTACTAATGGTGGTCACTTCCCATGTCACCGGCACGGTTCTATCACCGGCCCTGACAAAATATGCATGCAAGGAGTGAGGCAGAAACTCGGGGTCCTTGACCGTTTCCCACGCTGCATTCACCGCTTGCGAAATAGCATCTCCCCCATATGTTCCTCTTGCACCCTCGTCAAATGGCTGAAGTGGGTAGTTTCCTATATATGTAGTGGTATCTCTGGTTGAACTAACTTCACTCACAGAAAACTTAGCTTCTATGATATTCGTTGATTCTCTATTGGCAAATACTTGGTCAAGTGACATTTTGTTCGGAATTCTTGCTTTCAACCTTACTTATAGTCAGACACCCCTCATTGTTGCATGTGATGATGATTCTCTCCGCCGCGCTATTTTCTTGGGGCTGCAACGGGTTTATATCTCAGCCGCTTGTGTTCATCTCATCCTCGGTAGATTCTCCAAGATTCTTCTCTAAAGTTCTATTAGTTCTGTTTTGGTTCCGCCGGTTCCACCGGTTCCACCAAAATTCCTACAAATCCACAGTTTATTCTGAATCCTTTTTTAACCTCAATTTACTAAATAACAAAGAACTAAATCTTAGGTTGAATCTTTCTAACCCTTCCTTCCATCTCATCATTAAAATACGTTAATGCTTCTTGTGTAATAGAAGCCACCATGGTCCCATCCAACTTGTAAACCAGACAATGACATAAAAGTCTATCGTTGGACAACCTTGGGTATCTGTATTCCATAAACATCCACTCGTCAGGTTGGAAATCATTGTCATGGAAATGAATGGTATGATCCAACGAAACCCTAAAAAAATCAACTGTCTTTATCAACTCCACCCATTCAGACAATTTCACCCCTAAAGCTCCCACAAATGATCCCAAAAACGTAATGTCCAGTGCAAATGCAAGCAGCAAAATCTTGGCCCTGAATTGGTTGTGGGCAAGACTGATTGTGTCGTTTAATTTGAAGAAAATCAGCAAAACTCTGTTACCTGTAGTGTCATAACTGAAAACGTCTTCGGGAATACCCACCAGAGCAACCGAAGGGGGGCCGAAAAATGTTTCGGTAGTAAAATGTTCGTGGATCATGTCATTGGTATGGGACCGGAAGACGAGTTTTTCAATCGAGTTCCGATATTTGAAAAATGCCTCTGATGGCTGGGTTTGGAAGTTGATGGTTGGAGTAGCCCCCATCTCAAGTCTCTGCTTTTGCACGTTGTGCAATGCAAACGACACTTGTGCTACCAACATCTCTTTGCCGTATTGAATACCCTTAACCAACCGGTTGGAGAGTTTTCTTCCATTGGATAATTCAGTCACCTCCCATGTGATTGGGTCGGCCTTGTCACCGGCTCTTAAAAAGTAGCAATGGAATGAGTTGGGCAGCATATCCTTGTCATCGATGGTTTCCCACGCTGCACTGATAGCCAGCGCAATTGAATCCCCTCCATATGTCCCTCTTCCGTTTTTAATGAACGGCTGAAGTGGAAAATTTCCTACAAATGTTGTTGTTCTATCTTTCGTTCCAACTTTCGTAACTCCAAACTTTTGTTCAATAACATTCAATTCATGCTTCCTAGCAAACACATCTTCAAGGGTCATCTTACTTTAAAAAATTTAAACAATTGAACTTCTTAAATAGCCCCATCGGCAATTAGTAATGTTTTGTGTATGTTTCTTTTTTCGGCATTAGTGTATTAATCTATAAACGATGAACCCGCATCAAAGCTTTGCTCTTCTCTCAGAACCCCCATGGAAGTAAACCAATCCTTCTTGTACCACACTGGCAAACAAACGACCATTCTTATCGTAGTACCCAGCATTTAACATAACTCTATTATTAATAAATCTAGGAGCCTTAAAAGAGACAAAGATCCAATCATGGGGGTCGAAATTCTCAGCATGCACAAATAACGAGTGGTCAATCAGTACTCCAAAAAAGTACGGATTCTTTCCTCCTGTGATCAGAATGGCTGGGATCGAGTGGCCTGGGTTGGAGGGATCCATCCCCATGTACGGTAAATCAAGTAATCTTGATAATGCAGCAAGAAAAATCGAATCTGATATCGTTCCTAATCCTGCAAATTTGAATTTAGACAGAACTTTAGGGTGGTCGTCGTCTCCGATTCTTATCCAAAACAGGAGTTCCCGTTCGCCGACACTCTTCTCCTGTTGTTTTGGGTCTAATGTTTTAAAGTTGGGTGGGATTTTATGTTGCAACAAACTTCCAAAATCAAAGGTGGTTTCTATAGGCAATTGCGTGTGATCGTATTTGTAGAATGTCAGGTTCACTGGAACTTGAAACTCAAAGTTGGCATCCTTACTCTTCTTCTCCTTTTCCTTGTGATTGTTAGGTGTCAAACTGATCATTACAATATACCTCAATTCTCCTTTTTGCAGCACACGAACAAGTCTATTCTTAAACTTGTTCCCGTCACTTAACCGTTCAATATCAAACTGACACACCTCATTGTCACTGCCTGCCTTGACAAAGTACGAATGTAATGAATGCGGAACACATCCTGGTGTATCTTCCATCGCGGCCACAATTGCGGCTGCGCACAAATTTCCCCCAAAAACTCCTCGGCTCACAGCTGATGGCTTCAGCAATGGCGACAACCCTTCATACTTGGCATCCGCAAGCTTACGGACTGCAAAGTTCTTCTCTAATTTGGATGCTTTATAGGTACGGGCGAAAAGCAGCATATTCGTTAATTTTCAATAGATATACTGGATGTTTTATAATACACGATCGTTATCATTCCCCTCTTTTTTTTCTAAGCAAACCTCGCCTTCCTCGCTAAATATTTTGTTAGTGAGAAAAAAAGAAAATTCCTGGCAGTGTGTCAGTTCCGCAGACTGTTGAAGAACACTAAAAATAACATTGCACAAAAAAACTCGAGATAAGAGGGGAATGCTGGTTGGGCAACTCTAGGGTCTTTTACCTTGTAGGATGTTATGGACTTTTGGTATGAATTTTTTGTTCATGTGATATTCCTTTTCGGACGCGATCGGGAGAAATCAAAACAAGGGTCCAAGGCTGTAGTGAGGGGAGTGAGTCAACAAATGTGTATTTATAGCAATGTAAGAATGTTGAATTTAATGTTGGATGTATTGTTAGTATATTTGTAATATTTTGAGTATTGTAAGGATTAAGTTGAATGAGAATATTTAACTGAGAAGGAGTTTATTATAAATTTGTTTGAAATTGGGAATAATTATAAAGTTAGAATTATAAAATTGGAATTTTTATGGAAAAGACATTAATTATTATTCTGCCCATAGTTCTTTTTATAATTATGATCATTTGAAATATTATTATTGAGATTATTGAGATTATTAAGATTATTAAGATTATTAAGATTATTAAAATTTTAAATGGTAGATTAAAACCGTTTAAATTATCAAGATTATCAAGATCATTAAATCATTAAATCATTAAATCATTAAATCATTAAATCATTTAAATTATCAAGTTCACTAAATTATTCAATATAGTTTATAAATTCCACTATAAATTAGCTTGGAATTCAGGAATTTCTATAATCCCATTCAATAAATAAGTTAATCCCTCTTGAACTATGGTAGCAGCCAATTGTCCATCCTTATTATACATATATCCTCTCACCAACAGTCTGTTATTCCCAACACGCTTAAATTGATACAGAAATGCAACCCAATCTTTAACAACATCTAAAGAATCCATTCCATCATGGAAATAAATATGATGATCCAAAGACATGGCATTGTAATGAAAGATATGCATAATGTTCAACAGATACAACATCAAGTAGTTTGAATCTCTCGAGTCATCCTCATCCAACTTTGGACTGTTTTTGGAAGGGTTTGTTGGAGCATGCAATAGACGTTGCAATGTGGTCAAAAGACCAGAATCTGTCAAATCGGCAAGGCCAACATAATTAAAAAATGGGTTTGCGAACAGCTTTTGGTACTTTGGGGGAACATGGTGGGTTATTTTTTCCAAGCCCGGGATGCCTTCTTTTGCATCTTCAACTATATCCAAGATGTAGTCATTGTTTGGGATGGGTTCCGAGACGTCCTCAGCCTTGTATTCAGGCAGGATGACATTGTTGATTCCACCCCATATGGTGATCCATCTGTTGGATGCAGGAACCTTCAACTCGTGTGCATGGTCCTTGTATTCCACGTATTCCCTGGGATATGCATTTCTGATAAAGTCGGTATGATGCACTTGTTGAAGGTGCAACGGAGCCGACTTGTGGTACTTCTGGAGCCACGCACTTTCTCTATGCGCGGCGCTTGAGCCGGCCGCCGGGTGCTCGGTTTTCCTCTTGCCCTGTTTTAATATACTCGTGACGGTCGCACGTACTTTGCCCTTCTGGAACAATCTAATAAACAAGTTAGCTTCCAAGCCGTCCTCGGTTTGTTTCTCGAGCAGCTCCACAACATATTCAACCGGAAGCCGAGCATCTCCTGCCCGAATAAAATGCAAATGAATGGAAAGTGGGCTCACCTCCTCCCACTGTTCACGTTGGTGCTCTATAGCTACTAGTAATGACTGCGCGATTATGTGCCCTCCATACACACCCCTAGCAAACCTTGCAGGTAACCTAAGAGGATGGTTTCCTATGTATCTTCCTGGTCCAACCCTCTTCACCCCAAGAGCTTCTTCAAAATCATCTTCGTGTTGCATCGATGCCTAATTTTTATGCTGATGTCGGCAATTATATACTTCTACAACCCCACATTTCATATGAAATTCAAAATCCAAAAAAATAAATCTGCATGTGTATTACTCAATATTAAAATCAATATTAAAGTTTTTCTTAAATTGTAGTCTTTGATTAGGTGTGATCTTTCGTCCTCCCTTGATAAGATTCGGCAACGGTGCAGCATCGCCGGTACTATGCAGGGCAACCACAACCTCATCTCCTATCGTCACCACCGGCTGATGCGTTTTGTACTTGGGCATCGGCGTTATAGCCTTGTTTTGTAGCTCATATTGTCTTTGCTTAATTAAAAGTTCGGTTTTTTCGTCTTCATCATTTAATACCTTTAACCCAATAAGCTGTCTTTGTCTGTTACTCAATGGTAAATCTTCACATTGGTCAGTTCCCTTAATGATGTATACACCAGAAATCAAGATCAGAAGCAAAACCCCACTGAAAATAGCAAATTCAATTCCCTTCAATATCACAGATATTTCCGCATTTGGTCTCAGCACTCGCCATATTTGATACCCTTTCAATAATATCGACCTTACTAATAAATACACTGCGAGCAAGAATGCGTTGTATAGTGCTCGTTTCACATGTCTATCCCACTTACTTTGTCTAGACAAGGCAAGTGTCATGAGTTGGTTGGTCCATTCTCCGGTAGGCACCGTTTGCACGTCGTCGTCTTCTCTTTCTTCTTCTGTGCTAATGATCTTACGTCTGGCCACCAACGGAATCCGGTTACTAGGCTTCATCTGCACGGTTGGAGGCAAGAACTCCAGCGTTATTCCAAAGTGCGTGCCCGAGCTTTTCGATGGCGGTCTGTAGTAAATTGGTTCTTTCTGATGCCCCCCAAATGATTCGTTCCGCTCTTGTGCTTGCTGGTTTTGAAGCCGGATCTTGGCCTGTCTCAACTTGAACGCTATATTTTGGGGTGTTTCGTTGATGAGTTCACTGTTGTTGTGCACCGGCTCGCTTTCCTCCCGTCGAATCTGAAGGTTGGGCGGGGGGTTGTTGGCAAGTTTGCGGAGATTCAACCCGCCTCCCGCTGCATGGGGTATGCTGCGTCCGTACTGGAACGATTGCGCGTCCTCGTAGATGCTCGACCCACTGTCGTTCATGTTCACTTTTATTTTCAATGTCACGTGGCTCGTCCTTCTCTTCCATCTCCAAATTATACACAATTCTTCTACATATACCTACCTACCACTACCATACTACTTACCCACATCCATACCACCGCCGTCTAGTCCATCCATCTTCACTTGGTGGTTAACCCTACTTTGGGTGTTACCCGGATTTGAAAAAGTATATAAGCTTGAAAAATTCTTATAATTTCTCATCACAAGCTTTTACTACTGAGGACAGTAGTGCTTGCTTGAAGCACTTTTAAATGATGAATAAAATGTTTACACAGACCTGTACTGATTATTATGAAGTACAACGACATGCCTCTTCTGATTTAAGTGTTCAAGTGAGTATAGCTATGTAGATTAAGTTTTGTAGATTTACGTTACTACTGTACCAATATAGAATGAACGAATGAAATAGACTTTAAAAGTTGACGAAGAATGTAAATGACAGAATGTTGAAAAGATACAATTATTAGATCAAGGTTGTCAAGTTTGAATTTTTTGATTTTGATTTTATTGTTGTTTATGATAACATCTATGATTTGAGTTATCTTTCGTAACTTTTCTTCATGAGTAATTTACCTCTAGTTAGATCAGTTTAAAAACAAACCATACTCACAACTTTTTCGTGATTTTACTTACAACCGGTATGATCATCCTCAACATTCGTAGTGAGTTACATTACGTTACATTCTACATACTATATTATACGAAATTTTATTACTTTACATATTTATCATGAAACTACTTCTTAGCAGTCAATCTTCTCAAGTAAAAGGCCAATTCTTCACCTTCCAAGATGTAACCGTCAACTCTACCAGATTGACCTGGTCTAGAGGAAACAACGGCGTACAATCTACCAGCACCGAATTGAGAGTCGACAGCTGGTTCGATGGCAGCGTTGGCAGCTCTGGAAGCCAACTTCTTTTCAACAGACTTGGACTTCTTGACAAGTTCAACATCATCCTTCTTCTTACCAAGGGAAGAACCGTAGTGGTTTTCGTACCATTGTCTGAATGGAGTAGCATCGATTTGGACAACAGCAGACTTAGTCAAGGTGTTGGTTCTAACCAATTCGTTGTTAGATGGGTGGTAGACAACACCAGCAATTCTGGTCTTTCT
Organism: [Candida] smagusa; assembly: GCA_030566775.1. Lineage (NCBI taxonomy): Eukaryota > Fungi > Ascomycota > Pichiomycetes > Serinales > Debaryomycetaceae > Kodamaea > [Candida] smagusa. The sequence continues at coordinate 558,816 of JAKUAW010000002.1, read as the reverse complement.
AGCAATACCTTCAGAACCCCAGGAGAAGTTACCGGTTTCGATTCTCAAGGCTCTGAACTTTTGGTTACCACCTCTAGTTCTGACAGAGTGGATTCTCTTTGGACCAATCTTGGTGTTAGAGGTTTGACGACCTAATTCAAACTTTCTCTTCTTTCTGAATTGGGCTCTCTTAGCACCAGTGGCAGAACGCTTGTGACGAGAATCTCTGGAAATACCCATGTTTCTATATTGTTAGTATGTTGTAGGAGTATTATAGATAATACATACACTGATGATCACTAACTGTAAAGAATTTGAAAACTTTTAAAAAGATTTTTTAGTCGAGTGAGAAGGAAAATTTTTCGGTTTGGTTTTCCTGCAGATTGGGCGAGGGTTGCCTAACAAAATGTCTAACCTGCAAAAAAAAAACAAAAAAGCAAGCAAACATGCAAAATACACACAGGGCGCGAGCCCTAGTCAGGTGACGGGATCAGGGACTGTCGCGCGAGAACCAAAGCTCAAAAAAAATTAAAGATGATCATCGCAAATGGAATCGATCTATGATGAAGTAGAGATTGAGGATTTCACGTATGATCCCATCACACAACTCCTACAGTACCCATGTCCATGTGGAGATCGGTTTGCCATCTCTTTGGATGACATGAAGGACGGCGAGGACATTGCAGTGTGTCCTAGTTGTTCTTTAATGGTGCGTGTAATTTTCGAACCAGAAGATTTACTTGAATTTGAGTAAATAGTAGAGTCTAACGGGGGGATAAAGAAATTGTATAAAACGGCGAAGTTTTAGACCCGGACAATAGTCCCCGGATTAAAATAAAAAAAACATCGACAGAGATATACCAACGCATTATCGGGTAAATAGAGTAATATAAGATGGGGTGCATATACCGATGTAACATATATCAACGTATATTTTATGTACAAAATAATATGTATGGTTTGCAATGAAATTGGGCACTACTCGGCAATCTTATCACGTGCGTCGGTTGCATGCTAATTGCCGAATCTTGGAGGCATCTGTATACACGCATCTCACAACCTCGCAATTTTTTTTACTGGCGAATTGGGAAAAATGATGGACCTGTAGAGTGCATTTGAGTAACTTCGTTACTTCTTTTGAGTTACTACTTTAGGTGGGTTTGAGTAATTTGGTGGATCTTTGAGTTACTTCTGTTTGCGACGGAAAATCCTACACTTAAAAAATATGTAAACATGTCACTTCAATGCTCTACTTCAATTTCTGCCAGGGGTACTGGTGTATCGACCCCCCCTCCCATCAAGCGCGATGTCCCCCAGGTCCTTCCGACGCACCTCCATAACTAACACCCCCACAAATTAAAATCCAAATTATTATTATCTCCAAAAAAATATTTCATCATATTTCAAGAAACTTTCCCGTGCACGGTCTTATAATCTCTGCGTAGAAACGAGCGTTGGGCGCCGCTTTGCGTACGGTTGCTGTTGAGATTCTCGTGTCTTTGTAGTATTGTTAGCATTGTGCTCCAAGTGCCTATATTGTGGTATTGTGAAATTCATCTCATATTGTTCTGTACGGTTTGGGTGTGGATATTGTTCCATTGTTTCTTCTCTTTTGGCCAGTACTCGGAATGACTGAGTATTGGACCTCGCCCTTCATTGTTAATCTAACTGAACGTTTTATATATATCTATCTACATACGCTATTTTTTTTTGGTTAGATATATTTTACCTTTCTTTCTTTTTCATTTTAAAAAAGAAAATTGTCATTACATTTTACAATTACTTTATACTTTTGGATTTTTATTTATTATTATATTTTTTAATTTTTTTTTTTTTTTGTTTTTAAGCAATCATTTTCTTAAAAAAAAAAAAAAGAATGTACAAGGTACAAACGATGGTTCAATATCACCATTCACCGAAGAAAGAAGAAGGTATGCCTTATCAATATTCTCAGATACCACAACAGATACCAGGACCACCAGGGCAACCAGGAATAGCAACCGCAGCCGGACCAGCACCTCCACAAGGACCTCCAGGAGCAGTTCCTCCACTTCCTATGCCTCAACAACCATTAGTTCAAATGGGCCACCCTGTAATAAACCACCCAGGACCATATGGATATCCAATGCATCCTCTTCAGCATGTTCCTATAGGACAACAACCTCCTATGATGATTGGAGTTCCAGTTCAAGTAAATAACAATAGTGCCAATACTCGTCGAGGACCTTGGTCGCCTCTTGAGGATAAGAAATTACTCGATTTGATTGCAATTTTTGGACCAACTAATTGGGTTCGTATATCTAACTCGTTGGCAACAAGAACCCCAAAGCAGTGCCGGGAAAGATACCACCAAAACCTTAAACCGTCGCTCAACCGGTCGCCCATAACGGTCGAAGAAGGCGAGTTGATCGAGTCACTTGTTGCCAAATATGGTAAGAAGTGGGCTGAAATCCTGCGTCACTTGAATGGACGGTCGGATAATGCCATCAAAAATTGGTGGAACGGAGGTGCCAACCGTAGAAGACGGGCTAGTTTGGCACACCCTGAAGATGACTATGGAAAGTTGGAAATGTCTCATGGAAACTCTTCCAATGGAAGTATTAGCGAAAGTGAGAAAACTTCTCCAAAACTTGCAGCGGCAGCTGTAGCCACGCCTTCTATTGAGGGTGAAGCAGTTGCACCTGATTCCAAAGTTTCTGGTGTTGTGCCACCAATCGCAAAACAGTATCCTCAAGTACCGCACCTTCCTCAGATATCTTTCAATACCCTGATGTTTAAGGACCAGCCGGCTGGTTCAACTGTTTCAACTACAAGTACTATCCCACCACCACTTTCTACTGGTCCAAAAGGTTCTACTAGTTCTACTGCATCCGGTGGTTCGGTGGGGTCTAGAAACTCAATGTCAACAGGAAACACCACGGTAGATGAACTTCCTCCTCCTTCTTCAATCCTCCCTCCGTTAATCTCAAACAAACGTCGTCTTCTTGAAGATCCAATCATCCGCAGACATTCTACAGCCAATTCAATTTATAATTCTCATGGTCATTCATTGGCTACTTCCTCCCACCCAAACCTCACCTCAATCCTTCATGGAGGCGCTGGCACCTCCTCCACTTCAGGTACGGTCACTCCCCCTCACTACGGTTCTCCTCTTTTATTGAGCACTCAGGTTCTGCGTAATAATTCAATCTCCCAGTTCGAATTATCTGCGTTAAACTCGACAAACAACCTGAGAAGACTGCTGCTGATAGCCCCAGACTTTTTCCCAAATCCTTTGAAAGATTCGGTCCCAAGTAATCTTTCTCATAAGAGAAACGTTTCCCAAAATCTGTTCAATCTGCCTCTGTTGACTCCGCTGACGAGATTCTCCGTCTCTTCGGTCGCTTCCGCCGTGCAGCAAAGTCAATATTCCAACAACACATCGCCTCTAAGCAACACCTATAAAGATGGAAGTGTTACAAGCTTGGAAGAAAAGAAAGAGGAAGAGGATAAGGACGTGGAAATGGAAGAGCCAAAAAGAAAAATAGCAGTCTCTTCTCTTATCGACTGATCCATTGATTGGATTTGAATCATCACTTAATGGTTAGATGTGTATGTATTCTAATTAATCGAATATTATGTAATATCCGCTTCCACGTATGAACTCACCTGAATCGCATGTGTGACCTCCTATATCGATGTCGGCCGTACGCCCCATTTTCGTTTCAATATAATTCTCCTACAGAATACGAATATTATTAACAAACGATTAGATGCATGAATCATCCCTAATAAGCACATGAAACGAGCCGCATGTCATTTGTTACAATGGCCTACTGATATCCGACTCTCAAATCATACCATAATTCTAGATCCTAAGCGCAATCTTGGTTAGTTCCCCCGATTTTTTTTCCCCAATTTCATCATCACCACTTGGCTCTTTTTCGTTTCATTTAAAACCATATCAACTGGTATCAATAGCCGCCCCATTTCTGCTCCTAAAAACTAACCAGTATCCTAACGGAAATCGTATTTAGAACCCTGAATCTATATTCATTATGCATCTATCGGACGAGGCATGTGCTAATCAAAGTCTCTATGCATGAAGAATCTTATCCCTTCAGACCTCATCGTTATCCGCCTCAGCAATATCGGCTTTATTCGATTATAATTTACTATTGTTATATCCGATCATGGCTTTTTAGCAATCTTCATATGTCATTCTAATTTCATCCCGGCTTATCTTTGCTCTTGCTATCGCCTTGTTACTCTGTTGCCTAGATAATATCGATCTGATTCTTTACATCTTTAAACCTTATAACTATTTAACGGTTACCGGTTTCCGGTAATAATTGTCTAATAAAACTTTAACATTTATCTGAACAAGGAGTGTTAAGAAGTGGGATTCTGATGATTCTGATGATTCTGATGATTCTGATGATTCTGATGATTATATTCAATAATAATCATAATATTAGAATAATAATATCTTGATTACGTTAATATATATCTTGTATTGTCATTTTTCTAATTGAATCTCTTACATCTTCTTAAGTAACGTTCAATTTATCCTGGTCAAAATCCAATATCTAGTAATCCCTTATCATGATTACGTAATACAAAGTCAATAACACGATTACATAAACATTTGGAAATTAAAAATCAATGACGGTTCTCCATAGTTCCCTATCATCAATCGCCACTCTGCTGCTGCAGATGAAGCAGAGTCTCGGGGAAAACAATCTTCTACTGGCACTTAAGCATTGTTCCAACCTACTCAATGAACTTCGGACCAGTAGTTTGTCCCCTAAGGAATACTATGAAATGTACATTTCTGCTTTTGACCTGTTGCAGCACTTGAGTTCTTATCTTGCTAGTCAAAACCAAAAGAAACATAAGAAATCAGGCTCAAACACTGTTACTTTTCTTCCCGACTTGTATGAAATGGTCCAGTATAGTGGAAACATCATTCCTCGTCTTTATATGATGATTGTAATTGGCACAACATACATGTCCTCTCCTGAAGCTCCAACCAAGGAGATCATGAAAGACATGATTGAAATGTGCCGCGGTGTCCAGCATCCAATTAGAGGCTTATTCTTACGTTATTACCTTTCCCAAAGAACAAAAGAGTTATTGCCTTTGACTAATGAAGTGGATTTCGGCGAAACTGTGGATTTCTTGATTTCGAACTTTATCGAAATGAATAAACTATGGGTTCGTTTGCAACATCAGGGTCACTCTCTGGAACGTGAGGTCCGTTACCGTGAACGTAAGGAATTGAAGATCTTGGTGGGTTCCAACCTTGTGCGCTTATCACAGGTCATTGATGAGTACACTGGTGAGGGCTATCTGAGTATTGATTACTACCAGTCCAAAATCTTCCCGGAAATCACAGAACAAATCATTCAATGTAGAGATCACTTGGCTCAATCGTATTTGATTGACGTTTTAATTCAAATCTTCCCCGATGAATTCCACTTTGCTACTTTGAGTCTGTTGTTAAATAATGTTTTTGTTAACCTACACCCAATGCTCCAAAAAAGTGAATTGGTTTCTACCTTGATTGAGCGTTTCATAACATATAACGAGAAAACAAGTATTGACTTGTTTTCCTCCTTTTGGGAATATTACCTTAAATTTTACGAGGATTTACTGATTGAAGAACATTCAATCATCCTCAAATCTTTCATCAAGTTGACCTTGACTTTTGATGAAGATTACCAAAACCTAGACTTGATATATAAATTTGCAGCTGAAAAGTTGACATCGAATGACAACTCTCAAGCAAACTCCCAACTTTGGCTCCAATTACTTATTGTTCCTATCAGTTACTTTCCATTGATTGGACTGTTATTTAAGTTGTCATTCTTTCATGAACTCTACTTGAAAATCACCAATCCCGAACATCAAAAACAAGTGTCCCTTGCTATTATAGACAAGCTTCTTGACGGCGACCAAGAGTTCACCGAAACCCTGGAAATTGATGGGATTTTCAAATATCTTCTTGTTCTCGTCAAAGATACAAGTAAAACTTCAACCGCTCAGCTGCTTGGTGTGGTAAATGTCATTAAAACTAGAGATCCAGAGGTTAAGGTGACTCAAGAATTCCTCAACAATCAAGAGAAGATTTGTAAAGTTATTCAAAGAGTCGATTCTAAAGATCCTTTCAAAACTATCCAGAACTTGACTTATATCCGCAAAAAGTACCTCAACAAGAGAAGTGAAAACATTATCTACACATATCCAACTCTTATTAATAAGATTTTGAACAAGTTAAGATTAATTGGTTATTATGTGCAAGCATTGAAAACGAAAAAGGGTAATGAAGATTTCTTGATAACCTCCAACTTTAAGAACTTACTGTTAATTATCGATGAATTGTATCAATATCATCAGGAACATCACTCGGAACTTATTTTAAAAATATACTTGGATGCTGCCGGAACGGCTGACCAAATGCTGCAACAATCACTTAGTTATGAATTATTCAACCAGTGTTTTGTTGTATATGAAGAAAACTTGATTCTGAGTGCTGGCTCACCTGCTGCTAAAAGAGCTGCAAAGCAATTCACCCCTCATGATTCTGCTAATGGTGGCTCGGTGGCTTACGTATCAATTCTCGCTATTGCAAACAAGTTATATACTTTGCATAACTTCAACAAGGAGAACTTTGAAACTTTAATCACCAAACTCACCTTATACGGTTCCAAATTACTCAAGAAGCAAGATCAGTGTAGAGCAGTGTACTTGTGTTCTCATTTGTGGTACTGGTGTGAATACATACCTGAAGAAGACGAGGAAGAAACGGTTAGAGATTTTAAAAGAGTGTTGGAGTGTTTACAAAAGTCTTTAAGGGTGGCGGACTCATGTATGGACCCATACTTGTCACTTAAACTTTTCATCGAGATTCTTAATAGATGCCTCATATTCAATGTTCCTGACGCAGAGGGGAATTCCGTGATTGATTCCAGGTACATAAACGGCTTAATTGAATTGATAAGAACAAATGTGGAAAACTTACAAGATGGTGGTGACGAAAACGACGATGAACCTGAAAGACAATTATTCAAGCTGGCCATGCAGTATTTTGATCACACATTGGAATACGTCGCTGAAGAACAAAGAGAAGAAGGCTTATTTCAAGGTGTCCTGTTGTGAGTTTATTTTCATTTCGGAACAACTACACACTTATTGTGAACATCTCTTTGATGTTTTGTTTGGTATTTTGATGGTTTGTGATATTTTAATCCTCTGTAATATTCTTTTATATACACTATTTGTGATTTGATATTAATTTTCATTTATCAAATATTCAGTTTTTACTATTTTCCTGGCAGAAATATCATCAATAATGGCCATTATCAGTATACATTGTTTTCAAAAAGTCTTTTCCATTCATTGTGTATTCTCTATTGTAATAGGAATAAAAAACAACCATAAAACATCATACGAACGGATCAAAAAATTTGCAGAAAACGTAAACGATCATTATTGTTAAATTATTACTTTCTGCATGGACAACTAACTGCAAGATTTTAATATCTGTGCATAAAGCATACGATTCATGTGAGGACAAAGTAATTTGTATTTGTACGACTATTGTAGAATTGCGTCAGGTGCAGGAGTGTCGATTCGGGATTAAAATGTGATGTTTCGGCAGTAACGATGATAAATCATATGCTATGTTATCATCACGTGTAAAATCCAATCACGTGTAAAAAAAACGTCAAATTCAACGAATTTTACAGCAAGGCTCAATGCATGCAAGGGAAAGCTCAATTTGGAACTTTATTTATCACGGAAAGGCGAGGGTTCCTAAGCAAACTTCGGATTATGCACCCCAGTTGTATTCTGAAAAGCTAGACTATAGTAACGAGAAAGCTATAGATTTAGAGTCCGGGAAGCCATTATTAGAGAAGAAAAGCAGGAAGGCTAAATTTACCGCCCCCTTAATAGCCACAACTATTGTATTGCTATATGTATTTGATAAGATAAACTAAAATTTTGATAATAACGTGTAAGGTATATAAACGAAGCAATTGTAGCAAAAATAAAAAATAAACAACCATGGATTTGGAAAGAGGAAGAATAAGTAGCACGGTGATCCGCAGAAGACAGTCATTAGGATTGTTCTACAAGGTGTTACTATTTTTAAGTGTGGCTATTGTTTGTTTTAATTTGCACCCAAATGAAAAAGTTCAATTGGCAAAGCGTGACGGTAGCAACACACCATCAACCCCCCCGGTAATACATGATATTATTGATCTTGAACCACCAGTCTCTGATTATGGTGACTCCGTTTATTCCGAAACCCTTTTTAACCATACATTTGGAAACTCATATGGTACTCCATATATAGGAAACTGGGTTCCTCCTAAGGACATTAAATTTAACAGAGTTATATTGACATTGGACACATATGTTCTTGGTAGACAATATGACCGTTTAGAACATTTTTCAATCGGTGGCAGCGAAATCTGGAGACCCTCAACCATTGAACCGTTTTCAAACAAGACTTGGGCCCATTCATTTTTTTCAAAAGACGTTTCTCTATATTCCTCCTTGTTCCAATCAGAAAATACTTATGTCTTTCAATTGGACAATATAGTTGAAGGTGTTCTCAATGGTGAGTTTAAAACAAATTTCAAGGTAGATTTGTATTATGTGGAGGACGAAGTTGAACTTTTTGGAATTAATAGACCAGCCGATTCTATTTATCCATTAACTTCCCAAGGACCTGATGAAAGTGCAGATGTATCGATCAATTCTACTTATTCGTATTCTCTTCCTTCAGTTTCCACAAACACTTCGAGGTTGTTAATTTCTGTATTGGCTCTGGGGAATGGTAACGAAGAATTCTGGTACGCACTGTTACTTAGTAATTTCGACCCTACTCAGTATGGGCCTGTTAGAATTATACATGTCTATGTAAATGGTCAAAAGGTGGCACTGCAGGCCCCAGAACCAGTTATTTTCACTGGTGGGATTTCGCCTCTGTTCTGGAATCCGGTTGTCTCCACCAATGCATTTGATATTCCAACTATCGATATCGATTTAACAGCCTTTCTTCCTATTCTCCTGACCAATTTGTCCAACAACATTTCCATTGAAGTTAGTAATGGACTTGGTGAGTATGGAGATGCTAAAAATACCACTGTAGGCGAAAACTGGTTCATTAGCTCGAGCCTATTGGCTTGGGAAAACTCAGACCTCAAACTGGTGACCGGAATTGTGGGCACCCCATTTAGTAACGCTACTGGCGACCTCATATACTCCAGCTATGGAAACGGCTCCAACGAGAGATACTTACAAACAATTGATTCTCATCATTACGCAGGTGTCACTAGTAAGTTACAATATATTTTCAAGAATAGTTCCAAGTTGGAAGTTGATGTTAGCCTTAATACTACTGCTCTTACCACAAACTCACAGATCGATGAGAATTACTGGTCATTACTCGGCCATTATGGAAAATCTATTAACACCATAACTATATCTGATGGTGACACTAAGTATGTTGACGATGGGTTTGAGGGTAGCTACCCATTATTACTCTTAGAATCGATTTCTGAGTCTGATGCTAAGATTCAAGATAGCGATTACTTTATATACCATATTAAGGGTATCGAGCAAACAGGAGAGCAAGAATTTAAAGAAACTGCCCTCCAATACTCCAATGTTTCATTATACTATGATCTTAAAACTAATAAGCTGGTGTCAACGAATATTTCATTCTACGATAACCTTCAGTTCTCGAATGGTTCTAGTCCCATCAACTACACAGTATTGAGTGGTAATAATAACAATGAGCATCGTATTGATCTGATAGTATCACATAATAGTGGAGTAGAAACAGAATTCAAGCCTGATGAGCTTTTGGACTTTGCAACTTTCTTCAAAAAGATTTGGGACACCTATGGTTCCCATCTTGATTATTATGGAAAGAGTGTAGATGATACAAAGGAGCTTTTGAAAAACGCTGCTCAATACTATTAACCCTCACTTCTTAACCAAACCCTGCCCATTGAATGGAATAAAATTTCGGTTTGTCTTTTGTTTTATCTGTTATTACATACGACTTTTTAACACTTGTAGCGAGACGTCCACCGATTACAATATCGTTGGCTGTAACTGTATCAATTTTTACAATAGAATATGAATGGAATTTCAATGGGTCTCCAGGGTAAATGACGAAATCGCCACCAAACTTGAGCCCCGGCAGAACAAAGTATCCCAATCTCTTGAGTTCTTTAAATATGCTGTAGTTTTCCATGTCAACATCAGGATTAGCATTAGAATATGCTTTTGTAAACTCGGTTAACAGGATTTCAAACGATGAGTCCGCTGATGAAAACTGATTTGGAGTAGCAATGAAGTTTGAATCTGAGTTCCCGGATTTGCCCAGAAGAAGTAAATGCTTAGAGTCTATGCTAACCGCCTGTCTTTGTTTCACATAGTCAACCAACAGTGCTACTCCCAACTCCACCAAGTATATCGCTTCCCAAACCATCAAGCGAAGAGGAACCAGAAGAAACACATTTTGCTGCGGATACTGGGGTAAAGTACCCACCAAAGTGCCTAATATGCCATGATTATCTCTCAAATATCGTATATCTTCCACATCAAACACTAAGACCTCTGGGTTCTCGATGTTTACGACTGGGAGGTAAATCATTATTTTGCTGCTTATGTAAGACATCGCGGTGATTTTGGCATCAGAAGTGTATTCAGTGACCCCCAAATTCCCTTGTTCAGTCAGTTTATATTGAGCCCCAATTCTCCTTTGTTGCCTTCAGGTATTATCAAGATCTGGAATGTTTTTTAAAAAATTTCAAACGCTCAACTTTGGAATTGACCTCTCCTATAACCAAGCAGAATGTGATTATTCATAGTTGCAAAAAGCATATATAGGAACATCATTTCATAAATCATTCAGTAATGATAGTTTTTTGGTTTTTATTATTTAGCCTAACTGTTTCACTGAGTATTTACCAAAATGGACTTGAGCTTCCTTTAGTTTTAAACGAGGATGATTATAACCATGAAATCCTGGCTCAAATTTTACAATTGAAATATGGAAAACGGGGAGGAATTAAGTATGACATACCACTCCAAGGCGTTCGATACTTGGCAAATTTGAAAGTTGGGTCGAACAATCAAACTATTCAAGTTACGGTGGATACAGGGTCTCCATCTTTGTTTTTTGCAGGTAAAAATGTTATTTGTCTGCAAGGCGGACAGTTTTGTAAACGAGGAGGGACTTTTGATGCTTCTGCAAAGAAATTGAATACGGTGTTTAAAGCGTCTTTTGGTGGGAGAGAGCAGTCGTCTCAAACTAGAGGACAATTCTATTCGGATAACATATCACTTGGTGGTGGTTTACAATTAGATAATGTTATGTTTGGAGTGGCGGAACAATCGAGTCTTGATGGCGGAATATTGGGATTTAGCTATTCTTCTATTACTGCAGCCTCCATGAAACTTCTATTCCAAGTACCGAATATTCCTCAGATATTAGCTGATAAAGGTTTCATTTCCAAGAATATGTTTTCCGTCTATTTAAGTAGTTTCTCGGCGGCCCAAGGAACTATTTTATTTGGGGCGGTTGACAACACAAAATATACTGGAGAGTTAATTTCTGTTCCTATGACAAGTAATTCATGGTTAGCAGCAACTGTGACTGGGATTCAGACATCTTCTGGGTCAACTGATAGTAATTTCCAAGGTGTTTTAGATACAGGATCACCGCATTGTTATCTTCCCAATAATGTTTATCAACTTCTTCGGTCAAAGTATGAAATAACCCAAGATGCCAGCGGACAAGAATTTTTTAAATGTAATGCAGCACCACCTGGATCGTTTAAAGTTAACTTTAGCAAGAATGCTTCGATTTCCATTAAATATTCCGACTTTTATCTTCAAAAAAATGGAAACATGTGCTCATTTGCGGCTCGCCCCCCACTTGCTGGAGCACCATTTCTTTTGGGAGTGCCATTTTTAAGAAATGCATATGTTGTATTTGATATCACGGACAATCAAGTTCTGTTTGCACAGGCGTCATGATGAATATGCAGTCGTATGCACGATTTGCGAAGACCTTTTTTCTGGATTTGCAGCCATCTACAACAATAAATCTCTATAATCATTAGCATTAAATATACATGTTTTCAAAGTATTAGCATAAATTAGGTATTTTACAAGTATTAAGCCTTTCTAAAGAAGTGGTCCAAGTCGTGGATGACCATACCAGCGATAGCGGCGGAGATGGAGGTGGAGATACCACCGGAAATCAAAGCACTCATGATAGTGGCAGAGATATCCTTAGCTCTGGAGTTAGCAGTCAAAGTGTTTAAGACACCCAAGGTAATACCAAGGGAACCCAAGTTAGAGAAACCACACAAAGCGTAAGTGGCAATCAAGGTACCTCTCTTAGACATTTCATTGTAAGGAGCTTCGGTGATCAACATGTCGTAAGCAACGAATTCGTTTTGGATAAACTTGTTAGCGATAAGCTTGGCAACGTGGAAGATTTCGTCTCTTGGAGTACCCAACAAGAAAGAGACTGGGTACAAGATGTAAGACATGATCAATTCCAAGGACAAGTGGTTGATGTTCCAGAAGTTACCGAACCAAGTAAGGACACCGTTAATCAAAGCAACCAAACCAATGATACACAAACATTGAGCCAACATGGTACCAGCAATTCTAACACCCAAAGTAGCACCTTGAGAGAAAGCTTGCAAAACGTTCTTTGGTCTAGCTTCTTCAGGTTCAGAAGATTCTGGGATGATAGAACTACCGAGAGACAATGGAGTTTCAGTTTCTGGGTATCTCAACTTAGAGACAGCCAAGGATGCAGGGATAGACATAACACAAGAAGAGACCAAAGCTTGAGCGTTCAAACCAAGACCAATATAACCGACAAGGACGGCACCGGAAATAGTGGAGAAACCAGAACACATAACTTGATGCAATTCAGCCTTAGTCAAGTGAGGCATGAAATCCTTAATCAAAATAGCGGATTCACCCATACCAATGAAAGGAGATGCAGCGGCGGTGACAGATTCAGCACCAGAACAGTTCAAAGCCCAGTAGAAGAAGAAAGCGAACTTACCAATAGCCCATTGGATAACACCGAAGTAGTACCAGATGTGGACGAAAGCGACGAAGAAAGTAACGGCTGGCAAGACAGCGAAGAAGAACATTGGGTAGTTGGCAACCTCCTTGTTGGTCAAGAAAGAAACACCATCTCTAGCGTAACCAAGCAATTCTCTGGCCAAGGTGGAGATAAAGTTGAAGAAATCGTAACCGGCACCGGTTCTCAAGACGAAAAGAGCAATGATGAATTGGATCAACATACCAGCAATAACAGTTCTCCAGTTCACCTTCTTTGGGTTGTTGGAAGTGGCCCATAAAGCTAAGATAGCGACGATAACACCAAAGAAGGAAATAGCTCTGTCCTTTCTCTTAGAGTCAACAGTTTCAGATGGGACAAAAGTACCAACAAGAACGACCGCAACAGTGATAGTAGCACCGGCAATCAATCTTTGGTATTCTTGAGGTAAAATCTTGGTATAAATAGTGTCAACAGCCTTGTTCCAAGCACCACCGACAACACGAACAGTAAGTTGTTTAGCCTTAGTGTTCCAGGTAATCAAACGAACCAAAAGCATAATGTAGAAAACGGTTGGAATCAACCACTTGTGTCTGTGCTTCTTTTGAGCAACGATGGAGACCCACCAAGCAGTGAAAAACATAAAGACAAACAAGTGAACCAACTTCTTGTAGAATGGGACCTTGGTCTTAATTAAAGTGGTAATGGATCCAAGAGAGAATCCAGTAACACTTTCTTTGGCTTCAGCATGAGTGGATTCAGCGCTGGAAGAGACTACTTTCAAGTCTTCAACCTTGGCTTCTTGTTCATGAGATGATGCCAGTCTTAATGAGGCAGCTTTTTCGTGTTGAGTGTTCATATTAATGTACTGATTGTAAATAGTTTTTATGCTTATACAACATACACCTCTGGTTATTTGCCAATGATTTTAAAAAGAGATGTCGATATGAACCTTCTTATACTCTACCTAAAAATTGCTTTTTCTTTTTCTTTCTTTTTTTTTTGGGATTTATCGAGATGCCTGTCTAGAACGGCAGTTTGTGTTGTGTAATGTTTAGATGGGGTAATGCACAGCGGCCGCTTCATCCTTAGACCGGGGTATTTGCGTGTTCGATTATCATTGGACCTGCTTAAACTTTAAACAAGCCTTGATTCTAGATTCTAGAATGTTATGCTTGCAATTGCTGAATTGCTCTACTTTCTACGTTAGGAGCCTATTATTTCTTCTTATGTATTTTGGTAACTCACGCCTTACGATAAAATCCGGCTGGAGATGTAGCTTCCTATCACAAAAAGTGTTTTCTTTCTTTTCAATCTTTTTTTTTTGACATAAAATGCCATACGGGTATTGTTGCGGCAAACAATCGTTTTATGGGATCTTCCTAGCTCTGTATGCGAATCGCGCCTCTCGGTTATCCCCTCTTCGGGTAGCTATGACAAATTCAATATACTTCCAATATATGGTTTATCTCCTGCAATCTCAAAAAATCAAGAAATCTCCTTATCTTTAGTAATTAATTAAATTGACTTCTACCTGTACACAAAATAGAAAGGCCGTTTAGCATTTCACTACTTTCGTGCTCATGTTTACCTGTTGATTGTGGGCGGCATAAACAACTAATTTTGTGTGAGATGAGCAGTACTTTTACGTCCGGAAAAAACTTTCGCCTATTGTTTATGATAAGAAATGTTTTGTTCCCGTCTATTAATCGCTTGATGTGCTACTGTTTACAGAGTATATTTTTTTATATCATGTTTTGCATTCAAGAAAAATCTTTTGATGATCAAGAAAAAAAAAATGGCCCTATCTGAATGTTTCTACAATTTCCAATTTTGGTAAGTTTTTGGGGCCGCTCTAAACATTCTTCTATTAAATATTTCCATACTTTTCTTGAGCCTCACGTAAATCTCTAGAATCTATATTATTTCCTAGACCCATCAATGTTTTCAGAATGGCCTCTGTAGTTCCAATCATGGGTCTAAGTACTAGTAACGGCAGATTTTGAAGTACTACCTGAAATGTGTCCCGCACAGATTCAGCATCTTCAAGTTCTTCTAATAAACGAAGCACCCGTTTTTTAGTCTGTTTGATATTCTTATCAATTGATTCGTATGCAAACAGAACTCCTTCGTTTAGATTCGATGGTTGGTTCAGATATCTACTAATTGGTTTGTTGATTGGCTCTTCCGCATCATCCTCTTCATCATCATCATCTTCTTCTTCATCATCCAGTTCGATATGTGAATAAAGTTGAGTCAGCTTGTATTGATCATAAGGCTTGGCCAGTGCCGAGATCATCTGGGATGATTCTAAAATGGTCCGTTGACTTTTGTGCTTAACTTTTTTCTTCCGAGCCTTCGGCTTTGGTTGCAACATTTCTTCTCCCTGTTCAAGAAGGGTCTGGGTCCCTGTACTCAATTTTACACCAAGCCGAACTAATTCGTATCCAGCACTCTTTAAAAACTTCACACCTTGCTTTTGAACGGATTTTAATTTGTCTTCACTTTTGATCGGAACAACAACCAAATCTTTAAAATTATTACCCAAGTTGTAGATCAGTCGGAACATACTTAATCCAATAAGCAATTTCACCACCTTACTGCTGCTATTTTTTGAGAATGATGCACCCCACAATTGCCCTAGTTTTTCCCCAAGTTGTTCAAACCCTCGGATGCCGAAAACGGTAACCCGATCCAATCTGATTTCCGATCCTTCAAGTGTAAAAAAATTAAGAAGCTCCGCATAGCGGCCTCCGCGAATCCCCACATAATCCACATTCTTGGGTTTGTAATCAATCTTCAACCGGAATTCATCTAATTCTACCTTCTCAAAATACACATCTTCTTCATCCCTCTCAAGAACAAATCTGTCATCCTTAAACCCAAAAAACCGCTGAAGGAAGAGTAACATATCCTGATCAATATAGAGTCTGAGGGGCATTACTCCAAGCTTGAGAATTGATTCTCCCATTGCCAATTTAGGGTCTGTTTTTACGTTACTAAGCCGAAGTTTCACCATTTGTGTTCCGACTTCGCGCTTATTTTCATCACCATCATATCCGAGTAGTTTATGCCACAGTGATGTTGGGATGTTATCGTATGCACTAACTGTTTCGACACTCATTTCAATCGTGCTCAACTCCTGGCCCCCTTCATATATTTCAATTGTAATTTCCAAATTCTTAACATCAAGTACGCATTTATGTGCCTGCGACCTAAGAAGCTCCAATAACTCCGGGGTTTCATTTGCATGGTTTCCCGGCTTCACCTGCTCGTTGATATGCTGAGCAATGTTGTTGTTGGACCCACTGGATGACGCTCCCAAGAAGATACTCTGGAAAAGGTTTTCCTCGATTGAATCATCATCTGATTCAACATCCAAATATTCAACGGAATCTTCAAAGTCAAACTGCGTGAATCCAAATGCTGTTTCCTCTTTTTTCTCTACCTTTGGTGTCGGTGTTGCTGAATTCTCTTTCCGTTTGTTCTTTCTTCTCTTGATCTTTTGCTCCATCTTCTTCACCGCTGCTCTTATGGCTTCTCTGGTCTCTATCCAATCATATCCATCATACAAATAAACCCTTGTCTTGTTCAAGTTAATGTTAATACGAACCAGACATTTGGGTTGTTCTTCACTCATGGCATGTTCAAAATGATTCTCTTCGAACAGAAATGGTGTGTATGATGATCTAGACTCTCCTAAAATCAGAGTTTCTGACGAGGGAATTCCTTCGAGCTCAGGGTCAACATATTCATCAACTATGCTGAAATCCTCTAGTTTGTCCTCTATTCCTAATTCCTCTCTCCATCCAAATTGCTTTTCGTCTATCCCTTCCAACAAGTTGATTTCTTGTGAAAGTTCAATCTTCATCTTTTCTTGATCTTGATACTTCATTGGTAACTTCAAGTCTGCTATCAACAGAAGTAAACAATTTGTCAGATCCGCACACACATCCACTCTTTGTTCATCCGAGTTTACTATGATATTGATAACATCGTCTTGCAATAAGTTAACTCCAAGATGTAAGAGATTGACATTGGCAACTTGTTTATACCCAAGAGAAGCATAGTATACTCCGGGTGGATTATATGTTGGAATTCCCGGAACAGAATCTTTAATTGGTACTACTGCTTTTTTAGTATCATCAATCAAATATGCGGATATATTTCTCACCGACGATTTCACAAATGTCTTGCTGCCTGCAATCGTCAAGTCTGATTGACACCGTTCAATGCAAACATACAACTTGGATTCAAGGGTTAAAGGCGTGGCTGCAAACATGCAGTCGACAAACACAAACCGAATATCCGAACCTTTTGAGTTGGATGGCTTTGACCGTTTAGGCTCAACTGACTTTTCCTTTTGTGAATCAAGTAACTCCAACCAACTAGTATAATACTCAATTAGGAAGTTTCTAAATGTGATTTCTTGAGTTCTTTTATTAATCCGAACAAGAACCATTGGTGATTCGATTGTCTCAAACGTATGTCCTTGATACTCATGAATTACTTTCTGTTCTTCTCTCTTCATCAAAACATTCAAAATAGAACCAATGGTTTCGTTCGCCGATTGTCGGATGCTTGTATCATACACCTGAAGCGTAAAAAGACCAAGCTGATCGGAAAAAACATTGACCTCAATGTACTTTACAAGTAAACGGAACGTACTTGTGGCATGTGATGCAATGGCTGAAGATGCTAAGCCTACCCGTTTCCGTGATTTTGGCAGATGTGCGCGATGGTTCAGACTTTCTAAGGATGTTTCTCCAGAATCATTCTCCAGAATCTCCAGTGCAAACTCCCCAAGAGCAACCAATAAAACTTGTAAATCATCTAAGTGAATGCTAGCCGCTTTAATTTCTTCCACAATCAAATTAACACTGCTAGCAACCTTCACCTCGCGAGGAACAAAGTTTGCATTGTTTATTTGAGAAGTCGATGATAAATTATTACCAGCAGAACTATGGATATAAGCTTTAAAATCCATAAGTTTGGTGTAAAGGTTAATTTTGGAGATTTTCAAAACATCAAAAGTGGTTTTTCCCATACATTGAATGGCGATTTCTTCGATTGTCAATTGATCATTGAGGAGATTA
The DNA here is from genome assembly GCA_030566775.1 of [Candida] smagusa. Lineage (NCBI taxonomy): Eukaryota > Fungi > Ascomycota > Pichiomycetes > Serinales > Debaryomycetaceae > Kodamaea > [Candida] smagusa. Next base: position 540,645 of record JAKUAW010000002.1, on the reverse strand, counting down.
TAGCTCACAGGGGAAACTATTGCTTTTAAACATGCCAATTCCAGAAGTTTGACTGCAACATTGATTGTAGCCGTTTGGAATAAAACTTGTATTTTTTTGGAACTTTTAGAGGGCTTTGACTCAATGAATTGCTGGATTTTGTTGTAACTTGACAAAATCGAATCTATAGATTTGTTGAAATCAATTAAATCCAGTAAAGAAGATATGTCCAAGTTTATGTGAGCTTCTTTGGAACAGAGAACAGTAACTTCGATTGAATCATCAGGTTTATTGAATAACTCAAATCGGATATCTGCTTTTGATTGTTCGTGGCCAAAATGAAACACTTTATGCTGGTTTTGAATTATTTCAAGATGCTCGGTTCCGCCGTATAAAGTGTCGTTTTTCAGTTTAATATTTATATTGCTTAAAACAAGACTTAACGAATCGGAGAATGCAAAGTCTCCTTCAGCTGAAAGAGACGATTTGGTATTGATAATAATGCGATCAATGTGTAATTTTTGAAAGAATAAAGGTTCATCTGGATCTGCTGATACCGCTTCTTCAGGCTCGGAATCAAGCTCGTCATCAGCATTGTACTGAGGGAAACGTACACTAGGTACTTTCATCTTGGCAGTACGCCTTTTCTGATAGCTTTTAATTTTGAGGGATCTTGTGATACTATCGAAAATGGAAATAAGTGTCGGAGTAATGGGAGTGGTTGCAAACTTGACTTCTCCAACATCGACTTTTAAGTTTGAGATCGACAGTAAACCTTTAAAATCAATCTGAACCGTATCCACATGGAAAAGAATGGGTGGGTCGGAGGTCTTGGATTCCGCAGTCTCATGGAACGACTTCGATGTAGCACTCATGTAGATCAGAGAAGCTTCTTCGTGAGTAAAGACCATGCTGTCCATCAAAGACGCACTTTTTTCGTCATTGTCACTCAGATAGTTATCGTCATCATCGTCATCATCGTCATCATCGTCGTCGTCGTCACTCAGACCACTATCACGTGCAACGCTCCCATCACGTGAACGTTCACCTGGGTTCACGGTCGGCTTTAGAATAAGCAGACGGATTCCATTCACTTCAACATGCCTAATTCCATTGATTGTGGAAAAGTGAATGTGATCCACTTCAACTAATAAGTCCGTCATCTCAGACACTATCTTAATCTTCAAATTGTGGACATTTACGTACAAACGCAGCAAGGCCATTTCAACTGCTCGGGCCATTACTCCACTTAATGCAGTGCCTGCAGACATGCTATTGGATCTACTCTTGGGAGGCGGTGGCGAGTCGTCGTCATCTTCTTCATCGGTCTCATGATTTTCCGCCATCATTGTAGTTGCTAAGTTTGCTGTACTCTGAGCAAGCAGAAAAGCCACACTCTGTGAAATGTCCTCGCTGACATCAAAATCCGGTGATATAACCAATTCAACGTCATGTGCATCAATGTAGACGCCGCCATTTCCTGAATTCTGAGGCTGGCGGGGGGTGGGTGAAGTTGAACTCGGCCCACTTGTGCTCAATTCGAATAATCTAACTTGACCGTAACGTAAATGACATCCTGGTAGTTTGCCTACTTTCTCAGGGTCTATGCTTACATCTCGAAGTACAACGCTGTTTAACAGTACTTCTTCTAAGTTCGGCAAGTCTATCTCCGAAAAAAGGGATACTTGCTGAAGAACATACAATAGAAGTCTTTTCTGTATGTTCTGGGGTAACCACGGAGCCATCTCTAGTGGTGTAATTATAAGGGATTTTAACTATATTGTTAAGTCTCCTTTCAACTTTTTGTTTGGCGTGATTAGATAGGAGATGGTAGCGCCGAGCGGTATCTGCGAAGCACCTACTAGTGATATGCAAATATAACACCAATGCGAACAGCGGATGAAATGATGAGTTGTATTCTAAGTTAACATTCGAGTAATAATAAAATATAGGAGCAATAATTATTATAAAGGAGCAATAATTAAAATACATAAAAGGTCAAATATTTAACAAATTTTATAAATATTAATGTTGCGTATTACAGTAGAAGTTGAGTTATTTTAGAACAGTTATCGAAGATAAGATATTCTTTAGGTGAATATTAAGAATTAGAAAGTAATTGCTGCAAATTTACCTTCACACGACCTAAAGTGTTCTAATGTTAATTATAACATTACGAAGGGTATGGTGTAAGGAACACACATTTTATTGTTATAGTTTTACATAACCATCTACTAAATGTCTATACTAGTCAAAATTACATAAATACACTCTATTATATCTATTAAAAAGGAACACCAAAAGGAACAGGAGACCAATTCTTATGCTTCTCAAATAATCGATCCAGTTTTCTCTTCTTTAATACAGGTTCCCCCAAAAGATCATCCAAAGAAGGAGGAGCTACATATGCAGACTGAAGCTTGATTACCAGAGATATTTTTGTAACCAAAGACGGCACCAATGAAGCCAGGGATTCACCTAAACCATCGATCTGACAAGCATTTGCAGCCTTCAAGAAAGCATCTAATTGAGGGGCCTTTTTGGTGGAAAGATTGTATAGCTGATTGAACTGAGACCACAAGAACTTAAAAAGATCGTCCTTCGTACTGATCAAAGTGGAGGAGTCAAATTTCAGCATGCTTATTGATACGGAATCTCTTGAGTTTAGAATGTAGCACGGTGCCAGGTTGTCAACCACCTGAGTCAACAAATGGGCAAACCACTCCAACAACTGGGAGACTTCACGAGGGTCATGGATGGAAAAGCCCAATTGGTCCATGAGCGAGGAGGAGGACTGTAAGTAGTGAGCCTTCAACTGGTGGATGATTTTTATAGCTAAAACCACCTTGAATGTGTAACCCAACTCATCGAGCAAAGGCTGGTAGAGTTTGAACCAAAGAGGGTTGAACTTTGCCGGGGACTTTTTGAGTTTATTGTGGTTGTAGATGAGAAAGTCCTTGTGGATGAGAACAAGAGCAAACATCTCCATCAGCGAGAGATGTGAGGAGGCGAGCTGATGCCATTTCTCGCGCGAATGCACAAACAGCTTGATGGGTTTGAAAGCTTTGACGTAGGAGGATGACGAGAGATCCAGTTTACGGAGCTTCTTATACGATTTGAGAGCAGCCACTACTGCATCGAGCCTGACTCCGACACTTTTCGCGGGGGCATCGGAACTCTGTTGTTTGTGGACCACATATGGATCGTAGTCCTGGTCCTCAAAATCCACTTGGACCCAGTAGTTTTCGTAGAGCCAGCTCAATGCTTTCTGCAGCGCCATACGGCACATGCTGAGAGTTGGCATCTGTTCGTGCGTCCCCATGTGTCTGAGCTCCACAAAGAAAAAGGGAAGACCTATTTGAGATGCCAATGCTTCTAACGGGATCACGTAGTGTCCTGCCTGGAGAGGATCCAAGAGTCCGTTGACAAATCGTATGAATGCCAACGAATACGCCATTTGCACAATGTGTGAGTCGTTGTCGGGTTTATCGTTGAGAATCGCTGATGTCAAGAGCAGAGTAGCTTCAACTCCATGTGGAATCTTTCCTCGACTCATGAGTGCTTTGGTTCTTTGGATCGCTCGTCTTCGTTTATCTTCTTTATTGAATTCGTAGAACCATTTTTTGAGTATTTTTAGTTCGTTGATGTCTTTGTAAGCTCTGATGATTGGATTCTTTGAGCTGAGCATTTTTTACAAACGAACGAGTGAGTTTGTGATAAAATATATGACAAACAAACTTAACAAGCAACTTAACGAAAGATGTGAGTTTATTGGAGATTAATATTTTTGTTTGTTAATTGAGTAAATGTGATATTTTTAAAGATATACGATAAAGTTTATATGAAAGAGTGATGAGGATGGAAAATGAAAGGTAGAAAGAGATATGAATTGCTAGAAGAAGTTTGTTAGATGACTTTTATACACTTCATTTGTTCATTATTAATTTATTCATTCGTTCTCATTTAACGTTTGTTGCTCGTTCTTATTGAAAGTTCGTTCTTTATTCAACTCGTTCGTTCTTTATTCAACTAACTTCGTTCGTTCTTTATTCAACTAACTTCGTTCGTTCATTACCTATCATTAATCCATAAACAACAAGTCTCAGACTGTCTAATCAAAACTCTCCAATAACCTCTCCTCCTCAAAACTTAAAATCCTCTTCGGAATCAACAACTCATCCTCAGCAAAAGCAGCATCCCAACTCAAAATCACCACCCCACACAAAACACTCCCCAAACCCAAAACCACCAAGAAAAATTGCATCCAAGTGATTTTATGCTGCAGCAACAACTCATTATAAACCAAATCATTAACCAAATTAAACCCGTTATAAACCAAAAAACACAAAGGATATAAAATCAGCGTCAGGATCTCCTTTAAGCCCAAGTTAAACGCAGTAAGTTGTAAGCCAATAATGGCCAACATGATTAGTAAAAGTATATAAGCTGCAATATTTGCAAAGATGCCAACCCCCAGGTTCTGAAGAATGGTGTCGATAATCACATCGATAAGGGACTTTGCAAAGAGAAAGGTATGTGCGGTTAATGTTCCACTTATAATCCCGTAATTAACACCTCTCCACATTTTGTAGCGTGTGTTCAAACGGGAGTTGACCGCCACAAGGATAGCGCACAAGGCGAAGGTACCTGAGAACCAGACCATAAAGGCTGGGGCACGTAGTTTGTGGATGACGACAGCAAGACGTTCATCGACGGAGTCACCTGGGGCCTTGGTGTCGCCCTGATTTCCGTTATATGCTATCACAAAGGCGCCGAGCGCGATCATGGCGGTCCCCACCAGAACCTTGTGTGTGAAGCGCTCACCCAACAACACACAGCTTAGGACAGTGTTGAAGATAAGGCCGATGCTCTGCAACGGCGACAAGATGATGAGCGGAAGCGTGGTGATTTGGATCAACAGTCCTAGAATATTGGCCAGGATAAACAAGGCGAAGCCTGTTAGCCAGAGCTTTCTGCGTTTACGTTGCTGAGCCGCGTGCTCACGGTACGGCTCGTACACCAAGGTGTACAGCTTGCGCTGGAGGGTAACCCCTAGCGACTGGATTGCCGATGAAAGCACCGCTACGGTGCAGCCTACGGCAATTGACATGTGTTCCGAATTTGGTAATTTTGACGTAAAAACAGAATGGAACAACGGATTCTCCCTGTGATAGACAAACTTGAGCAATCCCCAGTGGATGGCCTACAACCGTTGGATGACCTTCTATACCTGCTTATCCCTCAAATCAAACACAAGTCGCAACCTACCCTCTCCTCTTTTATTCTGCTACAGGATGACTTCCAATATAACCTTTCACTGAGGTTGGTGCGCTTCTACAAGGATACCCATGATGAAGAGAGTACCCTCACTGCTAATAGACTTCTACAGGGCTTACTTTTGTTGCACCCCAAACTGCGTGCTTTGTTCCATAGTGGAGCTAACATGCGTCTCATCTTGAATCACCTTCTGAATACAACTTCCGTTCCTTTAACTATTTCCCTAATCCTGACTATTGTGCACATTCTTTTGAAGGATTTACGTAATTTCAGGGTTTTTGAGGCTGAAGATGGGTGTACTATTTTGATAAGTAAGTTTAAAGCTGAACTGGAGAGTCTGCTGACTATTCATTATAAGATTATTGAGTTTTTGATATTTTATATGGTTGATGAGGGTGATGGCGAGAATGTGAAGACGAAGGAGGAGAAGAAGGATATGTTTCGGGGGGAATTTCCTGAGATAGATAGTTTGATAGAAAGTTTGAGTGATATAAAGTGAAATTACGAGACTAAACGAGTGATGGTTATACAAGTGGTTATACAAATGATTATACAAGTTATTCAAGTGAATATACAAGTTATTATACAAATGATTATACGAGTGATCATTCAAAGTGGCCATACAAAATGATCACCGATAAACCTATATCCATATCAAATTCAGTTTGATAAAATAACAACCAAGATTATGCAAAACCAATGGATATTTGGCGTAATTTGCAGTATCATTTGTCCACCTAGAATATGGATATACATTGACATTTTTTAATCTATTGGAAGAGAATAACGTTTACAATTTGACCAAAGTATGAAATTTTTGATCAATTTAAGCTATTATGATTTGGCTTAATGTAATATGAATCTTGTATTGGCTCTGGAAATGAAGTGATTAGTGAGGAGGTGGTGGGAAATACAAAGTGAGACGTGGGTATATCTTTTTGTTATTGAATTCTTGTCTTTTATCTTCTTTCTGTTGTTTCTCCAAACATTCGAAACTCTGGTTTGAGTCCTTCATCTCCGGAAGTTGCTAGTTGCTCTGAACTTCGATTTTCTCTGACATACTTCCTATTTGACCATTTCTCTTTTGGGAATGCTAATAATTAAGTCAGGGATGAAGAGACAATGACCAGGTCAGCTAACATACAGTGAGGAGGGGATTACAGGAGGTGTTTTTGGTTAGAAGAAAAGGAAGAGCTTAGCGAGACCTTTACACATGAGTGTAAATAATGAGTAATAGTGTTAATAAATATCGCTAGACGTTTACAAGTGTTTAGTTAGCGCAATCAATAACATATTGACTGCAACCAACATGCGCGCATATAAGTGGTTAGTATAAGAACGTTTAGCTAGCCCAATCAATGGCATATTGACTGCAACCAACATGTGCGCATTTGTGGTTAGCATATAAACGTGGATAACATACAAAAGTGGATAACAAAAATGGTTACAATACAAAAGTGATTAAAATATTGGTCAATGTAAAGTGGTTATAAAAATATGATCATTGACAATTAAACCTCAAGAATTTAATTAGATTGTTAAATTAAAGGGAATAATTAATAGCATGTGGTAAAAGTCTAAACGTTTTTATCTCTCCTAGCCATACGATAGTAGAGATAGAATCACTATACACTATCAGAAGCCAGTTCATTTGAAAATACGACTTGAACATCGTGTATCTTTAGTAAAATTTGACCCGCTCAAATGTCATTGGTATATGCGAAATCCGAAATGGAGCAAAATAAGGGACATACAGATTTCTTGGAGATATATCGAAATCACAAGAATTGAGTATAAATATTAGATTAGCTATAATTGACTTATACCTTTATCAAATAGTAATAAACTTCATAAACAGTGCTATGATCAAAGGCAGCTACGTCTAGTCTATAAGAATTTGAGAACTAAACCGAGAGATTTAGAACAACTAAAATGAGAAAACATAACCATAGACAATCAAAAGTTCAAGAGTTTAATTAATCTGTATTGTTAAATTAAAATGTAGCATTGATAGCATGTGCTATCTAAGGTTCTAAACATTTTATCTCTCCGCGCCTTACAAGAATAGAAATAGAATCACCATATAGAATCTAGAAGTGGAACAAAATAAGCGCAAACAGATTTCTTGATAAACAATTCGGAGATATACAGCAATGAAAGAAATGAAAATAAAGCTTATTTAAAGTACAGCTGCCTTCTACTTGCAAGAGATAGTTCTTTGTAAAAAATCGTGATATGATAAAGTGCAGTTTATGGGTCCAAGTTTGATACAAAGCCAGAAACGAGGATAAGTATCACTAAATAATAACTCTATAATCGAAGAGAGTTTAAATAATGACTCTGCAATTGATGAGAGTTTAATGACTTTACAATTGAAAAGATCCACTAAATAATAAACTTACAAACTTCACTTATAACAAGAGTCTCTATCTAAAGAAGATGTATCGTAAGAATGAAGTGAGTAGAAAAAGTCACTAGAATGTAACAGAAACATGTTTAAGCCAAGTAGTTTCACAAGACAATCAATCGAAATAATATTGAAGATAACTGACATAGTAATATTGGTGTTCGAAAGTAGAGTTTGAATACAATACCATGGACCATTAGTACTATTTCCATCAAATAACAGTTGTACAACTTTTAAGTGTGTAATCCAAAAGAATTAAGAAATCATAAGTGAATTTTTCTAAAACAAAATGTCATCGGTGTACAAACGAACCGAAGTGATAGGAAGAGGGAAATTCGGGGTAGTGTATAAAGGCTACAACAAACAATCCAAACAAGTTGTTGCAATTAAAGTATTAAACCTAGATACGGAAGAAGATGAAGTGGCAGACGTGCAACAGGAGATTCAGTTTCTCGCAGAACTCAAGAACGTCCCTAATGTGACGCACTACTACGGATCGTTTCTCAATGATACCAAGTTGTGGATCATCATGGACTACTGCTCAGGGGGGTCACTCCGGACACTTTTGAAGCCCGGGGTGTTTGAGGAGAGATACATCGGGGTGATTGTGCGTGAATTACTCACAGCGTTGGTGCTGGTACACAAGATGGGAGTGATTCACCGAGACATCAAGGCTGCGAATGTGTTGGTGACAAAGGAGGGCAATGTTCAGCTCTGTGACTTTGGGGTGGCGGCCAAGATCACGTCGAATGCAATCAAAAGAAGTACGATGGCAGGGACTCCGTACTGGATGGCGCCGGAGGTGATTCGCGAGGGTGACACATATAATTCCAAGGCGGACATTTGGTCTTTGGGGATCACTATCTACGAAATTGCCACTGGGAACCCACCGTATTGTGACAAGGACGCGATGTGGGCGATGCAGTTGATATCGAAGCTGACGCCGCCGCGGCTCGAAGGACGTGAGTACTCTGCCACGTTAAAGGAGTGCATTGCATTGTGTTTGGACGAAAACCCCGGGGAACGTCAGAGCGCAGAGGACCTTCTCAAGTGTAAGTTGGTGCGTTTCTACAAAAACCACCCCAAGCTGATTTTGAAGGAAATCATCTCCAGATACTTGGTTTGGCGTGATACGTCCAAGTCGTCGCGCGACTCGGTGTTTGTGAATTTAGAAGATGATATTGCAGATAAACTGGAGACAGTGGCGGATGGGGAGGCTAATAAGCTCCAGGTGAAATGGGACTTTGATTCGCTTAGTAGCCGAGAGTATGTTGTGGATAACGAGCCGGAACCGGAAAGGGATGAGGTGGATGATCACGATGACTCCCAAGATACATACCAAACGCTTCCTACGTTCAAGCCAAACGAGAACACCATCGGCAGGACCGCTACAATGCAGCGGTCCTCGTCTGCGGAAATCCCCAAGTCGCTTCAGATGCTTTTTGCAGACAACGACGAGGAGCATACGTTTGAGCCCATGCATCCCAAGTTCCCCACGCCAGTCGAGCGCATGGAGTCCCCCACCATCGAGATCCCTGACATGGATAACATGAACCCGTCCCTCAACAAACCACCCAAGTTGTACCATTCACAGTCCGCTTCCGGTAGTCTCGAGTCTCGTTTTGCCGGCGCTAGACAGCGTAAGAAAACAATCTCCAACACCATTGGCAGTATGTCTGACTTGCAGTCGATCCAGTCGGTGTCCTCGACTCCTGCATTGCCTCCGCTTGTCATGCTGCAACTGCAGCCTGTTGTGCCGCAGTTGGCGGTGAATCTGACCTCCAGTGTACCTTTAACGCCGCCGTATGCCAGCGCTTCTACGAAGACCCCACTGCCCAAACCACCGTCATCCGCTGCAGCCTTGGCCGTTTCAACTAATTCAGTCACAAACTCTCCTTCCAAGTCAATGAAGGCTCTTCAATCAACTTCAAACCCCTTGTTGCAGCCAATCAACTTCAAGGCCGAGGAAAAGGAAAAACGTCGCCCAACCGGTCTTCACATCCAAATGCCCACACCAACAGCCACTATCTCAGGTTTGAGTGCTTTAACAAATGAGAATTTTGATAATGATAATGTTAATCAGTTTGGTATCAATCCTGCTCAATTGGCTAATGTTTCTTTATCAATGACTCCAGTCACTGAAAAGGAAAACATTTTTGCCGAGGAAGAGATTCTTCCAAGAGAGCGTCTTGCTAGTGTTTCTAAAAAGCCTTCTGGGCTTGTTAAGCAGATTTCTTCTACAAATGTTCATTCTTTTCAGACTGTTAAGTTTCCTGCTATCCCTCCTATCAATGGAGAATTTTTTGTTGATCTGACTCCTAGGAGTAAGTTGGTTGGTGAGCTTGACGTGATGATTCGTTTGTTTAATCAGGGTTTGGCTGCTTTGGAGGCTAATTTATAATGAACGAACAAACGACAAACGACAAACGACAAACGACAAATGACAAACTCACTTTGCTCGTTTGTAAGACTCAATAAACAAACGAAGTGAGTTTGCCAAACACAATAAACGAATGAAACGAGTTTACCAATACAAATAAACGAACTACATGAGTTTACCAATACAAATAAACGAACTACATGAGTTTATACAAATAAACTCGTCTGCAGAAGAGATTAATACGAATGAACGATTAGGAATATTAGGAATAGAATAGGAACGATAAATATACTTTGCAATTACTAAAAGACTTAAAAACTATATTCTTTCTATTAAGTAATCAGTTGTAATATTTAGAAATCAAATTTATATCTCAATTGAAAAAAAAAGCAAACATTCATAATGCCACCACGTATGAGACGCCGTATTACAACGGCAAGGAGAGAGGAGATCGAGAAAGAACAACAGAAATTAGCACATACCATCAATCGTCCGTTTGATGTACTATCAGGACTTCCAGTTTCGTTCAATCCTCCCCCTTATGGGCACTTTGAAGATGTTTTGCAGAATCCGCTTACTATTAAAGATACGGGGGTGTTCTATAGATCACTCATTAAGTCGCGGTTCAGCTATTTACAACTCTGTCCAATGTTTCGGTTATACTGGGTTAAGCAGAGTTCGTATGCTAAGAAGTTGATGGAGATGGATAAACCAGTTCCAAAGCTGGCGCGGGACGAGTTGTTTAGTAATAGGGACCCAGTGTTGGGGTCTGAGGTGAGTGCGCGTGACGTGATGGTGAAGTTGTGTGATGCGTCGGTGACATTGGGCCCTCACTTTTTCGAGATTCGGTTGTTCATAGCCAAGGATGGTCGGAGTGACAAGACCAAGGAAGAGAAAAAAGAGGAGAAAAGAGAGCGGAAGATGATGGAATTGAGGGAGTATGAGTTACAAAGACAGAGGGAGTTGGAGGAACGTAAGAATTCGGTAATACAACAGCAACAGGCTAAGATCGAGGAGCTTAAGAAACCGGAGAAACCGGAGAAGGAGGTTAAAAAGGTGGATGTCAAGGAAACAAAAAAGGCCAAGGCTAAACCAAAGGCTGGATCTTCAAAGGATGTGAAAGAAGCAGCGAAGGTGGGGTCGTCGAAGGACCCAAAAGAAACAAAGGCTAAAGAAGTTACATCAAAGGGTAAAGAAACCCCAAAGGCTGGATCTTCTAACGACGCTAAGGAACCAGAAAAGGACGAAACACCTAAAGAACCAGAAGCAAAACTTCCATCCACAAACATGCACTCATTAGAAAACACCATAATGATCTCAAACCTTAATATGATTGCAAGTACAGACAAATTTCTTAATGATCTTATGAAGATAGTTGCCAAAGGAAAGTCGTCACCGCAACAGATATCTACATTCCAAGGATATATCAAGAGAGCGCGTGAAATGGGACCGCAAGTCCATCACATTGAGTTGTACGAAGAAGCAGGCATTGAGTTACCTGAGGATCTCAAATTGAAGAAGATTGCAAAAGATAAGAAATTATTGAAGGACAAACTCAAAAAACCACCCAAGGAACGCATGTTCAAAGATAAGAAAGATAAGATTCCCCTTAATCACAAGTTGACTGCATTCCAGGAAAAGTACTTGAACAATGCGACGCTATTGTTTGAGTATGTGGAGAATGCCAATGTGAGGTTCCAACTTCCTAAGTTAGGTATATGTGAAGTTCTTCCTAAGGAAGAGGGGACTGTGCCGGAGGTGAAGGAGAATGAAGACGACGAGGAAGAAACCAGTGATATCATTGTGAGTTTTTTGTGGATCCACAACCAGAAGGAGGTGGATGCGTACGAGAAGAAATTGGCTGAGTATGAGGCTGCCAAAAAAGCGGAACTTGAGAAGGAGGAACAGAAGAAAAAGTTAGAGGAGGAGGAGGAGAAGAAGAAGAAGGTTGAGGAAGACAAGAAGGCTGAGGAAGACAAGAAGGCTGAGGAAGAGAAGAAGGCCGACGGAGAAGAAGAGGATGACAAAAAAGATGAAAATGAAGAGGAGGAAGCTGAAAAGGAAACAGAGGTGAAAGAGGAACCAGACGAACCAATCCGCTCCACCCGTAGGGGTGTAGTGCGCAAAAAGAAGGCCCCGCCTCCTAAGAAAGTCAAAAAGTTGGAAGCCCCTGTTGAACCTGAAATCAGATTTCTGCCTCTCACATTCACTCTTCACCTGGTGCCTGCAAGGTTTGTTCCTATTGTGGTAAACAGTTTCTTGCCTGTGGAGGATGTACAAAAACACATGACGCACCTTCTCCAGAACCACATTAAGTTGGCGCACTTTTACCTCTGGTACCAAGTGGATGGTAAGTTGGATGAGGCATTGGCTGAAAATGTCCGTTCCGAACTAAACGCCGAAGAAAAGAAAATGTCTGGTATCCAAACGTATCAGGATAAACCAAAGAGAAAAGCTAAGGATCCAAAGGAAAAGGCCGAGAAAAAGAGAATGAAGTTAGAGGAGCAGGCGCATGCACAAATGTAATATATGTATATAACAATTATTTGGGGTTAGATCTTGTAGATCTCCACGTGGACTTCTTACCTTCCTTAACTTTGTTAGCAAATCATCAACATTCTACACCATATTATTTCTAAGAATCTTCTTAGGATTCCGCTATTATGCTCAATGAGGGACCTGTGATTTACCGTGTTTAGCCGTTTCTACAGTTGGGATATCTCAAAAATCTTTTGGCACGGCTTTTCGCGATTTTAGCGCATCTTTTTATTGCCGATTTTTTGCTTCATTAGACAACCTTTTCACATAGAAAATACATCACATTGATACCTCGGCTTTAAGTATTTCCCCATACATACTGGAATATTTTTGTATCTTTTGAATTATTGATTTGCATATTGTGCAAGATTTTCATGGCTCATTATGCCCCGTAACCACCAATGTATATATTTTTTTTTACGGCCCGCTGGTCAGCCGTGTCAAACTTTAATTATGTTAATGATCTAATGGTTATTTTTAAATATACGATGCGAACATACTGTTTGTGATATATTATGCACACATGTACGGGCATGTCAAAGCCCTAACCCATTTCTGTGATTTGTATACCTTATAGGTTAATGGAAAGAAATCTGGCGATAGAACTTTGTTTAATATAACAGATCGAAGTCAAATCTAATTATGTATTCTGCATTATACTATCTTTTCTATTACGTATATTCTGTTTATTCTGTTTATTCTGTCTACCTTGTCTACCCTGTCTATTTGTCTATTTGTCTACTTGTCTATTCTGTTTATTCTGTCTATTTTGTCTATTCTGTCTATTCTAGTATACATTTTCTCCAATGAAAAAATGGCTGCAAAATTAAAAAATTAACATCATGAATTACAATCCTACAAGACAATACATCTCAGATAGCGATTCACTTGAAAATAGACTGACCATGTTTAGTTTTCTGGATTTTGAAAGTAAGGAATCCTTAGTTGATAGAATACATGATTGGTTAAAGAATTTAACGTTTCAAAAGTGGAAGCGAGCGATCAACAACGGAATTAACAAGGTGTTGAATACATTTGGACTTAGAAATATAGATGATTATGATTATGAGTACAGATATGGAATCCTAGGTGGACTTCCAAGTCCTCGGTTTGGAGCTATTCAACAACGAACCGGTTGGAGTTATAATCTGGAATTTAAATAAAGTTAATCATTAGAATTATCAAATTGTAAACTTCTATGTACATTATACTCTGAGAATATTGAAAAGAGTATTCAAATCATGATCAGATTGCTTGGAGTCATTAACTCTTGAAGACTTTTTAGAAATGATGTTGGAGTGATCTTGAACAATGTTGTTGTTCATCCAAGTACCAGCCTCCACACCAGAGGCTCTCAAATCAATGGCACCGTTGTTAGTGACTTGAACACTAGACACCTTAAAAGGCATGTTGAATTGTCTAGTGTGCTTACCACCTTGATGCTGGGTGTAGTTGGTTTGTTGTCTAATCAGGGTATCTTGGACACTGCTTATAAAACCACCAATGGCAGCTTCCTTCTGTCCCACAATTCTACCTGGAGCTATGCTCCCATACTTGACACCGTTAGGAGTATTTTGGAGTCTACCTTGTTGCAAGTAAGAGAAACCAGCGTTACCTTGAACACTAGCCTTATCAGTATATCTGGCTTGTATAGATCTTCCTGTAGTTTCATCATTCTTAGTGAAATCACGCAAGGTTCTTTCCTTCTTGACAATTTCAGCACTTTCATTTAAGAACTGTTTCAAAAGAGTCTTGGTGTTGGAATCATTACGCTTTTCCAAAATCAAATGTGGGTGGTTCTTCAATAACCAAGTTTGGAAATGCTTGCTGATATCTTTATTATTTTGTAAGATTTTACGAACTTCCGAAGGAGATGAATCCATGTTTAAGTTGAAGGATTCAGTCATCACTTCCAAAGGACTAGATCCGTATTCAGATTGAACCTTCTGAGCTCTTGCTTTCTCAAATAATGAATGGGTAGCACCTCCCTTCACAGCTATTCCAAGCTCTTGGAACTTGAGACGAGTGTACATTTTACCCGACGACTTCTCAACATCTGGCATATTCTTAAAGTTGTCGATGTCATTGAAAGCAATATGGGAATATCCGATTTTTCTTGGAAGAGTGGATTTCAACCCATAATCCAGTCTAAGTGCACTACCCTTTGGAGTGTAGATGATTTGATGTGTTGGAACAGATGTTCTCCCACGAATACTCTTCAGTATAGGTGTGGCCACTTGTGCCAACCTAGAGTTCTTAACTAAATTGAAGAGCTCTTGATTGTTCATTGCGTTGATGAAAAAGTTTTTCGATCATTTTTTTTGCATGTATTAAATTTTTGCTTATGTAATGGGTGCAAATTAAAAACTATACTGTGCCCAATCTAAATAAAAATTTGGATTGGAAGAGCCAAACTTTTTGAGGCAGGGAACAAGACCGGCACTATAAGTGAAAGCACCATCACGGAGCTCGTAGAGAAGGTCGATTACTGTTCTATTTAACCCACCCAGCGGTAAGTTTGGGGCCGCCAAACAAAAATAGTTATTTTGTGGAAATCTTAATTTAGCCACAGCCGAGCATGCTTCTAGCAATGACCTCAACGGCTTCTCACTGACTGGTAGATCCATTTGCTTTCCAGTAATAGTCCCCATCCATTTCAAGTATAACGTTCCCTTGCAACATATCCAGAGCACATAATGGATAACTCCTTCCGAGTCTTTAACGGCAGCTCCAAATGAACGACTTGCCTCATACACTTGCTCATCATTACTTGTATCCCCAACAATCATATCCAATTCCCAAATAAACCTATAGCTGGCGTGTCTTGAAGCGTAAGCAAATTTATCACAGTCGCCAGACACCTTCAAGTATTCCCTGGCATCATCATCCTTTTCTTCAACTATCAGAGAAAGAAGGTCTAAATCAGCGTCATCATCCATTCTGAGATAGTGTGTTTGTTTTGGCTTGCTCAAACCAGAAGGGATGTTGAAGCCCTCGACGGGGAAGGCTTGGAAACCAAATTGTTTGTAGAAATCACCCTCTGTTGCATCCAATGTCCAGAAGTACTCTTTTTGTAAGTGCTCAATTGATTTCTTCTCGTTCAACATGATCGCGTGCTCAGTCTTCTTGATCGTATAAGAGATTAAAGAAGTGAGTAGTCGATTGAACCGATAATCTTTATGACTGTAAACATAGCACATGAATAAACCATTGGCTGGCGCCGCGTTATACCCCCATGCATCATAATGAATGACTACCACTTTACATATTATGGTTCCATCCTTGGCCTTTGCATAGAATACCCTTGTATACTTATTTTTGGTCCAATATAGAATATGTTCTGTGTGTACTTTTTTGTACTGATGTTTCATAAGGGGGTATGCCCACGAACCAGTCGAAAGCTCAAACACATCTATGAGTTCTTTTCTGTCAACAGTGCTATGAAACGAAATTTCCATTCCTATTTCAAAATTTACCATTTTTTACTGGATAAATATGAAAATAATGATTCATTTTTGTGTCACCTTCAGCCGTAGGTGCTAGCAATTATTGGAAGGAGGCTTCCACGACAGATAATACATGAGATCAGTTCTCGGTTTTTTAGAATCAAGCGGCCCTCTACGGAAATGAGTTTGTAGTACATAGAAGCAGAATAATGCATGGTTATGATCTCAGATATAAAAATAAAGTTACTGCCGTATACCGATCGTAAAATAAGGCGCAAGTTTGTTTTTCTCGTACTTGCTGACTTATTTATAAAGATATTCTGGGGCATTCTAGATCTAGAAATTTTATTCGGTGGGTGGATTGTGATCCAATTAGCTAGGTTTTTCCCGCCGAAAAACTGCCTAACCTAAAATTATCGTAAAATTTGTATAATATCACTACCAATATGTTATTAAGAAGAAAAAGTAGAATGTGTCAATAAATATATAATAAAAGTCAATAGATTATAATAGATCTCGTTCCTTTAGTTTCTTCAACACGGTTTTCAATGCCCGTCATGTCTATAGTTCCTGCGGCATTTTTAACTTTTGTCAGCGTTAATAATCATTCAACTATTGGGCAAATGAAAAATAACACAACATAAGAAGCCTGGTAAATGAACACTAGCAAAATTTGTACGTGGAAGCTTCAACTAACTTATTCGTTAGACTGTATAACTTTTTATTTTTGACATACTGACTCAAGCCATATTGATGGAAACTCTCAGAGAATATATCTAGATTCCATGGTGCACTTTTCGTTTGTAACGTGCACGGCGGTTGTATATTCTTTTAAAATAATGGATCACAAAGTCCGTACCTACGGCTATTTATGAGATCGTATTGAGTCAGAAGACATTATCAGTCCAATCAATCTACTTTGTGTTTCTGATGGTTTCCAAACAACGAAGACAGTCTGTCAAACGGAATAAACTCTTCACAAAGAATTGCTTGGAAGATATGCAAGAATCAATATTCCATGAAATATGCAATTGACGTTAAAAAGACATTATGCAAAACACATCATGCAAACACGTAGAAGGATCTACAGAATCTTTGATTATAAATTGCTATGAGATTTGCAGATTTATAAAGTGGTTACCACTTTAAAATAAAAAATCTAAGAAATACAAAACATTGTTTGGTCACTCCTCTTCATGAATAGTGATTTGCAGCCAAATTAAACCTTGCGTATAAGACCAGGGATTTGTCACAAATGCAAAGATTTTGAAGTTGACTTTAATGCACAAAAGAAGACAATAGTTCGATACGATTCTATAAAAAGAATTGATCATCCTACCCATTCCAAATCAAAATCCACAGTGTTTTGGCCAAATATTTTTAACATCGGTAAATAAGCGTCCTCATCAGGGTGGAAACCTTTGAGACTCTCGATAACACTTGTAGCACCTTCAGGTAAACGCGCAGCCACATAAGAAGTCTTAATTTCTGGAAAACGAAGACGAGCGACCGAACCTGCGGATTGAAGTAAGGACTTGAGAGGATTCAGACTTTGCGGAATATCAATTCCATCGGCAATGGTGGTGGTTCCGATGAAACGCACATAAAGCAGCATGATCAAGTTAAACCAGATAGCATAATGAACCACTCCATCTTCGTCCTTGACCAAAGCACCGCGGATTTTGCTTGCGGCGATCTGGGAGTCGTCTCCGTTCAATTGTGCATCTTTCATTTCTATGTCGCCGAAAAATGGTCCTATGTCTTTCGTATTGTAGTAAAACTTGTTCTGATCAGACGAAGCCATGTGTTTCTGCATAGTAGCGTCTCTGTCGAGAAGAAGAGCCTCGATGAGTGGTTTATCGTGGTCATAGTCCAACAAGCGGCACTCTTGGACCTTGGTGTTGGGGATCTTGTAAAGATCAAATGGATATCCTCTAAATCCAAATTGCAGATAGTAGTCGCTAATAGCTGAGTCCAAAGTCCAGTAGTACTTTGTTTGAAGTTGTTCGACGCTCAACTTTTCATCTTTAATAATGGCATCTTCAGTTTCATCAATCAACCGGCGAACCAACCGCGTAGCAAGTCCACGATGTCTATACTCTGGAATCGTAAACACATAACATAACATTAAACCATGTGCTGGTTTTCCAAGCTTTCCGGTGCTGTCCCAGTGAAGAACGGTAGCACAACTAACCAACTTACCTTCTTTATTCTTGTAGAAGAAACCTTTAGTGTACTTGTTCTTGGTTAAGAAGTTATGACCACCTCTATGAGCTTTTGCAAACTCATCGACGCTAAAGTACCCATGCCATTCACTTCCTGGAAGTTTGAACAATTGGAAGAGATCTTCTTGGTCGTTGGAAGCGTGGAAAGTAAATTCGTTGGAAGCGTGGGAACTAAATTCGTTGGAAATATCAATCATTTGATGGAAAAGTGAGAAATGTCGGTAAGCACTTCCTTTATTTATAATCTGTTTTGATTATAAATCGGTGAAGATCATAAATGCATAGAATTAATAAATAGAAAAGTGCAAAGGTTTGTTACTATTTTTCAAAAATTAAATCATTCTACATCCTTAGGATAGTCAGATACCATTCCTTCTCTAAATAGATACTTTAAATGCTCATAAGCAAGGCTTTAGCTTCACGGAAATTTGCTTTAGATCCGCATTTTTAATTAAAATTTCCGTAGCAGATCTTTAATCCATATTTCGTTATCAATTAGTCTATCACAAGCGCATTATCAATTAGGCCCTAATATTATCTATGTATTATCCTTCAAAACTTAAAATCCCTCTATTCCAAATCTTCTCAACATAGGTTGACCAGATCTCTTGTTTCCCATGGCTCCTCCCAATTTTTCTATACTATCAACCATCTCTGGACTCAGATGCGGACATCCGAAACAAAATGTTTTACAATCTGGAAAACGTCTTTTTGCAACCGCAGAACATGCACGGATTAACGCTTGGTATGGATGTGGACTGGATGGAATGCTAGGCAAATCAAGGGCTATCGAACCTACCCAACGTAATCGCACATTCCCTGGAGTGCTCACCCAAAATGCATAGTACACTTCGCCGTCATCTTGGCCACGCACCAACGCTCCCCGCACCTTGGTGTTCAGATAACATTGTTCACTGGCCTTTTCCGCATCCAACATCTCAACCTTCCAAAATGACTTGATGATGTCAAATGTCGAAGAATGTGCAAATTTATTGTCATCGGTTTCAGACAAAAGAAAGTTGAACTTTTGCCTATCTTTCTTATCGATGATTTCCTGTACAAGGGTCATGTCATCTGCACTATCGCAATGAACGTAGTGTACATCTTCCTCTTCAAGTCCTGCGGGAATTGTATACACATCAAAGTTAAAAGGCTGGAACAAAAACCTGGTGAAAAAATCGCTATCTATCGATGACAACGTCCAATAATACTGTCGTTGGAGTTGCTGAAGTGTCTTATTCTCATTTTGCATTACCTTATTTTCTGTTTCTGATATCATCAACTTGATTAACGAAGTTGCCACTCCGGTTTTTCTAAACTCCGGAACAGTGTATACATGTGAAACCATAAAATTATGTGCTGGAAGTCCTCCCGGTCCATACGCATCCCAGTCCAAAACGATAGCTGTACTGATGATTTCGGAGTCTTGATTAGTGTAATAAAATGCCCGAGTGTATTCGTTTTTTGTCAAGTTGAGATTATCCAACTGAAGCTGTGCATATCTTTCCAAGTCCGGCGAGTTCTCCCATCCATTTGCCGTCAACTTGAGAATCTCCAAGAGTACTTCTTTATCTTTTGTTTCGTGAAACGTTAACTCCATTACTAATTTTATTTCTCAATAATCTTTTTTTTTTATTTCGATGTCACAAACTTTTCTAGAAGTTTAAACTCTTAGGGGGATGGGGCTTGTTTTGTTGATTAGGAATTTTACAAGATATGTATTATATAGTAACCTTTAAGTATTCTATAAGTAATCTTTAAACTTTAAGTAATCTTTAATCTTTAAGTCATCTTTAATCTTTAAGTAATCTTTAATCTTTAAGTAATCTTTTAAATAATGCTTAAAGATGAATCAACTGTTTGTAGATTACCTATCAAATTTGTCACTCTACCTTCCTTTTACCCCATATACCACAAAATCTTGCCTTTGCAACCTAAGACGCATACGCAAAGGTTATACCGAACTTAGCCAAGTCTGGAGAATAAGTGGAAGGATGAAGATCTACTTTGACACCAGTACTCACTATAAAATCTTTAACACGTCCTTCCCAAAGAAGCTTGAATGTTTTATCACTAAGACTGGTGGAAAACTTAAGAACGCTGTTGAAATCAGGCGGGAGTACAGATGTCGGTTGTGCTAGGACTGCAGAATTCCCTCTGGGCCTCATTGGATTAGCATTATTCACCAACTGTGGGTTTATCTCGTAAAAGTTATGCAGGTTCTGCTGGATCGAGCTAACAAGTCTTGGAGTATCATTGGTGGGAGGAACCACAGCTGAATTGAAAAGCTCAAAGCCTAACGATAAGTTGCTTTCGTATGAGTTCAAGTTGAAGTCATACTTGGAACTGAACTTCAGTGCTGCAGACGTCTTGACTGTGTATGTCAGCGAGACATGACCCAAGATGGGGTTGACTGCAAGAGTGATAGCCAAAGGTGTATCGATGGAGCTGAGCGAGTACTTGAACGCGGTCAGAAACCCAGGCAGCATGGTGTTTGCAGCGTACCAGAGCTCCGTGCCCATCTGCACCACCGGGTCTCTCTTGCTGGTACCATCCTTAAAGTTATACAAGCACCGGAAACCTAGCAATGACTCGTTGGTTGAGTAGATGAACTCATTCAGAAACTTGGGTGTGTTTCTCTGAAGATACATGATTAGAGTGCCGTTGGACTGGAGATGTGCGTTACTTATGCACTTGACTAGCAACCGGAAGTTGGGTGTGAAGCGTTTAACCACCATGGCCTCGAGGGCAGACCCAGGAAAGTACATCCGTCCATACCATAATGAGTTGCCTCCTTTCTTCTTGGCGTACCCCTGGTTGAAGTCGTGGCTGGAGACTTTTTCGAGTTCTACATCCTTTGTTCCTTGAGTCTCGAGCGGTAGCGACGAGTAGAGGTATGCAATTGACCCGTTTACGGTGTGTAGATTCGAAAGTGTGAAGCTCAGCGCCAGCTGCGACGTCAGCTGCGACAGCACATCAAGCCGGAGATGGTTGGGGACCTGGAAATTGAGGATTCCTTGTGACATCGCCGTGATGTTCAGAAAGATGTTCTCTTCATTCCATCCACTGGTTCGATTGAATTGTTGTTGGACATATTCCATGTATGTATGCATTTTGCTTATGTAATTTTTCGTTTATGAATCTAAACGATATAACGATATAAATGGTTCAAGTGATATAAATGGTATAAATGGTATAAACAGTACAAATGGTACAATGGTACAAATGTTACAGATGGTGAATGGTATAAACGATATAAACATAAACACGATAAGCGATAAACTATATAGAAACAAAAGTAGTGAATTCACGACATTTCGACATTCGATATCTTATCTGAGTCATAATGAGGTCAACAACCATTAAACGAGTAACCAATGAAACATCCATTCAAATAGCCCTTTCTCTTGACGGAGGAGCTATTTCAGTGGCCGAGTCCATCTTCAAGGACAAAAACACTCACGCCACCCAGTCAACGTCTTCACAGGTGATAAACGTTCAAACAGGCATTGGCTTTTTGGATCACATGTTGCATGCATTGGCCAAGCACGGAGGCTGGTCGTTGATAGTGGAGTGTATTGGCGACCTTCACATCGACGACCATCACACCGCCGAAGACGTGGGTATTGCGTTGGGCCAGGCCTTTCACCAAGCTTTGGGCCAGGTTAAAGGTGTCAAGAGATTCGGTACTGGCTTTGCTCCTTTGGATGAGGCTTTGAGCCGTGCTGTGGTGGATTTGTCTAATAGACCGTACGCTGTAGTTGAGTTGGGGTTAAAGAGGGAGAAGATTGGCGACTTGCTGTGTGAGATGATTCCTCATGTTATTGAGAGTTTTGCTCAAGGTGCGCATATTACTTTACATGTTGATTGTTTGAGAGGCTTTAATGATCATCATAGAGCTGAGTCTGCTTTCAAGGCATTGGCTATTGCTTTGAAGGAGGCTATTTCAAGTAATGGTACTGATGAGGTTCCTTCTACAAAGGGGGTTCTTTTTTGATTTGCACCCAAAAACGAATGAGTGAGATTTTTGTGAGATTACAAGTTTGTCACTAATTCAACAACAAAATGAGTTTGACTATTACTTATTATTAGACTAAATCACGAAATATATTAATCTTTTACACGACAATCACACTACCATTGAAAAATCACTGAAATCACATTTCTTTTATTTACTCTTCTCTCTTTCGTTCATTCACTATTAAACCCATTTCTTCCCCTCACTATCAAACCCACCTCTTCCATACAATATCAGGCCCACTTATTCGATTCACTACTAAACCCATTTCTTCCATTCACTACAATTAAACTCACTTTGTTCGATTACTGAACTACATACTTCTGAAACTTCTTACTGTTACCCAAACTGGTAATCTTATCATGCTCATCCCTAGTCAACTCAAACTCAAAGAATCCAAAATAATTTTTTGCTCTTTGAGCAGTCGAAGTACTAGTCAATGGAAGAACACCATTTTCATAAACCCATCTTAAAATAATCTGATCATCAGTCCTAGAATACTTGCTTGCAAGCTCAGCAATATAATCAAGAAACTCCTTGTTTTTTTCATTTCTTGTAGCCAAAGAAGACAAACCTCCGTAACCTTCAATCAAAATTCCATTCTTTTGAGTGAATTCCACAATACCGTCCGATTGGTTTTGCAAGTTTGGGGCATACTCAATTTGGTTCACAGCAGGTTTGTACTTTGGTTTGGAGTCCAAAAGTCTTTGCAAAGTAGGGCGGTCCCAATTGGAAATTCCAATGGACTTGGCCAAACCTTCGTCCTTAATGCGCTCCAAATCTTTCCAAGCATCCAAAATGGTGTAACCCTTGGATTCATCGGTGTACTGGGTGTGCAACAAGTACAAATCAACATGGCCCACCTTCAACCTCTGGAGTGTAATCTTCAAGGCATCGTACGCATTGGAGGCTCTGGAACGAAGTGGATCTTCTGCACCAGGAATCACACCAGGAAAATACTTGTCTGTGATATACAACTTCTTTCTGTCGACACCGGACTTCTCAATTGCAAGACCAGTTTCCAAATCAGTATTGTATATTTCGGCACCATCGAGGTGGGTAGCACCAGCTTGGATTAGAGAAACAATACCGTCAACAGCATTTTGGCTAATTTTTTCATTACCATAGTTGAACCATTTGGCGGTTCCAAAGGCAAGAGCAGGAATTGAGTTTCCGTCGTTAAGAGAAATAGTAGGAATAGTCATGATGTTTTAAAAGTCCTTTTGAACTGTTTATATACCAACTGTGGATGTTTCGGAATTGTCGCTTAGGGTGTAAAGGGTGTGAAGAATCACAGTGCAAGGTGCGGGTGTGCATTGATTAATAATGAAGTGTGGATTAGAATTTCATTAGTGTGAATTGGAATTATTTGTATGGATTAAGGGGATAATTTGTAATGATGTTAGGTACTGTAAATGTTAGTTTGAAAAATTAAGGAAAAGATTAGTAAATTGATACTTATTAAAAGAATGATACCTAATTGTCAATTTCATTACAAATTGATTTACAGAAACACTAAAGTGCAAATTAAAGTAGTTCATTAGATATAACAAAACAAGTTTATTGTTGGGGATATATAATACATTACGTCAGCTTCGAATGACATGCAGAAGACGGCTAAAAGCTTGAAACTTGAGTTAATGAAGGTGCATTTTCCAGTTAAAAAACGAAGTAAAGTCATGAACCTAAAGAGGAGAACCTTTCTCGGTCATAGACCTTTTGGAAAAAGAAACGTACTGTAAATGCAATAAATGTAAAACCAATAAACAACGGGGAATAACTAATACACTAATAAATATCTGGGCAAATTAATATCGGATATGACTACATAACTGGGAATATTAAATTATATGACCACATAACTTGAAATCATAAATAATATGATCTAACTGGAAATATATGACCAAATAACTGGATTTTATTTGATATCATCAATACACAACTGCTAAATACTGGAATCTTAAAATTCAAATACACAAAAAAAGAGTTGAGTGTCAGATGTGAAGCGAAGAATTCGTCACAAATATTTTGGAATACACACCTACGGAAAGTTAACCAAAATATTATTATCAAACTAAATCAACACCTAATCAAGAACAATGTACATTTGATCAATGCCTTGAAAACAAGAAAATGAAAGGAAGTTTGTGATATCTTATATCAACTTCTGTGTTAATATTCTCGGAAAAAGTCCGTTAAAAAGTCCGACGTTAATTCGAAATGTATGTTCAAGTGCTCATATGATGACGAGACCTTTGAGGAGTCCATCAACACACATAGCATGCTCATTCTTAATAGTCATGATTAATATATCTTTGAACCTTTTTACTTTTACCCAAAACGGTAATCCTATCATGGTCTTCCTTAGTCAACTCAAAGTCAAAGATTCCAAAATAGTTTCTTGCTCTTTGGGTAGTTGCAGTACTAGTGACAGGAAGGACGCCGTTTTCATAGATCCATCTTAATATGATTTGATCGTCAGTTTTGGAGTATTTTGCAGCAAGTTCAGCCACATAATCAAGATACTCTTTTGTTGAATCATCTCTATTCCACAAAACAGTCAAACAACCGAAACCTCCCACCAAAATACCATTTTTCTTGGTGAATTCAACAATACCTGCAGTTTGTTCTTGGAAATTTGGAGAATACTCAACTTGGTTAACAGCAGGCTTATACTTTATGTTGGAATCCAAAAGTTGTTGCAAGTGAGGCACGTCGAAATTGGAGACCCCAATCGATTTGACCAAGCCTTCGTCCTTGAGGGCTTCCAACTCTTTCCAGGCATCCACAAATGTAACACCTGGTCTGTCGGAGTACTGAGTGTGCAACAAGTACAAATCAACATAGTCCACCTTCAATTTCAGGAGGGTGTTTTTCAAGGATTCACGAGCATTGGCGCCTCTCGATTTAAGAGGATTTTCACTACCCGGAATAGCTCCAGTATAGAATTTTTCAGTAATGAACAACTTCTTTCTGTCGACACCCACTTTTTTAATAGCAATACCAGTTTCCAAATCGGAATTGTAGATTTCTGCACCGTCAAGATGATTTGCACCAGCATTAAGAATATTAACAATACCCTGAACAGTTTCTTCGTAAGGTATCCCGTCAAGTTGCTGTTGAGTAGGATGAGCACCAACCTCCCACCATTTAGCAGTACCGAAAGCAATAGCAGGAATGGTGTTTCCGTCGTTAAGAGTAAAAGTAGGAATAGTAGGCATGATAATTTTATGATATCTTGATATAGTGAGATCTTAATGTACTTCTATTAATGTATAATCTTGAGCTATTTATATAATTTCTGAAGTTGCGATTAATGGAGCGGAAATGCATTGATTAATCATCAATGTGGATGGCAACATTAATTTTGCTTATTTATTATAGGGGATGATTTGTAATGATATTGATAACATATTTCAGTAAAAAAAAGTTGCAAAATATATAAGGCTGATTCCAAAAGAAGAACGGCTAAATAGTTCAATATACGAACGGCTAAATAATGATCATAGATCGAAAGTAGAATTGAAAATGAAAAGTTTATGGGAAATGGTCATGAGTGAATTAAAGTAGTTTGCTTATTAATCATATTTTCCATGACAAACCCTAAACGAAAATGTTTTCTCATGATGTTTTCTTGTGATGTTTTCTCATGGTGTTTTCTTATGAATGTCCATGATTACCCATGAATGAATTGAAATGTCTGGTCTATATGAATACAATCATATACCAAATAAAGCCTTCTGCTTAAATAAATAATAAACTGATAAATCAAACATAAATCAACAACTAAGCAATATAATCGTTATGATTATACATGATTTGACAAGAATTCGAAGCAAGACTTGAGTGGCACAAAAACAAATCTGGGGGTACCAATATAATGATTTGCTGATCCAGTTCAAGCATTTCTTCTCTTGACTTCTTGCGATTTCTGATACTGAATATACTTTCTAATGAAACGATCACGATGATTTGGGTCCAAGCCCACCAGGATCGAGCGATTTGCCTGAAGCCTCGATAACAACTTCAAGGCGTCTGCCGAATGACGTTTGATATCGTCATCAGTGATAGGGAAGTCTCCACTCTCTGGTATGCCATCAAACTCTTTATGATCCGATTGACTAGACATAATTAGCTGCGAGAAATTAGATGATCTTTAAGGTCTTTTATAATCACTAGTCCGATGGACACTTTGTGCTTAAACAAAATTTATAAACCGCAAAGTAAAAAAAAATATCATGCATAATTTCAATTGGTAGCAAACGAAAGGCATAAGCGAGACGATTCTTTAAAAGACATTCTTTGCAGCCAGAAATGAATCTAGACACAAAAAAAATAATCAAAAATTAATGTATATGTCGACGAAGGTCTAATTGCAGTAGAGAACATGTAAAGAACATTAATTTAGTGGCGAGTTGCAAATGTTCTTTCCATTGTTCGAGCAAAGCCAGTAACTTGGTGAGCGCGTGGTTACTAGGATGACCGGACGATTTTGTGGAAAAGAGAGTGAAATTCATTCTAAAAAGAGTACTTGGAAACGATGCAGTGGATAACGGAATCCAATAATTACATTCTATGTCATTGACAAAAAAAATTACTGCATCTGATTTGTTAAGATCATCGCACAAATAAATTTTTTATCAATGTTCAAAAGACAATTCTCGTATAGCCTGCGATTGCTTGTTGAAGAGTTTGAAAAGCGGATCCCATTCAAACCTCACTTTCTGAATCCGAATCTGACGAGAAAGTTCGAGAAGAACTTGCCGTTTCAGAAAGCGGAACGGAAGATTTGGGAAGTTCAAGGCATCCTGAAGGATGAGTTTTTCATGCGTAAGTATGGTAACATGAGTGTAAAAGAGAAAGAAAAGCTTGAGAGAAAGAACGAAAGCCGTAGGAAACAGCGTACTCATTTCAGGAACTTGGAATTGGACAAGGCACAGAGAGAGGCCGCACAGAAGGCCGCCGCACATCGAGCCAAAAGAGATACAAAGATCGAGTTCAAAGAGGAAAAATCTGTTTTGGAATATGTGTATGGTACACATTCAGTCAAGTCCGTTCTTAGCGCCAACAAACGTGGGTCGTACACAAAAATGTACGTTTATAATTGTAAAGACAAGGAATTGATTCTGCTCGCTAGTTCGCGAGGGGTGACGGTAAAGTTTTGTGACCTGAATCAGTACTTGAATAAACTTACAAAGAATGGGGTTCACAATGGGGTTGTCTTGGAAACTCGTCGGCTTGTTGTTCCAAGCATCAAGGCTTTGGGAGACGCCACAGACTTTAACTATAGCATGGAGGTTTATAATGACTTAAGCCTCACAAACACATCCCACTCCGTCATCCGTAAAGGCGGCAAGTACCCCCTTGGAATTTATCTCGATCTGATCACTGACCCACAGAACATGGGTAACATTATCCGGAGTGCGTATTTTTATGGCGCTGATTTCATCGTGCTTCCTACACAAAACACCGCTCGTTTGGGGTCAATTGCAAATAAGGCGTCTGCTGGCAGTTTGGATCTTTGTTCCATTTATCAGGTTAATAACACTGTTGAGTTTTTTGAAGCATCTTCCAAGAATGGCTGGAGCATTGTAACCGCGGCTGCACAACCGAACCCAAATGATCCGTTGGATGTGCATCTCAAATCTCGTTTTGTGACTCCTTCAGAACTTCCCAACATTCTTGACCAGACCCCGGTCTTGTTGGTCATTGGTAGTGAGGGTATGGGTGTTGATGCTGCAATTAAGCTGCGCTCTGATTTTTTGGTTGCTATTGAGAAGTTGAGGCAGGGTGATGATTTGGTGGATTCTTTGAATGCTGCAGTAGCTACTGGAATTCTTATTGGAAGGTGTGTGGAGTAATTATGAACAGAGTGATATGTAAATAGTTGTCTTTTAAGGATTTGTTTCACTAGTTTAGAATTGATTGCATTATTGTATAATATCAACTTTAGGCTATCAATTTGATTATTACTATGTAATTATGGTCAATAGTTGATGTAAGTTTTTCATGATGTCACTATACTATTACTATTTCAAGATATACTAGCACTACTCCTAGGTGTATTATTAACTAACCATACAAGATGTACTATTAACTATTCCTACTATTCCATGAGCTACTATTCCATGAGCTACTATTCCATGAGCTACGATTCTAAGCGCTACTACTCCATATGTAACTATTCCATGAGCTACTAAATACTCACTCAAAGTTGAATTGCTTAACCAATACCAAACCATTCACTCGCTTCGCTCGTTTGCTCGTCGCTCGCATTTGCACCCATCTCCTGCATACAATCCTCCTGTACACAACTTCTCTATCAGATGCAACCAAAAATAATAGCAATATGACCCACTTATTCATCTTGGTACACGGCCTTTGGGGTAACCCAGGCCAACTCGAATATATCGAATCGCAAATCTTAAACTCGTTTCCTGGCGCAACCATCTACAAAACAGGATCGCATTCTTCCTACCGGACTTATGACGGTATAGATATCAACGGAAAGCGGATTGCCGAGGAAATCCAACAGGAAACTGAAAGATTGGGTAACGTCTCCAAATTCTCCATCGTGGGCTATTCCTTTGGTGGTTTGATCTCTAGATACGCCATTGGAATTCTCGCTAGTGAAAACTACTTTGACAAGATCGAGCCGGTGAACTTTGTGACCCTTTGCACCCCTCATGTTGGGGTCATCAACCCGTTGAAGGGTGTTTTAAGTAGAATAACAAACCTGTTCACATCCTACTTTGTTGGAAAAACAGGTAGCCAATGTTTCTTAAAAGACCAGGTTCCCAACTGGAACAATGAACCCTTGTTGATGGTGATGGCTAACCCCCAGTCCATCTTCTATAAAACCCTTGCTCGCTTCAAGAACAGACTGCTTTATGCCAACGCTATTAACGACAGAAGAACGTTTTGGTACACGGCTGCTATCTCCTCTTCAGACCCTTTCCACTCCATAGTCAACAAGAACCCAGAGACATTGTCTGTGCACTACCTTGACAATTACCCGAATGTTATTGACCTCTCCAAACCAATCACCTTCACGGACCGCCCCAAACCCAAGTCCTTTGTTGCCTCGGCCGTGTCTATTTTGAAGTTAGCGTTGCTCGGCCCATTGATGGGCACCTACTTTGTGTTTGTTAGTATTCTCGAAGGTATCCGTCATTCCCTGCGTGTCAGCCAGTTCTTAAAATCAACCTCCTTGGACCACCTCTACTTACGTGACCCTGAAGATACAAAGGAATCTATTGTCGAGGCCATCTATGACATTGCTGATAACGATTTGGACTTGAATGACAAACAAAAGTATATGATCAACAGTTTGAACAATCTTGGCTGGTCCAAATTCCCTGTTTTGATAACTCTTGCTGAAAATGCTCATGCTGCTTTGATTGTTAGGTTTCCGAATCCGAAGTTTGAGGAGGGTAAACTGGCTATGAGGCATTTGGTTACCGAGACGTTAATAGGTTAACTAAGGGTCGTCTTGTTTTATGCAA
Source organism: [Candida] smagusa (assembly GCA_030566775.1). Classification (NCBI taxonomy): domain Eukaryota; kingdom Fungi; phylum Ascomycota; class Pichiomycetes; order Serinales; family Debaryomycetaceae; genus Kodamaea; species [Candida] smagusa. Next base: position 510,870 of record JAKUAW010000002.1, on the reverse strand, counting down.
CCACCACCGAATGGAGTTATTACTATTCTTACCAATTTATAGTGATAACCACAAAATGAGCTCATAGCCTTTATATTTCTAATGATTAGACTCTCCTTGTTCGTAGTTTTATGACTTACTTTGTTCGTCCTTCGTTACGTTCTTTATCGTTCGTAGTATTTTTATTCCTAACTTATACACAATAAACACTACTCGTTCGTAATGGTTAACTTGTAATTGGTTTCAACAATTGCTGTTGCTATGCTAAATCAACTCAACATAATTCGCTGGAAATATACCGGTCTGACCATTAACCCTCCCAGTCCACCAATCATCCGAAGTGTCCGACTTCTGTAAAATGTCAATAACATCACCCTTCTTAAACGGTAAATCACCACCTTGTTGACCCTTAAAAGTATACAAAGCAATGGCTTGGCTTGCATTTTGCTTCTGCAGTGCACCAAAGTTTGGCTTGGAGGAAACAGGTCTTGAAGCACCAGTTAAAGAAGCCAGTCTCAATCTATTTGTAACCTGATCCACCGATGAATTACGCTGGTCAAACACCTCGTCTTCCCATGCAGACTTCCTGGGACTAGCGACGTTACTACCCTTGGACCTAACACTATTTGCCCGTCTACGAGATGATGAAAAGTCCTCTTCGTCCGAATACCCATCGGAGTAGTCATCCGAGTACCGTCTTCTGTTTTGGCGCGATGAAGACTTGGGTCTACGGGAAAACTCAGAGGCCGAGTCTGAAAATTCATCGGGGATGTCGTCGTAAAAATCACTGTCATACTCATCCGGGAGGTTATGGTTAAACACACGACTGTCCAATATTCTCATCAAGTAGTCTGTTTCAGGAGGAGCCTCAACTTTACCAGCCAAGATGTCCCTAGCCTTGACATTTGGACCGTAGAACTTTCTATTGGCGTCACGACGCTCTATAATGGCCGAGCCTTCCAACGAAACTCCGGCAAATAACCCTTTGGTCTTAGAGTACGCAAACACAGCCGAAACGTTTTTCAAAGACGCTGTTCCAGCAGCTTCTGCGTTTCTTCCAACAGGCCCGGCAGCAACAGACACATTGGTTCCTAAGGTAACCGAACCTAATTGCGAAAATGACTCCACAGCTGATGTAGTATTCAACACAAACACAAAATCTGTCAATTCAGCTCCAATCTGTCCTCCGACACCCGCTCCGGCCGTGTTGATGGCACTGGGTGGTGACCACGACCCGTCCGGCAACCGCGCTACAATCACACCGGACCCCGCACGACCCGAAAAAAGGAACCCTGCCTTGAGCACAGTAAGAATAGCAAACCCCTTTGCATTCTTCAACACCGAAGGTGGAATGATTTTGTCAGCACCAGCCATTTGGTTGGGTTTGATGAATGACGCAAGGATTTTTGCGGCTTTTCTAAACATGTTAGCTGGTGTTGTTTAATTGACAACTACATACTTTGATTCGCTTTTCAAGCTTCTTGGAATAGGATTGTTGATACCCATGGTGCTTTTTTATGGTAATCCGAAACCTTTTGTATTGCCCCTGCCGGTCACGTGTGCTTATGTAAGTCGGTACGTACGGATCTAAAGATTGAACCATAATTAGTTACTTGAATTGTTAGTTTTTCTTAGTTTTTCTTAGAGTTTGTAGTTTTTGTTAGCTTTGTTCGTTATTTGGTAGTTATTTGATAGTTAATTGTTAGTTTTTCGATAGTTAATCGTGGGTTATTCGAAAGTTTTGTGAGTGAATTTTGAATGTTCTAGTAATGTTCTCGTTGATGATGCTTTTATTGATTTCTGAGTCTTCTCTTTTTAATGTTGTTGTGTAGAAAAATAGGTCATGTGATTAACAATTGGGCTACCTAATCACAAACCATTGAAACATATGAGCAAGTTTCAACTGTATAAGTATAACCTAACTGTATAAGTATAACCTAACTGTAGTCAATCATGTTTCATAGTTTGCCAACTTATGAACCATGCGAAACACGAAAAATTGTATTGCCTCAATTCCAAGTAATTCGCAATAGTACCCGCAGTTATCTATTAAATCCAACAATCTTGCCAGTTACGTACACAAAACCAACATACATCTTCGTCAAAGATGCATTTGTAACGGTTTTCACAATTAAATAGACATCTCGATCGGTTGAAGTGCATCTGAGAGATTGTGCAGAGGGTTATTAAGTGTTGTTGCATTGAAACTCAAAACTTCTAATGTATATATAGAAATGGAAACGTTCGCTCTCACCCCATGACCGATGATGAGATATTTCACCCAGAACGTAATCACACAAACTCTATTGCATGTTTAACATACCAAGATCAAACACCATCGTGAGATATAAAGAAAAGGAGAATCCATGGTAAAATAAACATGAAGTTAGTGGTGTTGGTTGCGTTGGTAGGCTCCGCTGCCGGGTTATTTGAAGTTTCCAAGGGAACCGTGTATGAAGGAACCACGCCTATGATACAGGATGACATCGTAGTAAAATCAGAAGCATATTTGGGATATTATAATAATGCACAGAATGATTTCTTCGGAGATATTACTATTAGCGAGGACTCGGCTGTTTATGTCTTATCTGTTGATGAACAGCCATTAGAAGTGTCCACCAAGCAAAACAGCCGATTAATGAATTATGGATACTTTGAAGCGGTACTGTACGCCGAGACTACACCTTTTTTTCAGATCTCTTCTGAAACATACTACAATAAAGGCTATTCTAATTTTTGTGGCACTGGAGCGAAATTTGCAATCGATTCTGCCAACTTAACAAACGAAGGTTTGATTCTTTTCAACTCTTCAGAAAGAGCCGGCTCACTGGTGGAGCTTGGGGATTCGGTCACCAATGACGGCACCATCTGCATTCTTGGCTCCACATTCCGCCAAGATGCTCATATTGGTGGTTCCGGTTGTTTAAGTATCGGCACGCACTCTACTTTGTGTATTGCCAACTCGTCTCAAGTACTTCCCGATGATCAAACGATTCATTTGGACGGCTCGGACGCAGCTATCTATGTCGAGGCTCGCTCGACGAACACCTTGAAGGTGTCTGGGTTTGGAAATGGAAATATTATTGGTTTGGATCAGAAACTCACTGCTGGAGTGAATCTGACATCTTATGATTCTTTAAGAGGTATTTTGACATTAAGAACTGGTTTAAGACTGCATAGATTTGACATTGGTTTAGGTTATAATCCTTCACTATTTAAGATTGTTGATGGAAATTATGGTTTTCCTTATCCAGTGGTTGCAAATGGTGGTGTGACTTATTTGGGTGAGAGTGGGGATAGACTGGGGGTTTGTCAGGCATGTGTAATTCCTTCAAGAAATGAGAGGAATTCGGTGTCTAGTGTTTCGAGTGTTGCTACATCCCTTGTTTCTACTTCTACTACTTCTATTTCGTCTTCTCAGGTTTCATCTTCTAGTTCTATTTCGTCCGTGGTTACATCTTCTCTGGTTACATCTTCTATGTTCACATATTCTATGTTCACATCTTCTCTGGTTAGGCCTTCTCAGGTTTCTTCCATTTCCTCTACTTTATCTACTGCTACTACCCCCACCTCTACTAATTCATTTTCTTCATCCTCATCTTCCTCACAATTTCCTACTATCACTCCAACTCAAACACCATCACCTACATTCATCATCCCTAAACCAAACTCTAATCTGTCAAACAAATTGAAAAGTCCTCTTTGGTTAGTCCTACTTATATTTTGTAATATATAATAAAGTACTCACGTGCATAATTAATTGAAAATTTTTAAACAGATCCATCATGGACAAACAAACCCTCTTGGACGCCCTCTCGGGGACGTTGGATGCCAATAAACAGGTGCGTAAGCACAGTGAAGATCAGTTGCGTTTGTTCGAACAACAACCAGGGTTCACAGCTTACCTCCTTGATCTTATTCTTGAATCGGATGTATCGTTGGGAATTCAAATCTCGGCAGCAATTTTATTCAAAAACAGAGTTAACAACTACTGGGTGGTTCCAGAATACAAGAATGTTACTGAATTATACATCAGAGATGCTGAAAAGCCTCAGATCAAGGAAAAGTTGGTTCAAACTCTTTTGCAAACTTACAAACAAAGTAGACTCCGTTCACAATTGAGTGATGCGATTTATAACATCTTGAACAATGATAAATGGGATGAGTTGGTGGAGATTTCCAAGCAGTTGTTACTGAATGGCGACATTGACCACACCTACACAGCATTGGTTCTTTTGCAGAAATACACTCTCAACTACCGTTGGCCAATTGACGAAAAGACAGGTAACCCAGTATTGGAGTCGGTGGCTTCGGAAATCTTCCCAATCTTGGAACCATTGTTTTCCAAGTTGATTGAGGGTGAAAGCACCAACAATGATGAATTGTCGTACTTGATCTTGAAGATCTTTAAATATTCCACTTTTGGATACCTTCCACTGTACTTGCAAGACCAGGCCAAGTTGGGGCAATGGTGCCACATGCATTTGCTTTTGATCCAGAAACCTCTTCCAGCATCTGTGTTGAGTGAGGATGATGTTGAACAGCGTAGTAAGATGCCTCGTATCAAGGCCATCAAATGGTGTTTTGGTAACTTGGCCCGTCTTTTGAAACGTCATGGAGGTGGCCATGCCACCAAGAAGGAAAACCGTCTGTCCCAATTTGCACAAAACTTCTTGGGTAACTTTGTTCCGCAAATATTGGAGACTTACTGGAAGATTATTGAGCAGTGGTCCACCAACCAATCATGGTTGAGTGAGGCCAGTTTGTTCCACATGATTTCTTTCTTTGAGTTGTTGATCGCTACTCCTCAATGGTCATTAATCGAAGATAAGTTGGATGCCATCTTGAAGTACGTTATCATGCCAACCTTGGTCGCCACTCCACAAACCATCGAACTCTACGAAGACGAGTCTGAAGAATATATCCGTAGATTCTTTGACCTCAACCGTGAGGTCGCTGGTGCAGACACTGCTTCCATCAACTTTGTCTACAAAGTTGCTGCTGACAAGTTTGCATCCACTTCCAGTGTATTGTTGGGTCTTTTGAATGAAGTATTTACGGAAAGAGCACAAAACCGTTCTGACGTTCAACTGGCCATGAAGGCTGAAGGTGCTCTCCGTGTCTTGTCCTCCATCTCCTACAAGCTCTCCCACAAGAGCTCGCCCGTTGCTGGCCAAGTTGACCAGTTATTACTGCATTACGTGTACCCCGAGTTGCTCGAGGAAACCAGTCTGAAGTTCCCATGGCTTACTGCCCGTGCCTGTGATACCCTTGCTGTGGTTCCTTGCAAGTACAACAATGAGGAAGTGTTGAATAACATTTTCCAAGCGGTTACAGCCTGTTTTTCTATGCAATCCCAATTCCCAGTACAATTGACTGCTGTGCAAGCTTTATGTGCTTTGATTGAAGAAGATGTCATTGCTGACCGTATCGCTGACCAGGTTCCTCAACTCATGGGTTTCCTCTTGGAATGGTCCAAGACTTATGAAAGTGATTCTCTCACAATCATCATGGAAACTTTTGTTGAAAAGTTTGCTAAAAACTTGGAGCCATATGCTACGCAATTGTCTTCTTCTCTTGCCGAACAGTTTGTTGCTTTGGCACAAGAAATCTTGGAAGCTGGAGAAAACGTCAATGCTGATAAGGAATATAAGGGTGCTGGTATCATCAACACTTTGACTACTTTGGTTATGGCCATGACTTCTTCCCCTCAAGTCATCACCTCCTTGGAATCAACTGTTCTGGATATGCTCAGAATCATTCTTGAAAATGCCATGATTTCCTTCTTGACTGAAGCCATGGAATTGTTGGAATGCATTTTGTTTGCCACACGTAAGGTATCACCAACCATCTGGAACCTTTTCCAAGTGTGTACCGAATCGTTTGAAACCTATGCCTTTGAATACTTGAGCAGTTTCCAACCATTCTTTGAGCTGGTCATCAACTACGGGTTTGTGGAATGTACCATGGACTCCCCACAAGTGCAAAACTTCTTGAAGGTGTGCTTTGAAGTGTTGAAGTCCGACTCTTTTGACCCAATGTTTGCTGACGCCACCTTCCAAATGATTGAGTTAACTCTTTTGGCTCTTAATGGAAGAATCTCTGGGGATTTCATTGGCCAATTGTTGACTGAAATCTATGAAATCTTCAACTTGCTTGAGCTGCAAAACGCTTTTGATGGTTACATGTTACATCACTTGTCAGTTCTTAAGGTGTTCTTTGCTGCCATGTACGTGGAACCTTCCGTTACCATGAAGGTTTTACATGAAAAGCAATTTATCGCTTCTTTCTACAAATTGTGGTTGAAGCACAGTGAAGATTTCCAAAGTGTTTACGGTTGTAAGTTGCAGGTCTTAGCAACCAATGCTTTGCTTAACTCCCCAGCTGCCCAATTGATTCCAGAAGATCTTATCAGCGAGACTGTCGACCTTTTGATGCTGAATATCACTGCATTGCCTAGTGCAATTAACAAGAAGAAGGAGCTTCTTGAAAAGGATCAATCCGCTAGACAACAAGCTGTTTTAGATGCAAATGATGAGGATAATGAGGACGAGTATGAGTTTGATGATGACGATGATATTGATGAAGCTGAATTGGAATCTTATGTTACTCCTATTGATGAAACAAATGTATTCCAAGTTTTTAGTGATTCTATTGTTGCTATGCAACAGCAAGATCCTGCAAGATATCAAGGGTTATTTGGAGGTATCGATCAACATCAAAAGGAGTTGGTTGATCAGTTGATTAGAATTACCCAGAAGAATTAATTACTATCAATGAGCGATAGCTAACTTTATAGTTAACAATTAATCCATGAGCTATAAATTATGAGTATTATTGATACCTATCAATTAAGTCCTATCAATTATCAATGAGCTATCAACGAGTGGTAAAGAATCGATAATGAAGTATAGTTAATGAATGATCAATGAATGATTAAAAAACAGGTTATAATTATTCTTCTTTAGGTGTTATAATTCTCTAGCATTTGAAATACCAGTGACATCCCGATTACACATTATTTACTGATATAAATTAAGTGCGATATAGATTTAACATTTCGCGGTATTAACCATATATACTGTGAATCCACATATCCAACATATATATCAATTCGCTATCACTCAGTGATATCTCATTAAACAACAATTAATATTAATATTTAGTATGGGCAGGTGGAGGACCATCTGGAGGACCATAATTTCCCGGAGGACCATAATTTCCCGGAGGACCATAATTTCCCGGAGGAGGACCAGGAGGAGGACCAGGAGGCGGAGCACCATAATTCTGTTGGTTGTTTTGCTCCTTGTAATAAGCATTATTGCCAGTTACAACATTATTTCTCTTTCTCTTCCTCATAAAAAACAAAATTGCAAAAAACGCAATGAAGAAAACAGCAACAAGGGCAATTAAACCCAAAAGACTAGTTCTCCGACGTCTATGCTGAGGCTGGGAGTAGTATCTCTTAATAAGACCCATTTTGAACAAGAAAAAAAACCAGGCGAATGGGTGTTTTTATATGACCGCGTTGTAAATGAAATTTCTTGTTATATCCTGCATGACTATTGAAGTTGCTATTGTGTCATAAATGGTGAAGTGTGTCCAGGTATTGTTGATAAGGTGCTGGACATCGAGGTTACAATGCATAAAGTTTTAAAATGAAATTGTTGAGTAAAATCGTCATGGAATGACAGAAAGGGCAGAAGGAGGCGCAGAATCAAGGCCGGGGTAGATGGTTGTGGTAGTGCGGTAGCGCAGGTACCATTGTGACGAAGAATCGTGTGGTGGTAGCGCTGAGATGCAGGGTGGTTGGAAGGTGTGATGGTACGGTAGGTGGTAGCGCAACAATGATGGAAAACGGAACAGTGGTAGTGTAATGACGGAAAACGGAACGTTGGTAGCGCCGGGAGATTGATCGTGGGCAACGCATACCCCGTTAGATTTCTGTAAAAATGGTAGCGCGCCTGCCTTATGCTCGTAGATGGAGCGGCGGTATCCTTGTCGGCAGGTGAACGAACACCGTGGTAGCGCTCCGGAGACCATGTGCCAGTATCACTGATTCAGAAGCTGGAATCGATAGAAAAATTTAGTCAAATACATCCACAATAGGTCAGTATTGATCGCTCAATACACACCTGCTGCCGATCTGAAGTACGGCAAGAAGATATTTGACAGAAGGCGATCGTCGATCGGCGGTATATAATGTGGAGGGTCCCGCACATAAATTACTATCATGGATTATACATTTCACAGTACTGTGGACAGAGACGAAGTCCGCGAAGTTGTTAGCGTTGCACTTGGAGAATGGAAGGGAAGCTTCACCGATGATCAGTTTATAACTTTTCATTCAGAACAATTTCTCAGTTGGACCCACAATAAATACACTCTGTGTTTCTCAATCAAAAACAAGGAAGGAAAGGTGGTCTGTTCGACCAACGTGGCTGACGTAGAATGCAACTTCTCCACGGCACCCGAAGGTCGGGCTTTCTTAATTTTTTTTGTGTACACCAAAGAAGAGTATAGAAGGCAAGGCTTGGCTGAACGGTTGATCAAGTACGCCATTGAGGAAACAGAAAAAAGATTGGCTAATGACGAACAAAAGCTGCTTGACGAATTGAAAGACTCCCACATCTGGACTCTTTACTCGGGTGTTGGCGACTACTACAAACGGTTTGGCTTCAAGAATTACAGTTATACAGTCTACAGCCTTCCATTGGAGACGTTTTCCGATTCCCAAGCCTACATCTTGGACCAATCCAAACCCGAAGATTTAAAGATCATCGAGCTGTTGTACGAGGCCAAGCACAACGAGCACGTTGCGTTGGTCCACTCGGGCTACCCACCAAAGAAAATGGTCTACTCTTCAACATACGAGCTTGCCGACTTGTATTGGACCTACGAGATCGAACCTGCAGCCATTGTTGGCGGCACTCCAGAAGAGCTCGCCAACACTTATCTCCGTGGTGCAGCCGTGCGCGACGAGCAAGGTCTCGTGCATGCCGCCGTCTGGACCTCAATGGGTACCCTCTTTGTGCGTTGGTTCCACACCCTCGAGTATTCTGGCTCCTTGCCGATTCCTGTCTCCTCCAATCCAATGAAATCCTTACTTGAGGCTGCTGCTTTTGTTGCTAAAAAGAAAAACTCAGAAACAAAGTCGATCAAGTTCTGTGAGCCTGACTTTCCAGATTCGGTGGTGCATGGAGCAATTAAAGAACTTGGTCTTAATCCCGAAGATTTGATCGTTGAAGTTCCTTTGGGAATTCCAATGACCAGACAATTGAATTCTTATGTTCCTGAGTTTGAATTAGATTGGGTTGGAAAGTGATGGTTGCAAGTTTTCCAATTGTTTTTACAAGTATAGATTATATGACAAATACAAGGATATGATGAGATTTTGATAAGAACATGATAAGATTATGACATTAGGATATGATTAGGATAATATGGCAAGATTATGACACGAAAGATATATTCAATGTGATTATCTTCCTCCAATGAATATTTGTTAGCAATGTATTATAATTATAGTATACGATAGTCCAACGTATGGTCATTATATTATACACAATTACCCAAGAATCAATGAATCCATCTACTATGATTAAAATTAAGTTTTATTAGGCACGTTTTTGGAGCTGTCAGATTTTAATCATTACACATAATGATTCCATAGCTACATATTATAACAAGTCAGCAATAGTTGAGTAGGAACAAGCCATATTTGAGTATACTATGAGTAATGGTCAACAGTTGAGTAAATACTTTTACTTTATTCAATACCTAATGCATGGCCCAATACTCCATTCAATATCTAATACGTGATCCAATACTTGATCCAATACATAATACTTCAATACTTGACCCAATACATAATGCTTCAATATTTAATTCAATACGTAATACTTCAATACCCAATCAAATACATGACCAATACTTTCACTTCGCTCAAGTACCCAATAAATAACCAATACTTTCGCTTCTCTCAAGTATTGATAAATTTTCAAAAAAAAACCATGTCTGTTAACAACCAAGACATTGCTCTCTCTATCATCGACTTCCTCAAGAAAGCCGTCTCCAGCAAGGAGATTGCCGAGGAATACGCCGAATCCATGGACGTCGCCATCGACTGTATTGCCGATGCCTTTGAAGTCGACAAGGATGGTGCTGTCAGCACCAAGTTTGGAGGCAAAAGCTTAGATGCGGTAATCAAGGCCGGTTTGAACGGCAAACCAGCCCAAGTTGCAGAGCTCGACTCCGACACCAAGGCTAAGGCTGATGCACTCAAGGCTGAAGGTAACAAGGCCATGGCTGCACGCAACTTTGAAGAGGCGGTGGCCAAATACACCGACGCCATTGCGTTGGACTCGCAAAACGTGGTCTACTACTCCAACAGAGCTGCTGCTTACTCTTCCTGGTCCAAGCACGAGTCTGCCGTGGAAGACGCACAGGCTGCCATTGAAATCGACCCAACCTTCTCCAAGTCGTACTCCAGATTGGGGTTGGCCAAGTATGCTTTGGGTGATGCCAAGGCTGCCATGGATGCTTACAAGCGAGGATTGGATGCTGAAGGTGACAAGAAGTCTGATGCTATGACCAAGGGCTACGAAACCGCCAAGCGCAGAGTCGAGGAGGATTTGGAAAAGAGTATCACCACCGAAAAGAGTGTCCCTGAGCCTACTTCCGCCCCTGCTGCAGGTGCTGGAGGTATGCCTGACCTTGGCTCCATGTTTGGTGGAGGAGGAATGCCAAACATTGCTGAGATGATGAACAACCCACAAATCATGCAAGCTGCTCAAGAAATGATGTCCAACCCTGCTGCTTTGCAAGGATTGATGAACAACCCTGCTGTTCGTCAAATGGCTGAGAATATGGGATTGGGAGGTGAGAATGGTCCTGATTTGTCGAATATTATGAACAATCCTATGTTCAATCAGTTTATGGGGGGAAGGGGTAATTAAACGAACAAACTTCAACCTTCAAACGAACAAAGTGAGTTTGGATGTTTGAAGTTGTCGGTTTAGTGAGTAAACAAATGAGTTTATGATTGTAAGTATTTAGTAATAAATCTATGAGTTGTATTAAGAACTAGTACAACGACAAACTAACTTCAAACTCACTTTTTGTTTGAAGTGGTTGGTTTAGTGAGTAAACGAATGAGTTTATGAATTGTGAGTATTTCGTAATAGTTGGTCTTATTATCCAAATAGAAAAGAAAGCTTTAAATCAGTAATATCAATTACTAGTACCAAGTACATTGTCGCTTTTATTTCCAATAGCGAATCACAAAACACACAATACATACCGATAATTAACAGTGGCTTAACTATCTCTAAAACTAAAAGCACTATATATCACTAAAAACGTGAAAACTAAAGTACTCTAAAAGTTCTAATACAAAAACAACTAAACAAACAACTAATCTAAATAAAAAACTAAATATACTCAATCACTAAATATACTCAATCACTAAATAATAAACCTCATCACACCCTCAAAACAAACAATCGGTAAATAAAACAGTATCACTATTACAAATACCCTTATATACTAATTAACCTCACATAAAGCACCAACTCTTAATCCGGAACATCCTCAGCAATTCTGGTTATGAATAGTCATCTCATTTTTCTGGTATATAAACACCCCAAAATCCCAATTTTCACAAACCAAACATGAGTGAGTACTCCAGTGGAGGATCGACGGAAGACTTGTCGTTGCCCAAGGCAACGGTGCAGAAGATTATAGGGGAGATACTTCCCAAGGACATAGCGATATCGAAGGAGGCGAGAGATGCGGTGACGGAGTGCAGTGTTGAGTTTATTATGATGCTCTCCACACAGTCCAACGATATAGCAGAGAAGGAGGCCAAGAAGACGATAGCGAGTGACCACGTGGTTAAGGCACTTGAGGAATTGGACTTCCAGAACTACCTTGAGATCATTAACAAGGTTCTTGATGAACACAAAGAGTTGCTCAAGGGTAAGGAGAAGAAAAACAACAAGTTCCAGAACCTGGGTTTGACAGAGGAGGAACTCTTGAAACAGCAGGAGGAGTTGTTCAAGAAGCTGCGCGAGAGATTGAGCAGTACGGTTAAATCGGAATGATTTCATATATTGCATTATCCTAACACTAATTCGTATACTATTACCAATATATTTATAGCGATGAGCGGCACTCGTAATAATGTTCTGACAGCACTGATCAAGTTGATGAGCTTGGTTTTGACCGAGCTTTCATCCGGTGTTTGGTATTGGTATTGTGTGTTGAACCCACTGTTCTTGCTGGAGCCCCATCCGATACGGTTGAGGAATCTGTCTTCGCTGAGCACGGCGATTCCGTTGACAGTTAAGAGGATCACGTAGAAGAGCGTTCCTAATCCGAACATGTGTTTTTTTGTTTTGATTCGAGCGGCGAGAATATGAGCGTAGCGAGAGAACGATGTAGCGAGTTTTTCTGCATAAAGCTAACGAGAAAAAGTGAACAAGCGTAGCGAGTTTTTCTGCATAAAGCTAACGAGACAAAGTGCACGAGCGTAGCGGGTTGAAAACGAAGGTGATCTAGTTGACTTAAACCCTGTGATATTAGTATTTGACCACATATACTCCATGAAATATCAATCACAAATGTTACATTTAGATCATAAAGGTTTCGCTACTTTTCTCACCATTCTACTTTTCCCTCCATTCTACTTTTCTCACTATTCTAACTATTCTCACTATTCTCTATTCACCATTTCCTAGTCATCACAAATCTTATGATTCCTCATGATCTTATGATCATAATATCTTGATTCTTAATATGTGTTATGAACCGAAAAGGTATAATTCCAAATATATTTTAGGATTCCTCTTTTTTGATCCCTAATGTTCAATATCTTATGTTATGATACCTAATGATGTATCCTATTTTATTATTCATTGTTATCCTATCACAACTTCAATCTTACGTTATACTGTAAACAATTCAAACAGCCATTTATCTATTATTTTATTATTGTAACCACTTCGTGGTATTCGTAAAATCAAATCAAACATGGACAAAACCAAAGCAAGAAAGAAAGACAACATCGAACTACTCCTAGGGAGTTCGCAACTCTTCCTAGAAAACGGATTGTCCCAACTTCGATACCTCATTCTAGTGGAAGGACTCTCGATCCCCCCAGGATACGAAACATGCCCGTATCGGATGCACGTCTGGAGTGTTCTTAGCCGTGTGCCCACCTTTTCCACACAACAATACCTTGATCTCGTGGCACAGACGCCAGGGAATCTCAAACAAGAGCTCTACAATAAGATTAAGAACGACACGTTCCGCACGTTGATGCATGACACGCAGTTCCACTCCAAGGTGAGCGAAGACACCTTGATCCGCGTGCTTGCGGCAATTGCATTGACTACAGACAACAAGGTTGGGTACGTCCAGGGTCTTAATGTGCTTTTGGCGCCCGTGGCCTACGCCTGTGCCAAGAGTGAGCCGCAGGCATTTGCACTTCTCCATAACCTCGTCACCAAACACATTCCTTTGTATATCACGCCCAACTTGGACGGAGTGCACACCGGATTGAGTCTTGTGGACGTGGTATTACGTATTATTGATCCTATTCTTAGTGATTATCTTGAGCTGAAGTTCCTCAAGGCAGAGATTTACGCTTTTCCAAGTGTGCTTACGCTTTGTGCGTGCACTCCACCTCTTCAGTCGGTGTTGAAGCTATGGGATATTCTTTTTGCATATGGGTTTCACATGAATATCCTTTTTGTGGTTGCTCAGCTTATTATGCACCGGTCCCAGCTTTTGGAGCTGCTGCAACCGATGAAGTTGCTTAGGAACTTTCCGACTTTGGAGGAGAATGAGATTATTAAGCTTAGTTTGAGTTTTATTCCGGAGTTGCCTAAGGAGTTGTATGATTTGATTGTGAGACATGGTCATGATAGGGATGTTCCTGGTCAGTTGAAGGAGTTTCAGAGAGCAAACAGTCACGAGCGTAGCGAGTAACTATTACAAGTTATTTCGCTGACTATTACCAGTTGATTCGTTGACTATCACGAGTTGATTTGCAGACTATTTGTTGAATTTGCTGACTATTAGTTGAATTTGCTGACTAGTTAACACTCAATTGTACAAATCAGGCATCACAAACCCATGAGTTCTCATAGCTCCAATCATTAACAGAACCTGTCCACAGCCAGTTAATCATCAATGAACAACATAACATTAAAAACGTTCACAACTGATCAAAAAGCCGACTATAAATAGTAAAATTAATAAACTTATATTTTTCCTAAAATTACATTATATTTCATCACCATTCATTGATCTAAATAATTTTTACATGTTGAGAGTGTTAAGCTTTGGTGTTGAGTCTTTTATTCTGTACTTGTAGGACTTGAGCTTTCTCACTTGCTTGTTCGCATAGTTCTGGTGTTTTTCTCACAATCTTACGAACTGACTCGTTTGTTCGTTCGCTCACTTCTTATGTTTCGTCTCATAAGCTCACAAACTCATAGACTCGTAAATTCACTCACTCGTTTGTTCGTTTGTTCGTTTGTTCGCTCAAAATATCCCATTCCTATAATCATCAAAATCAAAAAAACCACACAAAACAGTCCGATCATTATACTCCCGACCAGCCAACTCAAGAATCGCCTTAAAAGCATTCGAGTCATTCTCAAACTCAACAAAAACCTTCCCCAAGCCCGGTTGCGAAAACTGAGCCAAACCAGGCGTATAATCATTAGCAGGCCTCGGAATCTTCAACGACTTAATCGGACTAATTTTCTCCACCTCAGTTTTAATATCATTATAGATAAACCGAAACAGCTCATCATCCACCAAATCCTTTGCGGTGACCAAGTTAAGAAGCTGGATCACACGCAGTTTTGGATGCTGCGAAACACCCTCGTTGCGAACAAGTTTCTTCAAGGAGGAGAAGTCGATGGCGGGTTGTTGGATGCTGGTGATACCAGGCTTGAAGCATGCATAGCCGGTCGAGTCCACGCCGTCGACGGCGCGCACCGCAGCAAGATCCTCGGCATCCAACTCCACAAACGCCACGCCTAGCGACGTCTTGGTCCCTATCTCACGGAGCAACTGGAACGCACGCACACGCGCCACCGCTCCCAACAGCTGCACAAGCTGTGTCTCTGTCACTGCCGGCAGCACACGCAAGTAGATCTTGTGTGGACCCTCACGCACCGTATCAGCGGGATGTTCCCGTTCATCCTCTTTCTGTTGGGCATGAACAACGTACTCGTTGGGCCGCTCAAGTGCCACCTTCACAGAAACACTCTCGCCGGTGTACTCGTCCGCGCGCACCTTGTCAAAGTCGAGCGCCGTGCCATCAAACATGGCATAGATGATAGTAGCACACACGCTGTTTTTAAACTCGATGATCAACGTCGAGTCGTCCTTGGTTTTGCGCTTGGACTCGATGTTGTGTACACCCGTCTCCGCAACATCAATGCTTCGCAACACATCGTTGAATACAGCTGCAACCTTCAAGTGGTTCACCACTCCATAGTCCACATTCCGTACAATCAACACCCGTGCGTTCTTACTATCCACAGGGTCGATTTTCGACGCCTCGTTCAATATATCATTGGCATTCGTAAGCCTATCTTTGACCGCACCCTCGAGTTTCGTGAAGTCAATCGGTCTAGGAAAACCAGGAAGCGGAAACAACCCGGAAAGTTTGGCTCTCTGTGCTGTGACATTCTCAAACCCTTTGGGCTTGACACCCCATCTCGAGTCCACAATCTCCACCTCCTCCAACAGTGGGCTCTTTTCGAGATGTGCAAGTCGTTTTTCGATTCTGGCCAATGCTTCTTCTCTACTTTCCACTGGCTTATCTTCTTTATGTACTTTTCTGTTATCTCGTGGACGCCGGTCATTTCGTCTTCCCTTGTATTTACCGTAATCCTCGTATTCATGTCTGTTTTGGTAGTTTCCATTTCCATGACTCCCATAGTATTGGTTACCATAGCCTCCTTGACTTCCATAGTTTCCTTGATAACCATTTCCTTGATAACCGTTTCCTTGATTATAACCGTTTCCTTGATTATAGCCGTTTCCTTGATTATAGCCGTTTCCTTGATTATAGCCGTTTCCTTGATTATAACCTTGATTATAACCGTTTCCTTGATCATAGTTATTTCCAGAACTACCTTGATTGTAATTACCTCCATAATTATTATATCCCCCTCCATGACTCGCTTGATTATAACTATTCCCATAACCATTACCATTCCCATAACTCTTTGGATAATTCCCATTCGAGTCGTTATAACTATTTCCTGAATTACCATTATAGTTACTTCCATAACTATCACTTATAGACGTATAGTTGGCATATTTAGACCCGTAATTAGACTGTTCCTTAGCGTTGGGCCTTTCGTTGGCATGAGATCGATTGGTGTCGTACTTGCTGTAGCGGTCCCTTCTTGGGGATCTATCCTGGCGGGCTTCGCGGGGAGCCTCCACACGTTCCCTTCCACGGTCCCGTAAGCTGTACCCGTCAGTGTTTCGTCTTCCGTCGTCACGTCCGTCTCGACGTTTGTTTCCGTATGGGTTGTTAGATGACATGAAAATTTACTTGAGATGAGAAAAATCATTAAACCCACGAAGCGAGTGGTTTTCGACTAAACAAAGGTTCTATTATAAGCTTAAAGGTGGAGAGTCTACTAGCTTGCAATTGTACACCAAGTTTTTGTATGACCATAGTAATATTAGTTAGACAGTAATATCTAAATGAGTAAGATATAGTTTCTTGGTTTGATAAATGAGTAAGATATAGTTTATTGGTTTGATAGTAAGGACATGTAAATATGAAAATCTAGTGATTGTGGGTAATTGAAACATTGTTCGAGGACACCCTTGACGCATAGTCGTGAACTATTTCATCGACAATTATATCAATAATTACTTGTAGTTCTTTAATCTTTTCTACTTGATTATAGAACAATAGTCCACTTGGATGAAGAAAACAACTCATATCTCCCAGTACACAACTCACAACTCACTTCGTTCGCTGTTCGTTGTTCTTCATAATCATTTCTCATTTATTATCTATCTACAACTCATCATGTTCAACCTCCTCTTCAACTTCAACTTCAACTTCAACTTCCACTTCACCTCCCTCCTCATAAACTTCTACAGGATCTTCCTCCTCGATAACCTCCTCAGCTTCCTCCTTCAACTTCTTTTCCTCATCCTTCTTCTTCTGTCTAGCAGCCTTTTGATCTTGTCTTCTAACCAAAGTCTTAAACTTATCCTCCAACAAAGAAACCCTTTGATAATGTTGATCATCAAGAGTAGGAAGAGCATCCATGAGTTCCAGAATGATACCCGCATGAAGGTTGTTTGCTTCATACAATTCCAACTTTTCAAGTTTACCATACGCACCTTCATTCATCTGAGAATATTCAGTCACCTTTTCCAAAGAGTCTGTGAATTGGGTCAAAAGAAGATCAATTCTAGCAGCGGCATGGTCACCACTTTTGACGAACTTGTCCATAATTCTTTGATTTTCACGGTCAAAGTCAAAGTTGTTTTCCTCAAACTTCATACGAAGTTCGTTCGTTTCTTCGCCTAACTTGATCAAGTTTTCTTGGATTAAAGATCTGATTTCCACACCTTGTTCAAGGAAAAAGCTAAACGCCTGTTGGGTAAGGTTCATTTCAGACATATCTTGAATCTTAACCAAATGAGTTTTCTTTTCAAGTAACAGGTCAACCTTAAGCTTGATATCGGCCAAGGCAACGCCGTCGCTTTCAAACTCCAACCATTCAATGGCTTCGGAAATGAACGACGAGTACTGGTCCAAGTCCGAAAGCTCCTTGGTCAAGTCGGACTCGTGAGTTTCGATGTACGCACGCAAATCGTAGCACGCGGCCTCCAAGAGGTTTCTGTGTTTGTCAACTTGGATACGCTCGTGGTCTTGTTCATCGAGGTACTTCAACTTGGCTGCAAGACCCTTCTTGGTGGCCTTCAGCAATGGCTGGAGCTCAGGGTGATCAGGAACAACCAACGGAATGTTCACGGTGGTGATCACAGGCTTGGCCGTGGCGGTGCCGTTCACCTCAGTTCCGTTCACTGGTGCGTCCTTCTTCAATAACTTGTCGAAAAAGCCCTTTTCTTCTTTTGGACACTCAACGCTCACCAGACTCAACTCAACCAACTTGTTGTGGTTCAAGGTGAACGTGGCAATCACGTTCTTGGTGGTGCACTTCAACTTGTCTGAGCTCTTTTTCAAGCCAGTGAATGAAAACGATTGCACTGGGGTGTCATTTTCCAACAATGTAAGATCTAAAGTTTTGTTGACTTCTCCAAGGTTGATTTTCTTGGTTTCGCCAATAACAGTGAGTTTGTCAAAAATAACATCAGACTGCGAACCAGACTTGAAAGAATACGTGTTGAAAGTTTTGTCGATGACCCTAACGTCTGTTTTCTTAGGGAACTTGGTCATCAATTGTAACCCACGCACTGTTGCACCCAACGCACAACTTTCGTCGGTGTTGATGGACTTCAGAATCCGCTTTTCGCCAACCAATCCAACCAATTGCTTCTGTACAAATGGCACTCTGGTGGATCCACCATTGAGCACCAACGAGTCGAGCTTGTCCAAAGAAATCACACCTTCAAGAGCATCTTCAAGTGGCTGTTTGACATCCACCTCCAATAACCCTTCAAACTCTTCTCTGCTAACCAGTGTCTTGAAATCAGCGTCCTCATATAACGATTCCAAAGAAACATGGTATTCGTTATTGGTAGATAAAATCAACTTGGCCTTTTCAGCAGTCTCCCAAAGTTTGGCTTGCAACTTTGCAGTCACGTCACGAGTACCAAACTGAGTTTCAAACTTGTCTAAAATGATGTTGTAGATGGAGTTTGTGAAATATTTACCACCGACGGTGCTCGATCCATAGTTTTCCATCTCCAACACAATCAGTCCGTTGGCAAATGGAGTGAAACTGAAGAGCGTCGCACGAGTGGCACCTGCTCCCACGTCATAAATCACATGGTACTGCTTAACATCATTATAATCTCCACTTTCAAACTTCTTGTTGGACAAAAAGTTGACTGCAGCGGCGGTTCCTTCGTCCACCAATCCCAACACATTCGAGAAGCCAGCCAACGCCAAAGCATCCAAGTAGGCTTGCTTACTCTTGTACGAAGCGTATGGTGGAACTGCAACAACCACATCGTCCACACGGGCCACAGAAGCGTCGGTCGCCTGCAAGCGCACCTCTGCAAGCGCACGTTGCTGGAGAACTCCCAACTTCATGGCAAGAATCTCTTCCACCAGGAACTGATATGACTGGTTCTTGAACCCCAAGTCAAACTTGATTGCGCCCGATCTTTCGTCTTCTCCAAGTAACTTGACACCGAGGTGGTCCAATACGTACTTTTGGCTTTCTTCAGAATCAACGGCTGCTCCAATCAATGGTTTTAAGTCTAATACACATGATTGTGGGAACCTTGTACAGAGGGACCCCGTTTGTGAACCGTATACACGTTCCAAGCTGTTACCCAATGCCCGGATCGAGATACCTGAGAGGTCTTTTCTTTTGCCTTCATCCGTTAACACCATTTCGAACTGGATGGAGGGTGCTAAGAGTACTGCTTTAGTGAACTGGTGACCGTAGTCGATTCCTAGGATCGCTCCAAGTGCGTTGGTGGCCAACGCAACGAGTAGGATGAATTTCATGGTTTTTTTGACACGTTGATTTTTCACCTCAATAAATTCACTTGCACGAACGAAGTGCTTGAATTTACTTTGAGTAATTTTGTTATAAACTCCAACGATCCAGTTGGAGTTGATTTACTTTGGTAGTTATGAGAATTTAATTCGGTTTTTACGGAACTATAGCATCTACCGTAAGGTACTACAATAGTTTTATATGATATACCATAAGACAATAGTTTAATATGATATACCATAGGACACTACATTAGTTATATATCGATCGCTTGAAGTAAAATATTATATGTTTTGTAGGAGCATGGAGATTTCACTATCAATGTTAATTAAGTGGTTAAATCTTGGTAAGATAACTTTGTAGAGTAATAATTAGGAAACATTTAAGACGGAAATTACTTGATTTGAAAACGAAATTAGTGAGCTTCCTTTTAGGAAATCTGTTTTAGTGTTCTATTCAATACTAAACACATAAATGTAGAGATCACTCGTATTTAAAATTGGTCTTCGTACCTGCTTAATCATACTTCATCGTACTTTCACACGTAATCGTGTCCTTTAAATTCGTGTTATTATCACAATCATGTCATTTTCACAGTCATATAATTTTCACAATTGTGCTATTCTATTCCATAATTCTTGGTATTTCAAAGTTTGTATTTCCGTTATGTCTTTAACTCATCTCGGGTATGTCTTTTCCGTTGTGTCTTCGACTTTCTGTATATCTCCATCTTTCTTCTTTCTCATTCTTCTCTCATCTACCCCTATATTAGCTTAAGCACTACATTCATCATCAATCTGCTGTCAGGTACGCCGCTGACTAAGCAATTACCATACTTCGTCCCGAAAGATGACATGTAGGGCACTTAATCCTATTTAATTGATATTAATATGCTTAGATACAGTTGTAATACACGCAACCTATATTCTCCGTGCAGCCATTCTCCGTGCAGCCATTCTCCTTGCACATTCTCCTTACAGCTTTTTCTACTACCTGTCATTACAGAGATAACGGAGAGACCGCGGAGCAACCGAACAACTGTCATTATGCCAGATTCGGTAGCCATGACACCACGTCCGAAGCCCCTATTACGGCCCATTATGCCCCATGTATACCCTTACCTGGACCACCCTACACATCGCAGCCGTATAAAAAAATTTGCAATGAGGCCCGAATAAAAAAATTGGAAACCATCTTCTTTGAACCTGGAAACCCCGAACAAGATGTCTGACGTAGAAAAGATGTACATTTCGTACAACAACATTCACCAGTTGTGTCAAGAGACCGCTGACAAGATCAAGGCATTCAAGCCAGACTTGATCATTGCCATTGGTGGTGGTGGGTTCATCCCAGCCAGAATGTTGCGTTCTTTCCTCAAGGAACCAGGTCAACCAAACGTTAGAATCATGGCTATTATCTTGTCTTTGTACGAGGAAGTTGCTGGTGCCACCGGTGTTGAGACCCTTGGTACCCAGGTGGTCAGAACCCAGTGGATCGACTACAACCAATCCAAGATCGACTTGGTTGGTAAGAACGTGTTGATCATCGACGAAGTCGACGACACTAGAACTACCTTGCACTATGCTGTTTCCGAATTGCAAAAGGACGTTGCTGAACAATGTGCTGCCAAGGGCGGTAACCCAGAAGACACCAAGTTTGGTATCTTTGTCTTGCATGACAAGAAGAAGCCAAAGAGAGCTGACTTGCCTGCTCAGATTATGGACGGTAATTACTTTGCTGCCAGACTGGTTGATGATGTGTGGATTGCTTATCCATGGGAAGCTACTGACATTGTGTTCCACACCAAGATGGCTTTGGAACAAGGTAATGATGTTTTCTTGCCTTAGTTTATTTATAACTCTATGAGTAGTGTAATATAAGCACTGACGACTACGAACCAAGTGAGTAGTTGTGTTTTGCTACGAAGTCTGTAAATTGCATTCGAGGTGTATGGTAAATAGGCTACATTCCCTTCTACTCTTTGTATAAAGTATATTCCTGCTAATATAAACACTCAAAGTGGTATTAATGGCAGTCTACAGTAAACGCAGTTACATTTCTTGTATTTGAATGTTTGTTAAATACTTACACTTTGAGTGTTCTATGCGATTATAATATGACCATTCACTTCTTGGTGTTGGAATGAATTAAAAACAACTACAACCAACACTACAACCAACGCTACTCACTTCGTTCGTAGAGTTGTTCGAGCGTTGTTCAAGCGTTGTTCGTAACGTTTCTTAATCATCAATCTCTATATAATCCGGACTCCTTGAATGATTCTTCAACGGAATAGTCGACGCCTTCTCCTTTCTCTTCTTACTCTGTCTCAAACTCTGTCCAGAACCATTGAAAACGCTCTTCTCCTCCTCTTCACTCTCCTCCGGTGTCGGCAACACCACAGGAAACCCAAAAAACAATTGGTTTTCTGGTAGCTGGAGCGGCGCAGCCGCGGCGTTCACATCTAATTCATCAATCTGGTATTCTTTACGTGCTTGTTCAACCACACGACCATTCACCTTGTTTCCCGAGCCCTCGAACCTTGGTCCGCTTACGTTGGCCTCCCCCACAATATTAGCATAGTTGATCGACCGTGCCATTGAGCCAGCCCCCGCCCCCCTGCTGATAGGCGTATGCGAAGGCTTTATCACCTTGGGTGTGTACTCAGGCTCCACATACCCTACAGGTGGCGCAAAATCCGTCTCCAAATCCGTCTCCACCACACAGATCCCGTGGCTACCGTGCGCTGGCTTCGTCTCCAACACCTTGATCCCGTAGATCGTGTCGTTGTAGTTGATCTCGATCACGTCATTCACCGTCAATGTCGAAAACTTCCTCAACACATTCTCCAAAACCGCTTTGGGGTCTGAAATGTCAAGGAAATCAACACTCTGTGGCTCTATCTTGACAAAAGATCCCAATGGCAAATCACAATTTGTTACTTTTAACAAATTTCCGGGGTTCACCTTGAGATTGCTCATCATCCACTGCGGTATGTACACTCTACCTTCCTCTGCAACAAACTCCAACACACCACTGTGTGTTTTGACGTTGCCTGCTTCATTGAACAACTCAAACAACATTGGGTACCGAATGTGGAGCATCGTGAGTCTGTTCAATGATGACGGAGGAAGGAAAATCTTGCCACCGTAATTAGCGTCATCCTTACGGATGTTATCTGGCATCATGCTAACGGGGTAGCATCTGAAGTATTCTTCAAACTTGTTGCTTGCGTTGTTATCGTAGAGGTTATTTGAGAAGAGTCCTGATCCGAAGCTTGAGAACATGTTAGTTTTTGTTTGATATTTTCGCATCTTCACTGCGAACGGAGTAGTGACAATTAGACTACAAATACTATGAGCTAGGTCTATATGGTTATTGTCAACGTGAATTGTTCTTTAATTTGGCTGTATTAAGCTTTCACGGTATTCCATTTTATAATTTGATCGATATTCATTGATAGTGGAGGTATTCATAAAAAATCATAGATAATCATAGATATTAATAGACATTCATGATGTTCATAGATATTCATAGATATTCATAGATATTAATAGACATTCATGATGTTCATAGACATTCATCATAGAATACTATAAAAACAAAAATAAAATAATTCTTCCTAATAGTTGTTGCAGAAATATACCAACTCCTACTTTAATTTCACATATTATCAAGTTACACCCCCCAAGATACAATTTTGCAAATTTTTAACCAAATAACTAAAGAAAATACTAACACAAATTAACATCTGTATCATTTAAACAGTCAACAAAAATAGTCAAAAGGTTTTCAACACGGCAAGTAAAACTATCATCTACTGACAACTGCTAAAAACAAATAGTATCACAGATTATCATATTGTACGTATAATTTGTGTATGTAATAATGAAATTTCACTATTAAAGATAATAAGAAAAATACGAAATAAGACATTGATCAGTGCTTAAAGATAGACAATTCATAATAAAAGATTGGGGGCAGTCCAGACCCTTCAGTATAATAGCTCAACAATATATTGTTTTTATTCTTTGTTCTTTCGCATGAAAAATTGCAGCAAAAATTGCAGCCAAAGAATATATAAAGAGAGACAAATGTAAGTTAATAACCATCAACCCAACTTCTACTTTCTTTTACAATGCAATTCTCCACCGCTATCTTCGTTGCCGTTGCTTCTTCTGTTGTCTCTGCTGGTTTCAACAATGTCACCACCATCACCACTGACATCACCAAGACTGGTTACACCACCTACTGCCCAGAACCAACCCACTTGATTGTTACTGAATGTCACGAAGACAAGTGTGGTGAAAAGACTATTACTGTCACTGAGCCAACCACCATCACCGTCGAAGACTGTACCATCCACACCACCATCGTCACCAACACCATCCACACCACCAGCACTGTGTGTGACGAATGCCACAAGCCAACCGAAGCCCCAGAAACCTCTACCCAACCTCCAGTTCAACCAACCGTTGAATCTGCTAACGGTGCTAACAAGCAAATTGTTGGTGCTGCTGCTGGTTTCATGGCCGTTGCCGCTGCTTTGTTGTAAGTCCCTGGTGGAATACCTATTTATTAATTATATTTATTAGTACTTTTCTGTAGTCATACAAACGAACGAAGTGAGTCTGTGAGCAATAAGGATATTAAAAGAGGGAAGTGGATTTGCTCCAAGTTGAGCAACTGATATTGCATTTGAATTGACGATTTTTCAATCTACTGATTTCTTAAAGCAACACTGAAATATCTTGGAAATCACAAACATTTAAAAAGGTATTCTATAGATAAATTTTTTATTGAATCCTTAATTCTCTAAAAAAAAAGGTAATCTATTACCGTATTGCAAGAAACTTTCAAAATTCGTCTATTAATCTATAATATGCCCCTAAAAAAGGAAACCGAACTACTTGAATGGAGTGGCTGGATTCAAAAGGGTCGAGAACATTAAAAACATTGCATTTTTATTGTTCTAACCAATTTCAGTCTATTGTTCATGAGCAACGAAAAGTCGCGGTATTGTTCTAGAACAACTAACGCTGGAAGCTGCTCCTCAACCTGTGGAGGTGCACTAATCTACTTCGCATTTTCCTCACCTCATCATTAATATATTGTTGAAGACTAAACTTCATTATATTAGACTTGAACCGAAGAAAGTTGGATATCTCCCCAGCAATCACCTCGTGATCTGACTTGATACTAGCATTAAGTTTGAGAATGGTTTTTATTTTGTCCTGCTTCATAGTAAGGGTCTTCTTGTATTTGGACTTTTTATTTTCAATAATGCCAAACGTAAGCATTGAAGCCACTCCCTCGTCGTCCGAGATATCCTGTGGATATTCACTCATTGTGAAGGTGTTTCTGCGCGACAACTCAGGCTGAGGTGCTTCCTCCAACCTACCCAATTCCTCGTTCAATTCACGGATTTCTCTGTATATACTCTTCCACGCCTGAATCTTGTCGATGATTCTGTTCAAGTTCTTCAACAAAGATATCACACAGCATTCCAACCAGATCGTATACTTGAACAAAACTTCATAACCGGCGTCATTTGGAGAATATTCCACAAAAGTCCCATCTTCAAGGTTGGCAAATGTCGTCATAGTATAATCAAAAACCAGTTTGATGTCTGAGGACTTGATGTTTCCCATGCGCAATAACTTGTTAAGACGTGCTATTTGGATCTTGTACGAGAGTAAATCATTCTTTGAATAATTCAAAAACACTTCGATTTCTTGGATTTGGTTTGAAGTTAAACTGACTTCAGTTAACCGCTTTGAGTGGACGTTTGAAAGCTCCTCCAACTCCTCCACAGAGTCTTGGATTAAAAACTTTTTGAAGAATGGTTCTGATGGAATGCTCTGCTGTAAGTTCATGTATACAAACAACACATTCAACGACTCGATCAACCGGTTCACTCGCATTTTCTGGAAATAAAGAGTTGTCAGGTTTTTAAACTCAAAGTTACACCAAAACCAATCATCATCCGGGAAAATCGAAAGCGGATACTCCACCTTTGCATGGCGAAGAATCAGCCGGACAACACTTAAAGGTTTATAATTAGAAAATCCGTCCGTGTTTTTGAAAAATATCACCCAATCTTTTCGGCTTGGATTATACTTGGCATTGAGTGCAGTCAAGACATTGTCAGACTTGGGAAAGTATTTATCAATAAAGTGATTAAAGATGACACCGTCTGTGATTTGAAACGAGGAGTTTGGGTTGGTCCCTTTCACAGCTGCGAATCCAAGATAGTCAAATACATTGTACGCATTCTTTGGATCTTCATATAAGAAATGCAACGCAGGATGTCCCAAAATATCTTGCAAGTTCTCGGTACGACTGTACTTGATGTAATGTGTGAGAGGGGTCATATTTTTTGCGTTGATCAGGTTGATATCAACCAAGGTGTCGTTTTTGGTCAAAAGGTTTGTTTGTTTTAAGTCTTTCAACACGATATGCAATAATGAATTTTTGAGCTTGTCCATGTGCTTATTGAAATCAATCAACTTGCCGTATTTCTCATACACACAAGCAAATGAAAGTTTCATCAAGGTTTGGTAATCGGAATGGTCGTAACAGCGGCAGATGCTAAACAATGGGGTGTGCGAATGCGCATCTTTCACCTCCCAATCAATGTACTTCCCGATATATGGAATAAGTGTATGATTATGGAAAAGATAATGCCCGACGGTTCTACCGGATGCATCTTTCATGTTCAAGTACGCCGCCAACTCTTCTTCGGTAGTGTTACAAATCAACAAACTGGTCAAGTCGTTAGAGATCTCCGTACACTCGTAGCTCAATGCAATCATAAGAAGGTTCTGTTTGGTTAGGATGTTGGTGTCGAATAATAACTCTTCAACCGAAAACCAGTTTGGGTTGAAGTTCACGATTAAATCATACACCTCATAGTTGCCTGTACGTATGGCAAACGTAATGCAGCTCTCGCCATGGATATTCTTACTTTTGTAGAAATGGTTGTTTGATATTTCTTTGTCGACTTTTTCAAACATCTGCTTCAACTTGACCAAGTCTTGTTGGTGAATAGCAGACCAGAATTCAAAGTTATTCTGAGAGCTATCAATTAAGTCTTGGGACTGAGACGAAAGATGGTAAAGTACAGCATCAATATTACTCAAGATGTAATTAAACTGTCCATCATCTGTGTAATCCACCGAGTTGAAGTTTTTAATATAATACAAGTGAGCTTCGATGTTATCTACTTTCAGATGAATCACCACCATGATAAGCAATCCCATCAATGTGTCTGCATCAATGACCATGTCACCTTCAGTAAGTATGTTGACCGTGTTTTGCACGATAGAAGTCTTGAGCTGCGAGTTTATCGACGAATCACTCAACTTGGAAAACTCCTCAATTGCAAGGGAAACCCTCAATTGAAGTTGATTCACTTCCCAAGGTTTTTTAACTGGAATGTCCAACTGGTTCAACGCAAGACACGAAAGCTGTGTATACTTTTCCGACGTCAAAAGTTTCATGGCCTCCGAATCATAATTCTCATCATTTGGATAATTATACTGAAATACAATCTGTGCCCAGAGCTTATCATACAAATTCAACTCAACATACTCATGAACAAGTTTGTTCAAATCCAATCCCGGATATATCGCCAAGATCTGGTTGATCACCGTTAGGATCTGATCTCCATTCGGACTTTCTGGGTTAATACTATCCAGAATAACCTTATATGCCTCGTCTAAAATATTCTGGAACTCGATTTTAATATGACGTAACTTCTTACGGGTGTTTGTCCTCAAAAGACGAAACTGATGGTTATTATGATGAAAAAGCCGATAGAACTTGTCTGAAACAGCATGCGAGAGGGGAGGGAATTTTCGGAGTAAATTCTCAAATGTTACATCATCCACAGAGTGCGATGGTTCGTTGTTCTGCGCCGGTTTTGGGTGGTGCGTTATGCCCACACTTCCAATCAACGAATCGCTGATGTACAAAACCATGAATTTGGAACCCTTGGGAAAGTAATCGCAAAACGAGTCAAAGTATGCCACAGATATAATCTCCAACATAAGGGACTTCCGAAACCCTCTTCCCGTGAAGATCTTGCCGTTTTTGATAAGGATTTGCTTGCCATTTAATGTAGAGTACATAACCAGATGGACCTTAGAAATTGGCGTTAAAGAGTATGTGTCACTTGTTTTAATGATATGAGACTGTAGGAAGTCTTCACTAGAATAGCACAAGTGCTTTAAGGGCGTTTTATTCTCGGAATCAAACCTGTCATTTAAGATCTGTGAAGGAGGCACTAACAATGTGTAACCTGTGTGGTTCGTAGCTAGCTCATCAATGACCAGCTTGAACGGCACTCGTGCATGATGCGGATTGTTAAAGATACTATTAAGTAACGGGTTGTTAATGAGTGGCAAATGGGTGATTGATTTACTCATTAACCGTTTTTGATAAATGCAGACGAGATGTCGCGGTTCGCATACAACCAGCACGACACCGGCTACGACATGCAAGATTAAGATGGTCTTTTGGGGTGACAACCGGTTAATACTACCCTGAACGTAAAACGCCGTTCATTACCACTGCTCGTGTAGTGAATTGCATTCAGAAACCCAATCACAGTCTTTTTGTCATTCCTTGTGTATTTGGAGTTTTTTTTTTGCAACCAGACGTGGATCTGTTCCACGTCTCGTCAAACCAATAATTATGCCCCTAACTCCTCCTGTTTACACCCCCATGCCCTTAAAATTGTTATCCGTTCTGCTTAAAAAATATCGTTCGAATCTTCACGAAAACTTTTAAAAAAACTATGTCATCTATATGGTTACAGCTTCCGCAGGAAGTCCTTCAGTTGGTTCTTCAGTTCTTGCCTCATCAAGTTTTGAGCACTTTAATTGATACGCATGCAATTGGAGAAATAGCTTTGGCCACTTATTATTCCCACATAATAATCTGCGAACTGGATATCGGAGATGCTACCTTCACTCAGGACCCTGAATTGTTTACTCCTCCACATCTACTAAATGAAGGGGATTTATATAGAAGAGTTAATGAAGATTACAAACGATTCTTTTGTCCGGAATCTCCAGCAATTTTCCCTCATATTCAAGCTTTCTTGCACTTTGCTAGAAATAGACGCTGGTTACCCGCTACCATTACTTTTGGTTCTGCTGACGATTTAATCTTCTTACATCAACGATTTCCCAATCTCTTGTCTCATGTGCACCGCTTGAATATAAACTTCACTGACCCTGTCTATCCTTACATAGACGAGGTTACTCAGAATACCACTCAATATGAAAACAAAATTAATTATGTCTTGAGTCTTCCTTATAAGATTCTGGGAATTCTTATTGAATGGGAAGTTTCCCGTCCTTCTCTGTTGACTACCTCCAAAATCCAATTCCCAGATTCCCTAACTAAAATAGCTTTTGATGGGAGTTCTTTTATGAACCATTCTCATATTCAGTGTCTTATTGATGAGTTGCCTGATTTGCATCAATTCTATCTGAGGGAGCCCATAAACTTAGATCTCATCCGTCTGGCTTCAAATTTAAAAATTCTAAGTTTACCTAGAGCCTGTGAGCAACCTGGAATTCATTTCACAGGTTTAGAGAATCTAATCGAATTATCAATTGGTGGAGTCTTTATTTCAAACTCATTATCTATTAATTTAGATTTATCGATACTTTGCAAATTGGAGAAACTAAAATGTTATTCTAATAACATTCGTTCGATCACTCTTCCTCAAACTCTCGAGCATCTTACTCTTGAAAAATGCAGCAACCTTAGTCATTTATTTGATTTACAATCCCTTTCCCGTCTTGAAACTATTAGCTTTGAAAGTTGCGAAAAATTCATCTCCTACAATCTTCCTTCTAATCTAA
The DNA here is from genome assembly GCA_030566775.1 of [Candida] smagusa. Lineage (NCBI taxonomy): Eukaryota > Fungi > Ascomycota > Pichiomycetes > Serinales > Debaryomycetaceae > Kodamaea > [Candida] smagusa. Next base: position 481,319 of record JAKUAW010000002.1, on the reverse strand, counting down.
AGACTATGCACATTTTTGATGGAAATGAATGTATAGTTTTTGACGATTCAGTTCTTCAGATACCTTTGTTGAAGACTCTTAGCATTTCGGGAAACATCCAAAATTTGTCATTCCCATCCACTTTAGAATCATTGGCTCTTCGAAATGGTACCATCCTATCAAACTTATCTTTTCCACTGTCGCTAACAGATATAATCATAGACAGTTGTGCTGAAATCAACTATCTGAACATTAACTGGCCTCCACTATTAAAATCACTTGCATTTCATTCAAGTTACCGTTTCAACAATCAATTGGAAAAGTTATCTGGATTTGATTCTTCGTCGCTTCCACAATCTCTAACTTCATTGAGAATGCTTTCATGTCTGATTTCTGAATTCAAAGGTATTCACCTAACCAATTTGAAGGTATTCAAATTGGATTGCCAAAACATTTCAGATCCTGCCAATGTCCATTTACCCGCCACGCTCCATGAGCTTGAACTTACAAACATCTCACATGATGGTGCAATTCTCTCAAAGCTTGTCTTACCGAAATATTTAAAAATATTTATTGCTGATGGTGGTCATCTTCTTTATGCTTACGACTTCTTTGCATCGTTACCTGGGTCTTTAGTAAGAATTGACCTAGGTGATTTTCTTTTCAACAACTTCATTAGTCTTGATTGCCCAAATTTGACTTCACTTTGCATTCTGTGCAACAAACAATCAATTTGCCCGACAATTACTTTGTCATGTCCCAAACTTGAAGATATTCAACTATCAAATATTGATATCGTTAATTTTGGCTCCCTTCCAATTCGAAACTTGGAAATGATTAATGTCCCCACCATAAAAAATAACTTTGCCAACTTCCTCGACTTAAAAACACTTACAGTCAAGTCAACCGGGTGTATTTTTAGAGAATCTTGGAAGCTCCCTGACTCTTTGTTGAGAATTTCTATTGAGTCTACTGACTTATCAAATCTTAAACTTGAGTGTACCGATAATTCGCAATTGGCGATTATCTCATTGGAATGTCCTGGTGCATGGGAAAATGTCACTGATCTCTGTAAAAAAGCATCCCTGGTGTATGTCTCATTTAAGCAGAGAGGAGTCTTGACTAATCCTACAAAATATTCTATTGAATTGGATAATACATGGAAAGATTGTATTCAAGGAAGGATACTTAAGGAATTTTACAACTAGTTAGTAGTTTGAATTATTTCTCTTATCTATTCGTTAGTTTAAATTATTCTGGTTAATATACTCGAAAATTAGTTTCCGATATAACTATTACTCAACAGTTAGTTGGTCGTTTGGACTATTCCTCTCATTCCTACCGACCCCGTCAATATACTTGGTTCTGAACTTTTAATAGGATAATTCACCCCAATTCCTTGTCCAAAGCCACCACCTCCTGGTGTCAAAATAACAACCCTATCACCCTTCTCCACTTTGACTGTACACTTTCCTCCTAAAGATACTCTTGTAAACTTGGAGGGGTCAGCTTTGGAGCGTTTGTACCAATAGTTACGACCTCTGGCACCATCTTGACCTCCCAAAAGACCAAACGGAGCAAGAGACCTTCTTTCCATCAAACATGAAACTTCCAAACCCAGATATGTAAACTCGACGTCTCTTACAACACCATTACCACCCTTGTGTAAACCATCACCACCAGAGCCTTCTCTGACCGAATACTCGCGCACAATAACCGGGTACCGTTTTTCAAAAAGTTCAGTGTCTGTGATTCTCGTGTTTGTGGTATGGCATTGAACAACCGATTGACCATCCCATGTAGGACCAGCACCCGAACCTCCACAAATAGTTTCATAATAACCAAAAGAAACTTGATTATCGTTGACACCAAATGTAAAGTTGTTACAAGTTCCCTGAGAAGCAGCAGCAGCCTCGAAAGCCTTCAACATCACATCGACAATTCTCTGGGTGGTTTCGACATTTCCTCCCACGACAGCAGCTTCGTAAGATGGGTGCACAACCGAACCTTCCCTGGTAATGAACTTAATAGGTTTAAGACACCCATTGTTCAAAGGAATGTCGGTAGAAATGAGCGATCGAAGAACATACAACACGGCTGAATACAAAATAGCCCTTGGGGCGTTCAAATTCCCGTACATCTCGTCACCCAGCTCGCTGAAATCGAAAACAGCGTCACCAGTATTCTCATCAATACTAACCTCAAGTGCAATCGGAGTCCCATCATCTAAGTAGTCAATGGCATTCAAGTTCTCTCCGCCGAATTTAGAATGTGCCAATTTCAACAAGTTACGAACAGCAAGTTCAGCAGTGTTTTGGATAGCTTCCATATACAAGTTAATGACAGCCGAGCCAAACTCATCCACCAATTTTTGTAATAAAGTGATACCCTTGTAGTTTGCAGAAACCTGAGCCTTCAAGTCGGAGATGTTATCGTTTAAAGTACGAGTTCCACTTCCGCCGGGATGTTTTGCAGGCTCCTCCAACAAGAGACGGGTGATTCCTTCTTCATCAAACACACCCTTTACCAACAATTTATGCGAGATAATCAGGGCGCCTTCGTCATAGATTGTTTTGGAGTTGGGAGGCATGGAGCCTGCGGAGATGGAACCAATGTCTGCGTGGTGACCACGAGAGGCAGTCCAAAAGATAGGTTCCTTTTTATCGTTCAAAACAGGAGTGATCACAGTGATATCTGGTAAATGGGAACCACCAGCTTGTGGGTGGTTCAGCACAAGAACATCACCATGGTCCAACTTACCAGCCCATAATTCACGTTGAGCCTTGACAGCAAACGACATGGCACCCAAGTGAATAGGCACATGGGGCGCATTTGCAACCAAATCACCCTGGGCATCAAAAATGGCACACGAGAAGTCGAGTCTTTCCTTGATGTTTGTAGAGATTGCGGTTTGCTGGAGGGTACGGCCCATTTGTTCTGCAATAGACATGAAACGATGGCCAAAAACAGAAAGTTGAATTGGGTCTACCACCGTTGCAGAGATGTCTGCGTTGGAAGACTGCTCAACCGAAATCAAGATGTGATTGGACAATATAACGGCTTTGGAAGCAGGTTCAACCAAGATGGTTTGGGTGTCGTCATGGAGAATGGCCGGACCAGAAATCTCACTTCCAAGTGGCAAAGGCAACTGGAAAACACCACTGTCAAGCCATCCGTCAAAGTAAATTTTCTTGGATTCGGTGGGTGACACCGAAGAAGGAGTTAAACTAGCCAACTCAGTGAACGGATTGAGTGCTTGCTTATCTGGGTTTTGCACAATAAGTAAAACCTGAACATCATCAACCAACACATTTCTCTCCAAAACAAAACCAAACTCTTTTCTGTGTCTTTCGATGAAGATTTCATGAGAGTTTGGTTCGTTGGAAATAAGCAAGTGGGTGTCCGAACCGGCAAAACGCATATTCAAGAGAACCTGGAGGTTGGTGGAAAAGTTGGTAAGGTTTTGCATGTTATACTCTTTGTAAGCATCTTTAACCAAAGCATCTACTTTTGTGGCAAGAGCTTGGGTGTTTTCGGTAAAGACAAACGATGCTGGGGACTGCTTTTCAATAACAATATCAGCCAATTGGATACCATATGCAGAAAGCAACGAGGAATACTTGTGTATAGCAACATTTCTTATACCCAAGTTCTTCAGAAGAGCAACGGAAAACTGACCCCCAGATCCACCGAAAGAAGCCAAGTTGTGGTCCGCAGTGTTAAACCCTTTTGCTTCGGTAAGGTTCCGGATGGGCCGCGCCATAGCTTCAACAGCCACCTTCAAAAAACCACTGGCAACCTCCTCTGGAGTGAGCTTGTTTGGAGCAGTAGCATTAATTTCCTCCGTCAACTGAAGAAACTTTGTAGTAGTAGTTTCAACATCCAAGCTCTGATCATGGTTTGGACCAAAGATCTGAGGAAAGTGCTCAGGTAACAAACGGCCCAAGAAAAGATTGGCGTCGGTGACCGTCAAGGGCCCGCCCTTTCTGTAGCACGCAGGACCTGGGTCGGAGCCTGCAGATTCGGGACCAACGACAAACATGCCGTTTTTCCAGAAGAGTATGGAGCCACCTCCAGCAGCCACGGTGGAAATGTCCAATTGTGGAGTCTGGAGGCTCACCTCGCTCACCACTGTTTCGTAGATGTGTTCCAAAGAACCACTATACCTAGAAACATCGGTGGAAGTCCCACCAGCATCAAAACCAATTGTAGCCAAGCCCAGATCCGAGTCGAAACAAGTTTCCCCGAACCCAACCATACCACCTGCTGGGCCGGACAAAATGGCCTTAAGTCCGGTAAACTTATACCAAGGACACAAACCACCGTTGGATTGCATGAAAAGGAGCTTATTACCAAAGGCATCCAAACCACCTTCAAACCCGTTACCAAATCCTTCAATATACTTACTGATTATTGGTGAAAGATACGCATCGGCCACCACCGACGAACACCGGTTCACCATCCCAATCATCGGCTGGAGTACATGTGATACAGACACTGCAAACCCGATTTTCTTGGCAATTTGGGCCACACGCATCTCATGTTCAGGGAACGTGTACGAGTGGAGAAGGCACAAGGCGATTGTGGTGATGCCAGATTCAACGTATATCTTACGTAAGTCGCTCTCCACCTTTACGTAATCCGGAGAACGAAGAACCCGCACAACCTCACCAGAGATTCCGTGTTGCAACTCAGGGTCTGCTGAGACGTCTGCTTGAGGGAGATTGGCACCTCCGCCTTCCAGGAACCCCTCGATAGTAACTCTCTCGTCAACTTCAAGCACCTGCTTATATAATTGGCCTAATTTGCGTGCAGTAAGATCGAAAATATGGGGCCGGGTTTGATTTCCGATAGTGAGCACATCTTTGAACCCTTTAGTCGTTACAAGAAGAACATCAGCACCTTTACGCTCCAAAAGGGCGTTTGTAGCAACGGTGGTACCCATACGGATACTTTCAATCGAATCCAACTTCAATTTGGTGCCCTTGGGAATGGTATCCCCACTGGCGTGCTCGAGCACCCGCCGAATTCCTTCGGTGGGCGCATCTGCATAGTTCTTGGGGTCAACGGAAAGAAGCTTGAATACATAGTCTTCCTGGCCAGGAATCTTAGCTATCACGTCGCAGAAAGTTCCTCCACGGTCAATGGCTATTTGAATTCCCATGTCTTTTTTTATTTCAAATTGATCTGCACGCAATTATCTCTACAATCGCCACATTTGTACATTTATTCTGAGTCATCTGACTCGGATTCTTCATTATCCTCAGTGTCGCTGATTATATTACCTAACTTATCGACATGCTTAGTCATGTTCGAGATGACATTACCGAGGCTATCATATTCTACCTCTTCTTCTTCTTCTGAATGCAGTTCGATAACATTTCCAAGATTATCGTATCTAATGGTTTGCGAATATTCCGAGTTGTCGCTTTCCTCTTCATCTTCCTCTTCATCGTCCTCTTCATCGTCCTTTCTATTTACATTCCCCATCATCCAAACATCCTCACTCTTACCTAATAACTTTCTTTCTTTGGACTCCTTCTCGATCTTCTCCAACCACTCATCTTGTGCCTTAGTCACAGACTCCAGATCAGTACACTTTTGATAAACTTGGATCAACTCCTCGTTGATCTTCAAAAATGCCGACCCCCACGAGAAGTTCAGCAACAACTCATCGGCCCAGTCCACATGCCCACAAATTGCAAAACATGCTGCCAATGCCTCCACACAGTTAAGACGCCAGGGTTTCCCGTAGTTGACAGGGTTTGCTGCCACCAAATACGGTAACAACCGCTCGTTTTTCCCTCCGATCTTGTTGAATGGAACCTCGTCCAACCGTGCCCACGAACACTCTACAACTGCTGCACCCTGTGTCTCCACTATTTCTCTGTCATCAGGGCAAACCACCCCTTTGCCGTTGGGCGAAACAACAACCCCGCTGAACTTTTGTCCAACTCTCATGTTTCGTATGAGCCCGAGTCTTTCAAGCTTCTTTCCTGAACATCTCTTAGGATCGCAATGATCAAAGTCCCACATGGCAAGTTTCACTGGAAATTTATGGTCTCCTTCGCCTGGCGTTTGTGCTCCACCCTCTTGTCTTCCTTTACGGATATGGTGTTGTTTTGACTTGTGACCATTAGAGGTTCTTGTTTTGGGATTACGGTCTTCGGTTACTTTATTCTTACCTTTAGCCATTTTGCGATGTGATTAAAAAATGATGGAAAAATGACAAATGTAGATTTTACTGTTGGTGCAATAGTGAAGATGATTTTTATGAATGGTATCAATTTGTCTTGTTTTGAAGTGTTTTGAAGGGTTAAAGTATTTCAATTGTATTTGCATAGTATTTAACGGTATTTGCATGTGTATGGATTATTAGTAATTATTTGACATTTTTATTAAGGTGCTGCGAACCAAGAACAAATTTATAGGGAAAGAGTCATCATTAAAAGTGAAAACTAATCTGATATTCCTCTATTAATGTTCATTTACTTCTTTTCATATCTCTTGAACCTCATTTTCACATAACATAGTGTTTCCCCAAAGATATACAAAATCATATCCTAATATTACGTAAGTTTGAAAATTTCATTTGCCCACCACTAAAATCACCATTTCATAATAATCTTTAAAATAATAAAACAGTATGATTCCGAACCAATCAACATTCACGAATTATAATCTCGAACGATGCCGAATTGGCCCATTAAACCTTCTCACTTTTTACAAATTTCCCTCCAATTTCTAAAAATGTACTAAATCAAAACACATCCAATATGACTAAATTGCTATTGTACGTAGTTCCGACCCAAAATAACTAAATCCGACAATACTCTATATGAAATCATCTGAAATACGGCCATGAAGTGTTTACACGCTCGGTTAAAAATAAGGTTTCAAGAAATATCTTCGGCAAAGAAAAAGTTTTCACCAAAGAAATCTCTTCGCCCGTTGGGGTTTTCTCCTTTCCAAATTAAATTAGTTTCCCCTACATGCTAGACAGGGATCCTTAAGCATAACAATGCGGTGTTTGAGAGGCTAGAACCGACATATTGGCTCTGTGTCACTTTCTTTGTTTGTTTTCGTCCGCGCTTTTTCGTGTTTGTCTTTGTACAATATTTTGCACCCAAATGAAAAATTGCATTTATTTTTGCTATAGCAATTGAAATCGGCGCCGCCGATGCGGCCGAAAATGATATAAAAGGCTACAGCTTTCCTGACTGATTCCTCATCAAACCAACTTCTACTTTCTTTAACAATGCAATTCTCCACCGCTATCTTCGTTGCCGTCGCTTCTACTGTTGTCTCTGCTGGTTTCAACAATGTCACCACCATCACCACTGACATCACCAAGACTGGTTACACCACCTACTGCCCAGAACCAACCCACTTGATTGTTACTGAATGTCACGAAGACAAGTGTGGTGAAAAGACTATTACTGTCACTGAGCCAACCACCATCACCGTCGAAGACTGTACCATCCACACCACCATCGTCACCAACACCATCCACACCACCAGCACTGTGTGTGACGAATGCCACAAGCCAACCGAAGCCCCAGAAACCTCTACCCAACCTCCAGTTCAACCAACCGTTGAATCTGCTAACGGTGCTAACAAGCAAATTGTTGGTGCTGCTGCTGGTTTCATGGCCGTTGCCGCTGCTTTGTTGTAAATTTAAGTTCAATATTCAATACCTATATATGGTTGACTGTGATTGCTTGCTTTAGCATCTTTGAGTCCCTTATTAATACATAATGTCATTTCATAATGAAACGAACAAACTCTCTTCGTTCGTTTGTTCGTTTACTCTTTAATAATTATCTTTACTTATCGTAAGTAATTATCTTTACTTATCGTAAGTAATTATCTTTACTTATCGTAAGTAATTATCTTTACTTATCGTAAGTAATTATCTTTAGTTACAAGTAAAGATATTGTGACATTGTAACTCATTAATAAAAATACATAATTGACTATTATTACCCAAGAGTGAAACACCATTCATTAACATTACTCAAGAGAATCATTAACACTTAATTTAAGAAATCCATTTATACCATTTCAGGCTGCAAAATTCTAATATAGTAAAGATCTACACAAAATGAAATTAAAGTCACTAAACATTTCACAGTTCGTCTGAAATAATCTTCTAATGTATTCCTGATACAAAAGCTGATTTAGGAACGAGAGACAAAAGAATGGTGAGCTTGTCGAGTTTCTAGTATTTTTCAATAGCATTCTCAATATTCACCTCACTAAACTACTTGTTCAATTCTACAATTAAAAACGTAAACCAAATATTAATACAAACCCTAAAAATCCTCATCAAAAGTGAAAGAGTGCTCTGAAGCCTTACCCTCGGCCTTACTCATCACACCAGCCTTTTGGTAATCACTGACTCTCTTTTCAAAGAAGTTAGTCTTACCAGCCAAAGAAATGTTTTCCATGAAATCGAACGGATTCGACACATTGTAAACCTTCTTATTACCTAACGACACCAACAATCTGTCAGCGACAAATTCAACATATTGGCACATCATGTCGGAGTTCATACCCAACAAGGAGATAGGCAAAGCCTCTGTGAAGAATTCCTTTTCGATGGCAACAGCCTCGGTGATAATCTTTTGGACGATTTCTTGGTTTGGTCTGTTGTTCAAGTGAGAGAATAACAAACAAGCAAAGTCAGTGTGCAAACCTTCATCTCTGGAGATCAACTCGTTAGAGAAGGTAAGGCCCGGCATCAAACCACGCTTCTTCAACCAGAAGATGGAGGCAAATGAACCGGAGAAGAAGATACCTTCGACAGCAGCAAAGGCAACCAAACGTTCACCAAACAAGGCTTCTTCGTCGGCAATCCAACGCAAAGCCCAGTCGGCCTTCTTCTTGATGGCAGGTATATTTTCAATAGCATTAAACAAGAAGTCTGCTTCTTGTGGGTCCTTGATGTATGTGTCGATCAAAAGTGAGTATGTTTCAGAGTGGATGTTTTCCATCATCACTTGGAAACCGTAGAAACACTTGGCTTCTGGAAGTTGCACTTCAGCACAGAAGTTTTCCACCAAGTTTTCGTTAACGATACCATCGGATGCGGCGAAGAAAGCCAAGATACGCGAAATGAAAAATCTTTCATTGTCAGTCAAACGACCGTTCCAGTCAGACATATCCTTACCCAAGTCGATTTCTTCGGCAGTCCAGAAGGATGCTTCGGCCTTCTTGTACATTTGCCAGATCTCGTTGAACTTGATTGGAAACAAGACAAATCTACGCTTGTTTTCCATCAAAAGTGGCTCTTCTTTTTCCAACGCCTTCACCTCACGACGGTGCTTTTGGTGCTTGATGAGGAAGTCAGAGTGTGGGCCAAGCTCACCACGAACATCTTCCTTCACGAGTTCTCCCTTAAGAGTACTCACGTTTTGAGCAACATCCTTTTCTCTAGCAGCAGCAGCCAAGCGTGCAGTCAAAGATTCCCCTTTGGTCATCTCGAGTTGAGAAATCTTTCCTGTTAATCCGTGTGTTGGAGTTTGTTGTGCCATATTGTTGTTGAACATTTTGAATCGGGGGGACTTTCACGCGTATTATATACTTTTTTTTTCAATCTTCACACTCGTATGCTTCTTGGAATTACGCGTGATGGTTGTTTGTGTTTTCTGAAAAGTTTTCGCGTCCATTTCGTTTCTATATTCCCTAGTCACGGGACCACGGGTCGTGTGACCCGCCCGTCCTACGGCCGCCTTTCCCTCTTGCTTCCCAACGTGTTATACACGTTAATCACGTCGCTGTCTTCGCAGTCCTATTAACTTACACGTCTACACGTCTCTGGAACGCCCCTCCTCATGCATTGTCCTTCGCGTCACAATTACGTTGTTAACTGAGTTTGTGTTACTGTTTATATGCTGGGCAATCTTGATATCACGCTTAGAAGCTCTGGTAAATCAATGTAATTAGAGATGAGGGTGTTGTAAGGTATATCTAGCATGATTTACCCTTCATTTCCGCCAATAACAGCCTATCTTTCTTACAATTCAATATTCTTCGCGTGTCGATCCTCCCTATTTTAGATTGCTTATGCGATTCGGATCACCTGAGTAACGTGTTACTAATACGCGACGGTTATGTAATATTTTTACCTGAGCGACTTCGGATATTCACTTGCTGTCTAGGATTCTACAGGCTAATGCGGTATTGTGGCATCATAATGTTGCTATTTTTGTATGATTTTAGATGGTGAGTTATCGGATGTTGTATATAGTCTGGGTTTCGTTGTTCCGTAGTTCCGTGGTTTCGTTGTTTCGTGGTTAGTGTTTCTTAGTTCTGCGGTTTCTCTGTTCGTGATTCTGTTTGATACATGATTATCAATTATAGTTATTATTTGATTATTACGGATTATTTTATGATTACGGATTATTTGATGACTACGGTGTATTAGTCACGTTTCATATTTACATTTCTAGCTTCACTTTGTGCCTTTTATGGCTTCTTAGATGGCTGCAAAATTTCTCGCGCACACCAAAATCATATTAAGCGCCATCTAACAGAGCTTGCTGTTCTTGCCGTTTTCAAAGGTATCTGACTATTCCTGCTTCAATTTTGGTCCAACTATAATCAGGTTATCCAACTTTTTCAGTTCTAAAGATATTCTCAAGATAATCAAACTGTTCGAGATATTCTGGTTTTAAAGATATTCAATTTCTGAAGAGATCCTTGTGGTACGGTGCCATAATCTTTCACAATTCACTCACCAGTAACACTGAAATGATTTTGACTAAACTTTTGGAAAGTCCAATTACAGCCCGCCTCTAATATATTGTTATGCCAATTTTCAGCATAATACATGCTATAAAGTCCATAAATACAGACGATCCCCAAGAACTTTTAATCATTGACATTATGAAAGTATTTACATCTCAACAAAAATCTGAGCTTAAACGTTTTTTCCGTTTGAGCTCCAAAGCGCTCAAGTTTCTTTTAAAGAAGCTTCGCAAATGGATCCGCCGGTTCATGAATATCAATGAACCATGCGAGGATCTTATCATGCTCAACAACAAAGACAATGTTAGAGCAGCCATTGCATCTGAATTGCTTAAGCTTCAACCAAAAGCGTTGTTTGAAGTTTTAAATCAGAACACCCACATCAAAGACGACTATATGAGAATTCTCTACCAAGCAGTCAACACATTTGACTACAGAGAAGATCTCGAGAACCTCAATGGATATGTTAAAACCACCTTCGAGTATCCTCATCAACACCACACCAGCAGCAACACCTCCAACCTCTTCTTTTTCCCAGGAAAGTCTGCTAACCAATTCACCATTGCATTGAAATCATTCGTATTGAACATTTTTCCTCAGAATGAAAAGTTTGACATAGTTAAACTTCGCCAGTTCCAAAAGAATAAATACATTGCAGGCCAATGCTTGAGAGACCCTCCCACCTGTGTGGACGCCAATGATATCTTCTCAACAAAAGTCCAATCTTTCATGGACTACCTTGAAAAGGGAATTGTGTGCGATATTACACTGGTTCCATGTACTAATTACGATTTGGTAAGATTATGCAAGACATATGACATCAAGTTTGAAAAGGAGCACAGCCTCAGTCAACACAGTTCAAAATTGCGTGCATCCTACTTGTGTTTCAAACAAAAACCATCATGTATGGAGACTAGAAAGATGTGTGAAAACTTGTCAACACTGTTAGCGGAGTTGGCTCTCACACCATTATTGAAGAAAAAGTTATCTTCACTTAGCGTCTCGGAGAGTTTTGCGATGGCATTCCAAAGTCACAAAGACACAGAATTTGGTACTGGAAAAGTTTATCGTTCTGATCACAAGAACTGCATTTCATTGGTTGAGCAAGTTTTGAATATCTTTAGATATAAAAATGTTGCCGTCAATAGTGCAACACTTAGCAACGGCTTCGATTTAAGAAGCAAAAGAGTGGTTTACACTGATTACTTGCAACAATGTCCAGTTAATGTTAACGAATTAATGGAGATGTATGAAGTGTATCAGAAATCTTACAGAACCTGGGAACTTGAGTACATGTTGTGTATTAAAGCATCTAAAGTTTTGTTTGAGTTTATTAATAGTTGATGATGCAATTTTAAAGATTTTGCATATTGGGTTAGTATAGTTAATTTGAAAACAACGCAATGATTTATGTAATGGAATTAAAAACTTCAAACTATCTAACTAAAGATGAACGTGTTCTCATTAATGTATGGTATAGTTGACATTCCAAACAAAGTGGACAAACGAAAAGCGCAATAAACAAGAGTCAATTAGGCAAATAAATTTGTATTACAAACAGACAAGGATCACGTAAGCGCTGACCAAGCAATGCTAGACCTTCCAAATAAAGTTGGGATAGGGTAGGATTTCGGAAGGAGACATGCGGAGTAAACTATTCATGATGAAATCGGGCTGTGTGTAATGATAAAACGGTACAAAGATCAACAGGTGGAGAGATAAGTTTATTCATTTGTTCGACTCACTCTCATTCGGAGATTATTCCAACAGAAATCTTCAATCGCAATAAGAACTCGGATACCACCATGCAATGTTCAATGGCGGAAGTTAGGACACATATGTGGTAAAATACAGTTCCACGAACAAGGCTTTGCTCTATCGAGGCTTGTTTGATTGTGGTACAGATATTGATAACCACAATGCAGCACGATGAGTTTATTTTATTATTGTGTATTAAAATGCATTATTGTGTGCTAGATTGTTATGCAATATCGTGCATGCAATTCCGGTTGTTATCTAGAATCTGGGGGTTCGGAGAGTTTCTTAAATTTCTAGTTTTCTAGAGCTCTCTTAAATCTCTAAACTTTTATCTCTAATCATACATTCACTATATGCTATTTCTCAGGTACTTCACAATCAGTATCAGGAGGAGTATAAGAATTTTCATCAAATTCCATGTATAATTTCAGAATGTTACCAACACCCTTGTAGGAAGGAGATGTAGAGATGATGTTCAAAAGGCCACCTTTAAACATATCAACCCAATCCAAGTCAGACCAAGAGGACGACATGGCAGTGGAATAGGCGTTAGAAACCAACACTGTTGCGGCCTCCACAGACATATACTGGTAATGAGGCAACAGCGGCAATGCAAACAAGAGGGAAGCAGGGTCAGACTTATCGCTAATGAAATGGGCGGGTCTGCCGTATAATTGGAAGACGTCGATGATGTGGATGAAATTTCGCAACATGGTTTCGACAGGCGGAACCCCCGGGTGCGAAGCAGGCATCAAGTAGAGATAGTCCGTAAGCACAAACTGGGATGGGTTCTTTTGGACAAATTGTGAAACACTTCTGTCGGGGTGGGCGTTGAGATCTGGGGAAGTGGCTGATCTTGTACTGTTACTTCTTGAACGCACCTTCAATTCGGAGGGGTTCAAGTGCGGAGCAGCCTCGAAAAAGCCAGACAGCCTATTGGAAGGGTTGGGGATACTATGCAACAGAATCGATCTTCTTTGGATCTTTGGAGTTGGGTTAGATAACATCAAATCAAGGGTTTTAGAAACGTAAATCTCCCCATTGAGCTTCATTATAGCATTCAAGTCTATGAAATCCGCATTTTCGGGAAACACATTAAACACATTTGAAACATTTGCAACATACAATAATAAATCTTTCTTTGCCATCTTCTCAGAAGAGTACATTTCGATTTTACCTAATTTTTTAGAATCCAGAGGAGAAATCACCACATAAACCTTCAACCATTTACCCAGGATTTGGGGCAAGCGGATGTTATACCACTCATTAAGAGAATATCTCTTTTTATGAGATAACAACACATGCATGTCCGACAACTTCAGGAGCTTTGTCAGCAACAAAACAGCTGTAAATGCTTCATTTAAGGCCTGGAACTCAAACTTCAGCAAGTTAATAGCAGTGATCCAGTCGATGCAGTCGTGGGGTGAATGAAACTGAACCAATGTTTCATCTTTCCAGTTAAAGGCAATTTTCACCTGTGTTTCAGACACAAGGGTTACCGTGGAATCCACCAAGTTTATATACTTTGGAGCAAATTCTTCGTTATTGGTCCAAATAGACAACTCATGACCTGTAATTTTAGCTTCCACTTCAAACCATTTATTCTGCGATAAGATAGTAAAGCGGCCCAGGATATATGAACGCCAGTTCTGTGCCGTGATCAAATTTATGATGGGGCGTAACTCAGGAGAAACTTTGTTTGAAGCTCTGATCAAATGTGACATGGTGGGGGAATTATAAATAGACGTATCTGAGTAAACCCTTGAATGACGAATATAGGACGTTGCTTTTAAGACGTTTGGACTATTAGAATAGATTGATGAATGCAGCAGATGTAACGAAGTATCTCTTCTTTCCAGACGATGTGGAACATTTAACCCATCTGATCCGTTTGGTCCGACCGGCCCGGACTTGATGGGTTCACTAACAACACTAGCCTTCTGTTGTTTAACTTTATCACCTTTAGCACCATTATCAGCCTTATCCTTCTTAAAGGACTTGAAAAATTTTCTACTTAATATCATTTATAATTCAGATTGTATCTGAAATCTAACCAATATATATAGAAATCTCTAAAAATTTAAATTGCTGACAAAACTCATTTTGTGCCAAGCAACCAGAGGTACAAACGGAGCAAGCCTCTAAGCACAAAGTTGCAAGAGAAGCGAAAAAAAACGAGGCTATGTTTGAGAGTGAGGAGCCTGAAAATATCCAGGAGCCGAAATATCGGTTGCTTGTGGATGAACTTTTTAGCAAGGTTGAAGAATTGTCACTCCAGAATGGGGAGGCGGGAATGTATACTAAAGTAGAGGCCATTAGACGGTTCATCCATATCTTCCGGACCCATATAGGTGGGGGTGCCTACCCTTCTGCAAGATTGATCTTTCCAGATAAGGCCGGCCGAGTGTATTACCTTAAAGAGCATACTCTCGCTAGATTAGTTATTAGGATGTATGACATTCCGGCGGGTCTGGATGACCATAAGATACTATCGGGGTGGAAACACAACCATCATGTGTACCGGAAGTTCGGATCCGCCAGTACCGACTTGGCCCTATATTGTACACGAGTGATATCCAATAGGCGAGAACATGTGTACATTGAGCACAGTGTAGCAGAAATCAACACTACGTTGGATCTTCTAAGCTCGGGTTCCGACCAAATTAAACTTTTGAAGCCTGTTTTAGACTCTCTCAGCGTTCCTGAATTGAGATGGTTTCTACACACCATCTTGAAAAAGGCCATCCTCCGCCGCTTGGAATGGGCGTGGTTGGGAGCTTGGCACCCCGACGCTCCCGCATTGTTTAAACTTTGCAACGACCTCCATTTAACGCTTAATTATCTTCAGGACTCGCAAGTTCGTATAGACAAGCTGCTTCTACATGTTTACCCATTTTTAAGGTTTCGCCCGCAGCTATCGATAAAGCTTGTCAAAAGTTATGACAAGCTTATCAAAGATCTTTCTTTTGTGTTACCGATGGATGCACAACTATCAAATATGTATACCTTGCAGGGCTCTTTTTATGTTGAAGAAAAAATGGATGGTGATAGAATGATGCTTCACATGGACGACAACAAATTCAAATTCTTTCTGCGTCGTCTAAAAGATTACACCTTCCTCTACGGCGAAAACTTACAATTTGGTTCTCTATCCTCGCATCTCTCGTCTGCCTTCCGCAAAAATGTCCGTCTGGTTATTCTAGATGGTGAAATGGTGGCATGGGATTATCAAAGGCAGGTCATTCTTCCCTTTGGAACTTTGAAATCACTGGCTATCCAAGAAACTGTAAAGCATTATACAACTATTGACCTGTATAATCTTCAGCATGCGCATCCTTTGTTTCTAGTGTTTGACATCCTCCATCTTAATGGTAAAAACCTTACAAACCATCCTCTCTTCTTTAGAAAGAAGATTCTTACTGAAATTATCAACCCAGTAAAGACTCGGTTGGAAATCTTACCTTTTTCAATAGCCTCCACACCTGAAGATTTGCAACTTGCCATGAAAAATGTCATTTCTTCTAGAAGTGAAGGGATAATGGTTAAACATCCACAATCCAAATATTCCATTGATCACCGTCTGCCCCATTGGGTAAAATTAAAACCTGAGTATCTAGAGAAATTCGGTGAAAATTTGGACTTGGTAGTGATTGGTAAAACTCCAGCTATAAAAAACTCCTACATGTGTGGATTACGCTCAAACAACTCATATCTCAGTTTTTGTACGGTTGCAAATGGGTTTACTGTTGACGAGTATGATAAAATAGAACGCTTGACTGCAAACAAATGGCACCCACTTGCGTCTGCGCCGCCTCACATCCAATTTGGTACCAAAAAACCGACCTTTTGGATTCATCCCGAGGACTCCGTGGTTTTAGAAATAAAAGCCCGTTCCATAGATTCTTCTCATACCACCGCTTATTCCACAGGAACGACCCTACATAATTTATACTGCCGCTCCATCCGTGAGGATAAACGTTATGATGAGTGTATTTCCTTCGAAGACTACCTTATCATTAAACTGCACTACTTTAAAGAAACTGACAAAGAGCAATCCACCCTAAAAAAGCGCCGTTTGCTCTCGTCCTTTGATGAAAAACCCGTGAAAGTTAACATCGAACTGCACTTATTTGCCAATTACTACTTCATAGTACTAACGGACCAAATCAATGCAGGCTCCCGTGTTTCCAAGGACGATTTGGTCCTCACCATAAAAAAGCACGGCGGGAAAATCTCAAACTCGGTGGTACTGAAAGCAAACACAATCATCATCACTGACCGTCTTTTACCGACATGCCAGGCGCATGTGGCCCAAGGTATGGATCTTGTCCGTCCTTCTTGGATCTTTGAATGTATAGACAGAAAGGCTATAGTTCCGTTGGAGCCGGTCTTCATTTTAGAACTGATACACTTGCCAATTCTCAAGATGATGAAGACTGACGCTTTTGGTGATAGTTATATCATACACACACCTTTGACTGAAATGCCACTATTTCCCAAAATGGACCAACAAGACTATGCTTTCTACAAATCAAAGTATGCTAAACTGTCCAATCTACTTCGGTATATTTTTGAAGGTGTTACATTTGCCTTGATAGAATGTTCCAAGTTGACTGATCGTATTGTTAGGTACGGAGGTAATGTTGCAGACGTTAATAACTCTTCGTTTATTGTTATTGGTCGCGATGTTGCCATACAAACCGTGAACGAGATCTCAAAACAAATTAGTGACTCTGTGACCTTTAATGAATTTGGTCCGTCCAGAATCCCAACTATTGTTAATGAGCAATTTATCGGCGCGTGCATAATCAGAGGGGTCTTATTGGATGGTGATGATTATAAGGTGTAATGCAAACTCAAGCATCCCCATGTTTGATAAAGTCGGCCTCTAACGAATCAGGTAATTTTCGTCGCAAATCACCCAAACGTCTTTGTGTTCAGCAAAGTTGACTCGGATCAAAAAGTAATTAATTAGGAGCAAAATACCATCATACAAGCTAGTCCAATAGCCAGACCTCCAAGTTTAATTTCCACGTAAAATGCCTCGTATTCAATTGTCATGTAATTCCCTCTTAGCAACACGCGGAAATTTGCAACCAGCGTTTCTTTTTTCTTATCTTATCTTGATCTCATCGGATCATAAAATGAACACGAAAACTTATAAAAATCATTATGGAAGACTTTCTTGAAAGACCCCACAAGGTTACGTTTGCATTGGGCTGGGCCACTGCTGTGGTGTGTATAAGTACATTTCTTTTCGGGTATCATCTAGCTGAATTGAATGCCCCAAGTAGCATTATCTCATGTCGATTCGACAAACCTCGGGGAAACTACGAGGATTCATACTGGGGGTCCCAGGGGTATAAGAGATGTATACCCATGGATGACAATGGAGTGGCCATGATGACCACCATGTACACTGTTGGAGGGTTGTTCATCTCACTTGTGCTAGGCGGTACCAACTTACAGCTGAACTTTGGCCGCAAGAGATTGTCATTGGTTCTGGCATTGAGTTACTGTGCTGGGTCCGCATTCATGATGAGAGCAAACACCTTGAATGAAATGTACCTTGGAAGATTTTTGGTTGGTGTTGGTGCTGGAGGGTCCCTTATTATTTCTCCGTTGTTGATTAACGAGATGACTCCAATCAACCTTCGTGGGTTACTCGGGTCTCTTCTCCAGGTGGCTGTTGCGTGTGGATTGTTAACTGCTCAGATCATTTCTTACTTTTGGTCAAACAATAGTCAGTGGAGACACATTTTCGCCTTTGCCATGTTTCTCGGGTCGTTACTATTTATTGGATTGTTGACGATCTCCGAGTCTCCCAAGTGGATGGTGATGAACCATGGCGATGTTTCCGACGCTACCGCCATTCTCGTCCACTTGAGATCCGACATTGATACGGTTCCCCACGAAATCAGCCACTGGAGAAGAATGTCTGTGTCGCTGAAGTCCGAAAACACCCCGTTATTGCCCGTGCACAGCGGACCTCGTCGTCTCTCTTTTGACGACTACACTGTCTCCACTTGGAGCTACTTTACCAACCCTACCCACCGTAAAGAATTGGCCGCGGTTTTAATCATGATGACTGCTCAACAACTCACTGGTATCAATGCAATCACCTTTTACGGTGTCAACCTCCTCAGTCTGTTTTTCAAAAACTCGGACTCTTCCACCGTTTTAATTGTTGCTGCTTCGTTTCCTTTATTGAATGTTTTCAGTTCTCTGATTGTTTCTAGGGTATTTGAAAAATTTGGCCGCAAAACATTATTACTTGCATCTATTGCCACCACCACTGTGTGTTCTTTCTTGATTGGATCTGGTCTCATTCTTGCTATGCCCGTATTGACCATTTTAGGGTGCTATGGTTTTGTTGTTGGATATTCTATTGGTGTAGGTCCAGTACCTTTCTTAATGATTGCTGAGTTTGCTCTGCATGAAACTGTTGCTTTGGCTCAACTGATTGGTACGTCTCTGAATTGGGGAACTGGTATTATTATTGCATATTCGGTTCCAATGTTGCAAACTCTTATTGGAGGTGGTGTTTTCTTTATATTTATGGTATTGGGTGTGTTTTATTTTGTATTGGTATGGTTTATGATTCCTGAGACCAGGGGTTATTCTAATGTTGAGGATGTTTGGTTAGATCATGAACAAACAACTAGTTTATGAGGAGAATATAGATTTTAATTATAGAGTATTATGGGATATTAGGGTAATACATAAAAGAAAAGAACAAATAAACGAAAGAAGTGAGTTTGTGAGGAAAAGGTTAGTATTATGTGGTAATTATTAAGTATTGATGATACATGGAAAACGACAAACATTGTTTATTTGAAAAGCTAAAAATGATATTCCAAAAAACTCACTTCGTTATGAGGAAATATAGAATATTATAAGATATCAGAAATAACAAACGTTCTCGTTTGTTACTAAGAAGAACAAACTAACAAACCACTGAATTTATAATTGTCATGAAAGCTTATTCGGAATTCCTTTAATTTCAAAGTAATCATAGAAATGTCCTTGGTATACCTTCAAGATATCCTTAAGATACCTTTAAAATACCTAATACCATCAAAATATCCCCTTTGTGGACTGACATAAAAACACAACAAAGGGATCCCCGCAGTTTTCCTGACATAATCTTCCGATAACGCTTTTCCACAAAAAATAACGATGAAAGAAGACCAATCCATCCATTTCTGGAGAGGCTGCAAAATGGGTAATTCAGAAAACTCGTACAATCATGATAGCGCCGAGAATTCATGGTTTGCTAAATGCCTAATGCATTTAAGCCAATTCAGGAGAGCGAAAACGATCTTGGAAATCGCTATTTCGATCTTTTGCCAGCCTCCCACATGAAATTCGCACAAACATCGTGACATATTATTAATCTCTTGGTGCAGGATCAGCGCTCAAGGTATTTTTCGTAGCAAGCAACATTCGCAATCATATATAAAACCCACCAAGTAGGAAATTGGTATTGCAAAAAAATGGTTGAATTACACGAATGGCTCAGAGAAGTTGATGACAACACTAAAATCAGTAAGTTGTCTATCCCAGGTACACACAACTCGTATGCGTGTCACTTAGCACCCCCATCAGTGCAATGCCAAGGTGAAAGTGTGACTGAGCAATTGAACCACGGTGTGCGTTTTCTTGACGTGAGAACCGGTAACTTGCTTTCCAAGGAGGGTAAGAACGGTAGAGAGTTGCTGGTTCTCCACGGACGTTTTCCTGTCCGTCTTACGTCGCCAGTTCGTTTGAAGAACGCATTGAAAGAGGTCTATGAGTTTTTGGAAAGCAACCCGAGCGAAACTGTAATTGTGTCGTTGAAGGCCGAAGGTGCTACCGACTGGGACGATGAAGAATTCCAGAACCTCATCTGGGACGACTACATCAACCCAAACAAGGACAGATGGTACTTGAACACTGACATTCCACGTCTCGGGGACGCCAGAGGTAAGGCTATTTTGTTTAGAAGATTCGGAGTCAACGACGACAAGCAAGACCATTACGGGTTCGACGCTTCTCTGTGGTCGTACAACACCACCGACGACGACAGAGGTGAGTACGTTGTCCAAGACTTCTGTGAAGTCAAGAGTGCCGACGATATCCAAGAGAAAATCGAGCATGTCAAGAGCATGGGTAGAAAGGCCAGAGACTATAACAATGACGATAAGTTATTTGTTAACTTTACTTCCGCTTCTAACTTTTATGACAGAGAGTGCTGGCCACAACAGGTTTCCATTGCTGTTTTGAAGAGTGATTTGGCTGACAATCTTGGTAGAGGTCTGGGTATTATTATTTTCGATTATATTGAGAGTAATGACTGGGAATTTGCCAGAAGAATGGTTGATACCAATTTTTAGTGTAATAATATGAATAATTGATGATTGTAGAGTGATGACGATAGATTACGGATTGAGTGAACTGGGATTATGAATGGTGAAATTACCGAGACCAAAAGTCGAAATTACCGAAAACTTTAAAAGGGTCACTAAATCAACTAAAGATAGTGAAATTACCTAAAACTTCTAAAGCGTATAGATACTGAAATTACCGAGAATCCCTAAATTACTGAGTACCTTCAAATTACTGAGTGCTAAATTACCGAGAACTACCAATTACCGCGAACAACTAATTACGTTTGAACAAAATATCATGTTTCGAAGAATAATACAGATAAACACCCTACGTTATTCTAGATTCTATACAAATAAACCACCAACAATTGCCCCAAATATCCCCATTGACAGCAAGCAACCCATTGAAAACAAGAAACCATACGATGAGGCCCGTTTGAGGGAAATCATAGAAACAAGTAATCTCGGTGCCCGAAAAGATGACGTTAAAACACCGATCAAGGTGATTCCCAAAATAACACCCATTAAAAGACAAAGTGAATCGGACAAGGTCCAACAGATAAATAAACAGATTATCCAGGAAAACCAGAATCTTCCATCTGAAATAGAGAAAAAGCGTAGCCAAGTTGCCAAACGATTGGAGAAATATCTTGAGTCGCTCCAGGAAACGATTTTCACGGCGACACGGGCGTTGAATGACGTGACGGGGTACTCATCGATTGAACAGCTCAAGTTCTCGATCCAGACGTTAGAACTGGAGATGAAGAGCGTGCGGGAAGAAGTGCAGAAACACAAGGCGGAATACACCAAGGCGATCAGCGTGCGGTCCAAGCTGCAGAAAGAGGTGAATGACTTGCTTACACGGAAACACAACTGGTCCCCGGAGGACTTGGAGCGATTCACAGAGTTGTACCGGAACGACCATGAAAACGAGCAACGAGAGGTGGAAGCCGAGCAACGGGTGGTGGAGCTGGAGCTGAAGGTGGACTCGATCCAGCTCAAGTTGACGCAGCTGATCTTGACTCGTTACCACGAGGAGCAGATCTGGTCGGACAAAATCAGACGTGCGTCCACCTGGGGGACTTGGATCTTGATGGGAATCAACATCGGGCTTTTCATCATCGCCACGTTCTTGGTGGAGCCGTGGAAAAGACGTAGATTGGTGGCTTCGTTCGAGGATAAGGTCCGCACTATGATGGAGAATCAGCCACAGCAGCCTGTTGTGGCTGCTGCCGTCCAATCTGACCCTACTTCGGCATACATCTTATCTTTGGACTTTTGGCGGTTATCTTGGACAGACTTTAAACAGCTAATTGCAGCTCATTATTCAGCTCTTTTCTACAGTGATGTTTCAAGAATAGATATGGATAAGGTGGAGTTGAGACTCCTTGGTGGAGCGGTTGGAGCGGTTGGATGCATTTTAGGTACTTTGGTGACTTTATATTTTTGTAAATAGATTATCAGACAACAAAAGCGATCAAATTACAATGCGTAATGACAGAATGCAACCTTTCAGTTCGATTCTTGGCTTTGTTACATGACCCCACCTTTCTGGGGTGAGACCATCACATAAGCCAATGCGTTAGTAATAAATATTAAGTGGTCTATTGGAACAAAAGAAGAATAGTTTAAACAGGAAGATTGCCGCCGTGTGTGAGAACAATTGGACCTTCGAAAACTATATATTGTACAAAGAGCCACTTTTTCATTCATGAGTCGTAAGTATATTTTAGACATTCTAACCATTACTAACTAAAAAAGTTAAGCCCCTTGTGCTTTGCACGTTTGCATGTCCCAGTGGCTTCAAAGCATGTATTCTTCTTGAGTTGCTACAGCTACCGTATAGTGTGGTTCTGGTGTTGCAAAAGGTTAACCCTAGTCTTGACCAATCCACCCGACTTGAAGACCCCAACACTGGCGTGGTTATTTCCCAGTCCACCGCTATTTTGCAGTACTTGGCCAGTGTATATGACAAGGAAAGGAACTTTTCGTATGCCCCGTCCCACGATAACTACTGGGTTGAACAAGAACTATTGGTGTTTCTGGAAACTGAAAAAGCTTCCGTACAAACTTTTTACTTTGACATGGATCCTCCGTTTGAAGATGTGACTGCTTGTATATATACAATCTTGGAAAATCGTTACAAGAGAAACGGGTGCACTGGATATTTTGTTGGAAATCGCCTTTCGTTAGCTGACATAGGGATATATACAGAGGCCTGTGTATGTTCTGCAGCCAGCTTTGATCTTGAGCGATGGCCCATCTTAAAGGCGTGGTTTTGGAAAGTCAATGAAATGCCTGCTTTCCGAAGGGCAATGAAACATGAGATGTTATAGTTTTTGCACCCATAAAAATAACTTCAACAAGTATGCAAATTTTCAATTATTCAGCTTTTGAATCTTCAAATGACGGTCATATCATTTCCCCTCCCCTGAGTGCTTATAGTGATAAAGAATATCAAGAACTTACCAACAAACATGATTTCGACGACAATTCTGAACCCCTAGTCTTTTTTATGGTTACTCCATTGGAAGAATCTGAGGTAATTAGATATTATTCAGAGGGTTCATATGAAAATCATTCATATAATCATTTATATGGAAATCATTCATATGGCGATCGCTCATATGGTAATCATTCACACACTAATACGAGTACTCCCTCCCAAATTAAAATGTTGATTGAAATCTATAAACAATTGGCAGCAAAAAATGAAAACTCACCATTATCCATTATCTCAAACCTTCATAATGAATTGATCTACGCTGATTTAAAAGCTTCCAATTATGCGGTATAGTTTATAAAAGTATGAATTTACATAATTTGTAGTGTCACTACACCGCAAAAAAATCTCTCCATCATTTCTCGCTATTTCCTCCCCAACTCTCACTAATCCTCGCTATTTGTAATTTTCCACCACTCCTCACCCACAAAACCATTCTCAACATCCAAAAAAAGTCACGACAAAAACAAATTGCCACCGAATGGAAGACCCAATCATTGAACACTCGTCGCTCTTCAACAAGAAGGAAGAGAACTCGGACGTGTACCTCAAGTTGAAGAAGCTTGAGAAGGAGCTTGAGTTATTGCTCCTCCAGGAAGAATACATCAAAGATGAACAACGTCACTTGAAACGTGAATTAGTCAGGGCCCAAGAAGAAGTCAAGAGAATCAAGTCTGTTCCATTGGTGATTGGCCAGTTTTTGGAGCCTATCGATGAGAACACAGGTATAGTGTCACTGACCACTGGATCCAACTACGCCGTGCGTATTTTGTCCACGCTTGACCGTGAGTTATTGAAGCCCAGTGCGTCCGTAGCCTTGCACCGGAATTCCAATGCATTGGTTGATATCTTACCACCTGAAGCAGACTCCTCCATTTCCATTGTGGGTGATACTGAGAAGCCTGACGTTACATATGCTGATGTTGGTGGATTGGACATGCAAAAGCAAGAGATCAGAGAAGCGGTGGAATTGCCGTTGACCCAAGGTGACTTATACTCCCAGATTGGTATTGATCCTCCCAGAGGTGTGTTGTTGTATGGCCCACCGGGTACTGGTAAGACCATGTTGGTGAAGGCCGTGGCCAACTCCACCACCGCTTCGTTCATTAGAATCAACGGGTCGGAGTTTGTCCAAAAGTACTTGGGTGAAGGTCCAAGAATGGTGAGAGATGTGTTTAGATTGGCTAGGGAAAACTCTCCAGCTATTATCTTCATAGATGAAATCGATGCCATTGCAACAAAGAGATTTGATGCCCAAACAGGTGCCGATAGAGAAGTCCAAAGAATCTTGTTGGAATTATTGAATCAGATGGATGGGTTTGATCAAACTTCTACAGTCAAGGTGATAATGGCCACAAACAGAGCCGACACCTTGGATCCTGCTTTGTTAAGACCTGGTAGATTGGACAGAAAAATCGAATTTCCAAACTTAAAAGATAGAAGAGAACGTAGATTGATTTTCTCCACAATTGCATCGAAGATGTCCTTGGCTCCGGAAGTGGATTTAGATGCTTTGATTTTGAGAAACGATCCTTTGTCGGGTGCTGTCATTGCTGCCATCATGCAAGAAGCTGGGTTGCGTGCTGTCAGAAAGAATAGATATATGATTTTACAGAGTGATTTGGAAGAAGCTTATACTGCTCAGGTTAAGACTGGAAGTGAGAAGGATAAGTTTGAGTTTTATAAGTAGGAGATCAATCAAACGAACGCAGTGAGTTTGTGAGTTTACGGTAAATATAATTCATGATAAGAATTGTAGGAGATCAATCAAACGAACGCAGTGAGTTGCGAGTTTACGGTAAATATCATTCATGATAAGAAATTGCAGGAGATCAGACAAATTCACTTCGTTCGTTTGTAAGTTTTGGCGTTTAAAATCCATGAAGCGTTCTTGGTAACAAACTCAATTCGTTCGTTGGTGAGTTTACCTAAAATGGAATACACACAGTATTTATCATCTCTGAATCATTCTCTGAAGTGATAAGATATCATTCTTTTATTATCTATTGCATCTCAATCGTCACATTATATTAACTCATAAACTCCAAGACCCATCACCAAGCTATCAGGATTTGTAAAATCTAAATGATCCATATCTAAATGACTTGAGTAATTGAATACACTATTGTATCCCCCAAAATGCATATGATACGAAGCTATTGGTGTCACCAAATACACCTTTTGGTCAACCTTCCTCAAATCAGCCAATAACTCCTCAACCTTATCCAAATCAGATCCCATAGTATCAAAAATATAACTTCCTTGTAAGTTGGAAACACTATAATTAAAGTTTTCATCGTTCAAAGTAACCACTGTGGTGGAAACATTGCCTAAAAACCAGTTTGGCGGCGAGTATGTTCTCCACCAAACCTGAACAAAGTCTTCGGAGGCGTGAGTTCTCATGTGGTCCAACACAGGAACCACACCACCCTGGTGGTAGATCCCCATCAACACACTCATCAAGATGTTGAAGATGTACCATGCGTAGTTCAAGAGGGTAAAGACAGAGGACTTTTCCACACTTTTAAGCTCGTCGCCCTTCTTTCTAAACTTCTTCAAGTCAAAGCAGCAGCACATTAACGGGACAAGCGGCACCAAGAAACGAAGTTCTTGGTGGGGAATAAGTGACAACAACACCAACCCGCTCACAGTGGCCACGAATGGGGTTGTCTTGTAGTAGCTTTCAGAAGGTTTGAAGAAGATGAAGAAGGCCAAACCAGGTCCGAGAATCTGGGGGAGGTTCACGAGGAGATGCGTGTAGAACGGATGGATTCCGTGAAGGGCCAAATTATCGAAACTGGTGTTGTACACTAGATTATTCAATGGTGTCAAGACATACGCAGACCACTCGTTTGGAAGCAGCCCCTTGAACTGGAGGGTGTCTATGACAACGAACCCAATCGAAGGAAGGAGCCCACCAACCACCAACGCAAAAAACTGCACCTTGTGCTGCCAGACGTATACCAATACAAACCATGTGGGACCAACCAAGAACGCAGGGAAGGTGACCCTGTTGAACGTTCCGACTGCCACCACAACACCGAGCCAAAACAAGTGTAATGGTCCTTTTTTCACTAGCGGCCGCAACCCGTCGATGAGCGTCACCCCCACAAGCAAGAGCACAGTCTCAATGCTGTTGGAAAACAAATGCGATTGGTACGTGAGAGTCACGTACGATGTCAGAATGTAGAATATCGCCTTGATCCGCTCCGGCTTGGTGGGCATCAACTTGTACACGCATGCGTCCACAACCAACCACCCAAGAATCGTATTCTGGAGTCGTACAATGTACCAGATTTGAATAGGACTGAGGTCTAACAGAAGCCATTTAATCAAATATAAGATCGGTCCGTAAATAAGATAGAGAGGTCCGAAACTACGTGCTGGTGCATCGGAAGTGAATTCCCATGGAAGGCTGGTATTGAGCCCGAGAATCGTCTTCGCAAGAACTTGTAGGGATTGAAAGTGTTCATCGGGGTGGATGTATGAATCAGATGTTGCAAAAACAAATCGCAATCCAATTGTGAGGAGGTACACCAATCTCCAGTTGATTGTTGGGATCATCGGCGTAGCGAGATGTATGGAAAATTTAATGGGAGTAATAAAAAACCGGTCATTTTGTAACGAGAGTAGCGAGAAATTTTTGAAATTTAATGAGAATTGATGAAAATGGAAAGGAAAATATCGAAAAAGAAAACTCGCAAGATTAGCGACAAACGTATAAAAAATAGCGAGAAAGCTAAAATTCTACAAGAGTACCCTGAACCTAAAAACTTTTGACATGAATATCTTAATTTGAACACTTGCAACAAGAATAGCGAAAATGAGAAATTTTTTAACGTCAATAGTAAATGTCTCGAACTATACTCTTCTCATCTACGCTACTCTCCTATATACCATTTCCTACCAACTAACTCGCTAATTACATATCAACTGAATACTTTAAATCAAGGTTACTAAAATCAAAAAGTGTCAAATGGTCACCGTTGTAAAACGATAAGTTTCGCTTTATTGTTTGTGATCAATACGAAGTTGTATTGGTGACCAATGTTATCACGCCAAACTATTATTAAAGATTCTGCCTGTACTAAAGACATGACATTTCACTAAAGTGTTGATTTTGATGAATTCTGGTCACCTTCTCCTAGTTTACTTTTGGTGATTAACCGTTGATTACATCCGTAAATATGTTATTGTTGGTCTTTTCCTTTGTTCAGCTTTAGACAGAGGTTTTGACCTTTGTGCCAGCCGTGACTAGACGGGCATGCATCAATGAATTGCACCATTTTGGGTTCCGCTTGTACAACAGCTGTTTTCTCTATATTGAGTAGACATGTAACTTTCATAATCATCTCTCATCCACTTGTAACATATTATGTCATTTCATCTTTACTTATGTCTTTTTATGGAATTTTATATTCATGTAATCATTTCTGACAATTCTACGGTCTCCGCATTTCTATTGTTTGACTGATTACTTCTAAATGATAAAGGTACATAATAATAATCATGTTAAGTTTGTGGTAGGTACTTCTAAAACTATATAAGAAGTCGACAAGCCCAAGTTATTCTACATCTACAATGAACCCATCCACTCTCTTTACTATTGCTCTTGCCACTTTTGGCCTTGTTTCCGCTGCTCCTGCTGAACAACACCTCCCAAGCAAGCCAATCAAGGGTATTGCTACCTACTACTACACTGGTGAAAACGCTTGTGGTTGGTCCGACAAGGACACAGACTTCATCGTAGCTGTTCCACAACACACCTTTGACCAAAACAACGTTAACGGTCAATCCGACCAAAACAAGTTGTGTCGTAAGAAGATCCAAGTCACCAGAGGCTCCAAGACCATCACTGTCACCGTCACCGACTCTTGTCCAGGTTGTGCCTACAACCACTTGGACTTGTCTCCTTCGGCTTTCAAGGCTCTTGGTAAGCTTGATGAAGGTGTCATCCCAATCACCTGGAAGTGGTTGTAAGCTTGGTTCAATACTCATTTGACAAAGTTGAGAAATTAGAAGCCTTTTGCAGCAAAATATATGACACAAACATGATTTGTTGTAGAGCATATTCGTTTCCGAAATCCACAACGGGTGAGTACAGCAACTTTGATATGCCTTGCTGTTTGCGTTAACATATGAACTTCGTTCACAATGGTAGTAAGACTGTAAATTCGTGATAATGTAACTTTTACGTCCAAAGTATTAGATTAGGCATGGTAGAAAAGTGTCGCAAGGCCAGCTGAAGCGGAACACCCAATACACAAAGTTCTAAAAACACCACTTCTTTTGTTCCATCTTAAGAGATTCCACGTAGTGCTACTACTACACCTCCCAGTTGGCTATTTTGTGTTCAGCAAAAATTCCAGTCAATCACCACACCGGTGATTTCAAATGGAATACAACTCTACAAGAAAAATTTTGGTTCACACAAGTTTCTGTTTCCTTGGATGAAAAGGGCAAAGTGCTTACCATGATTGGTTCTCCATTGTGCTTTCCAACGTGGATACTTCCCACCTAGTATTGGTATTAATTCTTACAAGAGTTTTCCTTGTTTACTTTTGAGTGACCGAACTCTTTTATGTTGTTGAGCACTACTCTTACGAAAAAGGCTACAAAATTGGACAAAACCAGGTTAATGCAGTTTTCTGTTTTTTTGCCTTATTATTTACCCATCAGCTTTTGATTTGGATGCTCAAGAGTATGAGATTTCTGCTAAGGTGAATCTGAATTTAATCAAAAGACTAAGCACCATAGTTTCATCTCTGAAGGGATAATTTTGAATATTGTTCGTTTCCCTGTGATTCCGAAAGTTATAAGAAAGTAGAATATTACGTTGTGTTCCTTGAATTGTTTGGTTGCCACTTAAAAATAATCAGTAGAGGTTGAGATATAGAATACCGAACAGTAAGAAAACTACGGAGGAATGAAAAGTAGGAACAATTGGAATAATGCAAACTACCTTGGGTTGAAAGTGGTTTTTGTGAATCGGTTTTGAATCTCAATTGAACAATTGAAGGGATCTTTACAATGTCCCAACATGATGGTTGATGCTTTGTATTTACCTTTGATCTTTTTGGAAATTGCTTGCCCTGTTTTCAAAAAAATGAATTCAGCTGTAATCTGTACGGAAATACTTGAAATCCAATTGTTAACTAAAGAACCAACTTCTCTATGCTTATGTAATCTTCTTGGCTGCAAACTTCACAGAAAACATGAAACGGCCAGTTCCGGTTGTTTTCGGGCACGATAAAAACTAATGAGTCGCTTGTGAATATTAACAATTAAACATTGTATTTATTCTAAAAAGTCCTACATATGATTGAATTTATCAAACTGATGAGTAACTCTCTAAAGTAGACTGTAGTATGCAGGTTTTAAAATTAAGCTGAACGGTAATAAGTTGTTTAGTTGATTGATTAATGGGTTTGCTATTGGGTTGGTTATTAGCTTGACTATTTTACTGTTTACTTACATCGTTATTGCTTGTTGTGAAATCGTCATATATTCACGTGACTTCGGTGCTACTCCGGTTGAATACGGTTCGGAGAGGACTCCGTCCGATGCCCACTCGGAACCGAAGAATGGAGCGCTCTGATTGGCCAGCACCATCCCGCCGCAAAATCAATCACAGCAAATGTAGCGTTCTACACAGCACACCACCAGTCCAAGCCATACCACAATCTCCCTATTTCATCCAAATCACCCACATCCAGTCCAACACCCCAAATCACTGGACAAAGCATCCAAACAATCCGATGAGACTGCCGTTTTGTGTGTCGTAATTTCCAGGTTGAGGAAAAAAATGCACCGCCAAAAAAAATTTGATCAAACATCATGCTTAGAACGTTTGTCAAGTCTGCTAGAGCACCTAGATTAGCCAGAACCTACATTGCTGGTACTTTCACTGGACAAAAGGGCGCCAATGGTAAGTACACTGTCACCTTGATTGAAGGTGACGGTATCGGTCCAGAAATTTCTGAAGCTGTCAAGCAAATTTACTCTGCTGCTGATGTTCCTATTGAATGGGAACCAGTTGACGTTACTCCTTTGTTGATTGACGGTAAGACCACCTTGCCACAACCAGCTGTTGACTCTGTCAACAAGAACTTGGTTGCCTTGAAGGGCCCATTGGCTACCCCAGTCGGTAAGGGACACACCTCCATGAACTTGACTTTGAGAAGAACTTTCAACTTGTTCGCCAACGTTCGTCCATGTAAGTCTATTGTCGGTTACAAGACTCCATACGAAAACGTTGACACTGTTTTGATCAGAGAAAACACTGAAGGTGAGTACTCTGGTATCGAACACACCATCGTTCCTGGTGTCGTCCAATCCATTAAGTTGATCACCAAGCCAGCTTCTGAAAAGGTTATCAGATACGCTTTTGAATACGCCAAGAGCATCAACAAGCCTCACGTCTTGGTTGTCCACAAGGCTTCTATCATGAAGTTGTCTGATGGTTTGTTCGTCAACACCGCCAAGGAAGTTGCTAAGGAATACCCAGACGTCAAGCTTGACTTTGAATTGTTGGACAACACTTCTCTTAAGTTGACTGCTGACCCAGCTGACTACAAGAACGTTGTTATGGTTATGCCAAACTTGTACGGTGACATCATGTCCGACTTGTCTTCTGGTTTGATTGGTGGTTTGGGTTTGACTCCTTCCGGTAACATGGGTAACAAGGTTTCTATCTTCGAAGCCGTCCACGGTTCCGCCCCAGATATCGCCGGTAAGGGTTTGGCCAACCCAACCGCTTTGTTGTTGTCTTCTTGTATGATGTTGAGACACATGTCTTTGAACGCTGATGCCGACAAGATTGAAAACGCTGTTTTGAAGACTATTGCTTCTGGTTCTGAAAACAGAACTGGTGACTTGAAGGGTACTGCCACTACCAAGCACTTTACTGAACAAGTTATTTCTAACTTGTAATGCATATAGAGCGTACCTAATAGAGGTTTGTGTAACACATCCCTATGAACACTGTTTACTAAGAGTGTGATTAGTAGGAGTAGATTAGTAGATTCGTAAGGCCCTTTAGGAAGTGGTGTGAAACCATTGGTAAACTCGTTCTGAAGAAGGAAACAAACAATGACGTATTACTCACAATATCAGACAGGATCGTTGATAACATAGTCTAAGCATTTTACGACAGTCTATCTACATTGTGTTTGCATGTAAGTTCTATTCACTATCATCATCAATATGTATACTCATTAATATACATTATCGAGAATCATCAAGAATCATAAGAACACTACACAGTACTCACTTCGTTCGTAGTGTTCGTAGTGTTGGTAGTGTTGGTAATCTTAATCCCCTCCAACCCCTTCACAACCTCTTCGTCTCCCAACTCCTCCAAAATCTTGTTCGTACCCTCAACAATCGCAACATGCTCAACAGCATGCACCTTGTCCTCATACTGCTCTACAGTATCAGTCTTTACCAAGTCAATTTCCTTCACAATAATGGGCTCTCCTCTGTCAACCTCAGCAATCACCTTGTGGATCATCACACCACCCTTGGAGATTTTCCCGTCCTGGCCTGCCTGCCATGCTCTTTCAATAGCATGCGTGCCGTCAAATGCACCAGGTAATGCAGGATGAAGGTTAATGATGGTGATTCCAGCCTCTTCCAATGGAGCCAACACACTCGGGGAAAGAATAAGCATCCATCCAGCACACACAATCAAGTCCGGCTTCACATAACCCTCCACCTTCTTGTCAATCGCACCTTGGATCAACAACTTGGAGAGGTCAGTGTTGAACTTTTCTCTCTTCTCGCTTCTGTTGGCCTTGTCTTCCTTTGGAATTCCCTTGTAGTAGTCCTTCAAGATGTGAGTCTTGCTTGCAATCTTGGCCTTGGCTGCTCTTTCCAAACCAAACGCACTGGCGCTGGATGAAACCACTTGGGTAATCTTTCCTTTGAGCTTTCCTGCTGCTTCAGCATCTATAAGTGCCTGGAGGTTCGAGCCTGACCCGGATATGAGAACAGTGATATTCATTTGACTCTGGAAATTAGCGCTACCCTCTTTTTTATTGCGATGGTTCTTGGAACAAAAATTTAAAAATAATGACTCCTAGGCGGTTCGAACGCCTGCATCTTTACGATAGTAGAACTTGAGTCTACCGCCTTAACCACTCGGCCAAAGAGCCAATTTTGAATTTCTGAAATTGGGGGGCTTTATGAGCGAGCAATGAACTACGACAACGAGAGGTGGAGTGGTGTAGAAGAAGTAAAAATGTAAGTAAGAGTTGGTGAAGAAGAAATAAATATATAAGCAAGCGATTTATACTCCTGAATAGAATTAGACCGACAGTATCAGAGAATACCTGATAGTAATGCATAATTCTTTAACTTTACTATTTGAATGTAGAAATGCTTAAGTATCGGAGTATCATATAATAAATGATTACTTCATCTGAATACTGAGCTAAATACATCTGTTCATACCTTCTTTGTTTCCACGTACATGAACATTTACATACCAAGCTAATAACTTCTACCAAGTTGACAACTTTCAAATAAACATGACGATAAACCTAAAAGTCCCAATATAGTTCGAAAGGATATTAATTCTAAAAACCGAAATACATAGAATGACCGTAAAGCATTTGAATTTAATTATTCTTGAATTCCGATTTACTCATAATTTCACTCTCTAAAGTATAAGTTCTCAACTCCTAATTCTATGTTTCTGGTAATTTTATAAAAGTTATCCAAATTTTTTATGAAGATATATTAGAAGACAATGTTGATTGATTACGATAAAATCATTTAAAAACTTATATATTTAGTGGACCTGTAAACTTGTGGCCTCCAGACTCACAACTCACTTCGTTAGTTCTTCTTTGTTCCTTATTCCTTGTTGTTTATTCCTTTAGTAATTTTTCCAAAAAATCTTTAAATAGTTGCAAATTATCGCGATCTTGAATCATCTACAAAACTACTATAAATTCTCCTCTCTTGATCCTCCTCCTTCTTTCTCTTCAATACCAAACCTACACATATATGAATAACCATTAACTCATCAACACTATTAACGCCCCCATCTTTCTCTGCTGAATTTTCTAAAGTAAACTCATAGTCAACAGATTTGCGGAGCGAACCAACGACAACAGCACCCGCAGGCGGACACTAAAGTGGGCGGACCACGAAAGTAGTGGGTGGTTACCAGCTAACTTATCGGTGGTACGGTCCCAGCTTTCCACCAAAGTATAGCCTGAATCCTTGCCCATCTTATATAGTGTATACGGCGTAGAAGACGAGCTGTTTTTCACCCAGCGGTAAACAGTCCGGTTCACCTCGTAGTCTACAACAGGCATGA
Source organism: [Candida] smagusa (assembly GCA_030566775.1). Lineage (NCBI taxonomy): Eukaryota > Fungi > Ascomycota > Pichiomycetes > Serinales > Debaryomycetaceae > Kodamaea > [Candida] smagusa. The sequence continues at coordinate 447,631 of JAKUAW010000002.1, read as the reverse complement.
TATGGTGGTCAAACACAATTACCTTCAGATCGGAAAATTCGACCTTGTACGTGGAGTAATTGATACCAGACGTTTTGGTAATTTTACAAAGCTTCTGCAAGTTCTTATACTCGTCAAACATGCCGTTGGTCACAGTGTAATTGTCAACAGTGATACCAGAGTTATGGTATATTGCTTTTAGAAGTGGAATGCCCTGGCCCTGCTGATGAAACGAGTGTGCTGTTTCTAAGAGCAGAGGGCTACCACCAAAAAACGCTTTATACAATTGTAAACTATCTTTAGAAGGAAAGAGGGTAGTTTTGGGACCGGCCACCACTAAAGGAAAGGTTAGTTGATAAGGGGGGCAATTCATTTTAAAGTCACAAAACCATTACAATGCTTATTATATTAGTTTAATTAAAGAGATATCAGTTTAATTGAATAGATATCAGTTTGATTGAATAGATATCAGTTTAATTAAAGATTTTGTTAGTTTAATTAGAGACTACATCAGCTCAATTAGATATCTTACAATCTCAATTAATTCATCTTGATGGCTTTTTTGACAGTTCATTTTTTCATGCTTCATTTATCTCACCTTGGATCATTGAAACATTAAATATTACAATTCTTTCTAGTTTCTACTTAATTATGTACTTCTAGACCCCCTTACTAATTCTTATCTAAGAATGGTCATTAATTTAATATATCTTTATGAAGGCAAATTCTCCATCAAGTAGTCGTGTAGATGCTCATCTCTGCTCATTCTATTGGCCAGATCAATGCACGTTCCACCAATTCCGGGTAACGTTTTTTCTTCCATCGCATTACGTAATACAATCAAATCCCCTCCGGGAAAATTTTTTATAAAGGGAAGAAAAATTTTTCTATCTCTTTTTTTTCAGGGTAAAAGCTACACTCGAATTTAATACATTATGGGTATGTAAAAGGAATAGCAAGAAGGGGGAATCGGACGAATAGGGGACACAGGAGCATGGATAGCTTAACCATATGCTTTTTTGGAACCAATTCGATGAGCTTCCTGATTGATGAAAAATTTTTCCAGGTCATTACTAACATCAAATAGTTGCTTTCACTATTGAACAGATCCGTGAATTGATGGACAAGGTTACGAACGTTCGTAACATGTCCGTCATTGCCCACGTCGATCACGGTAAGTCCACTTTGACCGATTCTTTGGTTCAAAGAGCTGGTATTATTTCTGCTGCCAAGGCTGGTGAAGCTAGATTCACTGATACCAGAAAGGATGAACAAGAAAGAGGTATTACTATCAAGTCTACCGCTATTTCTTTGTTTGCCTCCATGGGTGACGATGATGTCAAGGAAATCAAGCAAAAGACTGTTGGTAACTCTTTCTTGATTAACTTGATTGACTCCCCAGGTCACGTTGACTTCTCCTCTGAAGTTACCGCTGCTTTGCGTGTTACCGATGGTGCTTTGGTTGTCGTTGATGCTATTGAAGGTGTCTGTGTCCAAACCGAAACCGTCTTGAGACAATCTTTGGGTGAAAGAATTAAGCCAGTTGTCATCATTAACAAGGTTGACAGAGCTTTGTTGGAATTGCAAGTCACCAAGGAAGACTTGTACCAAACCTTTGCTAGAACCATCGAATCCGTTAACGTTATCATTGCCACCTACGTTGACCCAGCTATCGGTGACTCCCAAGTTTACCCAGAAAAGGGTACCGTTGCTTTCGGTTCCGGTTTGCACGGTTGGGCTTTCACTGTCCGTCAATTTGCTACTAGATACTCCAAGAAGTTTGGTGTTGACAGAGTCAAGATGATGGAAAGATTGTGGGGTGACTCTTACTTCAACCCAAAGACTAAGAAGTGGACTAACAAGGACAAGGACGCTGATGGAAAGACTTTGGAAAGAGCTTTCAACATGTTCGTCTTGGACCCAATCTTCAGATTGTTCTCTTCTATCATGAACTTCAAGAAGGATGAAATCCCAGCTTTGTTGGAAAAGTTGGAAATCGTCTTGAAGGGTGAAGAAAAGGAATTGGAAGGTAAGGCTTTGTTGAAGGTTGTCATGAGAAAGTTCTTGCCAGCTGCCGATGCTTTGTTGGAAATGATTGTTATCCACTTGCCATCCCCAGTCACTGCCCAAAACTACAGAGCTGAAACTTTGTACGAAGGTCCAGCTGACGATGTCCACTGTCTTGCCATCAAGAACTGTGACCCAACCGCTGACTTGATGTTGTACGTCTCCAAGATGGTCCCAACCTCCGACAAGGGTCGTTTCTACGCTTTCGGTAGAGTTTTCGCCGGTACCGTCAAGTCCGGTCAAAAGGTTAGAATTCAAGGTCCTAACTACGTTGTTGGTAAGAAGGATGACTTGTTCTTGAAGTCTGTTCAAAGAACCGTCTTGATGATGGGTAGATTCGTCGAAGCTATCGATGACTGTCCAGCTGGTAACATTGTTGGTTTGGTTGGTATTGATCAATTCTTGTTGAAGTCTGGTACCATTACCACCTCTGAAACCGCCCACAACATGAAGGTTATGAAGTTCTCTGTCTCCCCTGTTGTCCAAGTTGCCGTCGAAGTTAAGAACGCTAACGACTTGCCAAAGTTGGTTGAAGGTTTGAAGAGATTGTCCAAGTCTGACCCATGTGTCTTGACCACCATGTCCGAATCTGGTGAACACATTGTTGCCGGTACCGGTGAATTGCACTTGGAAATTTGTCTTAACGATTTGCAAAATGACCACGCTGGTGTCCCATTGAAGATCTCCCCACCTGTTGTCTCTTACAGAGAAACCGTTGAAGCTGAATCTTCTATGACCGCTTTGTCTAAGTCTCCAAACAAGCATAACAGAATCTACGTTAAGGCTGAACCATTGACCGAAGAAGTCTCTTTGGACATTGAAGCCGGTGTTGTCAACCCTAAGGATGATTTCAAGGCTAGAGCCAGAATCTTGGCTGACAAGCACGAGTGGGACGTCTCTGACGCCAGAAAGATCTGGTGTTTCGGTCCAGACGGTTCCGGTCCAAACGTTGTTGTTGACCAAACCAAGGCTGTTCAATACTTGAACGAAATCAAGGACTCTGTCGTTGCTGCTTTCCAATGGGCTACCAAGGAAGGTCCTATCTTTGGTGAAAACGTCAGATCCCTCAGAGTTAACATCTTGGATGTTACTTTGCACACTGATGCTATCCACAGAGGTGGTGGTCAAATCATCCCAACCATGAGAAGAGCTACCTACGCTTCTATGTTGTTGGCTCAACCAGGTATCCAAGAACCAGTTTTCTTGGTTGAAATCCAATGTCCAGAAAACGCTATTGGTGGTATCTACTCTGTCTTGAACAAGAAGAGAGGTCAAGTTGTCTCTGAAGAACAAAGACCAGGTACTCCATTGTTCACCGTCAAGGCTTACTTGCCAGTTAACGAATCCTTCGGTTTCACTGGTGAATTGAGACAAGCTACTGGTGGTCAAGCTTTCCCACAAATGATCTTTGACCATTGGTCTATCTTGTCTGGTGACGTCACTGACCCTAACACCAAGCCAGGTTTGATTGTCAAGGAGAAGAGAGAAAAGAGAGGTTTGAAGGCTGAAGTTCCAGGTTACGAAGAATACTACGACAAGTTGTAAGTGGTCTGATCTTTAGTTAAGTTTTGTTTCCATTAATAAAAATATATATTATTTGATTGTAGTGGTTGTTATACCGTCTTTGTGTGATATATTTGCACATTAAGCGCATAAGCCATGTCATGATGAGATTCCTATTTAAGTAATGTATTTAAAAGAGATCTTCTCATCATGTTAATCTAATATGACAGTGTCATTTCTAATATCTTCTTATTATTGCTATTCCAGTATATTCATTAGTCCTTCTTGTTATTGTGCATATTCAACTTCTTTAAATATAAATCTTTCTATTTAGCTTTTGGCACAGCCACTCGAGATGGAAAATTGCATCTATAAATCAAACTTATACAACGGCATACCCGCATTATAGTTCAAAATCAGCAGAGTAAGATTTAACTTAGTTAATCCATCTTCCAATTCCACTATTAATTCCATGATGTTTTTGTGACCCAAGTAATAAAACAAGTATATAAATGACCAAAAGAATGAAAATTTATATATTAATGTATTCACCGATCTTATACTACTATGGTCTGTGTACTATAACCAGTTTGATAACTATATATCATATATTTCAATACAGAAATGAACAAAGCTTGGTATTAATAGCTGCTAACATCTGGTGCATAACATTAATATACTACATGCCTTTCATTTTTTTTATAGACAACCTGAATGTGATGGCCAAAGACATAAATATGATTGGCGTTATTGCGGGGTCGATCGCAACTTTAAGAGAGTTGGCATGGGCCTTAGACACAGATTCTGAAGTGCATAGTGATATGGAAAAAGGTGAAAAACATGAAAAAAGTGAATGCTGGGGTACAAAGCTTGACACTTGCAATGGAAGAATAGACCGAACGGTTATTAGCGTGTTCTTAATCTGTCTTACGGGAATAATAATGATCGGCGGTTATTCCGAATCAGGTGCTGTAGTTTTTGAAAAAGAAACGACCAAGATTAGTAGCACACAGATTTTGTTCTCAGCATTGGTATCATATGTAACAGAGAGCATCAGAAACTGCACGCGGGGGTTTAAAAGATTAACTAGCCATTTTCTTTCCATATACACGTGTTTCATGGTTTTTTCGCTTATAGTTACCATGATAGTGGCAAATGAGGTTCTCGTTCAGGTTCTGCAAGAAAAACATGGTTGGATTCAAGATGTATTGACTATGATTTTCGATGATCCGTCAGAGAAAACTGATTGGATCTACAAAAGTGCTATCAATAGCTGTTACGTCATGGCACTGTTCGGATTCAGTGTGTTGCCGTTTATAAATTAGAGAAGGTTGATCTGCGATCAGAGTTGTTACGTAATGCTCTGATTCAGTGTCTTGCCTTTAATTAATAGATATCCAGGAGGGAAACACCTACTCAATTAGGAATGTAGTTGAATGCCCAGAAGGCCTCGCGGGAAATTTCACCTTTTTGGGAAAAGACCCTTATCGTAGATAATAGTTTGCAGTCAGTATAAAACAGCAACCAATCCAATTCTACAGAGACCAAGATGCACAGATTACAGCAATTGGCCTTACAGGCCACCTCGTCGATAGCCCCTCCTCCAGCCCCGCAGCACCCATTGGATCCCTTGTCAGCCTTGGAGATCCAAGCGGTTGCAAAACTCATAAAGGGAGAGATTGGAAAGCCGTTAAACTTTAATACAGTTACTCTCCGGGAACCTATCAAACGGGCATATTACGATTGGAAGGAAAAGAATGGCCCTGTCCCCCCTCGTCTTGCGTACGTGGTTGTGATTGAAGACGGCCAATCAGGCTTGACAGAAGGTGTCGTTGACATTTCCAACTTGCGGATCATTTCCTTAACGAAGGTTGATGGTGTTCAACCTATCTTAACTCCTCATGATTTACAGGTCACTGAGGACATTGTTAGAAGGGACCCCGAAGTTATCAAGCAGTGTGAGATCAGTGGTGTTCCTGCCAGTGAAATGCACAATGTGTACTGTGATGCATGGACCATTGGTTATGATGAAAGATGGGGTGCACTGAGAAGATTACAACAGGCATTGATGTATTGGAGATCCAATGAAGATGACTCGCACTACTCTCATCCTTTGGACTTTTGTCCTATTGTCGATATGAACTTGGGTAAGGTGATCACTATCGATATTCCTCTCAAGAGAAGAAAGGTATCCAAGCACAAGCACGCTAATTTCCATCACGACCACATTAAGGACAAATTTGGAACCCCAGAAAACCCAAGTGGTTTCAGACAAGATGATACACCATACAATGTCACTCAACCTAACGGTGTTTCTTTTAAAATGGATGGTAATGTCATTTCCTGGTCTAATTTCAAGCTCCACATTGGTTTTAACTACAGAGAAGGTATTGTTTTGAGTGATATCACCTACAATGACCATGGTAAAGTCAGACCAATGTTCCACAGAATCTCCTTGTGTGAGATGATTGTTCCTTACGGGTCGCCTGACTTTCCCCACCAAAGAAAACACGCTCTTGACATTGGTGAGTATGGTGCTGGTAACTGTACAAACCCATTGGCTCTTGGATGTGACTGCAAGGGTGTGATCCACTACTTGGATGCCTTTTTCCCTACCGCCGATGGGGACTCCTTGACCATCAAGAATGCAGTGTGTATTCACGAGGAAGATGACGGCTTGTTATTCAAGCATTCTGACTTTAGAGACGACTTCCAGACTACTGTAGTGACCAGAGGTAAGAAATTGATCATTTCTCAAATCTTCACGGCTGCAAATTATGAATACTGTTTGTACTGGATCTTCAGACAGGACGGAACCATCAAGTTAGAGGTTAGATTGACGGGTATCTTGAACACATTTATCTGTGCTGAGGACGAGGACGTAGGTCCATGGGGTACACAAGTCTACCCTATGGTGAATGCTCACAACCACCAGCATATATTTTCTTTAAGAATTCACCCTAGAATTGACGGTGATGGCAACTCGGCCGCCACCTCAGACGCAAAACCTTCTCCACATCCTTTTGGTTCTCAACAGAACATGTACGGTAATGCTTTCTACAGTGAGAAAACCACTTTCAAAACGGTATCCGATTCTATCACAAACTTTGAGTCTGCTACCGCAAGAACTTGGGACATTTTCAACCCACTGCTGATCAACCCTTACTCGGGTAAGCCTGCTACCTACAAATTGGTTTCTACTTACTGTTCCCCATTGTTGGCAAAGGAGGGTTCCTTGGTGCACAAGCGTGCTCCATGGGCTTCCAGCACCACTCAAGTGATTCCTTATGTTGATGAAGACCATGGTTACGGTAGACTCTATCCTTCTGGTGATCATGTTGCACAATGGAGTGGTGATGGTGCTCGTGGTATGAGAAAATGGATAGGAAACGGTGATGATCCTGTCGACAACACCGACATTGTCTTTTTCCACACCTTTGGTATTACCCATTTCCCTGCACCAGAAGACTTCCCAGTCATGCCTACCGAAATCTTTGACTTGATGTTGAGACCAAGGAATATCTTTGTTGAAAATCCAGTTTTGGATGTCAAGCCTTCTTATGCAAAGAAGACTAGTGAGGTTAAGGCTGGAACTGTTGGTGTTGATTCTTGTACACTTAATGTTGACAAGACCTCTAGATTAGCTTTTAATGATGCTTCTGCTTCATGTTGTGGAAGTAAGTAATATTTAGTTTAATGGAGATGTGAGTAGATTATTTAAATTGATGTATGAGGGTAAGAATTATTTAGATGAGCATAGAATAAAATGATAAGAATAATTGGAGGTGAACTGATCATTATAAGGCTGTTTATTGCATAATATCCCTGAGAAACTTCTAACAGTAATTATCAAGTGCATATAAACAAAATAGAGAAATATTCAATTTTTAGTTTTAAATGTCTTATTATCTTCGTAATCGTGAAAAATGTCATTTTTCGAATCATTTTTTTTGCAGCAAAAACTCATCGCAACATGAAGTACATCATCGAACACATGGAAGAAGGTTTCTCTGAGTGGGTTATCTTGGAATACTCACAAATCATCAGGGACATTGGTAAGGAAAACCTCTTTTTGACCTCTTTACCTGCTGGAACCACCGAAAAGGATATTCCAGAACGTTTGGTGAAGTTGGGCTTACAATGGACCACCACTGAGTGTGTCAACCTTGAGGAAAACATGGACAAGACCAGGATCTGTCTTTTGGACCCAGCCGCTGAAACCGACTTGGTTCCAGAAGATAACGCCCAGTTCGACTACTTTGTGTTTGGTGGTATCTTAGGTCAACACCCAAGAATCGACAGAACCGGTATTTTGAGAAGAAAGTACGGACTTGCTGGTAGAAGATTGGGTGAGTTGCAAATGACCACCGACACTGCTGTGCGGGCCACCCAGCGTATTGTGGCTGACCAAATCAAGTTTGAGGATATCAAATTCTTGGACTACCCAGAAATTAGATACAACAAGCACGAAGCTACTGAGATGCCTTTCAGATACATCTTGGATGAAAATGATGAGCCTATTTTGCCAGAAGGTATGTTGAAGTTGATCGAGAAGGATTCCGAGCAGAGTATTGATGACTTGTTGATGGAATAGAAATGAGATAATAGAATATTAAAATGTAGATTAAGGGAAATGAGGTATAACTACGTAATGTCAATTAGTAATGACAGATTCAACTTTTTCGATTGTTCGTTACTAGTACAATGTAACCTCCTTTGATTCCACCCTCTCCTTTGAAAGAACCTCTCTCATAATAAAACCAGCAGTGTCCTTATCTTCAAAATAACTAATATGCGCACTCATAGCACTAACCAAGGAAATATCAAACATACCCATTGGTAACGAATAGTCCACACGGCCAGTCTTATTAAGGGCAGTCAACTTCTTCAACAGATCCTTTTCCAAGTCAGCCTTTTCTACTTCCACCAGTGGCTTATTGGCCTTTTCTGTCCAGGAAAGACTTCGAATGATGTCGCCCAAAGCGTTTTCGCTTTTAATCTTTTCGTCAATGCTCATGTTAGGCTCCTCTTTGGAAGAAAACCAGCTTGAGGCCTTGGAGAGTTTTTCGGAAATTTCTCCACTCAAATTGGTCAATTCTTTAATATGCGAGTTTATTGATTTAGTTGCAAATGGAACGTTTTCGGGCTTAAACAGACTGAATTTCGGAGAAACAAGAGGCTCCATGCGGTAACCCACAGGGTCACATGGATGGAAGATATTATACAAGTTCTTACACTTGGGTGAAGCTACTTGTGCGGTTGAAGATGGTTCAAAACTTTCCCCTGCAAGGGATCTCGCTATAATATTTTTTTGCTGCAACAACTTGAAAGCCCCAACGGGAGATCCCACACAAAAGAGGTTTTCCACAGGAAAATCAAGCAGTATCTCATCCTTTTCCGTACCCTGCTGACTAAGGATGTCAAAAACTATTGCCGAACCGAGGGAATGGCCCATAACATGGATTTTCCCGTTGAAGTCTGGATTTCTCTTCATGTAGAGGTTATACACATTGTTTAACTCGGTTGCTACCGCTCGAAATAATTGCGTCATGTAAACAGGTTCGTAGTAAAGCAAAACATCCAACACTACCTCTCCAAGTATATTTCTCAATGGCTTAACACCATCCACGTTGATCTGGGCCAACGAAGGCAACCGGAGGTCGCCTTGTTCTGTGTACTGCTCAAACGGCTTGGAAGGGTGGAAGTCAATCATGTGCCGCCACGAAATCGGAAGCACCTGGATGTTATTGTTGTCGTTCTTGTTGTTGAGTTTTCGTAAACTCGAGTTTTCTTGGTAAACCTTGTTCATTGTGCTTCTAAGCACATTAATGGAATGTGTGAAATTGACCGTCTCGTACTTGGGTCCCAATATCTGACCTATTCCATGTACACACAAGACCAAATGGTCAATTTTTCTCTCTTCCTGTTCCTCAACAACCACTTCCTCTTCTTTGGGCTCCGTCAGAAGAATATCGATCACACTGGGAATCGAGTCGATCACATTTGGAATCGAAAGCCCCAGTGCCTTTTGATACCCACGCTGGATGTGTTGTACAGAGAGTAACGAGCTATTTGGCCCAAACTTCCTGATCACCCCGAGTTGGAACGTACTCATCCACAGTGGGAAAATGCTTGCCTGGTTATTATTAAAGTAGAGAAGTAATGTACCGTCACCCAAATCTACCACATCCTCTTCCGTCTCCACCTCAATTTTGTCTTCCGTCTTCTCTTTCTTATTGAACTTGCTAATAATGTCGTTCGTTATGGTTCCAGGTTTCTTCAGATCAAACTTGTATGGCTTGATTTCTTGGTATCCAGCTTCAATCTTGTCTGTAAGCTCCGCATCCAACGGAATTCCATCATGAAACCAGACCCCACGCCGGACTTCAAACGTGGGTCCTTTCCAGTAGACCGGTCCCAACTCCATTTTGTTTAAACTGACTTCGTAGAGTTTATCTTCGTTCACCTCCACATCCTGTTTGTGGCCAGTAAACGAGTCTTCCAATCGTTGGTTGTCATTATCTCCAAATGCCACGAATTTCTTTGGTGTATCTGCCTTAGTGTATCCATACCATTCGGGCTTGGTGTTGGGAATATCCGTAGCATAAAACCACTTACCATTGACCTTAGGAACCTGTGTTAGATACCGAATGAATCGAATGGTCTTCATAGCAATGTTGATTTCTCAATCACGTGGAAATCGCCCGATTCGTCCATTGTCTGATTTCGAGTTATTATAGAGGCTTATCAAGTGAATACTTTAAAAATGAGCCATATCAGTTTGAACAATCTTGGTTCATTAACGATTTAGGTGTAGATTCAAGAGGAAATGGCACAGTTTAGAAATATGTCAAACTCCCGGACTTAATTTTATAACCGAAGACCGAACTCGAGTCTTAACAATAGAACTATAACAATAAAATGTCACAGAAATAGCGACAAACTGATAAGGTAATCGAATTATAGGATAAGAAGTAGGCGCAGTGATAGCCATGGAATATATTCTAAGAAAATATGGCCGTTTTAGGTAATTCTCCGGTATGAAGTGATCATTTATTCACTAAACGGCTGAGATCAGCACATCATAGGGTCTCAATTCTTATCAAATCAGTCTGGACTCAGACATTTCTTAGTAATGAATTCAATAAATATGCAAAAAAGGTAATTTTTGATACTAATGAACCCCACTTCAAATATACGGCTGAGATCAGTCGTGTATAGGGTCCCACAACAAACAGCATAGCCTTCCGGGGCCTAGATGGTTTCATTAGTAATGGCATGGTGAGTAATAGCCAACCGTGTAGTTTTGCGCATTATCTTTTCCATCAATTACGCATCTGATATATTTTTTTAATTGACAAAGCCGGATATCTCGCCTCATAATAGAGCAATTATCGACTTAATTTTCCTCTAACAATAATTAATGCACATGAATGTACGATTCTCGGTTTTTGCGGGAAGTCAATTGAGCTTAGTACGATCAACTTCTGTTCTGGGGAACGAAATGCCGGTACATTGTCGTACAAAGAGGTGTGGCTGATCTTTTCTGACAACGTTTACAAATGTGTATTTAAAGATCATGAGTCCTTTTTTGGTTGATTATCGGGTAGGTGATTGATTTGTGAAGGCTATGAATAATGGGGTATTTTAAGTGATACAAATTTAAAAAAAATCAAACGGACTCCATTTAAGTTTCGTATAAGTAATTTTATAATTTACTGATGAAATTGATTACGATTATCAGATCCCGGAATTGAATTATTTACTTGCGCAAAGTCGAAATTGAAATGTAAAACCAAGTTTAAGATGTAAAAAATCAGTATCATTTGGTCCCCACCGAGCGAAATTAAAGGATGACAACATTGTGCACGTTCTAAATATTGTAGATCCTAACAATCCGCAGTAGATTGTGACCAAATCTTGTTAATTCATTATCGGTCTGTCGGTCACAAAAGCGAGTTCCGAGATCTGATAAAATTTTTCCAACACTACATAAAGATGCAAAAATCCATAGAAAAGCATCAGTATGGTTCATTTAACTACATTACTAGGTGCTCTTCTCTTCACAGGAGCTGCATTAGCAGATTCTGATGATGTCACATACTTATACAAGTATGATGATTTTGCTGTTAACGCATGCCAAACGTTGCTTAACAAAAGAGTGACTTATTTCAATGCAACTAAAGATAAAGTCAAGTATTGTAATGTTAAGAACCAACCGGCGTTAGGCGCCATGGCGCATTGTATCGAAGAAATTCCTTACAAACGGGCTCGTATAAATTTCTTGGACAGCTGCAAAAAGTTCAACTTAACCGAGGATGCCTATTTGAAGGCCTTCGACAATGCCACCAAATTCTTGACCAACCAGACCGCAGACCCAAACTTTTCATTGAAGAAAATCTACAACAAGCCTATTAAGTTAGGTGATAAATTGGTTGTTGGTGCTTGGAAGTCCGAGGTTGGAAGACTAATGAACTACAACTATTCGACATTTTTTGGATTTGCATTGATTAGTTATTGGTTCGTTGTTATTATTTTTGCTGGTATCGTCAATTTGACTTACTTTATTGCCCCAGACATCATCAAGCTGTTGAATGGTAAGGTTGTTAATGCATACAGAAAAAACGTGACATTGTCTCCATTGGGTGCAAAATCTCACGCCCATTTAATCAAAGTGTTCAAACTTTTCAGAACCGTTTTGCCCACAAGATTGGAAAGTATTTTGATTGGAGGATACTTGGTCTTGGTCATTGCTTTCTCTTGTTCTCACTACTCTCATGATACCCCAAATCTTTACTGGCCAAACGACAAACAAGGTGAAATGGCTGCAAAGGTTCACGTCAGAACTGCCATCTTAGCCTTATTTGTTATCCCACAAATGATTCTTTTTTCTGGAAGGAATAATTTTTTGCTTTGGGTCTCTGGTTGGTCATACTCTAGATTTATCACCTTCCACAAGTGGATGAGTCGTATTGCATTTTTACTTATTGTTTCCCATGCTGTTGCTGTCACCTACAACGGTTTAGCTGTTGGAAAGTACCACTTCAGAAACAAGCAAACTTACGTTCACTGGGCTTACGCTGCCATTGCAGCCATTTCCATTTTGATGGTTCAATCCCACGTCAGAAGAAGAAACTACGAAATCTTTTTAATTTTCCATTTCCTTTTAGCGTTTGTTTTCATTCTTGCCGGATGGAAGCACAGTTCTCAAGATGGTTACCAACCTTGGTTCTACGCTGCCGCTGCTGTCTGGGCATTTGACAGAGTAGTCAGATTGGTCAGATTATTCCTCTTTGGTGTCAAGACCGCGACAGTAGAATTGGTTACAAGTGAGCACTTAAAGGTGGTTATTCAAAAGCCAAGATGGTTTAAGGTCTTCCCAGGTGCTAATGCTTACATTCATTTCTTCAGACCTAGTATGTTCTGGCAATCACACCCATTTACTATTGTTGAAACTGACTCTGACACCTTTACTGTATTTGTCAAGGTTAAGGGTGGTGTCACCCACGGTTTATACCAATATTTGTCCAAGCAACCAGACCACAAGGCTCAAATTAAGGTTTCTGTCGAAGGTCCATATGGCTACCCTTCGTCCATCAACAGATTCGAAAACATTTCTTTGTTCGCAAGTGGCACCGGTATTAGTGGTTTATTCGCTCAAGCTTTGGATATCAGCAAGCGCATGAATAAGCAATCCATCAAACTTTACTGGATTGTTCAAAACTACAAGTCTGTCGAATGGTTTGTCGAAGAATTTGATAAATTGGCCGGTACTCAAGTCCAGATCATAGTATATGTTACCAAACCAGTGGTGGAAGAAAAGAAGGGCGATGATTCTCTGATCCAATCTGTGAAAGACAGATTGGCATACGTTGATTTCAGAGAAGGTAGACCTCCAATTGAAGCAGTCATTGCTGAGGACATTTCCACCTCCACTGGTCATATTGCATTCATGAGTTGTGGTCACACTGGCATGGTTGATGATGTTAGATATGCTGTTCGTTCCAACTTGGACAAGACCAGTTATAGAGTAGAGTTATTTGAAGAATTACAAGCATATTAGAATTTTTCTTCAATTTAATGATTAATAAATGATTAATGTATGATATTGTAGATGAATTAATTCATAATTATGACATACTGAAATTCATGTTTGCTTATGCAAGACTAATTCAAAGATCGCTCATGGTAATGAAAATTTACTCATAATAATCACTAATGAAATTGCATAATTCACTCATTACAATTATTGATTTTGGAAAATACTGATATTGAAAACATTATGATGCGCTATTATTGGATTATCGCTAACTCATAAAGTCTATCATTTATTCATAATTTAGAAGAGGAAGTATAAACAGTCATTAGAATGCATATTTAATAGAAGTTATCAAACACAATAAACACTACTCATTTCGTTCGTAGTGTATTGTTTATGTCAACCCACCAACAGGCAAAGTAAAATTCCCACTAGGCCACAACAAAACAGCAGCATTCGTAAAATCACTGTAAAGATCAGTATTTGGAATTTTCCTACCCAAACGCAAATACAAAGGAACATTTTCATTACCCTTCAATGCCAACAGAATTAAATCACCCAACTCCTTCAGACCCTCAATCAAAGACTTCACATTCAAAGAGTGAATTTGATCAGCAACATAATACTCCAAATCGTTAATCAAAAGAGAAATCGCCAGGTACTTTGAGTACATTCTTTCTTGAGTGGCAGAAAGAGTCGAAAGAGCTTCCCAGGTCAACAAGCCCAGAACCGGGTTATAGTCTAGCATGGTTGGAGGGAAAACCACACCCTGAGGATCATCTCTACGCAACAGCACGGCAGTCTCGACAATAGAAGCCAAACCCCATCTCAGGGCACCCGAAAGAAACAATCCAAGTAAAATACCCTGGAAAAGTAACGCTGTAGAACCACGAGTCAGACATCCAGGAATGAGAATCAAGGCCAATATATAGTGATGCACACGCAAAGTCAAACCTGGAAGTTGGGAAAGAAGAAACAACACACCAGCAAACGAAAGGTAAAGAACAAGGTACTTTTGGAACTTGCCTGCACGCCAAACCTTGTAACCTTGGATCACGGCACATGTAACAATCAAAACGACTATCCCTAAAACTGCAAACAAGGAGCCTGGTTGTGCTTTAATATCGTTAATGGTCAAACGATCGGTAGGTAACCGGTCAAATGTGATGTTATTCAACACACCCAACCAGAAAAGCGGGTACCAAAGAAGCACACGGCCAACTGGGGTACCGGCACCAGAATTCCGCAGACCCAAAGTGACCTTGGACGAAGAATGCCAGACCACATACATAATGAAGCAACTAGGAAGGAATCGTTCAAAGCAGAGAGAGAGGAGTGAAGCAAACTCCAGCGGGTCTGCAGCGTTGATGGTCTGGGGTGGATCAGTAGCAAGACCCACTGTCCAGAACCCAGCCACGGCAGCGGTCCAGAACGCTACCGCACCACTACCCAAATACACCACTGGTGCGCCAAGCACAATATTGGTCACCAACACCACCAAGCGTGGATCTCTGCATTGAACGAACTCATGGCCCAACTTCTTGAAGTAGTATGAATACTTGAAGAACGAGTTGAATGATAGCGACAGGTCTGTCCCGTAGTGTCCTCCTGCACTTTCAAACACCGCCTGGGGGCCCGAACTATACAGCACTCGCGCACACCCTCCCCAGAAGGGCGACACGATCCCAGCCTGCACTGCTGCCGCGCACGCATACGAGTCGGCACGGTAGGGGCCTGTCAAGCCATTCTCCTGCTGTCCCCCACCGCCTACTACAAACGACCGATACTTGACTCTCTCTCCTCCCATGGGAATGAGTGAATACGTCCACGAACTGTCGCAGAGAGCAGGACAACGAAAAACAATCTCCTTGTCTTGCGCAACACCACAATGCTCACCCGCCAACCCGCAATCACCGTTTTTCCCCCTCCAATTGATTTGTCCAGTGCACGAAAGCGACATGGCTTGAAGCAGCAGATCTGTCTTAAGTGTAGGCGCAATCCGATAGTATGGAATCAAGATTTCGTAGAACAACCCAAACCAAAGCGCGTAGTAAAACACCAAGAGTGCTACTCTATACCTCCTAGCGTAGTTTCTGCGGAACTCGTGTGGAAATGATTCCACCCTGGGAACCTTGTTGATGAACACATTCGGTGCTTCATCTTCGGGGAACTCAGGTCCCCACCATACTCTCTGGAAAAACCGCACCACCGCATTGTGCGAGTACGTGCGATCAAGGAACACGGACGACGGTGTAGAGTGAACTACAGCAACGTCGTTGTCGAGTTCCTGGTATGATGTCATTTTCGATCTGTTTTTTAGTTGATTTGAGATTTAGATGGATCGGGGCTGTGGGGATGGGGTGAATACGGATTTCTTGTTTATTGTGTGCGAAGGCTCTGAAATGAAATTAGAGTGTGTTTATTAAGTGTAGATTAGGTTCTTGTGTTTAAATAATTCGTTATACTGTTTAGTTATTATGTTTAGAATACTTCGTAATTATGTTAAGAATAATTCGTTAGTCATGTTTAAAAGGAAATTTTATTAAATATAGAATGTGATTGTTTAAAGGATAGATGTCATAAATTATATAAAGAAGATTAATTATAATGTTACATCTTGTGTTATGTTTCAAGAAACATACTTGAACAATGCTTTCGTGCTTTTTAGGCTTTCACAAGCAGCGGAAATTGATTGAATTATTGTTTGACATCTCAAATCCTCTCAATTTCAGACCCACTTATGGATGTAAAAAGGTCCTGATTTTGTTATTAGACAAGATGAGGGTCTTTAGAGAGAGAAGGCGACTGGCGACGCTTTCACGAATTCTCCTGTCAAAAAGATCTAAATATTTTCGATAGATGAAGGAATAGATTGAAAAACTCTTTTAAAACTAGGCTCAGACTCTAAAGAGGTAGAATACGATAAGATATTGGATAATATGCGAAGAGGATGGTTCAACAGGTTACCATAAAACTGACCTTACTCAATTCTCAAATAATCTGAGCGCATTCTCTTTGTATACTTGAATGAAACCCTCAAAAGTGTTACCTTGCGAAGCGAAGATGGGACAAAACATTTTCTTGAGTACTGAACGAAGTAAAGAGGTACCAAATGTTTCAACTCGTGTAAGTTACTCACTTGCCAGGCTGAAAGATTGCTTTCCAGTAGGTCCAAAAAAACCAAGGACTTGGGCCACTTGAAGTTCTACAATGACTCTATGGGGGAAGAAAATACTTTAATCCTTTTCACCAGGTCAGGGAGATCAAATGTGTATTAAATTAACATATGCTGAACACTCAAATGTGTAAGAGTAGACGGAAGATCGATATCAGCGTAATTACTGCAGGATGACATGCTAAATGACTTAAAGTCTGGAAGATTAACTGACATTAGAGAGCATTTTTCGAATTCAAAGATCCGTAAATTTGTGGGCAGGCATAGCTGTTCAATTTATTGAGTACATCGAACTCTTAAAGGTCCAAGAAAATTATTCTCAATAGTAAGGTGCAACTCTGTTAGAGAGCGACTAACACTTCAAGATTCAAAAGCAGTGGAAGTGCTCAATTTTAAAGTATCCAATAATGGATAATCATACCTGGAAAGCACCTTTTCGTCTATAGATACATCGTGGTAGGGGTTATCCTTGGAGAATATCTGTCTGAATATGTAAGCTCCGTGTTTTCAGAACCATGCTACATCACCCATTTAAGAATGACAAAAACTGATTGGCTGCAAATTGTTTTTCCCACTTCAATTTTGTCGCTCAGAGTTGATTCGAATGGTATGTTTTTGCCCTCGGTGCTTCAGAGTCATCTAGAATCCACACTTCCCGGTTTAAGTTAGTTGTACATTAAACTGGGCAAGCCTGCATGTCCTCAGAAAGCGTTCTTTCCTCACTACTTTTCTAATCTAACTTTACAAGATACACTTTGTGATGCTCAGGTTGGCGACTCTGATTGACACTCACGTAAGATATCAGGTGATCTCTACTTAAGCTTTAAATAACATTCGCCATCATAAAACTTAATGTGTTTGGGAGCATTCCGTGGCACGTCGATCAAAAAGAGAATAATGTCATCAGGGTGGTGAAAATCCAAGTGCCTGAAATCACGACAGAAGGTTTAATTGGAAGTCCTCGACGATTTAGGTTGATATACTCTGGCTTGAGTAAATTCGAGTACTGGAAGGAACCATGAAATTTGTTGTCTATATGACTATTGAAAAGTGGAGCTCTAGAGCTGTTTTTCCAAGACGCTTGTTTGAGAACAATTGGAAAAGATCGTATGGATTCGATTACTGGAATGTTTGAAGTAAGATTTCCTGTGGCAAAGATGTTAGCATACTAAACTAATAAACAAATGTGAGTCACAAAATTCTTAACAGGTTTCTTTATGGCAGCACTGAAGAGGGTTGGTATATCAATCGAGAATATTCTCATCTTTTCAATATATTTCAGACTGTTCTAATTACTGCTTAATTATTCCTTGGAACTTGAATTCAGCATAAAAGAGAATTGATATCTAGTTCCAAAATATCGTCATATCGTAACCAATGTAATTAATTCCTTAGAATTGGACCAGAAACATACTTGAGAGTAGACTTCGAACTCTTCAAACTCTCATAAGCAGTATTTACCGCCTCAGGTGAATTATTGTTCATCTTGATCACAGACAAGTTCGGACCCAGTGAAAAATAGATAAACCTCTTGATATTGTTATCAGACAAATCAAGGGTTCGGAGCGAGTGAGGTAGGACTAAGGGATTGGCCTTGAAATGCTGATCCAAATCGTTGTGGGCGATGGTGAGGTGATCCAAGGGAGGAACGATACCTTGTAATGATATTGTTCGAGTCCTTTCAAGTGTAATTATCTTTGCCGAAGCTGGGAAATCACTCCAGCGGACTGTTTCAATTGGTGTCATTTTGATGGAAATGTCTGTTAACATGGTACAGTTGAAGAGAGAAAATGAGGGTAGGCTTTGTAGAGAGAGTGAAAGAAGGCGAGTAAATTGCGGGTTATATTGTGTAGTTGATGCATCTTCCACACCATGCTCGGGACACAAGTTCAAATGCTCAACTGATAATGGGATAGAAGGCAAAGTCTCACTCAAACTAGTTATCCAGCCGGTATTGGTATATGAAAAGAGAGAGTTTTGTGGACACAATGGAGGTAGATTCAACTGTGTACCTTCAAAAACTTCATCTTCTAATTGGATATATTCCAAGCTCATATTATGGGAATGCTCGAATACTGCACCCAGAAAGTATACTCTTCGTAGCGATGACGGGAGATCAGACGACATAATTAAACATTCTTGATAATCTTGAACGAAACGAAGGGACGTTAAATGTTGCAATTCGTGCAAGTTGCTTCCTTCTAAGGAGGAAATATTGTTTCTGAGAAGATCCAAGAACACCAACGACTTGGGCCACTTGAAGTTCTCCAAAGAGCTGATTTCCAGAGATGATAATTCAATGGTGATTAGCAGTTCGGGAAAGACCCAAGTATGGTCCACCAGCATTTCATTCACACTCAAGTATTTTAAAGTAGTTGGGAAAATGAAGTACGAAAAGTGGACAATGTCACAAGCCGATAGCGATAGTGATTCAAGCTGTGGGAGAATCACCAACCCAAGAGAACTCTCATTGATTTGAAGGATTCGCAAATTGTCTGGCAAGTAGAGCCGGTCTACTGAACCAGAAATATATAATTTCGTGAGCATGTCAAACCCTCGAAGGTCTAGTGAGTCGAATATTTCTATATTTATGTGCAATTCCTGCAAAGAATGAGTGACATTTAAAGATTGGAAAGGACAATAAATGGTCATGAGTAAGGTCTCCAACGAAGGAATATTATAATTGTTAAGCAGACCTTCAAAATCAGACAAGTATGTCAAGCAACCAACCTGAGCATCACATGGAGTCTCCTCTAGTATTAATTTGGAAAGTCTCTGCGGGAATACCACCCTGCTGGTGCATTCAGCGGTACCCAGCAGAATGTGCAACTCACGCAAACCAGAGAGTGTAGAATATAGGTGCCTCTGAAGCACTGTGGGAGGAAATGTGCCGATCAAATCAACGCTGAGCGACAAAAGTGACGCTGGAAACTCAATTTGCAGCCAATCGAATTCTTTCAGCGGAAAAAAATGCATGGCGGTTATGTAGCACGGAGCTGCAAATATTGTCGAGAGTTCAGACTGGTTATAAATGAAAATATCAACTGTCCGACAATCCCGTAAGACCTGCGGTCGGTCGCGTTTAACTTGTAAATAATCGGGTTCATTTTTAAATGTGATTGTTGCTGGAACATACAATGGCACGTCCTCTAAAAATAGAAAAAAGTCCACCACCGAATTGAATACC
This sequence comes from [Candida] smagusa, assembly GCA_030566775.1. Classification (NCBI taxonomy): domain Eukaryota; kingdom Fungi; phylum Ascomycota; class Pichiomycetes; order Serinales; family Debaryomycetaceae; genus Kodamaea; species [Candida] smagusa. The sequence continues at coordinate 427,681 of JAKUAW010000002.1, read as the reverse complement.
AATGGCGTCACTTTCTGGACAGTAAAAGGGTTCACCTCATACATGTCTTTGTAATATCGGGGTTTAAGGAGATCCGAGTACCGGAGGGTCCCAGAATACGTGTTGTCGACTTTCACCTTCGGAAAGCAAAGCTGCAATGCTATGTGTCCAAGATGAATGTTTGAGAATAATCGGGGAAGATCCCGTGGATCCAACATCTCGACTATATGTATCAAGACTTCATCTGGAAGGGATGATAACATTACAAATAAACAAACTAATGAAGTGAGTTTGTACTTATTTTGTCTCACTAGAATAATTTGTCAACAATATGAAGTGCTGGCACTTGATGTTGGGCGCGATTACTAAAACTAGGATATATACTATCAAAAAAGCTTAAATTTAGTATGACCAATTCGACTATTTATACTTCTGGCAGGGTATTTCAGGCTATTTCAAGGATTGCTTGATAAATTTCAACGAAATTTCTGGGCAATTATAAATTATCAAAAGAGAGGGATAGATCCTGAGTGTTCTGTCAATCACCGTGAAATGTATATCTAACAACAATATCTTAAAAATTTAAAGATTCTTAGATGAAAAGTTTAAAATTTTATAGAAAGTCAAGCATTGTTAATTGTCTTCTGAAGGAACAAAATGAGACATTGGATAGTCAAGCTACTGGAATAATGTAACGTATTATCACAGTTAAACAGCTCTCATCTTCTTTCGAGAATTCTGGGCTGAAGTAGATGCACGCTTCGCCTGCACACTCTTCAAAATTTGTCGAACAGTGTTTTGCGCTTCAGGTGAATTGTTATACAACTTGATTAAGGAAATTTTCAGACCCACAGTAACAGATAAAAAACTACTGATCTTGTTATCAGACAAGTCAAGTGTGATAAGAGAGCTTGGAAGAACCAAAGGAGTAGTTTTAAAATGGTCATTCAAGTTGCTGTGGGTGATGGAAAGATGTTCCAAAGGAGGAATGGTGCCGTCTAGTTCAGTAGTTCGAGTATCATGGAGGTTTATTACCTTAGCAGAAACCGGGAAATCACTCCAGTTGATAGTCAGCATTGGTTGATGTTTAATGGTGATATCTATGAGTCTAGTGCATTCTGAGATAGAGAGCAATGGCACATATTCTAGGGTAAGAGATACCAACCGAGAAAGTTGAGGGTAATACTCGCCGGGTTCATCGTCCATCCAAGTGTCTGAAGTGATGCTCATGTGCTGAACCGACGGTGGAATAGTTCTAAAAAAGGAATTCAATCCAAGGAACTCTGCTCTGTGTGTACACGAATAGAGAACACCCCGTACGTGAAGGGGAGGAAAACTCAACATTCTACCTTCCAACAACTCATCTTTCGTTTTAATATACTCCAAATTCATATTTCTGGAATTAGATATCAGAGCGCCGTGAACCGAAACTTTTCGAAGCGATCTTGGGAGTTCAGAAGACATTATCAAACATTCCTCATCTGTTGATTCCTGGAAGAATCTAAAATACTTCAAATACTTCAATTTGTGCAAGTTGGTCCCCTCAAAGTCGGAGATATTGTTATGAGTGAGATTCAAGTATACCAAACTCTTGGGCCACTTGAAGTTTTGTAATGACTCAATTTGGGCAAACCACAACTCAATGCTCATTAACAGGTCCGGAAATTCAATGACATCTTCGACTATCATGTACTTCATACATAACTGAGTTAGAGTAGGCGGCAAATCGAGTTCTCCATAATCCAGACATCGTGACATTGTCAATGACTTGAGGTTTGGGAGAATAACAGACTGTAGAGAACAATTCTCAACTTTGAGGACATTCAAATTTGTAGGCAAATGGAGACTCCTCATCGAGTTGTACACGAATAACTTCTTGAGACTGTGAAAGCTTTCAAGATTCAATGAATTATTGGTTTTCACGGTGATGTATAATTCTCTTAGAGAAGAACTAGTGATTAAGGGCTTGAAACGTATTACTTCCAAGGACTCTAAAGATGCAATGCTATAATTGGAAAACACACCTCTGCAATCAGATAAAGTAGTTAAACTCTCTACCTGAGGACGACATGGGGTATCCCTTAAGATTAGTTTTGCTAGTCGTTTTGGAAATATTACACTGCCATTGCAATTGGGGGAACCCGAAAAGATATGTAACTCACTTAAACCTGAAAGGGTGGTGTAAAAGTGGCTCTGAAGCACCGTGGGAGGAAATATTCCGTTCAATTTAACTCTGAGCGACGATAGCGAAACAGGAAAATCAATTTGCAGCCAATCGACATTGACCAGTGGAGAAAAGTTCAATTCGGTAATATAACAAGGTTCCGCAAAGATAGAAGCGAGCTCCTTCTGCAGAAAGCCACATGAAGTTCTGTCAATCGTAACCTCAACTGTTCAAATCTTCCTCATCAACAACGGACGCCTTTTTTTAAACTCCATGTAGCTTAATGGATTTTTAAACCTGATGGCCTTTGGAACATACAACGGTACGTTCTTCAATAGGACAAAAAACGCCAGAACATTGTTGATCCGCAATTGCGACTTTTCCTTAGGTGTGAATGGGTTGAGGTCATCGTCATCATCTACATCATCAGATACATGTTTGTTATAAGGTGGTTTAAGAAGGTCATAACAGTGGAGCATTCCTGAATAGGTGTGGTCTATGTGCACCTTTGGGAAGTGGATTTGAAGTGCCATGTTTCCAACACGTTCGTTTGAGAAGAGTCTTGGAAGATAAGCTGGGTCCACCAAGTTGAGAATATGAATCAAGATGTCATCAGAAAGGGATGTCAGCATTACAAACGTGCACGTGAATGTGAGTTAACTTATTTTACTGAAGCCGTAATGATTTTATACTAGACAAAATAACTATTGGTAGCACCTACTTCAGATTTTTAAATTGCATTTGATAGAATAAAATTGTACATCAATGCTAGACTATGAGTAAGGGAAAAGTAAGAAAACACTCTCTTGAATATTGCCCGTTACATGATTATTAGTAATTATCAAACATAGTGAAAGAATAAAATGTATATCAACCAACCGGCAGAGCTTGAAAATTAGTTATTCTGTAAAATGCTTTAAGGAATCGATAAATAGAATTAAATGAAAGAATAATAACTGTTACGTTGAAGCCTACTTTTAAAAACTGGTGAAAATATTGGTGTAACTATAAACTTTGACTGTTCAAGACTGTTTCTTGTAATCTATAGAGGATAATGAGAATGATAATATATTCATGTTATGTCTTTTTATCAAACAGAAACATACTTCAACGAAAAAATAGAACTCTTTAACTTCTCACAAGCAGTCTTTACCAATCCAGGTGAAATATAATCCATAATTATTAACTACAAGTTATTATCGCTAAATAAAGTTATCGGGAAACCATATTATTTCCCTTGTATTAAGCACTCAAAATCCTCAGCCTCGTATCCAGAATATTCAAAGTAGATATGGAAGTCTCTAAGTTAGCATCCGAAGATTGAGAATTATCCTCAGCAGGAGAAGCACTATTATCAATAGAAACATCCTCAACAGTCGGGGTTCTTCGCGGAACATACTTTTTAGGACGAGGTTTTGCAACCGGTCTTGGAGTCTGCTCAACATATTTGGGGGTGGCCTTGTCAATGACATACTTGAGATCAATGCCCTCACCCTGGGTACGCAAGTAGTACATTCCTGTTTTCAAGCCCTTTTTCCAGCCATGGAAATGCATCAGGGTCAAGCGGCCGACCGGACACTGGGTCATGGAGATGTTCAAGGACTGGGACTGGTCGATGAATGGGGCTCTGTCCGCGGCCATATCCACCAAGTGCTTCTGTTTGATGTCCCAGACCGTTTTGAAAAGGTCCTTGGTGTCCTTGGGAATACCGGGGATATTCTGGATGGAGCCCTTGGCTGCAATGATATCGTTTTTCAAAGTTTCCGACCAGATCCCCAGGTCGACCAACTCACGAATCAAGTACTTGTTGATGATGTGTATTTCCGTGTTGAGGATCCGCGCAATCAGAACGTTACTGGCAATAGGCTCGAAACTTTCGTTGTTTCCAAGTATCACCGATGTACTCACAGTAGGCATCAAAGCAACCAACACCGAATTGCGCAACCCATATTGGCGCATTTTATCCTTGGTGGATTCCCAGTCGTAATATCCAGTTGGTTTGGTTCCCCACAAGTCAAACTGCAATAACCCTTGCAGAGCTGGGGAGCCCTCATAGTTAGGGTATGGCCCGTCATCAGCCGCCAACTCAATCGACGACTCGACCGCCGCGTGGTAGATGGTTTCGAAAATCTGAATGTTCAAATCCTTGGCTTCTGGCGACTCGAATGGAAGTTGTAAAGACAAAAAGAAGTCGGCCAAACCCTGGACACCCACGGCAATGGGTCTGTTTTGCTGGTTGGTGTGTTTGGCCTCCGCCACAGGATACAGATTAATGTCAATCAACCGGTTTAAGTTCTTCACCACGGCTTTCACCACCTTGTGGAGTTTCTCAAAGTCCACTTCAATGGTTTCGGTGGTGCGTACCACAAACTGGGGAAGTGAGATCGAGGCAAGCATTGGAGCCAGAACATTATCACGATCTGAATACTGAATGATCTCACAGCACAAGTTTCCTGATTTAATCACACCAACATTCTTCTGGTTCAGTTTGCGGTTGCATGCATCTTTGTAGAGGAAGAACGGAGTCCCCGTCTTCAACTGTGCAGTCACAATGTGATGCCACAAGTCTTGTGCTTTTACCACACGCCTCACACGCCCAGGATCCTGTTCGTATTCCTCGTACAACTGTTTAAACTCCTCCCCGTAAGTATCAGACAACCCAGGCGCTTCATTTGGTGAAAACAAGCTCCAACTCATGTTCTTTTCCACACGCTCCATGAACAAGTCGGGAATCCATAATGCCGGAAAGATATCTCTATTGTCTGACTGGCGTAACTCCACAAACTCGTGGATATCGGCGTGCCACGGCTCCAAGTAAAGGGCAAACGCCCCAGGACGTTTATTTCCTCCCTGATCCACATAATTCGCCGTATTGTTGAACACGCGGATCATAGGAATGATTCCCAGTGATGTACCGTTCGTTCCCAGAATGTGTGAGCCTGTTGCACGCACATTATGAATATGAAGACCGATTCCTCCAGTACTTTTTGAAATCAATGCACAGCTCTTAAGCGTATCGTAAATACCCTCCAACGAGTCGTCCCGCATTCCCACGTTGAACGACGACGACATCTGCGAGAATGGTGTTCCTGCGTTGAAAAGCGTAGGCAGACTGTGAATGTAGTACTTTTGCGACATGATCCGGTACGTTTCCACCACCCGCTCAACATCGTGCCCGTGGATCGCCACCGCAATCCGCATGAGCATGTGCTGAGGACGCTCCACTATTCTCTCCTGGATCCGCAACAAATACGATCTCTCCATGGTCTTGAACCCAAAGTAATCGTACGTAAAGTCGTTCCGGTAGTCAATTGCCTGTTCTAACACTTCCTTGTGCTTTGAAATCACCTCCCAGTTACTATGAGAGATGAAAGGCGCGTGTTTTCCGGTTGGGGTGTGGTATTCGTACAATTCCTTGGAAACCTCGTAGAACAGTTCCGTAGTTTGCTTGTGGAGATTCGATACAGCAATTCTTGCAGCAAGGACGAGATAGTCTGGGTGGGTGGTGGCCATTCCAACAGCAGCTTCTGCAGCAAGATCATCCAATTCAATCGTGTTCACACCGGGATATACCCCGAGAATCACCTTTTGCGTGATTTGCACCGCGTCCACGAGTGGGTCGAGTTCGTAGCAGAGCCGTTCCACGCGTGCCGTGATCTTATCGAATCGAACCGGTTCTTTTTCTCCTCCTCTTTTAAATACAAATGACATTTCAGATGGAAATACTTGGGTTGGTGTGAAAAGTTAGTGTAATTGGGTTATGGTTTTTCAAAGAGCGCGTTGATTTAGCGTGTCCATTAGCGCGTATTTTAGCGTGTTGGTTACCAAAATCTGCGAGTTAGTGAGTAAATTAGTGAGTTTTTCAGTAAATTTGCCAGTTTGATAAAATTTAGTGAGTTTTGAGTAATAATGTGCGGCTTACAATTAATACAGTTCATATGAACATTTAGTTGTAGTAAGCATTGTAGGTTTATCGAGGACAGTGAGTGGTTATAGAATAGAGAAACCTGGTAAATTGTGTCAAAATGCAAGATTGGGAAGTGTGAGTTTTTGTGAATTCCTTAACTTGTGGACTAACCCTGATTAATTATTAGTTCATCAAACATGTATAAATAAGAAACGTAATAAAGCATCATCACCTGATGTTTTAACCAACGAAATTCTGTGGGATAAATTTCCTGTTCATTCTCATAATATTTTTAAAATATACCAAAATTTATCAATTTATCGACTTATCATTGATACAAATTATACTTCAAATTCAGGATAAATCTATGAATTTAATACACAACACACCTACCAATGACTTCAAAACATTCTATTCCCATATTATCATCTGGAATGTACCAATCGAGGAATGGCTGCAAAATCCGGGGCTTTTGAAACCACCTCATCTTGTGAATGAATGGGAGGTATACACCGACGCGCTGTTTGGTCATGAGTTGTTTGAAGTAGATAATAAGTCAATCGTTGCCAATGCTATCGCATTTGTCCACTTTTTGCAACCACCTTATGCAAGCCAGATAGCGTTGTGTTCAGGTCGATCCACGAGTTGTTCCAGGTACATGAGATTTGTCCCGAGAGTATTTATGAAGCTGACGTGTTTCTTCACTACAATCTCGGTAGCGTGAATGGCGTCCAGCACACCGAATTGACCCAGGTCTAACACGACTAGTTGGACCAAGTTTTCTCGTGGCCCTACACGTACCGCGGCTTGTCCATTGGTAGAGGTGTCCAGGATGAGCACGAACTTGACGACTTCTTCGACGACCCCAACTGTTGTCCCTCGTCACTCACCCAGCTTGGTTTTTCTGCTCACCACCATGTACCCCTCGACTCATCCACATCTTTGACATATCTTCCGCTTTTGCAGAGCTTCCACGGACATCCGTGCACACCCCAGTTATGCATACACGACTTCCACCATTCTATGGCATATCCCGTTTTTGAGAAAGTTACAGAATTGACTTTAGTGGGTTGTTTTCGTAATAATAAAGTTATTGATATTGTGTGTTTTAAACACTTGAACAAGTTGGTGGTTGCAGATTGTAGGTTTGAGATGTTGCGGACCCCGGAAAATCTCCTGTCGTTGATGATTAACGAGTGCTTGGTTTTTTCGGAACTTGCATTGAATCAGTCACTTGAATCTTTAGCGATTGGAGAATGCGAAAGTCTTGGAATCTTCCCTATACTGCAAAATGTAGCATCTTTTCATTTGGCTGCAAATGCACATATTGTTCAAAAAATGGATTTCTCAGGTGCTGCATTGAAAACATTGCGTATCAGCGAGGCGGAAAACAGTCCCATAGTGGCATTCACCAATGATTTTCGCCTCTCAAGCTCTCTAACTGATTTGAGCATTAGTGGTTGTGTGCGTGGGTTGATTTTACCCACGCACTTACAACGATTTACAATGCACCGCGGGTCCATTGATGACTTGCTTATTCCATAATCTGTTACCCACGTCAACATTATCAGCAGGGCTAACGCCCGTAACGTTGGGAAGGATACAAGCACCCACCAAGCACCAAACAAACCTCAGAAATGCTGTTTCTCTGCCTTGATGTTACGGACTACAACCACGCCGGGTTCTCCACAGTTAACACCCTACATATCGGAGTGCGTAATTCACCAAACCTCCCAATGTGGCTCAAAAGTATCCGCTTTTCTTGCATTAAAGGTTCTGCTTTCCAGAAACTTATCTTTCCCGACACCATAGAAAAGATCCATGCTAAAAGTGACCCTTCTATTGTGCACCACAACGAACTCCACTTTTCAAATTTGCATATCCCCAAAGTCATAAAACAAATACATCTAAATGGTATTGACTTTGCAAAAGAGCATACCGCTCTTAATTTTCCCAATTTGTTAACATCATTAATAACCAACGGTGTGTTCAAACATATTTTTGATAATTTTTACTGTCCTAATCTCACCAGTATCATCTTACCAGTGTTGGGAAACGGGAAGTGGTTACCTATTTGGATTTGAGTTCTTATGACTATTCAGTCATTTTAGTGTTAAAATCTATGTTGAAAAACCAGGGTCTTGAAATTGAGTATAATGCAGATGTTTCTCGTATGAGTATACATTCAATTGCAAATGAGGTGTTAAAAAGGTGCATAAAATTCGATGGTACTTTGGACGCATGTATTATATTGATAGAGACATTTTAGATAAACAGGATTTGATGAACAGTAGTAACGGTAACTAATAAACTTTATTAGTTCAACTAACCTTATAACTTGCTTAATTAACTCTCCTCTCAATCTCTCAACATCCATCATCCTTTCGATGATAATTCATCTACATATTCTACAACATTAAATTTCATCATGTATTACTTTGTTTCTTCCTTGGTCAAATCGCTAATTGTTAGTAAATCCTTCAATGTTCCTTCATACTTACTTCAAGAACTTTTCCAAGTCAAAGTCATCAGCAGGAGCAGCAACAGCTGCTGGGGCTGGGGTTGGAGTAGCACTCTTACTTCTTGGCCAGAATGCAACCGCACCGACGGTAGATAAGGTGAGGATGGAAAGCTAAGCGTTAGTATCGATCATTCAATTCCATGGACTACTTACAACGTGTGCTGGCACTTGCTTGCCGAAAATAGTGTATGCGGAGCCCATAGTTATCCGATTCGCTGTTGAGTTTTTGGAAAAAAGATCACCAATCAGAAGTTCGCGTGGAGTGTTGAATATGGACTACGAAAGGGATAAAAGGGATATGTAGATAGAGGGGGTAAGTAGATGGAAGGATGATCTATGTAGCAGATATACACAAGGGGATAGTTGGTTTAAAGGAATTATTAAAAGGGATGATTAGAAGGAAGGATTAAAAAGAGGGAACTGGGGTTGAGCATAGTAATTTTAGGAGATGAACCCTGTAAACATTATTAGACTATAGTAATTAGATTTTACTATATTATTTACAGAATAAGAATTCACTAAATGTTTGGTCACCAATTTTGTCGGTATACAGAATTTTTGGGTGCAAAATCAATTTTACAACCATCATGATTGAATTCAGGAGATTTGAAAATGCTGATGGATTACAATGCATGGATCGTAAGAACAGGAAATACACATCGAATATAATCGATGTTATATGCACCATGAAAATGCTTTGCATTCAAGTGTATTGCGTGTTGCTAGATGTGTTTGGAAAAGTACTTGGCAGCTACTCGTTAATCACAACATTTCAGGATATCTGGAGGGGATATGAAGAAGTTAGTAAGTATAATACTACGGTGTGTAGCCTGGGATTCGATCTTGAGGAATTACTAGAGAAGAGTGATTATGGTTGTCCAAATTTTGATGCCAAAAGGTTAGAAGAAGGATCATTAATCATAGACCAAGGAGACAAAGAGATATCTATGGATCCTACCGATCCCAACGAAAATGTTCATGTGAATTCAGAAATCGTGGGGAAACAAGTTTTTTTGACTGCAAATGTCACGGAGCAAGATCTTCCTATCTTGGAGTGCAATTTCAACACCAAAAAAGTATATATCAAGCTCTTTGATGATATGATCCACCCGTTGGAGAAGGTTTCGAGACTTTACAAATTTCAAAAACTGATGCAAAATGCAATTCTCAATGATCCTATGTCACCATACTCCAATATTAAGATTGCAAGCGTGATTGAAAAAGTTGGATACACGTTACAGTTCTTCAAAAAGGAAGGAGAGATTGTCAGTATTCACGAATTACCAATCGTAAACCACGATTTGGTTAGATTGTGCGAGATTTATCAAGTCAAACTAGAACGTATTCATTTAACACTGGCGGATAACTTGGCTCAAGAAGTGGTGCATTTTTTGGAAACAACCCACCAACAGTTGGCCGAGGGAGATGAGTCGTGTGCTGAAGCATGTTTGAATACAGGCATGAGTGTGGCGGAGTATGTGGTTAAGAGTTGTCTCACGAAAAAGCTCGACAGCATGACATCGTGTGCGGCCTTCATCAGTGCTTCGCGGTGGATGCAAATGCACCCGCAACAGTCCATTCTTCAGTACAAAGTGTACATGATGAACGGTAAGAAACATCTTTCGTTGGTGGAACAGGTATTGAATATATTTAGATACAAAAATGTTACAGCCAATACGGCGGAGGTTTTCAACAGAAGTCGTGGATTTGCAGCCAGTGATGTTACCCATTATGTTGATTACTTTCTCATGGTGAAGCGATTGGATGAGTTGTGTATGATGTATGAGGTGTATAAGACTACACCGCGGACCTGGGAGCTTGAGATGATGATATGTTGCAAGGCAAGAGAAATACTTGAAGAGCTTTGTAATTCGAGTATAATAAGGCCAAAGCGGTTGATTAAATTATAAAAAATGATAAAGGTATATATCAGTGATTAAATTAGTAATTAGCAATGATTACAATTCTTGATTTTTTAAACAACTTCGCTATTCATCTTTAATATTCGTTATTTAATCATTAACCTCGAATGAAGAACAACCATTTTTAGGTCTTTGGAATTCTGCTGTTTTATCAGTTACATACGTCACTGCTCATTCATGCACTAACTACGTTTGTACAAGCGGTGAGCCTAAAAATCATCAATAGTACCAGCACCAATTGTAACACCCTCTCTTCTTATAACAATTCTTCCAAAACTCTTATTTTCAGAATACTTAGTAACAGGAAGATTCGTATCAAGCTCAATTTCAACAACAGCACTTTGCTTTGAAACCAAATGCAACAATTTCTTCTTCTTCTTTTTATCCGACTTCACCTCAATTAACTTGGATATTCTAGCAGGAACCTGCGAGTTGTTTCTGAATAAGACTATAGGAGACCCCACCATCAAAGGCTTGGTCATGGTAAACAACTGGAGAGACACAGTCAAAGTTTTTGCAACCTTAATGGAAGAGTCAGGCTTTGTGATGATATCACCGACTCTGAACGGATCGACACTGGAGTTGTCGAGTTGACTTGCTTTGAAAGCCAATTGGACCAGATCACCGTTGATCGCAAATGGAACCAGAGCGCCGGAAGACTTGATGGACTGAATCTGAAGAGAAATGTTGCTTGGTAACACCACAATGGTTTCACCCGGTTGAATCACCCCAGAGGTGACCTTACCAGACACTTTAAACTCACCCATATCTTTGAATGAGTCATGCACAGCAAAGGCGAATTCCTTGGAGGTGACATCTACACTCTTTGAGTCGACCTCAACCGATTCCAAATAACCCGCCAAGGTTGGACCGGTGTACCATTTAAACTCCTCAATGGAAGCATCCCTCTTGACCACATTATTTCCTAACAAACCCGAAATAGGAATGAAAGAAATGTTTTTGGCAGCAAAACCCACATCTTCCGACAAATACTCGGTCAACTGGGCCAGAATCGAGTCAAAACGCAGCTGACTCCACGACTCCTTATCCATTTTATTCACCACCACACAAATCTTTTCAATACCCAAGTTCAAGGCCAAAAGTGTGTGTTCTTTAGTCTGACCATCCAAGGCAAAGCCGGCCTCAAACTCACCAGTGATGGAGTCTACCACAAGCACAGCAAAGTCTGCTTGGGAAACACCCCCGATCATCTGAGGAACAAAGTCCTTGTGGCCCGGCGAGTCGATTGCGGTGAAACGCACCTTTTCGGTGTCAAAGTCCGTGGCACAAATATCCACCGTTACACCGTGCTCACGCTCTTCGGACGTCTGGTCCATGATCCACGCAAGTGCAAATGAGCCTTTGCCTGCGCGCTCGGCCTCTTTAACTAACTTATTCACTGTCTTGGCGTCCACAATCCCGTAGTCAAATAACATGCGGCCCATCAACGTAGATTTCCCTGCATCCACATGGCCCATCACAACAAATGACTTGTGTGGTTTCGAATACTTGCTGTCGCGCAATTGCTCTTCCACATCCACAAGCTTGACTGCTTTTGCCTTGGGCTTTTCGCTGATCTTCAACTTGCCCATGCCTTCTTCAAACGCCTGTTTTTGGGCATTCAACACCTTGTCATCTGGCGATGGCTGCTTGAAATTGCTTTGCGCCTTCACTATCTTTTCTACATTTAAGTCTATGTTAGTAAGAGTATGAAAGATTTCGTTGTGTCGCCTTCTTTTTGCTGAGTTGGCTGTGTTGGGAGTGGTGGCGTTGCTGAGTATGACAGAAATGTGGTTTTGAGGTTTTCCAATAAGCGAATCATCCAATGGTATAGAATAGTTTCCTGATCTGGGTTTCTTTTCAGCTTTCACGGGAGTCTCCATCTCCACATCTTGATTCTTCTCTTCACTTTCTTCCTCCACTGGTAATCCACGCTTTAACCGGTTCCTGTTCAACAAACCCTGTAGTTTACTTCCATCATTCACTCGTTCCACATCTGCGCGGCTCGGTACTTCTCCCGTTTTTGCCCTGGCTTTCGCCAACGCCGCGAGTTTATTACCCCCGCTACTCTCAGATTGTGCCTGTGCTCTCTGTTTTGCAAGTAACGCTAGTTTCGACATTTTCGACAACAATATTTTTTTTTACTCACTCTTATACTTCTGTTTGACTTCTTCGATCGATGCATCTATTTCGAAGTAGTTGTAGTACAACACTTCTTTGAGGTCTGCTTCCGGAATTTGGTCATTGTACGACGATAATGCGTTCTTAAGTTTGGGTAACTGTTCATAGAGACGGTCATAGTCGTCGTCGTTGAGGGCATCTTCGTCGAAGATGTCTGATTCCCCTCCGGATGCGTAGTCGTATAGATCGTCGTCGTTAAAGTCCATTTTTTTTTTGCGATGGTTTGTAAAACGAGGTAAACTAAACGAACGAAGTGAGTTAAAAATCGAGATAAAGGATTATCATACTAAACATTCCCAATGCAAGGGGTACTCAAATAATTCGATCTCAGAATAACAAAAATCATAAAAGTATGCTGTTTGGTAGTATGCATTTTCATTTTAATCTTAAAAAGACATGTAATGCATTTGTAGAGAATTCATTAGTATTTTAATCTTCATAAAACATAAGATTACCTGAAATAGCTACTCTTGTTTTCATGAAGATTCATCATGACTATTTATCATACTATTTATCATGATTATCATGACTACATCCTAAAATGTTCATAAGACACTGATACTATTTTTTAATACTCCTACAAAATTACCCTTGAATACTTAATATGCCTTCAAGCTGCGAATACTTGGGATGCCTTTCAGGCTGATCTCCTAGACGATCCTCAATCTTGGCATTCCTTTATCATTTAACATCTATAGGCTCTCTAACAATTGACACCTTGGTGGGTCTTGCTCTTACCTTCCCCGGAACAGGCACTACACAATCTTGGTGAAAGAGTAATAAAAAATCCTGCATGTACAAACGTCCCCCCCCGTGAGGCTGTTTCGCAGCAATTCTACGCATTACTAAATCGAGAGCATACTGGCCCTGGATAGCATCCGAATTGTATTTGTGGAATGTAGCCCTGATTTTTTTTGTTGGTATCAAAGTATGTTAAACTGTGCTTTCAACAATGAGCTTCTGGTTTGGTTTCTATGACTTGGTTGTACCAATTCAAGTACTATATAACACCTGGACAACACAATACCTCGTATGCAACTACTCATATAGTCACCTTCTGTACCAATCCACATCTTCGGTTAGTAGCGAGAAAAAGAAATTCATGGGTGCCATGCGGAATTGGACCAATGCAAATAACGCCCATATTAAGCGTATCATATATTAATAACCGAATATTAAGTCATTTATAATACTTCTGACAACAGGGTATATATCTCTCTTAATTTGCGGCGAGTAAATCCCAATACCAGCAACTTCCATAAGTAACCAAAGATAATACTCGGATTTGGAGAGGGGCATCTTTGTGTAACCGATTACAGTACATAAGTACATACAAATCGCTACTTAAAAATAGGCACCAATGGATTTGGAAAGCAACATACACGTACAGACCCGGTTGTTCCTGTGGTTGATCAGAACAAAGGTTCAACCAATTCCATTACCAGAAGAAAGACTTGAGTTTCCCGAAGGAAAGAAGAACTTTATCAGCAGAATCTTCTTCTTTTGGGTTAAGGATATTTTATCCGTGGGCTACAATCGTACATTAGATCCCGAGGATTTCTACACGATCCCTAGACATCTCCAAAATGAACCGTTAACCATTGAGTTTGAAAATACCTTTGCAGCTGATGTCAAAAAAGCAAAGGAGAAGCACGCGAAGAAAAAACCGCATGAAGAGTACCAGGTGCTGAAATGGCTCACGGCCTTTTCTCTTCTCAAGATTTTCAAAGTCCAATATCTGATAGCTGTTGTGCTTATTTTTGTTTCAAATTTATCTACAGCATTTGTTCCTTTATTTACTAAAAGTTTGATTCAATATATAGAAAGAAGAGCCGCAGGTACTGACTCAATTTCAAGGGGGGTTGGCTTTGCTGTTGGGTCTTCTGTTCTTCAGGTTGCCCTGGCCCTCATCTTAAATCAGTATTTTTACCGTGCTGCGATGACTGGTGTTCAAGCAAAGGCTATTGTTGTTTCTTCCATTCTTAGAAAGTCATTGAAGTTGAGTCAAAAACTGAAACATTTGTATCTGGAAGCAAAACTTACATCTTTGGTTGGTACTGATGCTGCTCGTGTCAATTATGCTTTTAATGTCATGCCTTTTCTATTAGTTGCTCCTCCAGCTTTGGTCATTTGCATAATCCTTTTGATTACTATACTTGGACCTTCAGTCTTGGTTGGTGTTGCCTTATTATTTATATTCTTGGTTGCAATGAGTTGGGCCTTCAAATACTATTTTAAACTCAGAGCTAGAGCTTCCACTTTAACTGATCTTAGAGTACAATTGATCAAGGAACTTATTCAAAACTTGAAAATTGTCAAGTTTTATGCTTGGGAATCTTCCTACAATACCGAAATTGTCGATACTCGTGAAAAGGAAATGTCCATTATTAGACGCAGACAACTCATAGGTTCTGTTTTAATGGCCACCGCTGACACCTTGCCTTTATTTGCTTCAATGCTCACTTTTATTGTGGTGTACAAACTCAATAAAGCTAAAACCACCCCAGCAAATATCTTCTCCTCTCTCGGACTTCTTAATATTTTGAATTCCCAAATATCAAACACTCCTATGGCGGCTTCTGCTACTTCAGATTTCTTAATGGCAATGGATAGAATTGGTAAGGTTCTCGATGCCGAAGAAGAGACAGCGAAGATTCCTACGGACCCATCGATTTTATCTGCAATGGAAGAAAACGGTGTTGCTGTTGAAATTACTGGTACCTATGAATGGGTCACTTTTGATTCTGAACTGCCAGATAAGGTGGATCCAGAAAATGAAAAGGATGGTCCTTTGGAATTGATCTCTGTAAAACAGGAAAATAAATCGTTTCATTTCGACCTTGATGTTAAAAAGGGCGAGTTTGTTGTTGTCACTGGGTTGATTGGAAGCGGTAAGACTTCTCTCTTGAATGCATTGTCTGGTGTAATGCCGTCACTTGATGGTTCTCTCGATATTAATGGTTCCCAGATTATGTGTGGTCAGCCTTGGGTGCAAAATACAACAGTTCGTGAGAATATTACTTTTGGTTGTGATTATGACGAAAAGTGGTACAGAGACGTCATATATGCTTGCTCGTTGGATAGTGATATGCTGATGCTTCCCGCTGGGGATAGAACTGAGGTTGGCGAACGTGGTGTGACCTTGTCTGGAGGTCAAAAGGCGAGAGTTAACCTTGCACGTGCAGTCTACGCTAACAGAGATATCATTCTTCTTGATGATGTTCTTTCTGCAGTGGATGCCAAGGTTGGAAAGCACATTGTTAATGAATGTCTCTTGGGTCTTATGAAGTCAAAGACTAGAGTTCTCGCTACCCATCAATTATCACTCATCAGTGCTGCTGATAGAGTAGTATTTGTCAATAGTGACGGAACTCTTAGTTCTGGTACAATGCAATCTTTACTCAATTCAAACCCTGCTTTTTCCAACTTGATGTCTTATAGTTCACTTCATGAAGAAGAGAAGGAAGAAGAGAAGAATAAGGGAGAAATAAAGAATTATGATATTGATGCAGATGGAACAATTACCAAAGATGAGGAAAAGGCAGTCAATAGTCTTAAATTCTCCGTGCTTTACAATTATGCAGCCGCTGGTTTCCAGGGAAGTGTTCCAAACGTCATCTTACTTCCTGTTTTTATTATTTCGTTGGTTTTAGCACCTTTCTTCTTATTCTTCACTACTACTTGGTTATCCTTTTGGACAGAAGACAAATTCGACAAGAATGGATCATTTTACATTGGGTTTTATGTTGCATTCACTGTTTTAACCTTTGTTTTTATGGCTCTTCAATGTGCACTTTTAGCATATCTTACTAACGTTGCAGCTACTAAATTGAATCTCAAAGCATTGGAAAGACTTTTGACTGTTCCTATGCTGTATATTGACATCACACCACTTGGTAGAATTATTAATAGATTCACCAAGGACACAGATGCGTTAGACAATGAAATCGGAGGATTGGTTACTGGTTTAATAAACATTCTCAGTAGTGTTATTGGGACGGTTATTCTATGTGTTATCTTCTTACCATGGTTGGCAATTGCAATTCCAGTGTTGGCCGTTCTCTTTTTAATTCTTTGTAACTTTTACCAATCGCTGGGCAGAGAGTTAAGAAGATGGGAGGCTGTCCAAAGATCCCACGTTTTCAACAACTTCAATGAAGTTATGGGAGGAATGAATGCTATAAAAGCTTATGGCCATCAACAGCGTTTCATCGATAGATGTTTCTCTGCTTTCAACAGAGTTAACGAAGCTGAATTCTTGTCTAATGTTACTAACCGTTGGTTGACAAGTCTGTTGAGTTTGACATCCACCTCCTTTACAATGTTGGTCACTTTCCTTTGTGTATTTAGGGTTTTCCGTGTCAGTCCAGCAACTGCAGGTTTGTTATTATCTTATATTTTCGATTTATCCAGTTTGATATCTACCGTCATGAGAATGATTGCATACTTTGAAAATGAAATGAACTCGGCTGAAAGAATCATTTACTATGCAGAAGAGCTTCCTGAAGAGGCACCACATTTTATCACAGAGGCCACTCCACCTCCAACTTGGCCTTCTGGTGGAATTAAATTTGACGGCGCTTCTCTTAGATACAGACCAGAATTGCCTTTGGTGTTAAACAACCTTAGCTTTAACGTTAACAATGGCCAAAAGGTGGGTATTTGTGGTCGTACAGGTGCTGGTAAGTCTTCCATACTAACTGCATTGTTCAGAATAGCTGAATTATCTGAAGGTTCCATTCTAATTGACGGCATTGACATTTCTAAAATCGGGTTAAGAGACTTGAGAAGTAGAGTTTCCATCATTCCTCAAGAACCTGTCATGTTTGAAGGTACAATTCGTAAGAATCTTGATCCCTTTAACAAAAGCAATGACTCTAGGTTACAACAAGTTATTGAAAACAGTGGTTTAGATCTCAAACTTGACAGTAAAGTTGATGAAAACGGATCTAACTTTTCTCTTGGTGAAAAACAATTAATTGCGTTTGCTCGTGCATTGGTTGAAGATACCAATATTCTAATTTTGGATGAAGCTACATCACTGGTTGATTATGAAACTGACGCTAGAATTCAAAAACTTATCAATGAACAGTTTGGTCACTGTACAATTTTATGTATTGCACACAGACTTAAAACAATTGTTGGTTATGATAAGATTTTAGTTTTGGACAAAGGTGAGCTTGCTGAATTCGATACCCCAATAACTTTATTTAACACCGAAGACCTGATTTTTGCACAAATGTGTCAGAAGTCAGGGATTACAATCACTGACTTTAAATAGACTAAAACATATTATTTAGATTATTTTAGTAATCAGGCGAGATGGACTTACCCTCTAGTTATTGCTGCAAACTCATGTAAAAAAAGAAATTATGACAATACGTAAAATCCATGCCCATTTGTAACGGCTTTTTGGAATGAAGTACGGTATTGATAACTACACTTTGTGACTCATTAATTGGAAATTACCTGGCTTGATTTGAAAATCGTAGTTCTAAATTTAATTGGGGTGCGTCTGTGGAGACTTTGTGTTCATTGCGTAATTTTTAATGGAGAGGTCAAGCTCAAGCCGTGCGCATTAAATTACTATCTCTGGAGGAAACATTCTGTACAAAGTTACATAAACATCTAGCACAGTTTGGGGATAAAGTCTCCTAGAGACATGAGAAAATTAACCACTTCGAATCATGAACGCCTCGATATTAATTTTAGTGGAGTCTGATAAAAGAAATTCGATCAAAAGTTTCACAAAAATAAATGCTGCCGTGACGTTAAGGACCTGATAGATGATTTTCGGATAAGGTCCTGAGGCGGAACAGCAAAAATACTTAAATGCTCACTGGGTCCCACTTTTTGAGGCATATGGATTTAGAACATAACCAAAAGTTAAGAGAACAAAGGAGAACTCTTCTGTGGCTTTTCCGTGGTAAGGTGCAACCTCTCCCAACACCAGAGGAGAGAAAGGAATTTCCAGAGGCCAGAGTTAATGTGGTAAGTAGAATGTTTTTCACTTGGGTGAATGGCGTGTTGCGGGTTGGGTACAACCGTACATTGGAACCTGAAGACTTTTTTACTATACCAGAAGAAATTCAAATCGAAACATTGACAGGAAAGTTCCATGAAGTTTTTAATGTCGATGTTGCAAAAGCAAAAAATAAGCATACTGCATCACGTGAACAAATCGCTAATAAAGAGAAGAGAGAGCTCAATGATACCGATAGTTTCAAGCTACTGAAGTGGCTACCACTTTGGTCGCTTTATAAGATCTTCTTCTGGAAGTATACTTTTGCTGTTATGTGCATGTTGATAACTAAATTGGCGGCAGCTTTCACCCCATTATTAACTAAGAAATTAATTCAATTCGTTGAAAAGAGATCTACTGGGGAAGGCAAAATAGGCGAAGGAATTGGCTTAGCTATCGTTTCTGCTGTGGTTCAAGTTGCATCAACAATTATTGTTAACCAATCCCAATTTCATGGTGTTATGTGCGCAACCCAATCGAGAGGTATTCTTGCTTCTGCCATTCTTCAAAAATCACTCAAATTATCTGGAAAGCTGAAGAAATTATACCCTGAATCTAAGATTACTTCATTAATGGGCTCTGACACTTCAAGAGTCAATTTCGGTGTTATGATCTTGCCTTACTTTTTAGTATGTCCATTTCCTTTAATCGTTTGTGTGGCACTTTTAATTGTTAACCTTGGTGTTTCAGTTTTAATTGGTTTGGCTTTACTTGTTATATTTATTATGGTTTTATCCTTCTCGTTAAAGTGGTTTTATTCATTAAGAGAAGAAGCAACCATTTTCACTGATACTAGAGTTCTGGCCATTACTGAACTTTTGAATCAATTCAAGATTATCAAGTTCTATGCTTGGGAGTCCGCTTATGAAAAGAAATTCAGTGATGCCCGTGAACAAGAAATGAAAATTGTCAGAAAGAGACAAGTTATTTCCTCTCTTTATAGTACTTTTGCTGATGTGTTGCCTTTAGTTGCATCTATGTTGACTTTTATTGTTGTTTACCGTATTGATAGATCCAGGAGTAATGCTGCTAACATCTTCTCTTCCCTTGGTCTTCTCAACATCTTGAATGAGCAAATCGGTAGTCTTCCAGAGTATTTATCTTCCGCTACTGATTTAGTCAATTCGATGAACAGAATCAGTCAATTTTTGATGGCCGAAGAAGAAGAAATCGCAGAGCCAACTAACGAAGAAACATTGGTGAGAATGGAAAATGCAAACAACTCCATCGAAATCACTGGTACCTATGGATGGGATTACGATAATGTTGAAGACTCTGAGTCCACTCTTGATGAGAAAGATGGTCCATTGGATTTGGTCTCGTTTAAACAAGACAAAAAAAAGTTTCAATTTGATCTTACAGTGAATAAGGGGGAATTCTTGGTTATTACCGGTTTGATTGGAAGTGGTAAGACTTCTCTCTTGAATGCATTGTCTGGTTTTATGCCTTCCCTCGATGGTTCACTTGCTGTGAATGGTTCCCAAATTTTGTGTGGACAACCTTGGGTGCAAAATGCGACTGTTCGTGAGAACATCGTTTTTGGCAGCGAGTTTGATGAAGAGTGGTATAACACCGTAGTCTATGCATGTTCTCTTGACAGCGATTTGCAACAGCTTTCTGCTGGTGATAATACTGAAGTTGGTGAACGTGGTGTGACCTTGTCCGGAGGTCAAAAGGCAAGAGTTAACCTTGCACGTGCAGTCTACGCTAACAGAGATATCATTCTTCTTGACGATGTTCTTTCTGCAGTGGATGTTAAGGTTGGTAAGCATATTGTTAATGAATGCCTTTTGGGTGTTATGAAGTCAAAGACTAGAGTTCTTGCTACCCATCAATTATCGCTTATCAGTGCTGCCGATAGAGTTGTATTTATTGACAGTGATGGATCTCTTAATGTTGGTACTACCGACTCCTTAATGAAAAGTAATGTTGCCTTTGCTAACTTAATGTCTTACAGTTCTTTGAAGGAAGAAACAAATGATGAAGATACAAAAGAACCTGAAAAGAAGAAGGAAGAAAAGAATTTCAGCAAGACTGGCGATGGACGTATTATAAAGGACGAAGAAAAGGCCGTTAACAGTATCCAATCATCTGTTATCAAAAGTTACGTTGCGGCTGCATTTAAGGGTAAAATCCCAGCTTCCATTTTGGCTCCATTATTCATTACCTCTCTTTTCATTTCCCCATTTATGCAGTTCTTCACTAGCACTTGGTTATCATTCTGGACTGAAGATAAATTCGACAAAAGTGGTAACTTTTATATTGGTTTCTACGTTGCATTCACCTTTTTGGCTGTTATTTTCATGTGTATTGAATTCTCATTGATTGCATATCTTACCAATATGGCCTCCACAAAGTTGAATATTATGGCATTAAAGGGTGTTTTGAAAGTACCAATGCTGTACATGGATACAACTCCACTTGGTCGTATCATTAATAGATTCACTAAAGATACTGATCAATTGGATAATCAAATGGGTTTTTTGGTCACTGCATTCATCAATACCTTTTCAAATGTTGCTGGTACAATCATTTTATGTATCATCTTTTTACCTTGGATTGCAATTTCTATTCCACTCATGGGTGTTGTCTTTTTTGCAATATGTAACTACTATCAAGCACTGGCTAGAGAGATTAAAAGATGGCTGGCTGTTCAGAGATCTGGTGTTTATAACAATTTCAGTGAAGTATTGAACGGAATGGCTACAATTAAAGCTTATGGACACGAAGAAAGATTTCTCAATAAGAATTATACTTTCAATAATATTGTCAATGAAGCTGAATATTTATCAAATGGTGTTGCAAGATGGTTGGCATGTTCGTTAACCTTGTGCTCAAACTCCTTTACTTTATTGGTTGCATTTCTTTGTGTTTTCAGAGTTTTCAAAACGTCACCATCTACAGCTGGTTTGCTTTTATCCTACATTTTCTCGTTGTCCATCTTACTTTCTGACATTATGCAAATTTCAACTTCTTTGGAGAATGAAATGAATTCTGCAGAAAGAGTTATCTACTATGCTGAAAATCTTCCAGAAGAAGCTCCTCATGTTATCACTGAAGCAACTCCACCTCCATCCTGGCCTTCTGGTCAAATTGCTTTCTCTAGTGCAGCTCTCAAGTACAGACCAGAGTTGCCATTTGTATTGAAAGATCTTAGTTTCACTATCGCGAAAGGTGAAAAGATAGGTATTTGTGGACGTACAGGTGCTGGTAAGTCTTCCATAATCACTGCTTTATTTAGAATCGCTGAATTGTCAGAAGGTTCTATTATTATTGACGGAATAGATATCTCCAAAATTGGCTTGACAGACTTAAGAAGCAATATTTCCATCATACCTCAAGAGCCAGTGATGTTTGAAGGTTCAATCCGTAAGAATCTTGATCCATTTGGCGTATTTGATGATACAAAACTAGAGGGCGTTTTAAAAAGAAGTGGTTTGGATGTTACACTTGAAAGCAAAGTTGAAGAGAACGGCTCCAACTTCTCTCTTGGTGAAAGACAATTAATCGCATTTTCCCGTGCTTTAGTCAAAGAAACCAATATCTTAATTTTGGATGAAGCTACTTCCCTGGTTGATTACGAAACTGATGCTAGAATCCAGAAGCTTATCAATGAAGAGTTCAGTCACTGTACAATTTTATGTATTGCTCATAGACTCAAGACTATCATTAACTATGATAAGATTTTGGTTTTGGATAAAGGCCTGGTTGCTGAGTTCGATACCCCAATTACATTATTCAATACCCAAGATCTGATATTTGCTCAAATGTGCCAGAAGTCTGATATTTCTGCTTCTGACTTTAATTAGTTTAGTATAATTGTGTTAAGTATTGGGTTAGGTAAGCTGTTACTAAATAGCTTGTAATACTTGATTGTATAGTGTTTACTGGTTGATAGACACTTATTTATTTGTTCCGTAACTAAAAGGTACTTTTCTCGATCTATTCAAAGCGCTAATGCCCTACTTTTTATACGTCGGCCAAAATCCTGCCTAGAGGAGCTTAACGAGTTCTAGGTGTCAGGATTGTGTTAGTCACAATCTGAACTCTATTACTCCGTATCAAGCTCGGTCAGGGCTGACGTAAGGTTTAAGCTGACATAAGGTATCACAAACCTCGAGTCCCTAACAAATTGATTGTTTTCAAGCATTAAATATAGACATAAAATTTGCAAAGATTTTAGGCTGAAGTTTCGATCCTGTAACTCTGGATCAAATCTTACTTCTTCCAGGATATTCAGATGAATGTGCAACTTTCTAACATTTGTGTTTTATACAAAAGTGCAATATACAGCTTGTTGAAAATCGAATGAAATTTAATAGGAAACTATATTAATCAACATTATACGTTGTGTCGGGCTAGTTACACATCATTATATCATATAAGACCAGAAAATGAAATAGAGAATTAAAGAATAGAAGTTTACTTTTCAAGTACCATATCTCTGGTAAATACTGAAAAAAACCTTTAAAATATATTTAACTTTCTTATCAAAAAAAGCGATGTTCATTGATTAGTATTTAGCACTTTGTAGATCACAAGTCACACTAAACTCTGACTTCAGTGGTTAAAAGAATTATTTGTATTTTTGTGATGTTCCTTTTAGACAAAATTATTTCTCTACAATTCTCCAATTGCATGATATACACCTCAGATCAATTTTTGACACCTAAAAATATGAACCGTGTACAGAAATTAAAATTAACATAGGTATTAAGAAAGAACCGTTATCGTGAATCACAAAGTTAACGGGGATCGTATCAGAAACTATTATACTCGGAAATAAGAGCTTACGAAAGATGAGCAATATATCGTAAACCTTTGAAGAAAGATGGAATCTCCACAGAGTATACAAAATAAGAGGATCATACTCGAAACAGAAGATGATTGGGATGAGATGATGCAGTGGGCAGACGAGGAGACATAAGTGAGAACTTAACGAAAGGCCCAGGTAAATGTCGCGGATCCATAGAAACAAAAAGAAGATTAAAAAATCAAAAATTACAATCAAATGTACAGACGGTTGGACTTAGAGGAGAATACGAACCTCCAACCGCAAAGAAGAACTCTTCTGTGGCTCTTCCAAGTACCCATACGTCCGATTCCTACTGAGGAGGAGCGGCGAGAATTCCCTGAGTCGCAAGCTGGGACGTTTAGTCGATTGCTCTTCACATGGACGCTCGATTTGTTGGAAGCAGGGTATGCACGGACGTTACACACGATGGATTTCTACAAGATTCCCAAATCACAGCGAGTGGAAACTTTAACGGCCAAGTTCGAGGAGAACTTCCGACAGGATATAGAGATGGAAAGACGGAGGCATCACGGGTCACGTGCGTTTTTACATAACCAGACTGAGTACGAGCCGCTGATATGGGTCACGCTGTGGGCGCTTTTCCGGGTATTTGGGTTGCAGTACGTGTCTTGCATATTTTTCATTCTTGTAACGAAGGTGGGCGCCGCATTTATTCCTCTTTTCAGCAAGACGTTGATTGAGTATGTGGAAAGACGTGCATTGGGATACGGTGGGCTCAGTAAAGGGTTGATTTTTGCAGTGCTATCGTCCATAATTCAATTGATCACCACAATTTTCATCAACCATTCCCAATTCCGTGGGTCTATGAGCTCCACACAATCCAAAGCAATATTAACTTCTGCCATTCTTCGCAAGTCCATGAAAATCTCTATGAAGGTGCGAAAGCAGTATCCAGAATCTAAAATAATGACAATGTTGGGTACAGACACTTCTAGAATTGGTCATGGAATTGTATTATTGCCACATGTGATTGTAATGCCGGTGCCTATTATCATCTGCATTGTGCTTTTGATCCGTATTCTTGGACAAGCAGTGTTTTTGGGGTTCTTTGTGATGGCAGTGTTTATCGCTTGTTTAATAGGACTCTTGAAATACTTTACCGTTTTGAGAGAGAGATCTTTAGAGCATACAGACAGCAGAATCCTGCGTATAACTGAACTTCTCCACCATTTCAAAATCATCAAGTACTATGCTTGGGAATCCGCCTACGATAAGGCATATTCCCGTACCCGTGAGACTGAAATGAGCATAGTCAGGCATAGAGTGGTGGTATCCTCTATATCCAACACAATTTCATTTGTGTTGCCATTGTTCTCGTCGATGTTGACTTTCATTTCTCTTTACCACCTCAACACCGGTCCTACAAGTGCAGCTGCCATCTTCACCTCTCTTGGGCTTCTTAACGTGGTTAACGATCTGCTTTGTTCCATCACCCTGGATACTTCGGCTTGCATCGACTTGGTCCATGCGATCAATAGAGTGGGTAAATTTTTGTTAGCTGAAGAGGTGCTGGCACCTGAACCTATAAGCAAAGAGAGTTTAAAGGATATGCAAGATAAAAACGTTGCCATGAAACTATCAGGAAACTTTTCATGGGATGCTAACGATCACAAAAGTGATGAAGATAAAAAGTTGGACAGTATTTTGGGTAAAGAAGAATTCAAATGCTTTAATTTTGACCTTGATGTTAAAAAGGGCGAGTTTGTTGTGATTACTGGGTTGATTGGGACCGGGAAAACGTCTCTTTTGAATGCATTGGCTGGTTTCATGCCTTCTGTCGACGGGACTCGTGCCGTTGATGGGTCTCAGATCTTTGCAGGTGAACCCTGGGTACAAAATGCCACTCTTCGTGAAAACATTACCTTTGGTTCAGAATTTGATGAAGAGTGGTATAGAAAGGTTATCTATGCGTGTTCTTTGGGTACCGATTTACTGATTCTCCCTGCTGGTGATAGCACTGAGATTGGTGAGCGTGGTGTGACTTTATCAGGAGGTCAAAAGGCTAGAGTTAACCTTGCTCGTGCAGTATATGCTAACAGAGATATCATTCTTCTTGATGATGTTCTTTCATCAGTTGATGCAAAAGTTGGTAAACATATTGTTAATGAATGCCTCTTGGGTATTATGAAGTCAAAGACAAGAGTTCTTGCGACACATCAGTTATCATTGATCAATGCTGCCGATCGAATTATCTTTCTTAATGCTGACGGAACTCTTAGTGTTGGAACTGCGGAGTCTTTGAAAAAGTCGAACAATGCGTTTGCCAACTTAATGTCTTTTACTTTGTTCAACTCACAAACGATTGAAGAAGAGGAAATCGAGGAAATATATTACGATAACTACGGTGATGGTCGACTCATGGAAATCGAAGACAGAGCCATCAATAGAGTTAAGATGTCGGTGATTGTTAGCTACGTCAAGGCTGCCTTCAGTGGTCCAATCTCGTCTTCGGTACTCGGCCCGGTATTTTTGTTTGTGATATTTGGTGCACCCTTCTTAGAATACTTCACCACGACTTGGTTGTCCTTCTGGACTGAAAATAAATTCGATAGAGAAGGGCACTACTATATCAAATTTTACGTGGCTTCTACAATCGCGACACTTATATTAATGACCATTAAGTTTTCTTTAATTGCTTACCTCTGCAATATGGCTTCTACTAAGCTAAACATATTGGCAATGAAAGGTATCTTGCGGGTTCCAATGCTGTTCATGGACACTACTCCTATTGGGCGGATTATAAACAGATTCACTAAAGATACAGACCAGTTGGACAACAGATCCGGAGGCATGATGGTTGCATTCATCCATACCACCAGCACTGTCGTTGGCACCGTCATTATATGTATTGTCTTCTTACCGTGGATGGCCTGGAGTGTTCCTATCATGGGAATGATATTCTTTGCTATTTGTAACTTTTACCAAGCGCTGGAAAGAGAAGTAAAGAGATGGCAGGCCGTACAACGCTCCAATGTTTTTCATAACTTCAACGAGGTGTTGAACGGAATGGCTACTATCAAGGCTTACGGTGATGAGGAGCGTTTCCTTGAGAAGAACTTCAAGTTGAGTGATATTGTTAGCGAAGCAGAGTATGTTTCCAACGGTATCTCCCATTGGTTGACTTGCATGTTGGGTATATGCTCCAGTGCTTTCACCTTATTTGTCGTGATTGCATGTATCTTTAGAGTCTTTAACTCTTCCCCTTCCACTGTTGGCTTGCTCTTATGCTACATCTTTAGGTTGCCTATTAATCTTTCCGACAGTATGCAGTTGGCTACCATCATGGAAAATGAAATGAATGCTGCCCAAAGATTAAGTTACTACGCTGAGAAGCTTCCTCGAGAAGCCCCCTACATCATCACAGAAACAACCCCTCCTCCTTCTTGGCCTTCCGGTCAAATCTCTTTCAATAATGTTGCCCTCAGGTACAGAAACGGCTTACCACTTGTGTTGAAAAACCTTAGTTTCAATATTAAACAAGGTCAGAAAATTGGTGTTTGTGGCCGTACTGGTGCAGGTAAGTCGTCTATCATAACATCATTGTTCAGAATGGCAGAGTTGGCCGAAGGATCTATCTATATCGATGGCATAGATATCTCCTATCTAGGCTTATTGGATTTGAGAAGTCGTATTACCATCATCCCTCAAGATCCTGTTTTGTTTAAAGGTACCATTCGCTCCAATATAGATCCATTAAGCAAGTTTTCTACCGCAAAATTGAGACATGTTTTACAATTAACTGGCTTGGATATAAATCTTGAAAGTATTGCAATTGAAAATGGAGCCAACTTTTCCCTTGGTGAAAGACAATTAATAACGTTTGCTCGTGCTCTTCTCCATGAAACCAATATCTTGATTTTGGATGAAGCTACATCACTGGTTGATTACGAAACAGACTCTAGAATCCAGAAACTCATCACCGAACATTTTAGTCATTGTACTATCTTGTGTATTGCTCACAGACTCAAAACTATTGTGAATTACGACAAGATCTTGGTTATGGATAATGGTAATTTGGTGGAATTTGATACCCCTTCGCAGTTGTATAAGAATAACCTGATTTTCACTCAGTTATGTCGCAAGTCTGATATAACGTTGTCAGATTTTAAATAGAATAATAAATAGATAATATTAATTTTGAAGTGATTATTAGGAGAGTGGTATTTTTGACTGAGGTAATTTATTGGAGTCTACTTACCAAACCCAAATCTTAAATCAGATTCTTTTTATTGTTCGTTCCCAGTATTATATGAATTTTAACTAACTGTAGAACATACAATTCTGACAGATGATTTAAAGGTGTTGATCTGAAATATTAAAACAGTGTCGATCGTAAGAATTATTCATACTGATCAATCATAAATTATACTGAATATACACAGTTTGTAATGGAATCGCTATTATCCTTTGCACAATATTGTATTTAAATATTCATTTGCATTCCAATAGAGAATCAAATGAAACATTACACCAACCTCAATATATTTCACGGTTCATGAAGTGATTAATGAAAAATTTCATTGTTATATTATCTTGATATCACCTTATTTGTATGTTCACGGTCTTCACATAGGTCTATTGACTAACTTCGTTCGTATATTAAGCCACTTAGCAAGTGTATTCACTGACTTTGTTCGTAGTTAGTTAAAGATAAATACCCACTCAAACCAAAATCAGCTAACAAACCAGTTAAATCATCGTCACTTTTTGGCTTATGTAAAGACCACTTTCTAAAACGAAAATCAGGAAGCTGACCCTCCCAGACCAATTGACAATCCCATTTTATACGGCTCAACATCAACTTTTTGTAGAACTTGATTCCTTTCAGACCACCTTCAACCACCACCATATTAACGTTTTCACTTAATATTCCAACTCCCACAAGTTCCAATTGACGAGCATTAATGTCAAACTTGTAGATACTCTGGGAAGTTGGGTTTTTGAAGGAAAACACTGCGCCAAAGCACCCTTTGGCCAAGTCGCGCTCACGCTGAGCATCAACTTTGTCGTGCTTTTGTTCTTTTGTGAGTTTGCGTTCCTCATTCTGCGCCAAATGCTTGTCCAAACGTAGCTGCACCTGCTGGCGGACCTGCATCTCCACCTGGGTGGGGTCTTTGACGGACTCGTTGGTGAGTACACTCATCAAGTTGGCGAGTTTGACCTTTGGCGGAGGTGGTGCATCCAAACCAAGCTTAATTCTGTCCTGTTTATCTTTCATTGTAGCAAACCGGGTGTTTTTACGGATCCTCTTCATCTCCTTCTTGGTGAGTCGCAACTTATCCTCCACTTGCGGTGTGAATGTTTCAGGTGTCAATATAGGATGCTGGATATACAATGAGATCGGTGCATGCTCGTTATTTGTTACAAGCGCACTCCCATACTCACGCTCCTTCAAATACGGCTGGTCCCACCATTCAGGGCCGATGTGCCTGTCTGGAGTATATTTGTCTTCCCCGATGGCCTCGTTCGGAAGCTGGTCCTTTATTTCTTCTCGATGCTTGAGATAATCAGCATGTGCAGCCTCATCCTGTCGTATCTTGTTAGCTTCATTGATAAACTTCCCATGCTGGTTGAATGTCAACTCTCTCTTTCTAACTTTTCCCCCTCCATGATTCAAGTACGGGTTGATCAGTAGTTCATGAAATCCTGTGCGTGCCTTACGTTTCTTCTGATTAGGTTGCTTGAGAAGGTTACTGAATTTAAGAATAGGATGGAGTGGTACGTTGAGTCCTTTCCTTTCCATTGTGATGTGGATCCGTTTTGGGTAAACTGTAAATATAAGCAAACTGTAACTGTACATACAATCAAACTGCAAATATTTAAACTGTAAAAAAAAGAATTACCTAATAATTAAGATGCATATGTACCGCAATAATTCAAAAGACTCATAATAAATGGTGACTATAAACAAGGCATCACCAAATATTAAACCCGCGGAATAAGAGAGAATTTTGCGATTTACCTAATAAGCCATCAAACTATGCATAAGCTTTTGCATTCAAAAAGACTGCATTGAGTGCATCTAATGCTCACGTTATCATATTTTTTCGAATGTTTCCATGGAACAAAGACTGGCGAGTAAATGCTATCAGCGTAATTAATCATTTATTAGGATAAATAATCATCATTCCGGACAACTACTCATTATTTAATGTATGTGAAGTACACTTAAAATCTTGCATTTGGGAAAGGAACATAATTTGAAGGTTGTTCCCATAATTAGTCCGATAACATGTCTTTACTCCACAAAGCATCTTACCTAACACAAAACTATGAGATTTGCCGTGAAGCCAGGGCCCGTTCCATTAAGGAAATTACGTTACGTTCAAATATTATAAGTACGTTTCTTTCCTCAGTATCCAAACTCATGGACTTAGAAGGAAATAATGAACTTCAACCACAGAAGAGATCTCTTCTGTGGTTATTTCGAGGTAAAGTGCAACCACTTCCTACACCAGAAGAAAGAAAAGAATTCCCCGAAGCCAATGTAAATATTTTCAGCAGAATGTTCTTCACATGGGTTAATGGTGTGATGAAAGTCGGTTACCATCGTACATTGGACCCAGCTGATTTCTTTACGATCCCCAAAGAAATTCAGATCGAAACTTTAACTAGCAAGTTCGAACATTATTTCAAGACTGATGTTGAGGTAGCCAAAGCCAAACATTACAACGCACGTGAGAAAGTTGCAAAAAGTGAAAAGAGACCCCACGATGATTCCGATGACTATGTTATTCTGAAGTGGCTTACTACTTGGGTTCTCTATAAAACATTTTTCTGGCAATACACAATTGCTGTACTTTGCTTGTTCATCACAAAAATTGGTGCCTCTTTTATTCCTTTATTTACTAAAAAGCTCATTGAGTATGTTGAACAAAGAGCACAAGGTAAAGGAAACCTCGGTGTAGGAATAGCCATGGCCATTGGATCATCCCTCATTCAGATAGTTTCTACTATCATTGTTAACCAATCTCAGTTCCGTTCTGCAATGACTACAACTCAAACAAGAGGTATTATCTCCTCGGCAATTCTCAAAAAGTCTCTAAAATTGTCTAGGAAACTGAAAAAGTTATATCCAGATTCAAAAATCACTTCCATGATGGGAGCTGATTCTTCAAGAGTCAGTTTTGGATTTATGCTTTTACCATTTGTTCTTGTAACTCCTTTCCCATTAATTATTTGTGTTACTCTTTTGATTTTGAATTTGGGTCCTGCGGTTCTTGTGGGTCTCGCCTTGCTTGTTATTTTCATAGGTATTTTAAGTTGGTCTTTGAAGTTCTTCTATTCTATGAGAAAACGCGCAACAACTTATACTGATCAAAGAATTCTGTATATTACCGAACTTCTCAACCATTTTAAAATAATCAAGTTTTATGCTTGGGAATCTTCCTACGAAAAGTTATTTACTGATGCTCGTGAACAGGAAATGAGAATTGTTAGACATAGAGAAATCATCACGTCTGTTTATAACACCTTCGCTGATGCCTTGCCGTTGTTTTGTTCCATGTTAACCTTCATTGTTGTTTATCATTTCGATAAGTCAAAAAATACTGCTGCAAATATATTTTCCTCTCTTGGACTTCTCAATATTTTGAATGGCCAAATTGGTTCTCTTCCGCAGGACTTAACTGCAGTAGTTGACTTAGTGAGCTCTATGGATCGTATTGGCAAATTCTTAATGGCTGAAGAAGAAGACGAGTCTGAAGAAACAGATTTAGATAATTTGTCTAGGTTGGATGACGAAAATCTTTCTGTAGAAATTGCTGGACAGTATACTTGGGATTTTCTTGATGAGGAAGAATCCCTGCAAAATGATGAAAAAGATGGGCCATTAGAATTAATTTCTGTCAAAGACGAAAAGAAGACTTTTCAATTTGATCTCAAAATTCAAAAAGGGGAGTTCATTGTAGTCACTGGCTTGATTGGAAGCGGGAAGACTTCTCTCTTGAATGCATTGTCTGGATTTATGCCTTCGCTCGAGGGTTCGCTTTATGTTAATGGTACCCAGATTATGTGTGGCCAGCCCTGGGTGCAAAATGCGACTGTTCGTGAAAACATTGTCTTTGGTAGTGACTTTGATGAAGAATGGTACAAAACTGTCATTTATGCTTGTTCTTTGAATAGTGACTTGCTGATGTTTCTGGCTGGGGACAATACAGAAGTTGGTGAACGTGGTGTGACGTTATCAGGTGGTCAAAAGGCTAGAGTTAACCTTGCTCGTGCAGTCTACTCTAACAGAGATATTATTCTTCTTGATGATGTTCTTTCTGCAGTCGATGCAAAAGTTGGTAAACATATTGTTAGTGAATGCCTTTTAGGTGTATTGAAGTCAAAAACCAGAGTCCTTGCTACACATCAATTATCACTCATCAGCGCTGCAGATCGAGTTGTATTCGTAAACGGAGATGGAACACTTAGTATTGGAACTACTGAAACTTTGAAGAAGTCTAACCCTGCCTTTGCCAACTTAATGTCCTATAATTCTTTGAACAAGAATGAGAACGATGACACAAAAGAAATTGAAAAGGAGTATAGTAACGATGGCGAAGGCCGTATTACTAAAGCTGAAGAAAGAGCGGTCAACAGCATTGAATTTGGTGTCATGAGTAGCTATGTAAAGGCAGGTTTTATGGGCAATGTTCCAAGTTCTATTTTGGCTCCAGTGTTTTTATTGACAATATTCCTTGCACCATTCTTTGAATTCTTCACTAGTACTTGGTTATCTTTTTGGACCGAAGATAAATTTCATAAAGATGGAAATTTTTACATTGCTTTATACGTTACATTTACATTTTTGGCGTTCATTTTTATGGCCATTGAATTTGGTTTGATAACCTACATAACTAATGTTGCATCAACGAAGTTAAACATCTTAGCTTTGAAAGGGGTTTTAAAAGTCCCAATGCTGTACATGGATACTACCCCACTTGGACGTATCATCAACAGATTCACCAAAGATACTGATCAATTAGATAACCAAATGGGTATGATTGTAACAGCTTTTGTTAACACTGCTTCTTCCGTTGTTGGGACAGTAGTCTTGTGTATTATATTCTTGCCATGGATTGCACTTGCAATTCCAATTATGGGAGTCGTCTTTTTTGCAATTTGCAACTTTTATCAGGCGCTGGCAAGAGAAATCAAGAGGTGGCTGGCAGTTCAAAGATCAAAGGTATTTAATAATTTCAATGAGATGATAACGGGAATGGCAACAATCAAGGCTTATGGTCATGAGCAAAGATTCCTCTCCAAGAATTTCATTGCCAATAATATCGTTAATGAAGCTGAGTACTTATCTAACAGTGTTACTCGTTGGTTGGCTTGTATGTTAACTTTGTGTTCTACTACATTTACTATGTTGGTTGCATTTCTTTGTGTCTTCCGTGTTTTCCATTCTTCCCCTGCTACCACTGGTTTATTATTATCATACATCTTTTCATTATCTACATCCTTGTCTGATATTATGCAAATGACAACCATTTTGGAAAACGAGATGAATGCTGCTGAGAGAATTATTCATTATGCAAAACATCTTCCTGAAGAGGCGCCTCATAAAATCACGGAAGCAACACCGCCTCCAACTTGGCCATCTGGTCAGATTACTTTTAATTCTGCATCTCTCAAGTACAGACCTGAGTTACCATTTGTATTAAAAGAACTCAGTTTTACTGTGAAGAAGGGTGAAAAGATTGGTATCTGTGGTCGTACAGGTGCAGGTAAGTCATCTCTTATTACAGCCTTATTTAGGATTTCAGAATTGTCTGAAGGTTCTATCTTTATTGATGGAATTGACACTTCTAAAATCGGATTGACAGACTTAAGAAGTAAGATATCAATTATCCCACAAGATCCAGTCATGTTTAAAGGAACAATTCGCAAAAACCTTGATCCATTTAATGTGTATGATGATGCAAAATTGGAGGGAATTTTGCAAAGAAGTGGTTTAAATGTGAAGCTTGATAGTAAAGTTGAAGATAATGGCTCCAACTTTTCTCTTGGAGAGAGGCAATTGATTGCATTCTCCCGTGCTCTTGTTCAAGAAACCAATATTTTGGTTTTGGACGAAGCTACATCTCTGGTAGACTATGAAACAGACTCTAGAATCCAGAAACTCATTTCTGAAGAGTTTGGCCACTGCACTATTTTATGTATTGCTCATAGGCTCAAAACCATTATCAATTATGATAAGATTTTAGTATTGGATAGAGGTCTGGTTGCTGAGTTCGATACCCCATTGACTTTATTCAATACTGAAGATCTGATATTTGCGCAAATGTGCCAAAAATCTGATATAACTATTTCAGACTTCTAATAAATTTTAGATTAATTCTTAATGTTATACTAATTAACTTTTATTATTTTCATGTAAAGTTCCAATTACTTTTTAGTCAAATTCTTAAGCTGCACCTCAATTGATAATTTGTAATGCTAACATCATGATTCATAAAATGATGATAAATTTACATCAATTCTTTTAAGAAAGAATAACTTCTCAGATCTGCTTTGCATAGCCAATTCATAGGCTGATAACTTAATTGTGTAAAGTTTTACGTCTTATGCATTACAAGCAATTTAATAGTTCGATTTTATTTGAATATATGAAAGGAGTACCGGTAAATAGTATCCGGATAATAATCATTTTTGAGTACTGGTCTAAGCCATAAATTGACTGCCGTGTGTAGTGGTTCTATTTGGAATAGCAAACGTAAGATAATATGAAAATTACGTATCCAACGTCTTATAAATAGGTGTTGTTTCTCTCTATTAGTCAACATGGATTTAGAAGATAATAAGGTTCTTCAACCACAGAAGAGATCTCTTCTGTGGTTATTTCGGGGAACGGTTAAGCCGTTACCAAGGCAAGAAGAAAGAAGAGAGTTCCCTGAAGCAACGGAGAACTTGTTCAGTCGTATGTTTTTCACTTGGGTTCACAATGTATTGCGAGTAGGTTACAATCGTACATTGGAACCTGATGATTTCTTTACTATACCAAAGGATCTCCAAATTGAGACATTGACAGAAAAGTTCGAAGAACATTTTCATAGGGATGTTAATATTGCAAAGAACAAACATTTACAAATTCAGATATCGAAGGCTAAAAAAGAAAAAAATCAACTTGATGATACCCAGGAATATTCTGTACTGAAGTGGGTTTCGTTGTGGGCACTTTATAAAGTCTACTTTTGGCAGTATACATTTGCGAATTTATACATGTTAATTACAAAGTTGGCTGCTGCATTTACTCCTTTGTTAACCAAGCGTTTGATTCAATTTGTTGAAAAGAGGGCAAACGGTGAAGGAAAAATTGATGAAGGAATTGGTCTTGCAATTGCAATTGCAGCTGTACAAGTGGTTTCTACAATTATAGTTAACAGATCTCAATTTTTAAGCACTATGACATATTCACAAACAAGGGGTGTCCTTATGTCTGCTCTTCTTCATAAATCACTTAAATTATCACAAAAGCTGAAGAAATTATATTCAGAATCCAAGATAACTTCTATTATGGGTGCAGATACTTCAAGAGTTTGCTTTGGGGTCATGATTATTCCATACTTTCTCATCTCTCCGTTTCCTTTGATTGTTTGTATTGCTCTTTTGATTGTCAATCTTGGTCCTTTTGTATTAGTTGGTTTATCTTTACTTGTGATATTTATTATTACTTTAAGTTGGTCGGTAAAATATTTTTACACGTTACGAAACGAAGCAACTGTACACACTGACAAAAGAATTCAGTACATTACTGAACTCCTCAACAATTTTAAAGTGATAAAATTTTATTCGTGGGAGTCTGCTTATGGTAAGTTATTTAGTAACGCTCGCGAAGAAGAAATGAAAATAGTGAGACAAAGACAAGTTATCAGTGCTGTTTATAATACATTTTCAGATGTGTTACCCTTATTTGCATCCATGTTAACTTTCATTGTCGTGTATCATTTTGATAAGTCTAGGAGCACAGCTGCCAATATCTTTTCGTCTCTTGGTCTTCTTAGTATTTTGAATGAGCAAATCGGTTCCCTTCCCCAGGAATTATCTGCTGTCACTGATTTATTCAATTCTATAGACAGAATTGGAAGGTTCTTGACGGCTGAAGAAGAGGAAACTTCAGAACCAACAGACCCAAAAATACTAGAAAGAATGGATAAGGAAAAAATTTCAATAGAACTCGCTGGTCACTACTCTTGGAATCTTGACGATTCAGAAGAAACCCTACAAATTGATGAAAAAGATGAGCCATTAGAATTAGTTTCTGTCAAAGAAGAGAATAAGACTTTCCATTTTAATCTAAAAGTTCACCAAGGGGAGTTCCTTGTTGTCACTGGTTTGATCGGTAGTGGTAAGACATCTCTTTTGAATGCTTTATCAGGTTTGATGCCCTCTCTTGATGGTTCTCTTAATGTTAATGGATCTCAGATTATGTGTGGTCAACCTTGGGTGCAAAATGCAACTGTCCGCGAAAATATAACTTTTGGCTGCGAATTTGATGAAAAATGGTACAAGGACGTCATTCATGCATGTTCGCTAGATAAAGATTTGTTAATGCTTCCAGCCGGTGACAATACCGAAGTTGGTGAACGTGGTGTGACCTTGTCCGGAGGTCAAAAGGCGAGAGTTAACCTTGCACGTGCTGTCTACGCTAACAGAGATATCATTCTTCTCGATGATGTTCTTTCTGCAGTTGATGCCAAAGTTGGAAAGCATATAGTTGATGAATGTGTTATGGGAATTCTTAAATCCAAAACTAGGGTTCTTGCCACACATCAGTTATCACTAATAAGTTCTGCAGATAGAATTGTTTTCATCAATAGTGATGGAACTCTCAGCATCGGCACCTCTAAATCTTTAATTGAAACGAACCAAGCATTTTTTAACTTGATGTCTTATAGTTCTATGCATCATAATGATGAAAATAATACGATAGATGACACTGAAAGAGCAAATGAGAACAATACCAAAGATGGTAGTATAACGAAAGCTGAAGAACGAGCCGTTAATAGTATTGAATTTTCTGTCATTACTAGTTATATTAAAGCAGCATTTCTGGGAGATGCACCAATAACAGTTTTAGTCCCTGTCTTTTTAATCTCCCTTTTACTCTCTCCCTTCTTCCGGTTTTTCACGAACACTTGGTTGTCCTTCTGGACTGAGAACAAATTCGACAAAGATAGTAACTTTTACATTGGTTTCTACGTTGCATTTACATTTATTGCTTTTATCTTCTTGTCAATCGAATTTGGTTTAATTGCCTATCTCACAAATATGGCATCAACTAAGTTGAATATTCTGGCCATGAACGGAATTTTGAATGTTCCAATGCTGTATATGGATACCACACCTCTTGGACGTATCATCAACAGATTCACGAAGGATACTGATCAATTGGATAACCAGATGGGTATGATGGTGAAAGGCTTCATTGATACATTTTCAACTGTAATTGGTACAATAATATTGTGTGTTATCTTCTTACCATGGATAGCACTTGCAGTTCCAATTATGGGTGCTATATTTTTTGTTATAAGTAATTACTATCAGGCACTGGCTAGAGAGATTCGGAGATGGCTGGCTGTTCAGCGGTCTAGTGTTTACAACAACTTTAATGAGGTTTTATCGGGGATGGCCACAATCAAGGCTTACGGCCACGAGAAAAGATTTATCCAAAAGAACTTCCACTATAATAACATTGTCAATGAAGCTGAGTATTTATCTAATGGTGTTGCGCGTTGGTTAGGATGCATGTTAACTTTATGTTCAAATTCATTTACAATGTTAGTTGCATTCCTTTGTGTATTCCGGGTATTTCACTCCACACCTGCTACCACTGGTTTATTATTATCATACATCTTCACTTTATCGACTTTACTTTCGGACATGATGCAAATCTCCACTATTTTAGAAAACGAGATGAATGCTGCTGAGAGAATTATTCATTATGCAGAGCATCTTCCGCAGGAGGCACCCCATATAATCACGGAAGCAACACCACCACCAACTTGGCCATCTGGTCAGATTACTTTTAATTGTGTATCTCTCAAGTACAGACCTGAGTTACCGTTTGTATTAAAAGATCTCAGTTTTACTATTAAGGAAGGAGAAAAAATTGGAATATGTGGTCGTACAGGTGCTGGTAAGTCATCCATAATCATTGCATTGTTCAGAATCGCAGAATTATCAGAAGGTTCTATTTTTATTGACGGAATCGATATTTCAAAAATTGGATTGGCAGACTTAAGAGGCAAGATTTCAATTATACCTCAAGACCCAGTAATGTTTGAAGGTACAATTCGCAAGAACATTGATCCCTTTGGTGTTCATGATAATGATAAATTAGAAAGTGTTTTGAGAAGAACTGGTTTACAATTTAAACTTGACACAGAAGTGGAAGAGAATGGTTCAAACTTTTCCTTTGGAGAAAGACAATTGATTGCATTTGCCCGTGCGCTAGTAAATGAAACTAAGATTCTTGTTTTAGATGAAGCTACATCACAGGTTGATTACGAAACAGTTGCAAGAATCCAAAAACTTATCAATGAAGAGTTTAGCAATTGTACAATCTTGTGTATTGCTCATAGACTTAAGACCATCATAAATTATGATAAGATATTAGTGTTGGATAAAGGTCTGGCTGCTGAGTATGATTCCCCGTTAACATTATTTAACAAAGCTGATCTGATATTTGCTCAAATGTGCCAGAAATCGCATATTATTGCATCTGACTTTTGATAGTATGTTTTAAATGAATCAATAATATGTAGAGGTTGGTGAACGAGGAGTGAATTTTTCTGAAGATCATAAAGTAAGAATATTCTGACCCACAGGTATACCGATCTTCTACACAATTTTCTCTTGTTGATAGTAACTTTGATAACCAGTTCGTCAATAAATGTCTCTTAGGGTTGTTAAAATAATAATGTCTATTTAATGCTTCAATTATTAGTCATGAGCTCTGCTGATTGATATTAATTTGGAATGATGATAAAACACATGGTGTTGGAACTACTTGGTTATTATTCGAAAACTTTAAATAGAGAGATTGTTTAAATATTGGTTAACTACGGGGAAATGAAATTCATGATCCATTCATGCGGTTGTTGTTGGAAATTAATGAATTTCTCGAGTTTGTCTTGTTGTTATGGGTCGATTGTTACAATTTGAACGTCACAAAGTATATAAAAGTCTGTGTAACTGTTTAACAAATGAACTAATTTCTTTTTTTTGAGTGAACTGAATAAAATGAATGTAATTTGAGGCTAATTTAAGAATTGTTAGTTTTAAAAGTCATAAAAATTGACCACGTCAAGAACAAACTCCAAGAGAACCAAATCAATGCAACTTGAAAAAGCATTTGTGTTGTTACGGAAAATGCATGGAATTCCCTTGGAGTACAAAATGAATAAGGTAATTTTTATTCTGAAACATAGCTATGTAAAAATGGTATCAAACCGATTAATTATCAGATTAGACCCACTTCCAGGTGATTGGAATGTTACCTTCTGCGGTAGTACCAAGATGTTGGAAAGCAGCAGGAGACAAGTCCAAGTGGTTCCAGTCACATCCAGGACATCTGTCAACGACAGTGACTTGGACCCATTTGTTACCACGGTGAGCTTGGATTTGAGTACCACAAAGAGGGTTGTCATTTGGGTTGGTGTTAATGTTACGGCTGTCGTAGATTTCATGAGGGATAGCAACAACGTAGTCCAGGTCCTTGGAGGACCATCCACAAGAACCAACACCATCAGATGGATTGTAGAAGGTAGCAACACCGTTAGTCCAGCCAGCAGCAGCCAAAGAAGTAGAAAGGAGAGTAAGAGCGATAGAGTTGAAAGTGTTCATTGTGTAGATTGAGTAGTTGTTGATGATGATTATAATGGAATATTAAGGTGTTTTTATACTTAAATCTGAGTCGTTAAAGCATAGATTGCAAAATAGCTGATGTGACATTTTTCATTGTCAATGATTTTGTGGACCCTGTAAGCAATAGGAACAGTTTTTTAAGAGAATACGCTCTGAACAATAGATTGCGGGGGATTTGTAGATTGGTTTTTATCATGAAATGTTTAATGATACTATACTATACCTTCACACCCATAAAATGTTTGTCTCAACGTGATGTCCCTAAGCTTTGGAGTCCCGAAATGGGTGGCTGCAAACACGGGATTACGTAATGTGTCCATAGTTGGTTGACCCCAAAAAGAACTATGAACTTCATTTGACACATGGGTATCAAAACGTGGGGGAAGTAAACAAAATAATGCATCACAGTCGTTGTATTAGGAGTTATGTGTCATATGATAAGACGTGTATTCGTTCAGTCATGATAAGGACAGTTTACATCAATGGTGAGCGCCACTTCGATTGTTATATCATATTTGTGTCATTCGTGACATCTTTGTTAGATTTACGATAACAATAGGAACCGATATATCATGGAAATCGACCCTGCAAGATTTGAAGATATTCGGATGCAAATTTGAAAATATTGAGGTTTATTCGAATTTCCAAACAAGTTTACGTCGTAGAAATCATTAGTATGAATCTTTTGGATACATATTTTACTA
Organism: [Candida] smagusa; assembly: GCA_030566775.1. Lineage (NCBI taxonomy): Eukaryota > Fungi > Ascomycota > Pichiomycetes > Serinales > Debaryomycetaceae > Kodamaea > [Candida] smagusa. The sequence continues at coordinate 387,607 of JAKUAW010000002.1, read as the reverse complement.
CTTTAGATTTATTATGGTTTGCGAAGCTATTCGAATCTTCTATGAAAATAATATGATTTTGACATTTTTTAGAAAACGTTACATTAACAATAGATGAAATTTGGCAACTGTTCTGTATTTGTCGCATCTACTTAACTTTTTTTATCGGTTAATTAACGGAATCTTTTTGTGGATGCAAAATGTTGAGGGCCACTCAGTGTTCAAGGTTTTAAGCCTTTATTGAAACTTTTTTAGCCGTATAGGACTTCTTCTTATGAAAAGTACGGCTCGACTGCATGAAAATGCAACGTCGTAAAAAATCTGAGTGTAAGTATTGCAAATCAAAGGCCTAAGAGGCTGAGAGATAGATAACAAAAGAGCAGGTACAACAGATAAGACTAAGAGATTTGTAAGAAATAAGAGAATTGTAAATAATAAGAGGTTTGTAAAGAATAAGAGGAGTGTAATGAACAAAAAATTTAAATGACATAATAAACAAAATACTTCAAATAAAGCACTTATTGTTGAAGAATAGCGTTTATTTCTTAACGTAGGCATCATGGTTATGTTCTTCGGAAACATAGTACAATTAGAAAGAAAAGTATAAGGAAGCAATACTAAAAGACCAAGAAGGCTATAGTTAATAAAGAGTTTTCCCGTGTTCTTATTCAGGAAATTTTTTAATTCTAGACGATTATACGTATTTGGTGAACTACATTATGAATCCAGAAGCAACTGAATAATTTTGTGTATTTCAAACTCAAAACCATCTTTATCCACGTTAAGATATTAATTTCAAAAAAAGCTTGGATGCCGTATGATACCCCGTTAACATTATTCGACGACATAGGCCGAAGCTTTGCATAAATGTATCAAAAGGTTAAGATGAACTTTAATGGATTTTTTCAAAATGTCATATTTTTTCTAAAAAATATATTTCGGTGAATCTTTCAAAATATATTCTGCCAAAAGGAATAAATTACCGGCGACTATCATATTTCACATTTTAGCAGAAATTCCACAAAATGTTGATTTTAAAGAATCGCGAATAATAGTTCATGATATTTTGTGGGAATCATTCCACAACCATAAGGCTTAGATTTATATTTTAAGGTACATGCAAATATCATGATTAATCGAACTCCTTCATCTTTTGTTTTCATAAAAATAAAATGAATTCATATTCATTGGATATAATTTCAAACATATCAATGGAAAGTTATACTAATTACTGGAAATAAGTTAGCAATGATGATGCCAGTGCAAACTTTTTAATACAACTGGAGTCTTCAATAATCACTCATACAAATAATACACAGTATGAACGCCTATTGGCACTGAGAAAATTAAAGATAAAATGGTAAAATATGGTACGAACTTCAATTCTGCCTATATTTAATATACATTATAGTGATTTTGCGATCTGTACTAACATTAGCTTTTTTATCGATTGGTATCTATGGAACATTTACAACCTTCTTTAAGTTGGGGCAATCACTGGGACTGTACCGAAAGCTGAGAACTATGTTTTTGTAATTATGTTGTGAAAAGGCATCGTTATGGTTTTTCTGGATTGCTAAAATAAATTGAACTAACATACTAATCATAAAACCAAACAAAAAAAGTTACTTTCACAATTCGTCCACTTACAAGCCGTCCACCCACAATTCAATGTTTCACTAAATGAATTGTTAAACTATGCATATTTGAGTTTCACTATTCTTCCAGTTCAATTTGTTGTTAATCAACAAAAATGAATAAATATACATCACGATGTTTGCTAACAAAAGTATATTTAAGCTCTTCATTCAATACTCTACTCATCATCGTCTTAGAATAAAAGTTGACATCAGTTTATTTAAGCAGTCTGACCTAGTTTGCACAAAATTGGCCGTTACAGCGCTACCAATAATAGCGATTTGTATCTTAGACATGTGGAATGAATAACCAATCTGTAGTATTTCGAAGTCTGAAGTTTGGAATCAATAAAGAAGACAAGTTGACAAGTTGACAAGTAGACAAGTAGAAAAGTAGAAAAGTAAGTCAGTGAATGCTATGTGATTGTCAGAAAGTGCTTTATCTATACATACTATACTAATGTGCAATTTAACATCAATTAAGTATGTAATCTAATGAAGTATCTAAGCTAATTGACTATGTAAATATGTTCTTGAGTATCTAAATAACTAATTACACACCCAGCCGCTTACTCACTCACATCGTTTGTCGTTCGCTCACCGCGCATCCCTTACAAACCATCTCAAAAAAATATATATATCATGTTGCAAACCATTACCCATCTAAAACTGCTTGAATGGCAATCATTCAGCACCGCGGTGGAGTCTATCCCCGAGCAAACATGGGAAGATTCCCCCAGAACTAATCTAGAAGAGTGGATTCCGGTGATTAATCGGATTGACGACAAACTCGAAGAAATCATCAAAAAGTACGGATTGGAAGAAGAACATCCCCAGAACCAGATCTTCTCTGCAGAAGACACAAGGTTGGTTGTGTCATGTCTCAAGCTCACGTCCGAGTTGTTTGAACGTAGTGTCAATGTACTGATTTGGTCAAGCAGCGAGCGGATCTTTGCGTTGATTAATACGCCCACTGTGGAGGTACGGTTGCACGCGTTGGCGGTGGCGTTAAAGTGGGCCACATACCACGCTGGAACCACGCCACCTAGCGAGTCAACCCCTAAACTTGTCAGAAACCGTGTATTGGCGATCGCTAAACTGTATCCGCCGGCCGTTCCCCCCTCATACAGCTTGAAGAAACGAGGCGACGAGGAAAAACCTAGCATCGTCGGTGATCACTACAACTTCATCGATACGTTAAGTACAGAGAAGAAATATCCGCTGAAATGGAGAGGCTTGCATTTCGACTACTACAAGGAGAAAAAGGGTAAGCAGGAACAGCATCTGTTTACACTTTCCGAGGAAGCAGTGCGGAAACTCTCGATGGAACAGATGTTTGACCGAGGCGAGTCGATTCCGCCTGCCCACTGGTTTGATTTCGGTTTGTTGGTGCCTGCCGCTAAAGCATTTAATGATAGCTCATTTTCCGCAATCACCCTCCGCGAACAGCTCTTGCAGATTAAGTGTTTGGCGGTGGGGTTTGTGGCGTGTGTGTGTTCGCTGCTGCTGACATCCGCGCGCCTTTTCGAGCCGGAACCATACATCTTTAGTTTCTTGGTGGACTTGATCCATTGTGAAAACTCGTCACGTGTGTCAGATGCAGTGTACTTGGCTGCAGCCAAAGCACTACACGGCATAGCCATTAAGAAGACGTGGGGTCCGGACTTGTTACGGTGCTTGGCCGGAAACGTCAACCATGGTATTTTGTACCAGTGTGTTAGATATATTCACGAACATCAGATTGGCACCGAGGGCGCCGTGTACTTTTTCCGCATGGTGGAGTGTCTCACAGAAACCAAGAGTTTAATCACCAGAATGACGTCTGGCGGTCTTTTGGGCGAGTTGATGCCGTTCTTGCTGCTTGACGGGAAGGTGGCACATCTGGCCATTGAACTTATTAATAGTTTCCTCAGCAATGGACCGGTTGAAAACATACACGAATTCATTGAAAAGGGAGGGTTTACTCTTTTGATAAATAGCATTTCGAGAGAAGTGGCCAACCCTCGCTTTGTCCCAAACCCAAACGATGGAAGACATGGTACTCTCTTTCTCTTGTTGGAATTTGTCACGGGTCTCATGGAACTGGATATTGGTGACCGTGCTAGAAATCTTTTTGATTCACAGTTGCTCAATTCCTTTAACATTATTCTTAACGATACAAGGTTTGGACCAGGTACTGTTTCACTGACTATTGTGCTGGTATTCTACATTATCCACAACGAACCAACTGCGTTTGCCATTTTGAACGAAGCAGGCGTGGTGGATAACATCTTGAACAACTACGAAAAGTACATTCTTCCTAATTCTACGTTGTTGGTGTCGCTTGTGGAGGTGATCAGTGCTTTGAGTTTGAATAACGAAGGGTTGAAGAAAGTGCAGAGTTACAATATTATTAAGAAGTTTTTCTCCAGTTTCTACCGTATAGAGTGTGCTAGAGAGTTGGTTGCTGCCAATTCACTGGTTACTATCGGGTCGTTGTTTAATGAGCTTGGTAGACATTATAATGTTTTGCAGCCAATCATTACCGAGGAAGTTGCTAATCTCATGAACACCCTTCCATCTTTTAATGACAAATTGAGAGGGATCCAATGGGAAAATGACGGTGAGGCTGAAAAAGATGAAATCGACCTTTTGAATAACCTCTTTTTATTTTTGAACGGGATCGTCAAACAGAACGGTGCGCCATTTATCGAGAAAACAAACCCAGATACTTGGATCAAATTGATTCTGCTTGAAAACTCTCCTCATGACTTTTATTCGTATAGCTCCGTGGTTTCCTTTTTTGGCGCTATGAGCATGCTTGATGGCTACAACCGTGAATTCGGCCTTCCGCTGTTGATTACCGCAATTTCTTCCAATGTGCATGATGTTCAAGATTATCTTGACTACGATAAAAATATTTCTTATTGGGGTGGTATCCATGGTCCAAAGCCTGCTACTGTTAACAAAACGCTTTCCAAGTTGAATATCATCACAACGCTTCTTTCGCTTGCCACTGAGATATACATTGACCCTTCATATCTTTTTCGTGAACGTGCCAACCAACTTGTTGCTCTTTTCAGTGGTGCAGGTTTGGAAATCATTCCGCTTTTAATAAAACTCTTTGAGCGGTCTGTTTTAGAAGAGGCTTTCATTAGAGAAGAAATTCCTGCAGAAATATACACACAGGCATCTCCAACTATCGAAACCCTGGCTATTGAACCTCCTTTGGTTATTAACACTACTGATCCTGCCACTCCTCCTAAAAAACCTTCTGCTGATGTCATAAAGTCTGCCATTTACAGAAACACAAGCCAGCTTCGTAGCATTAACCATGCGTTGCAAAACTATGTCTCCAATATTCTTGCTGCTGTTGGAGGGGTATGTGTATTCAAGCGTCAGGAGGATGTTCTGATTGAATGGAGGCAAAGAGCGGTTTCCATCACTCTTGCGGTTGGAAAGAACTTTAACGAGTCCCTTCAAAGAAGACTTCAAATCAAGGACTCTTTTATCCGCCAACAGTACACCTTTTCCATCAGCAATCTTTTATACTTTGCATTGAAGTGGAGAGATTCCGTGCTGACGTCGTTGGCCTTTGCATGCGTTCAGCTGGGAGCACTTGCTAACTTGTCTTCCATTGCAAGCGAGCTGTGGGACCAGTTGGTGGTAATTCCTGAACAGGAAGTCAATCTGAAGGTGACATATTTGGCACATTCCAAGTATTCCATCATTAAAAATGCTCTTTTCCAGGTTGTCCGCATCTTTCAGTTATGTTCCGGCAAGGCTGCTGCATTGGCTGCTATTTATTTTGGTGACGCTGACGGTGGGTTGATTGGTCAGGTTCGCATGGAAATATGGAAGTTACTTGAACACGTTTTTCAAGCAATCGACAGGGGTGATTATAAAAACGTCTCATCTAATATTTCACTTCGTCTTACCGAGCTATCTAAAGTATTGACCGGGGAACCTGTTGAATTTGTGCCTTTGGATCCCATGAATATTTCCGCAAACCCTCAGGATTACTTAGTTCATTTAGGTTTGTCAAAGTCCCTTGCAGACAAGGTGATAATAACTTCGACTCAGTTCTTCAATGGTGAATTCCCAGCTGCTGATTCACTTGGCTGGAACGCTGATGACACCCTTCAGTATAAAAATGCTCTTTCGCGCCAACAGATATCCAACTACAATGCTTACTCCATTCAAGATCAATATTCCATGACTAATAGATACTCAGCAAACTCTGTTCAAGTTTGGATCAAGTATATTAAGATCTTCCCTGATACTGTTCCTTCTGTATCTGAAATCGTAAAAGATACACAACAAGTGTTTACACATATTGTTGAGTTGGTGGATGAAAAGAACACTAGAAGCGACAACGAACTTGGTGTTTGTGTACACCTCTTGAAGAACATTCTTAATTCAAGAGGTGTTGCGGACGTAAACCCTGATTTATTCCAGAAGTTTGTTCAATTTATTGATGGTGAAACAGTTACTTTGGGAGATAAGATCAACCAACAGTACTTTGTTCATTCTTTGAGCATCTATGCGAAAGCTTTGATGAGAAATCTTGTTGAAGCGGACGTTAAGGAGAGAATTTTCAGTAGATTGTTGAACGCTGACAGTGTGGACTCCAGAGGAGCCGGTGAACTCGCTAAAGTGTTTATCATTTACTCCAGAGAATATTCGTTTGGTGTACGTATCGGCCTTCTGAATGCCGTTCGTTCTATCATCCGTGCATTGAAGAACTCAGATGAAAACCATACTCTCCTGACAACAGTTACTGTTCTTTTACGGAGATGTGTGGAAGACCCTAACGTGTTGCGTGCCAACATGAAGAGTCTTCTCTTGAAGTCTTTGGAGTCCAAGCGTGATTTGCATTGGTTGGTGCGTGACTTGAGCGATGTTGTTGCACGTCAACCCGATTTGTTTGTTGAAGTTGCTGCCGAAAATATCAGGTTAGATGGTTTCGATGGTTCGCCTCAGTTTTATGATAAGAAGATTCCTATTGTGCGTCACATAACGGAACCTAAAGAGACTCAGGACGAATCTCAACATACTGGAATTGTCCATTTCTTGTTGAGGCAACTTATGGATGTCGTTAAAGGAACCGAATGGTTGGAAAACACCGAAGAACAAAAAGAACAATTGAAAAACTCTAAGGATGATTTTAAACCAAGCGAGGGAATCTTTAAGAATGCAAAGTTTGCATACGCCCACAATCTTGTGTCTTTGATTGCAGAACTCGTTTCTTCATACAAATCTTGTAAAGTTGAGTTCATTACTTATAGAAAACATCAAAAACTGGTAATCAAACCGCTGCTGACTTCACTCAACTTCTTCCTTCACCAGTTGATTCGCACACTGGATGAAGATGAAGGAGTGAATGCTAGACTTTTTTCGATGTCTGCTGTTGCTAAAATAGCATTGGTTGGGTTGGTATCTTCGCCTGTGCTGATCAATGAAACCAAGAAGGAGGACCCTGATTTGATAATTATTCGCCGTTTCTTTGCTGATATTCTTGCGAAGACTCTCGGAGAAACTCATCACAGTAAGCTTATTGATCTTCTTGAAATCACCGGAGCTATAATCTCACCAAAAATGAGAGATGAAATGAATGGGATTTTGGATATTCAATCTACTAAAAACGATCTTTTTTACTTGCTGAAGGTTTTCAGTGAGAAACAGATCACACAGAAGATTACCCTGTTGTTGGCAGATCTTGATCTTAACCATCCTGAAATAGATAAAGTTGTCAAGGCTGCTTTAAAACCCATTGGATACTTGAGTAAAACAAAGTTTGATTTCCAGGATATGTTTGCGCAAGAAAAGGGAGAAAAGGCATCTGAAGAGGACGAAGATATTGAGATTGTGGATGAAGATACCACTCCAGATTTGTTCCGTAATCTGACATTGGGGATGTATGACGCCGAGTTTGAGACGGAGGATGATGAATTTTATGACGAAGACGATGTGTTAGAATTAAGTGGGGACGAAAGTTTGGATGGTTCACTGATTGGTAGTGATATCGATGAAGATGATATCGATGAAGTGATTGAATTAGGCACAATCGACATTGACGACCAGGATCAGGTTATTGACGATGATAGCGACTCTGATGAAAGCGAATCTGAAAGTGATAGCGAGTATTTCAACTCGGATGTGGATATCGAGATTATCGATGGGTTGAGTATTGAAAGTGGAGATGATGATAGTGAGGATGACGAAGATGATGATGAAGATGATGACGGTGAAGACAACGATTCATTCTACAACTTTGAAGACGAAGACTCAGATGATAACACGCCTACTGATCTTGATGGATGGCTTGATGCTTTTGGCGACGAAGATGACAACAGAACTTCCCGTCGTGATAGAAGTGACTCGGAATCCAGTGAGAACGAACACACACCGCACCAAAACCTTTTGGAATTGATTGGCAATGTATTTGACGGAGGTTCCAATACTGTTCGGATAACAAACCACGAAAATGAAAACTTCTTTGCCAACATGTTTGGTAGATTAGCTGGACGTCATCAACAAGTACTCCCAGCAATCGTTGATTCTACTAGAGCTCGGTGGTCGGAGAGTTCTGGTCTGTTACAACAAAGAGAAGAGTTACTTGAAAAGGTGATTCCACTGATTATCGAACGTATTGAGGATGACAGCTTGGCCATTTATGAGAAGAATGTTGAAGAAAGTGACAAGAAACGTCTTGAGGCCGAAGAAAAATTGAAGCAACGTGAAGAAGAACAAAGACTACGTCAAGAGGAAGAAGCTGCTGAAAGACAATTCAACGAAGCCATTGACGAGGAAGATGAAGATGACGAAGATGGAGAAGAGGATGATGAGGACGAAGAAGAAATCACCCCAGTTTTGGTTAGAATCGGTTCAAGAGATGTCAACATTGGTGGAACCGATATCGATCCTGAATTTTTTGAGGCTCTCCCGGACGATATGAGAGAAGAAGTGTTTACCCAGCACATTCGAGAACGTCGCGCGTCTGCTGCTACCGACGCAAACCATTCTAGAGAAATCGATCCCAACTTCTTGGATGCTCTTCCTCAGGAAATCAGAGATGAGATCTTGCAACAGGAAAGCATAGCGAGAAGATTCCAAGAAGCGGAAAGATTCCAAGAAGCGGACGATAGCGAATACGACGAAGCAGAAGAGGCTGAACCTCCAAAAGAAAAACGTAAGATCTTATTTGATCCAATTGTGGACAGACAGGGTGTGGCTTCTTTGGTGCGTTTGCTTTTTGGAACGCTCACCGCCAATCAAAGAGAACATATATATCACACTTTGAACTATGTTTGCTACAATAAGCAAACAAGGGCCGAAGTGATGGGATTGTTAATTGCTGCACTTCACGAAGGGTTGGGAAGTCAAAAGGCTATGGAAAAGGTGTACTCGACTGTTCTCCAGAAAGCTAAGAAGGATGGTGAAGGCAAGATTCCAGCAAAGAGTACCCCATTAACTATCGGTATTCAGATCATAGAAGCCATAGACTATCTTGTTGAGAGAAACGTTCACCTTCGTCATTATCTTCTTTCTGAACAAAACAATCCATTCCTCAAGGTTAACAGAAAGAAGTTGGACCGCCGTGACAAGTACCCAATCAACTTCTTGTTATCGTTGTTATCGAACAGAGTGGTTCAAATGGACCAAACGTTCATGGATTTTAGTGCCAAAGTGATTCAAGTTACTAGTGGTATTCTCAAGAAGATATCCGCATTACCTCCAATTCCTGATGATAACTTGCGTAACATCATTAAAATTCTTACTGCGGATGAATGTTCCAACAGTACTTTTAGAAAAACCATTGGGGCCATTCAAAACTTATCTATTCTAAGCAATGCCCAGGTGGTATTCCCACAAGAACTTTCCGATCAAGCTGCTAATCTTGGTCAGAAGATTGTTAAAGATTTAGCTTTGCTTGAAAAGGGCGATTCCAAGATCTTTGCAAAGTTCAGTGCTCCAAGTCTGGATCAAGCCAAGTTGTTGCGTATTTTGACTGCATTGGACTACATGTTCAATAAACCCGATGACAAGGCAGAAGAAAAACCTGCAGTAGTTGAGTTATACAAAAAATTGACATTAGGAACGCTTTGGACAGCACTCAGTGACACTCTTTCATCACTTGATACCGACAACAAGGACCCGTTGGTCACCTCATTAACTACTTGCACAGCCCTCTTGCCACTTATTGAAGCATTGATGGTTGTGTGTAAGTACTCCAAGGTGCGGGACCTCTCAAGAGAACTCAAGTACGAAGATAAGAAGATTGATTTCTCAAAGGAACCAATTGAACGGTTGTTCTTTTCTTTTACCGACAAACATAAGAAGATCTTGAATATGATGGTTCGTGCCAACCCCAACTTAATGTCTGGGCCTTTTGGAATGCTTGTTCGTAACCCAAGAGTGCTTGAATTTGACAATAAGAAGAACTATTTCGATAGAAAGCTTCACAACCTGACACAGCCAGAAACCAAAATGGCCATCAATGTACGTAGATCCCAGGTTTTCCTTGATTCATATAGACTGTTGTTCTTTAAGAGCAGTGAAGAGTTTAAGTACTCCAAGTTGGACATCAACTTCAAGGGTGAAGCTGGTATTGACGCAGGAGGTGTGACCAGAGAATGGTTCCAAGTGCTTGCAAGACAGATGTTCAACCCTGATTATGCTTTGTTCACTCCTGTTGCTAGTGACGACACGACGTTCCACCCTAACCGGACGTCGTATGTTAATCCAGAGCATCTTTCTTTCTTCAAGTTTATTGGTAGAATCATCGGAAAAGCCATCTATGATTATTCGTTCTTGGACTGTCACTTTTCGCGTGCAGTGTATAAGAGAATCCTCGGAAGAGCTGTTTCTCTTAAGGACATGGAAACATTGGACTTGGAATTTTACAAGTCGTTGGAATGGATGTTGGAAAACGATATCACGGACGTTATCACTGAAGACTTTTCGGTGGAAACAGATGATTACGGTGAACATAAGGTGATTGATTTAATTCCAAATGGTAGAAACATTCCAGTCACAGAAGCAAACAAAGGTGACTATGTCGCAAAATTGGTTGAATATAGATTACAGACCTCGGTTGAAGAACAAATGGATAATTTCCTTGCTGGGTTCCACGAAATCATTCCAAAGGATTTGGTCGCTATTTTTGATGAACAAGAATTGGAATTGTTGATTTCTGGTTTACCAGATATTGACGTTGGCGACTGGCAAAACAACACTACTTATAATAATTATTCTGCGTCACTGTCACAGATCCAGTGGTTCTGGAGAGCCGTCAAAAGTTTTGATAACGAGGAGCGTGCCAAGTTGTTGCAATTTGCTACGGGTACATCCAAGGTGCCATTGAACGGATTTAAGGAATTGAGTGGAGCGAACGGCACTTGTAAATTCAGCATCCATAGAGATTATGGAAGTATAGAAAGATTACCGCTGCTGCACACCTGCTTCAACCAGATTGATTTACCTACATACGAGCTGTATGACACTTTACGTGGGTCATTGTTGATGGCTATTACGGAAGGCCATATTGGTTTTGGTTTAGCTTAATATATGATATGAGTTTATATTTGTAAACGAACAGTATTTTACAACTGAACGGAGTAGTTTGTGAGTATTCAAATAAAATAGTTCATAAGTGGTGTTTGTTGTCAAAAGAGCATAGTGTGCTTGTAAGGCATAGTTTTGTTGCTTGGCGAACTGTTTGAATATTGTCAACACACAAAGTACGAACTGGATTTGTGTATGCAATTAATAGAGATGATTGTTTTAAGAGCAAATCCACTAGATGGTTTAGATAATGAAGTTAATTTAAAAACAACTTGGTAGACAATTGATAATCATTCTATAAGAACAGTGATAAATGTCACTATAAGAACAGATAAAAAAGTTTACACTAAAACCATTCACAAACCTTTGATAACCTTGACTAACTCTTGGTCAAGCTAAAAAGGTTATAACCACGAGCATGATAATTATCGTCGTAGTCACGTATGCAGCTATAAATTCAATTGTAGAAACTTTTTACTACAAATATTATTCCTTTTGTGGCAGAAATTGGAATAGCAGCTCATGTTGAGGTGAATTATCCAGCCGTGCGACTCTATTCAATAAAACTTAAAGTTATTAATAAGCTCTCAACACTTGAAATATAAACACCAAATGAAGAAAATCGTAGTCTTTAAGAAGAGCTGCCCAAATTCGGTCTTTATGGTAAAGAAAAAATTCATAAACGCAAAATGATATGTAAAACGTTATCTTTCAAAGCAGAGGCAAGATCGACCGTATTTAACTCCCTATTTCTTTTCAGGTCTTCAAATACATTTGAAGTTTTTTTAAGTACACAAGCCTGGAAGATCAGTTATGTCTGATTATAAATACCTAGAATGAACTCCATAAATACAGCAGATCTCAATGGCGGAAATCGAAAAAGATCGGAGTCCGGAAATTGTCCACGATCTGGAGAGCAATTTGGCTATCATCAAGAAAGATAACCTACAAAATGAGCACTTTGAAAGTGGTGCCGGAGATGGGACTACTGCTGAACAACAACATGTGACCGGGATGAAGTTAGCCTTAACTTTACTTAGTACATTAACTGCGCAATTCTTGGTTTCTCTTGATCAGCTTATTGTGTCTACAATTCTCACGCAAGTGGGTAGTAAATTCAAGGCTTTTGATAAGATTGGGTGGTTGGTCTCAGGGTTCCTTCTCCCGATGGCGACCTTACTGCCATCGTATGGGAAGATCTCTATTGCATTTGGGCGCAAAAACTTGATGCTCGCGGGTCTCTTCTTTTTTGAGGTTGGGTCAATAGTGAGTGCATTGTCTAATTCTATGGGCATGCTTATCTGTGGCCGGGTTTTACAAGGAATTGGAGGAGGAGCAGTTAACGGAATGGCGGTGGTGATTTTAACCGAGGCCGTTCCGATTTCTCGTAGGCCGTTGGTTATGATGGGTATCTCCGTTACATATTCGATTGCATCTGTAATTGGGCCGTTTATCGGCGGCGCGTTTGCTAAATATGTCACTTGGCGGTGGTGTTTCTACGTTAATTTGCCAATTGGAGGCCTTGCAGTTGTTCTTATGCTCTTTTCATTTAATCCTCCTAAACCACAAGGCTCATTCCGGTCCAAATTGGCCAAGATCGATTACATTGGAACAATTTTACTCAGTGGAGGATTTTCTATTTTATTGGTGGGCTTGACGCTTGGTGGTGTTCAATATCCTTGGTCTTCAGCAGCCATTATTTGTATGATTATCATTGGAAGTGTAATGTGTATTGGGTTTGTATTCTGGAATTATCTCCTTTCCAAGAATCCAATCTTTACTAAGCACATTTTTACAAACTACAGAATAACATGTGCAGTTGTTGCTGGATCCTTGAGTTATACATGTTTTATTGTATTAATGACATACCTTTACATCTACTTCCAAGTGGTTTTTACAGCTAGTGGTTGGGGTTCTGGTGCACAACTGGTTCCTTTTATTGTGACCATTTGTTTAACCTCGGTTACTGCCAGTATAGTGACAACTAAAACTAGGTATATTAAGCCATTTTTAATTCTTTCTGGGATATTGGCCCCATTAGGAAGTGGATTATTTCAGTTACTCGATGTTGGTTCTTCCCTTGGTTTAAGAATTGGTGTTCAAATAATCATGGGAATTTCGATTGGATTCCAATTCCAAACCATTTTTGCGACACAAATCGAAGCCCCAAAGGATATCGAAGGTTCGGTTATTATGGTTACTGTATTTTATTTGTTTGGTCGTTCAGCCGCTTCTGCCATCGCGCTTATTATTTCCCAATTAATCTACCAAACTCTTGGAATCAAGAACATTTCTCGTTTTATTGAAAACTTTCCACCAGGAGATGGAAAGAGTTTACTTGAAAAGTATACCCCATTGGAGTACATTTTGAATCCTCGTTTAATTCAACATTATCCAGAGCACATAAAGAACTTGTTGTTACATGAATATTTAAAATCAATTAGAGCTATTTATTGGTATTGCTTTGCAATGTCTGTGATTGGGATGTTATTATGTTTTGGAGTTAGTGATAAAAGACCTCCTAAGCCTAATAAAAAATGATTATTCGTATATATGAAAATGACCATTCGCCAGTATGCTGCTAAATGATTTTGGTGTTTTGTTAGATATGCAATTAAAGGTATAATAGCTAAAAAAATGACTAATCGGGTATTCCGAAGTAGGCGCGTAGGCGTATTGTTGCTGCGAATTTATGAAGAAAGATTATTCTTGTATAATTCTATTGAATGCTTCTTTACTACTGGGAATTACTCAAAAGAATATTGAAAGTACGAAAACCTGGTGAATAATCAACATATATGGAAGGTGAAGAGAAGTAGAAAAGAAAAGTAATAATAAAGTTCCTTGTTATTCTTGGTACGATTCATTCCGCACATCACAAAACTGACACAATATTTGGGGGATTAGGAAGAGCTGGTGGAACCTTCCTTATGGATTTGTGTATTTTTAGGGTAGAACACTATAGAAGGTATGAAGCTGGTGCATTTCTGAAGGTGGGTATATCCGAAAACATTAAATAATTCAACGCAAGCCATGGTGCATATGATTACTGTAATAAATACCGAAAGCCAAAAACTGCTCTAGAGCACATTTGTCATAATACTTAGAGATCCTGGGCACGGCTCAGAAGAACACAAAGATTCATTTATGCTCTGCAGGTTCCAATCATCTTATACACCATGCAAACATGTACAGGTCCAACCATGTTATCTGCAGGAGCATTTTTTTGTTCGATCAGCCTAACACAGGCAAGTGCGATGGGATCTACAGCAGTTTTGTAGGTGGAGAAGTTAGGGATTAGATAATTAAGAAATGTACTACCTTATTAAAGTAGCTGTCTTTTTATTCTTGGCATCCTCCATTAAGACTGTTCCATTCGCGACAGTCGCCAACTTCTATTTGCAAGTGTATACTTCGCTTTATTCCCAATTGAGAAAGTTCCGTAAAAACGGGAGAGTTAATACTTTTGGGTATGTTGGGCCACTGGATCTTTTTAAGTGGATTGGCTACAACACCTATGTCTCCCCATTGGAAACTGACTGGTACTTCCACAAACTGAACTCCACTTACCTCGCCGACTTGGATATTGCTAGAGGACGGATGCTTATGCGGTTATTCCAGAAACTGTTGTTGGATCACTATGATAACATTAACGGCGAGTACAAAAAGAGTGCCAAACAAGCCAATTTTCCGTATACTCCCGTGGCAGGTGTTGAATGCATGTATAAGAAGGAGTTGGGGGTTTTTAAGGCTTATCGTATTGACCTGAGGGTTTTTGCTTGGGACAGAAAATGGTTGTTTGTATTGTCCAAGTTCACCACTAGTGGTGGAAAGAAGTTACATGCGTATTGCATTACCAAGTATGTTTTTAAGAAGAAGGGTAGAATCACTATCAGTCCTAAAGATATCATGCAAGAATGTGGCTTATGGAGTGAGGAAAATGAGAAGATCAACGAGGCTAACTTTAGGTTTGTGCTGCAAATGGTTGACCTTGAGGAAGTTGAGCAACATGTTGAGTAAATTATCGAGTAACCGCGGGTTTGTAATTGTTTCGGTTGACTAGTCATTTAGTTAGATTGGTAATGTAAGGATATCTATCATTAGTGAGATATTCTAGTTGATAAGAAATGTAGTTTTCGCAGCCAATCCCAAAATGGTAACGACAAATATGATAGTTGATGTGATATTTTTAGAAGTCACATTGAATGGTGAGTTGAATTTGGATTTATGTTTAATAATTTCTTAGTACTCTATTAGTTTATGAAGTGCCATAGATAGGTGGTCCCTATGTTATATAGTTTGATTAATACGTTAATTTACAGTTTCTTGTGTACCATAGTTTCTATATATTATTCTCAAATTCAACTCACAGCTACCAACTCATAACTTACAACATACAACCCACAACTCACAACTCATAAATCACAATTCACAACTCACAACTCAGAACTCACAGCTCACATCGTTCGTTGGTTATTGCTCCGTTACCAAATCTTCCAAACCCTCCAGCTGATAAACCAAAGCATAATTCTCCTTATTAATACGATCATTCTCCTCGTCCCATAACCCACACTCAATCAAAATCTCCTTTGGTGAAATTGTCACTCTTCCCTTCTTCTTAAAAACATACTTTGTGACCGAATACGCATGGAGTTTCCCGGCCGAAGTAAATCTCGACAAGACAAACAACCATTTATCATCCCAGGCCAAGACCCTCAGGTCGACGCGATAGCGTTGAAAACACTTCAACTCGCGCTTGAAGGTAGTGTCGACCTGGGCCACCGGCACGTACGGATAGTTTTTCGTGGTGCCCGCGGACTTGAATTCGCCGTGCACATTATCGTAGTAGTTGAAAAACAACGTCTGGAAGATGCGGCTAACAAACTTGGTCCGCGCAATGTCCAAGTCCGCAAAGTAGGTGGAGTTCAGCTTATGGAAGTACATGTCAATCTCCAACGGTGAGACGTAGGTGTTGATACCCTCCCAACGGAACAAGTCACGAGGACCGGCGTACCCAAAGGTGTTCTTTCGACCGGAGCGCTGGAACTTGCTCCGCTGTAAGGTGATGTTGGTGAGCACCTGGTATGCGAAGCGTGTCACGTACGCAAGTGGGAGCGTCTTAACCGTGGAGATGATAAACGCTAAAACAGCGGCTTTGACTAAAGAATTCATATTTTTCATGTGAATTACGGCTGAGTGTTTTGCACCCATCGGCAAAACAAAAAGATAGCCGGGTTTATAGCCGATGCGGCTAAGGTATTAACTCATTTATTAATTATTGTCTCAATGAGCCATTAAATGATAAATGAAATATAAGAATTTGAAGAATAGATCATTAATATATCAAGTATTAATCATCATCTACGGATCATGAACAATCACAAAGTGGCGTACTTTTCAGAACGGTAATTCTCGGACCTTGCTGGCAGTAATCTGTAGACTGGTAAATCTCAGTACAGAGGAGGTTAACATACTCCATGCATGTAGATGACCCCATAAATAACCAGCCCATATCCATGGTAGCTCGGGCGTGCTTATAAATATTTATCCACAGCAAGCTTAGTAATATAAGAACAAGTGATTAATGTGTACAAAAGTGGGATGCGATTGTACGAACGATTAGCAGCTTAAAAGCAATTTAACGCGGAATACGTTTGTGTTCACTTCCTGAAAAAGAATATAATTCCGCGGCTGACATTCAAAGATCAACCGGTTACACGGCAGATAGATGGTTACAGGAGAGAAGGCGGGATTAGGTGAACGCGAAGCAATTTTTGGGAAGACCGAAGTTGAAGATGGAGAAGTCAAAT
Organism: [Candida] smagusa; assembly: GCA_030566775.1. Classification (NCBI taxonomy): domain Eukaryota; kingdom Fungi; phylum Ascomycota; class Pichiomycetes; order Serinales; family Debaryomycetaceae; genus Kodamaea; species [Candida] smagusa. Next base: position 370,635 of record JAKUAW010000002.1, on the reverse strand, counting down.
GCAAAGCTAAAATAGAAGGTGGAAGAGGAGAGATGCAGATGGAACATCATCTCCATCGCCAACTTCATCTCAATCGTTAGAACCGGTATGCAACAATGGTACATAATGCATTAAAAGATTACGAATCACTCATACAGTAATCTCGGTGATCATATATTCTGGCAATTCAGGAAGTGAAATTAAAAGCGATAATATAAGCGAATTCGAGCGAATTGTTATGAGCGGTTTGAGTTGGTTTCTTTTCGGTTGGATTCTTAGACAAAACGAATGTATGTGGCGGAGTGGATAGTAATTATTCTCTATTCATTTGTATTACTATATTCCCATTAATATTATTGTTCTTCCGAATATCTTATTTATTATTAATTTATGATTTATAGCTGTAAATATTCATGTAATAGTCAGGTAATCATTTATTTGTTTCTGTGAATATTCATGCAAATAAAAAGCAAAGAAGAAATAGAAATTAAAAGCAAAATTTACACGCTCAAGCCTTAATACAATCATAATACAATATTCTATGTACTTCCAAGTGAATATTCTTCATTATTCCAAATAAATATTCTTCATGAATCCAAATGATATTCTTTATAAGTATAATTTCTACACTCATAACTCGTTCGTTATTCGTAATATTCTCTTTTATTCATAAACCATAATATCCTATATGCACTAATCCTTTTTTTGAAACTCACACTCTCCCTTCTCAACATGCGAAACCAACCATTCATCAACATTCTTAAATTCCTCTTGACACATTCTACATTTCCCACCAACTTTTGTCCGCTGATCCTTCTTCGTTCCATTAGGATACTGAAAATGAATAGCCTTCAAGTGGTTTTTAAAAGTATCACATCTCAGAAATATGCCAGTATTGTGTCCACAGTGATCCACCGAATCGTCTCCAGACATTCTTTTGAAAGGACATTTGAACTGCCCTTTGTCACTACCAATCTCCTTCCAGTGGCACTTCACATGCCTAAACAAGTCGTTCGGTCTAGCAAACCCACGGCTGCAAAATTTGCACACATGCGGCCGCAGCGTTGGCTTCAAGTGTGTCAGTTTATGTGTTGCCAAGTTTGAAAAGTACAACTTACACTCTGGGCATTGCCTCTTTTTGCGAGGCTTCCAGTTTTTCTTGGTATCCTCGTCGTCCGAGTGCTCTCTCTTGAGCTCGTCTTTTTTCTCTTCCGGTGCTATGTTCGCACTTTCTGGGCTTGATGGAGTTATTTGTGGAGTTATTTGTGGAGTGATTTGTGGAGTTGGTTGTGGACTCACATGAGGGCTGACTGGAGTAGCCATGATTGGAGGAAGTGTTCGGTAACCATACGCTGGAACAGGAATGGGTAATGCGTATTTCTGGAAACTGAACACTGGAAGGTCCAATGACAACAGGTGGATCAGAGGAAGTGTTGTTCTCTTGGGCGAACTACTTTGCTGAGTTGAAATCATTGCTGAAGAAATATCCGGATTTCCTGCTTTTATATATTCTCAGCCGCTTTCCGGTATTATCTCCGTGTAAAGAAAAATGCTCTAATAATATGCACGTCATGACCACTTGCACCTTGGAGGTGCACCATGCGCGGAAAAAAAGCATCCCAAAAAATACAGATAATATGCGCTACAGCCACCCATGGATCGTGCGGATCTTTTCCGCTACCTTCCCTTAAATGGAGACCGGGATTAGCCTCTTCAACCTTTTTTGGGTGGGCGTTAGGGCTTGGTTTACCTTCTCATTCCGTCGAGTGTTTGGGGGGTCCGGCCTGAAAAAAGGTTAAGTTCCTCTTATCAGGAATAGGAGCTGCCGGCACGGCTATGAATAGAAGGTGGTTACATATCAATCTCATTCTCTTACTCGCCATCTTAGTGAGCTATTTAACTGTGAGTTCACGCAGTGAATGAGCATTTATATTTACTATTATTTCTCTTCTTCCGTATTTTTTACTTCCGTCGTTCGTATTACTTCTTTCGTATTAGCAATCTGATCTATATTTTTAGAGCTATAAGTCTTTAGTAAGCTATACCATTGTGCTTCTTTTCACTTAGTCATCATGTAAAGCGAATATCGATCTTGGGCTTGATATGATTGTTAGATTTGGCATTAATTTGAATTGCAATATAGCGATCTGAATCTTTGTTTGTTGTAGAATAGTTGTAATGATGTATGGTATATACAATTCAATAACTTCTCCGAATTAGATACTTTATTGACTCGTCCCAATCTTATGTATCATGTTGTAAGATTATTGTGACCTTTAATTCCAATTGACCTGGATATACCTACTAATAATCAACCTTCCTCTTATGCAATAACCTCTACTATTGTAAATTATAAAGGTGGTGGAGGTTTGTGTAGAGTAGGTGGAGGAGGTTTGGTATGCAGAGTAGGTGGAGGTGGTTTAGTGTGAGGTGGGGGAGGTGCGGTAGTTGGTGGTGGTGGAGGTACGGTAGTTGGTGGTGGTGGAGGTACGGTAGTTGGTGGTGGTGGAGGTACGGTAGTTGTTGGCGGTGGTGCGGTAGTTGTTGGCGGTGGTGCGGTAGTTGGTGGTGGTGGAGGATGTGCCCTGCTTGGAGGTACGGGATGTGCACTTGGCGGTGGAGGCACTGACACTGGGATAGCTCTCTCGGGAGCATCCACCACCCATGGAGGCAAGTCCACCTTCTGCTTCTTGCGTGGCCCGCTGTCAGCCCAAGGAGGCAAGTCCTCGCTGGGAACAGGGACTGGAGCGGCTTGTACATCACTACGCACAAACTCGCTCCGCGAGTCTGTCCGTGCATGCGAATCTCCCCGAACACTCGGACAGTCCCTCGCAAAATGACCCACCATCCCACAAACCCTACACACCACCACATCCTCGCGCTTTCTCTTGAACGCCTCGGGGTCATAAGGCTTGGTCTCCCGCAACGTACCGTTCAATATCGCCAACTCCCGCAATTGGCCACGCTTCAAGTCGTTCTGGCCCACCGGCGACAGAATGGCCTTCTCTATCACCTCGTTGGTGAGCCTGATCGCCAGGTCGATTTTTCCCAGGGTGTCCGCGGTGATCACCACGTGAAGCTCGTCCGCGTTGGGGTCGTTCGCATCCATCGCAGACGTTTTTCCGTCCTTCACAGAGCCCTTCCCGCGAATCGCCAACTTCGCACCGCTTTCTTCCTGAAGCTGTCTAAGCGTATTTCCTCTGGGTCCAAGCAACAACCCCACAAAATTAATGTCGGGGTAGTCCTTCACAGGTATATAGATTTTCTCCATCGTCTTGACCGGCTTACGGTAATCTGACGGCAACACGTAGTCCTTGATGTTGTTGGCTGCCATCTCGATGAGCGTATTGCGTTCTTTCTCAAGCGCCTCGCGAACCACCACATCCTTGGTGTTTATCCGATTCCCCTGTTGATCATACACTGGCGCTGCGTCCGTGTGCTTGAATTGCGGGGCATGGAACGACGGAAGTAAACTACTAATCGATTGGTTCTTCTCATTCGATGTTTTTAACACTTCACTAATCTCCTCAATCCGAAAAAGCTGTTGGTATGCTTCCATCTGCTCTCCAGTGAGGTGTCCAGTGATGATAGTGTCAAGTTTTCCCACTCCTTTATATCGTTGTGCTGTTCCTGTCCATCTGCTCATCTTGAATACTGTGAGAATTTTTGTGGAAATTATCTCGGTAATTTACTGAGGTTTGCGAGAGTGTCACTAGATTTTTTTAATGTCTGCTTAGAATTCTGCTGAACTTTTCTCGGTAATTTCTTGTTTATTATTTTGATGTTATAGAATTTAAAGGGATACTATTAAGGCCAATTATTTATAATCAAAGAAGCAAAGAATTTTAAACTAAAGAGTATGAATACCGAAAGAATTCTAACAACAAAAGAATATTAATAACCAAAAATATCAATAAAAGAATATCGATCATAGTAAATTGATAACTAAACATTTCTAATAACCAACGTATTGTAATACCAAAGTTATCAAATGCCTTTAATAACTAAAGAATTTTAAAAACAGAAGAGGATTAATATTCTAGCCACAGAATACTAAAAACTTATTATTCTGACCATAAAATACTAACTAAACATTTTTAATAGCCAAAGAGTATTAAAATACTCTTAATTACAATATTAATAACAAATTTAACAACCAAAGAATAAAACCAATCACATCTAACAACTAAACACTCCATATCAATCAAAATTTAACAGAATTACAACCACAGAATATCACTAAATCACCAAATCACTCACCACAGATTTATAAATACAGCTTGGACTCTCATCACAAAATTATGAAGATTCGTGTGTATATATCACTAAATTTAGATTACTACATCACCTGCTCAAAGCATTATTCTTTCCAAGCTCTCTAATGTTGACTACACAAATTTAATTAATTTATCATCAAACTATTGTCAGAAATCCTATTTTTGTCATCCAGTGTCACTGGTAACACTTGAGATGTAAAAGAGTCTTTTGGCAAACGAAGTTTCTTTTGTTTTAGTTTAGACTTTAGGATTTCTTTATTTTTGTAATGAAGTTTACTGCATGATGAACTCTGTAGAGATACGAGGGCCTCTATTTATGGTATTATTTTGCTAATTTGACTACACTACTTACTTAGCTTAGCTCTTATGTTTCATAGATCGGAGTACTTCGCAGTGCTTCCCTGTGCTTCATGATTTTCATTCTCACGCTCATTTTGCAGCCACTCCAACACTAGATCGGAAATGATTGTGGGTCTCCAGTGGAACAGCATACCTGTCATTAGTCAGATTCATTAGTCAGATATGCTCACCTTCAATCTGGATCCGACCGGATGTGGATCCGGTCCCAGTGCTGCAGATACGCAAAGCCACAAAAATCTTGTGTTGCGGTCAGCCCGCACGGCTGAGATTTAAAGTAGCCGCGGCTCTCGGGCTTTGGAGCTACCCTTCCCGGACATTGTGGAATTCAAAAATAAGTATTGCTATGGCCGTCTTATGGGAAGGTGTAAATGGCTAATGATTGAAGTACTGAAGAATAGTTAAAAACCTCTACAAGGCAAATTACAAAGACATGATCTGGCGCGGACCCTTCGTTTATCATTCACGGCCCTATTACTTTTGTCATGAAGTAGGAATAAAAATCAAACGGTTATTGGACAGTGAAAAATATTGCGAGCATGTGAGGTTATTCATTGGTTAAGTATTCCCAGCACTTATTTTAAAAAACGGTAGGTGAAGGCAATGTAAAGTGTGAAGTTATGTAGAAGGTAATTTAATGTGAATTAACCATGAAATTGATGGTGAATTTGAATTAACCGCAAAATAGGAAGTTCGATGTGAATTAACATGAAATAGAAGGTAAATTCAAAATGAATCAACCGTTAAAGAGAAAGTGAGTTACAAGAATATTAGAAAAGTTATACAGGTAAAACCGTGGATTAACAGAGGGTGCAAAACATCTTTAAAAAGATGCATAATAGGTCAAAATCAAATTAATTTTACAATTCTAACACTATTATAAACCTAATTAACTCATAACAACTCATAACAAATCAAGATTCGCAATCAAATAATTTTATCGGATGAGAGATCATCCATGCTAAATGTGGAAGTTTGCAAATTACATAATAAGAGATACGTCCGCGTGAGCATTCCAAATCACTAGAACCCTTCTTAATATCACACCATGGGGTGTAAGATTAAGGTTGCCACGGGAACATTTGCAACCATCATTAGTAAAGAATTGGTAAAATCATGCGGGTTTTCTAGTAAACTTCAAGACACTCAAGACTTCCCATCCGGCTTTCCGTTCGATGATAGTTTCAACGGACCACAAATTGCTCATACGGCGGGCGACCGATTGCGGGTTGTTTCGCGCGCAGAAGAGGATGTAAGCCACGCCGATATCAGAGAGAATGGAGGATAAGTTATCCAATACTTTATTTGTGACGACCATACCATCATCACCGCCGAGAAGCGCCAAGTCTAGCCAAGAATCGTCGTGGAGGTCAGTGGGGAGCAGAGGGACTGTTTCGGCCGGCACATATGGCGGGTTGAACACGAGCACGTCAACGAGCCCATCTCGGATTGGAGTCGTCAAGTTCGCCTGGAGTGCATCGAGACCCGCACCTCCCTCAACATTGTTCTGATACGTCCTCACAGCCGCATTACAGGCATGAGGATTCACATCCGTTACAATACATACACTATTTGTAAGAATATGCTGCTTTATAAAGGTTGCAACGATTCCTGAGCCGGTGCCGATTTCACATACAACAGGTACCTTAAACTTTTCATTAAGATACCCAACCTCCTCTTCAAAGCAATCCAACAATAAGAACGAATCCTCCGCTGGATCATACACCTTTTCATCCAAGCCTGATATCACCGGCGTGGAAAGCATTTTTTTGTTGAAAACTAAAAGAAAAAATGCAAGTTAAAGTAAAAACATTGACCGGTAGAGACATCTTAGTTGATATTGAGGCCGCAGATAAGATCATTCGCATCAAGGAGATGATGGAGGAGAAGGAAGGAATTGCTCCTTCACAACAACGTTTGATTTTCAACGGTTCTCAGTTGGATGACGAAAAGACCGTCCAAGAAAGTGGAATCACTGCGGGTTCGGCGTTGCATTTGGTTTTGACCTTGAGAGGAGGTTTTTAATAAATGTTTGGTTAAATGAGTGTAGGTTTGCAGGGATGTGTTAAGTTTGTAGGTGAGGTGGCGAATACAAAATTGGGTTTTAAAGTCTGGTGGCAAGTTAGTGAGAGTATTTTTTCCGGGGTGGATCATATAGGCAGTTAGCGATAATTGCTAGGGAAGATGGTGGAGTGTAGAAATTTGGTGATTAAGAAATAGTGAGGCTTAGCGAGAACCAAGGGAATAATTATGTATGTTTTAATGATGAATTTGTAAGTAAAGAGATATGTGACGTGATATGTAAAGAGATAAATATTTAAGAGATTCAAAGAAATATCTAATATAGAATAATGAGGTACATTTTAATATATCCTAAACAGAGGAATTTTAATATGGCATTATGAGATGAAATTTTAATATAGCATATACAGATAAACAATTAAACAATTCTGAAAACACACAGACAAACAAATTCTTAAACAACAAAAGATTAACAAACTCTAACAAATAATTCCTGACAAAATTGACTCACTGATCTACATAGATTTAATCTAAAGACTAAACGCACTCTTTCCCCTTCCGGAGGTTTGACCGTAAATTGTAATGCGGTTTGAATTCGTGCACAAATGAGCTGAATATTTACATTTTGTGTAGTTTAAGAAGTTGGCTTTCATTAACAGAAAGAGTAAGCCACTTGCAAGGTATTCCGTAACACGTCGTGTATCTATATTGAGATTCAGTATGTGCCTTAAGAAATATCAATATTCGCTTACTGGTCCATATTCATTCCTATGTGATTTTCACAAAACACAATTTACACACATTGCAGAGCGGAATTGTAGAAGTTCCTCTTTGCTTTTATGGAATTTGTTGCTTTGTACGTTATTCGAATAGAAGAGATGTGAACCTGCCGATCCCAAGCACAACTTAACACAAAATTGTATGACTGGACTTCTCCAAAAAGGCGCAGATTAAGCAAACCTTAGCAAATGTAACGATCATAAAGAAGGTGAGAGAAGATGAGAGTAGAAGGCTTGTGCACCCAAAAAAAAAAAGTACAATAATAGATTACCACGGATGAGAATGGGGCTTACTTATGCGAGGGGGACTTCTTCTATCCGGCTATGCTATGATTCTTTTGGGCATAATCAGTTTACGTTCTAGCAGCCGCATACTAGAAAATGCATACAAAGAAAGAAAAAAAAGAAATTCGCACGTTAGAAAATCCATCTTTCGAAGCCACTTGCGGGCGTTCCCCCAAAAGCAAGCAATTTTATCCATTTAAATGCTCTAGTCGCTAATCTGAACGGCTAAATGCAAAAAATATATATTTCCATAATCAATAGGTATCCGGTCCCGTGCATCGCAGCCGTGCGGTGTGTGCACAAAATGTTTGCTGAGCAATTTACATAGTGATGGAAGGTGAATTCGCCTAATAGAAGTTGAAAGGCTGTTCCAGATATAAAAAGTAAAAGGTTGTTTTTACCCTATTAAGAATTAAAGCCTTTCGCTTTACCGTAATTCTGTGTTAACAATCGCATCATTTCTTGACTCAGCAATCGAAGATTAAGAAAATTCCACAAGATTGTAAAATCATGTTTTTTATAAAAGGGCTTATCAGGTATTTAGAAGGTCTTCTTGTTAATTGTTTTCAATACTCAATGAATATCAACTTTAAGTTATATATTTTGAATATTTAACTTGATATTAATTTAAGCGGTTAAGATGAATATTAGGTATCCACTTATATGAATATTATATTTATCCATTTAATTTGAAGATTATATTCATATAATATGGATACTGTGATTCATTTATTATGAAGATTATAGTTGTTCATTTAATATGAATTATACGGCTATCTAGTTTATATAATATGGTTATCCACCTTATATTAAAATCAACAGCATATCTCCATAGTGACTAATAGTCAATCCACTCAATATCAAAATCAATATCATTGGCACCAAATCTTCTCAACAGTGGATTACCACCATGGTAATAACCAGCTTGCACTTTCAGTAAATCGTCAATTCCATTGAACTCCCGAACAAGCTTCTCCAACTTGCTCTTTTCCAAACACTTGTCACCAACATAAATGCGGTTGACAGCCGGAACTTTTTTTCTGTCACCTGCAACATACGCTTGAAGTAAACTCTTAAGTGGATCACTAGCGACAGGAATTTCAATAGAATCATCAACATCAACAGTTTCAACCCAACGGAAAGACGATCCCAGCAACATAAAGGACCAGATGCCAGCATACACCAAGCCATCTGGACCTCTAACTAATGCACCGTGGATCTTGGACTTTTCAATTGCAACAGGATCTTTGGTGACTAATCTAGCCAAAATATCTTCAAATCTCCAGAAGAACAAAACAGAGTTGGAAGCATCCTTAATAGTGTACTTTATTTCCTCTGGGTGACTTTTCAAGTACTTGAGGTGCTTATCCTGGTTTTTTTGGACAACTTGCAGCACTATTTTATTGTACTCTGGATTATCGGTACTCAAGTAGTAGGCACCATTTTCAGGTTCCGGAAGCTCGGAGGGGAGACTGTAAAATCCATATGTATAGGACTTAAATCCAAATCTCTCGTAGAATGCACCTGCACCCGAGCCCAACCACCAATAGCACGTTTTCTGTAATTCGTCTGCACTCCTTTGTTCATCTTCGATGATCTTCTCTTCGGTTTCTTTAATAAGAAGATTGAGCAACTTGGTAGCTAACCCCTTCTTTCGATACTCTACCGCGGTAAATACCGTATGCACAAATAAACTGTGCCCTTTTTCCCCATTTTGTCCAAGAGACTCAAAGTCCATAACATTACAGTTGCATACCACCTTACCCGCTCCGTTTTTAATGTAGTACGCACGACTGTATTTACCTCCCATGATTCTTTGCTGCTCTGAAAGAAAGTCACAGAATTCTGCAACCGTCAATCCGGCACTCCATTCCGTGGCTGCTAATGCATAAACCTCAATTAATTCTTTCTTATCGTTAGTACTGTGATATGTCAATTCCATTTTAATAATTTGTCCTCTTGTTCAAAATATTTATACTAATTCAACCTGGCTGATCTTGTCCCTGTATAGATTTCTCTGATCCTTTCCACGCTTAATCGCATTACTTGGGTGCTGCGCGATTTTACACTCATACAAGTTATTACTCTCAAAGTTCACTCATCTGTAAAGTGTATTATTTCACCTGCTAGCTTTTTCTATCTATTCCGTTGTTGAGTATATTATATCATTATCATCGGGATGCACTGTTTAGAAGTTTCTCCAGTTTTTCAGGAAGGTTGTCACGAACAACGCCAATTTAGTGCGAAATTAAGAATTCGACGATTTATTTCCTTGGACACACTTTTCTCCTTTACAAGCGTGGTTCATTCAATGCCACCATTCCGAATGTCATCTCTATCTAATATCTTCCAATCTTACCTTCAATACTTGATTTTTTTTGTACATTACAGCTAACAAACTATAATTATCTGTTTTGTGTTTTATAAACCTGTCAATAAAAGTCACTTTCCAATATGATATCTTTATTGAGAATTAGGACACCATTTGTGAACTCAACGGTATTCTGTGATTACCGTTCTTTGTGGTTGCAAAGAATTATGTGCAGGATATCAAACGTTTTTTTGAATCGAAACTCTGTCAAATTTGAACTAATATCGTGGTCAAAGAGCTCTTAATTTTCAATGAACGTTAATTAACAAGGTTTATATTTGTTAGACTTTTGCAATATATTAGTTACATGAATTCTTTTTTATTGTTTTATACTTGATGTATTTATTAACATGCTTTATGATATTAAAACTCAAGTGTTCGGGACTTTAGGTAATGAATACCTTTTGTCAGCTACATATTATGTCAGCTACATATTAGCCCACCGCTAAAAGTAGAGGAACCGCCTTCCGCCACAACCACAGATATGAAAACAAGGGGCTCCTTGTTACTACTATGACGTGCTCAAAGGTATATATAGGGTGAAACACAAACTTATTTATATTTATGAGAAATACACTTTGTAGTTATACAGGATTAATTAGCAGGAACTTATCAATTAACCCAACCTAAAATTAACATCAAGTAACATTTTAATAAGAATTTAAATCGCTTTGATTGTTTACCAAGAATTTAATAGTTCAATATAAATTCTCTCAATATAATACTTTAATCTGAATTAATTGTTCTATATGAATAATTCATAGATTGATCTTTCTATACAAATTAACGGTTGATGAAAAAATTAACAGCTTGATATTAACATTGGATAAATTAATAATCTACCCATTCGTAATCAAAATCAACACTGTCACTGCCAAATCTTTTGTACAGTGGATCCCCACCAGGATAGTGAGGAGCTTGAACAATCTGTAAATCTTCAATATTATTCCACTTTCTGACGAGATTCTCAAGATTCTCCTTGTCCAAACATTTCTCTGCAACATAACAAATAGAAATTGAGGGAATTTTACTTCTTTCACAGGCAACATACGCTTGAAGCAAACTCTCGAGAGGGTTTTCAGCTAAAGGAATGTCAGCAGAGTCATCTTCGATAACCTCCATCCATCTAAAAGAAGAACCACCCATCATATAAGCCCAAATACCAGCGTAGACTAAACCATCTGGACCTCTAACTAATGCACCGTGAAGCTTGGATTTTCTTATAGCTCCGTCATCTTTGGTAATCAGCTTGGCGATCAATTCTTCGAATTTCCAGAAGAATTTTGGGGAGTCCGAGCCCTTCTTAAGGTTATACTTGATGGTGTTTGGGTGGCTTTTCAAGTACTTGGTATGGTTTTCCTGATTCTTTGTCATAACCTGCTCAACAATAGCTTCGTGCTTTGGGTTATCAAAACTCAAGTAGAAGGTGCCATTTTTAGGTTCTGCAAGATCAATTGGGATGCTGTAGAGTCCGTATTTGTACGACTTGAAGCCAAATCTTTCGTAAAAATCCCCCACGCCAGAACCTAACCACCAATAAGATGTTTTTTGCAACTCTTGTGCACTCTTTTTTTCTTCGGCCATAATCTTTTCTTCTGTCTCTTTGATAAGAAGTTTGAACAAGTTGCTAGCCAAACCTTGCTTTCTGTATTCTACTGCAGTGAAGACAGTGTGAATAAACAAACTGTGCCCCTGTTCACCATTTTGACCAAGAGATTCGTAGTCAATCACATTACAATTACACACAACCTTGCCAGCACCGTCTCTAATATAGTAAGCACTACTGTACTTTCCACCCAAATACAATTGTTGATCAGAATAAAAGTCACAGAACTCTTCTTCACTGAATCCTGGGTTCCATTCGGTTGCACACAACCCATACACCTCTACCAACTCTTTCTTTTCGTTCGTACTATGATATGTTAAAACCATTTTACAGATCTTTGGCTAGTTTGCAGTTTTTATAGGGATCAGCATGCTAATCTATCTCAGCCGTTCATGTGAAAGGTCGGAGAAACTCGTTTAAATTAATCTTGATTTCTAACGAGGTGAAAATATATAAGCCATTATTACATTCACCATCCACTCTTATTTATTAATTGTGCCATGAAATAGACCTCTTTTCTTGGACCTTCCACGGGAAGGTGATGCCTCTAATGAGTACAAAGTCAAAATGACGCGGCTGATTACTGATCTTAGAAGGCAACAGAATATACCACTATTCCTACTAATTATTCAATAAACCAGAAATGCCAAACCAAACTTTTTTATCAGGTTTAGATTTCTATATTAATTATGAAAACTTTAACATGTTTCATTATGTTGCATTTTTATCGACCATGCAGGACTTATGTTGCACTACATAAATTATAAGGATGAAGCTGCAAATTAAAATGTAAGTCACACTCACATGAGAGATCTTATGAGAGGTATGTAAGTTATGAGAGGTTGCTGTGGAGGATTTATCTAGAAAATAATTAAGATTCAATATGTATTATTTGAAGCAAAAACTATTACACAATTTCTTCTGCTGTTTTCCGTTTTAGTATTGTCCGTGCTCACGATTATATCCGATGGTTGTTCCAAATTAGATGCCCATAGGGTTGGAGGATTGGAGGATATAAAAAAATCTGAACTTCCCGTTTTCTGTATATTTAAATATGAATATCGAGAAGTTCATGTTCTGAATAACATGTTGTTATTTTAAAAGTCTGGTTTTTCATGATAATCTTGATTATAAAAAGACTTTCACAATTCATGTTCTTGATCATAAACCTCTGTTCATAATCTAAAATCTATTACTGTTTAACCAAGAGTCTACATTCTAAAACTTTTCTCGTATTTAGTGAAGAATCTAGATTCTGAAAGTTTTCTCATAATTAATCAAGAATCTAGATTGTGATTCAACAGACAATCTCAATGTTCTTTAATGAACGGTTCCTAGATAATTAGAGTTTGGAATTTTGAAAAGCAAAGACATTGAGGGTACCTTGGCAATATAGTGAGGTAGGCGAGTCCTCATCGTATATTAATCAGTAAATAAGATCTTGTGTAAATGATAGACATGAATATTCTAGCAAGTTCGAAAAAATATTTACGTGCATATAGTAACAGCCGTTCCTCCAAATGATGAGTCTAACACCGTAGTGGCCCTGAATAAAACACAAAAGAATTTCTATAAATAAAGAAAATTCAACTTCAAGAAATACATTGCAAACGATATCTCCGGTTCATAGAACTCTCGTATCTGTATAATTTGGAACTTTATCGTAATGTGCATTGATGTATAATTTATGGACTGTAAATATGGCAAGTGAATTGCGAAAATGGAATAACTATTGCTATTTGAAATCTCAGTTACTTGGAAGGTGTCTGAAATTAAATAGAAATGTTATTTCTTATAAATGAGTGTAATAAGAAAGGTCTTTGATCAAATGCTATTTCTGGTTAAAATGTAGTATGGAAGGTCTTTTAATTAAATGTTATCTCTAGTTGAAACCCACAAACGGTCAAGTACATGGAAATATTATTTCTAACTGAACGCCTCACTCACAAATGTAACATGTGAATATGAAAGTGGATGGATGAAATGTAAAAGTTGTTCCTGGTTGAAATCTTGCGTAAATCGGAAGGTCTAAAACTAAATGCAAATATCTAAACCCCAAACTAACGTAAAGATGGACAGTGAGTCGAAATGAAAAGCTTTAGTTGACTCAACTAACCAGTCACAAGTCAAACATCACGATTTCTACATAGTATGACGCATCATACTCAATATCACTATTAATACTCAATATGACGACTTATAATCAATATCACGATTTGAAAACTCAGAAATTCACTTCGTTCGTTTTTTCGTTTGCTCGTTTGCTCGTCTGTTAGCTTGTTTACTTGTTACTAGTTCGCTTGTTCACTTGTCCACTTCCTAGCCTTCTCTAAAAACTTTCCAAGTCTAGGCTTCTTTTCATCCATAGGAAACAAATAATCAATAGAGTCCACCCCATCAACAACCTTCTTAACCACCGTTGGTAACCTACGCTCCACATCTAATTCAGAATCAGCAGATCCATGAGCCAATTCATAACTCTTCCATGCCTCCAAAACAATCAAACGGTCCTGTTTACGATCATGCAATTTAAAATAACCTTCGGCCTTCTTAAACATGGCCCTTGTGTTCTCTCTATGCTCATCAGTTATAGAAAACTCATTTGTATCGTTCACCAGATCAATCTGAGAAGGTGTGAGAATAGTACTCTCAAAAAGAGCTCTGGAAATCCACACTTGCACCGAATTATCAGTATCATCCAAGAACCTCAAGTATAACAGTCTGGCGAGGTCGTACTTCATTTCCTCGTTGCAGTAGCTAATATACTCGGTATATACCTGAGTCACAGAAATATGCTCTTCCTTGGACATTTCCAATGCAAACTCAAACAACAGCACGCACCGTTCATCCTCCTCCAAGGACTGTTCAAAAGCAATATAGAGAAACACCACTGTAACCGAAGCGGTAAGCTCAATCCACCGTTCATAAACCTTTCGTACTCTATCCCAATTTCCCAATTTCTTCTCTAATTCAATGTAGAACTTGAATACATTTTGCTTGGGAAATGTTCCAATCGCCCTTCCCAACGTTTTACGAGCACCCAATATCCCTGAGTTCCGTAACTCAAACTCAGCATAGCCAATCCAGAGTTTTCCGGAGGAGAACGATCTTGGAATGGATGATACTGCACGCTTCCATATTTCTCGAGCAGCAACCACATCACTGACTGTAAACTCTGTCCAGAGAGCATACTTGATCCATAAGAAGACGTAGCGGCGCCACGCCACGGACTTTGTAGAGCCTGCTGGTGGTGTAGCGACGGCACGCTCAAAGGCCGTGGGGAGCGCGGGGCGCTCCACCAACCGGAGGTACGCCCACCACGAGTCGTGGTCGCGTGGGTCAGCCGCCACGCGTGCCTCATACTGCTGAATTCTCTTATGGGCCACCAGCGCCTCGATTCCCGCAACGCTACCACGAGACTTCTCGTGGTCCGCTACGTGCCCACTCAACGCCAACTGCTGCTCACTCAGCATCGCGGCGCGCGCGTGCTCGTAGATGGCCGCCGCACGCTCCCCTTCGTTCTGCGTCTCTTCCCACGCAGCCCACCGCGCAATCATCTCCGCTAAACGTTCGTCTTCCAGCAGAATCATCGCATTCGCTCCCCCCTCAAATACACTCCGAATCTTCTTCACATCCCCAAGCAATACCTCATATTCTGCCCAACGTAGCCACACTCCACATTCCATATACCTTTGTACATACCTCCCGTACAATAGCCGCACCTTTTCGTGCTCGTCATACCGTGCTTCAAAAGCTATATACAGATCCCACACTCCCTGCTCAGGTTCCCACTCGAGCCACCGCTCAAATACAACCCGCACCATCTCGTAGTTCTTAAGGATCTCCTCCGTTTGTACATACATATACCACAACTTGACATGCCGTGGCAATGTGGTTGTTGCCCGGTCAAGAAGATTACGTGCGTGGTTGACATTCTTATGCTGGAGCTCCATCTGGATGTAATGAGTCCAGAAAGGAATAAACTCTACATCCACCTCCAATGCCCGCTCCATGATTGACCGGAACCGCCGGAAATCCTGGTTGTATTCCACTTCCCATTTGGCGTACCGTATCCATTGCCTGTAGTTGAGTCTGTTCTTGTTGAGCTGCTGTTCGTATTCTCTTCTTTTTCTTAATTGAAATGATCGGAGTTCTTCAAGATCTTGTATTCGGTAGCTAGGATGACTTCCATCCTTCTTGTTATCGAATGAATCCTGGATAAGTTGTTGGCTTGTGATTTCCATATGTATGTTTTGCGACATGAGATGAGTGTCGGATATGTCGCTAAAACGACGAGAACCAACTAACAAACGAACAAACGAACGAAGTGAGTTTGTTCTTTATATCATATGGTTATATCATATGGTTACATCATTAGTGTTGATTGTTATTTCAGGGATACTCGGTTTTAAAGTGTAAATTAATTTTTGACGTATTCTTCATAAAGTTGCAAAAATTTTATGAAATACAATTTGTATAAGGTTGATCCTTAACTCAAAATCATTAACCATCCATAACGTCCATATTCAATAATAACAAAACCAAGGTATCTTTCTACCTTCTTTGATTAATACAATAATCAAAACTTAATCAATAGTAATTAGAAACCAAAAAAGAAATGCCTTCAGCCAGAGTCGAACTGACGATCTCCTCATTACTAGTGAGGTGCCTTACCAACTTGGCCATAAAGGCTCTTTCTTGAAAATTTAATTTTTAGAGGCGTTCTGAATGGGAATGTAGGAACATGCGTTATCTTAGTGAATTAAATTCTTAGATTTAGCAATTACGTATTAAATATGAAAGATTCTAAATCATTAATACGAGTACTAGAATATTTCGTTATTCCTTATTCACTGGTTAATAATTAATTGTTTTATCTGTCAGACTTCATTAGTTAACGTTTTATCAGTCAGCATAACTCACTTGATAACTAGTTATTTGTTTCACAAATCACTTCGTTGATAATTATTTCATTACCAAACAACTCATAACTCACTTTGTTCGTTACTCGTTACTACTCATCCTTATCATTTTCTTCCTTTATTAATATACAATGCTATTTGCTCTTCACCAAATCTAAACTCTCATACACAGAACCAGCAGACTTATACAAATCAGCTGCGGTAACACCCGACTTTGTCTTTTCGTTTTCCTTCAATTGTTGCAACATGAGTCTGGTCTTTTCTCTTTCCTTCAAACCATGCAAACACTCAAAGTAATCGTCAAATTGAGGGGTGCACTCCTTCTTGGACGAGATGTCTGCGGAAGTGTAGCATGCTGCCAAGGTTTGGAACTCGTAGAAGCACTTTCTGGTACCACCAGATCTGGAGTATGGTTGCATTTTTGTTGTTGGCTCTGAAAAAAAATGTTTTTATTGGATGTTTGGGGTGTGCGAGAATCAAAAATGTCTGGGATGGTTTTGGTTATAGAGAGTGGATGTGACCTTGGGGTGTGATCTGAGTAAATTGGAGATTATAATTGAGAATAAGCTGGGATGGAGTTGTCAGCAAGAGATGAAAAATTTGAGAATTAGAGTGGGGATGAAAATTAGTGGGTGCTTTCCGAGAGGACATAAGGAATAGTTAGCGAGGAAATGTAAAGTTAGTGAGGAAATAAAAGAAATTAGCGACATGGACCATTGAATTTACCAGGAATACCAATTACGAAATTGGTAAAATAACTTTTCAGGAACATAAATTGGAGATATACTTATATGTAAGTTTTGGATAAATGTGATTATTTGTAAAAGGTAAATTTGAAGAAGAATCAATGTGAATTCAATTAGTTCTAAAGAAAGCTTTATAGAAAATGTAAATAGAAGAATCTAGCCAGGTTTTTTTTTGAGGTCTGAGGAATTGAATTAGCTAAAATTAGTTATAAAAATTGTTTATATTACTTCTATTTTGTACATTAATTAGCTTTAGTTGTTGAATGAATTAGTATTTTGAAGTGAGCTGGCAAAAATAAAGTTGAATTATGAATACTAAGATTAGATGCATTATCATTAGTTTCATTATAAGATTATCATTACCCAGTTAAATATGAAAATACATGAGACTCATTAGTTCGATTTTCGTTCACTTCTTTTGCTAGGTAAAAGTGAAACATCTTTTAGATCAAAATTTCACACACTTCGTAAGTGGCTTGATAGTACTCTCACTTCTTTAGTTCGTTACATATAAGCCAACATCTCCCTAATACAATCCTTCACCTGATAATACAACGGACCAACATTCCCCTCAATCACTACATCCCCAGTATCATCGCCATCAGCAACACTATACGCCACCTTCCGAATGGCCAACATATCATTGACAACCAACGTACCCTCACTCTTAAACTCACTATTCAAATTCTTACTCAATAACCGCTTCTTAAGCTCAGGTAAACGAATATTACCAATAGCCAATTTGGGATTACCCAAATTATTACTCTTTTTAACCACCTTGGCCTTCTTCAAAGTGAACTGAGTACCAGAATTCAAATAATCAGTAACCTTTCTCTTTTGCTTGGAACCGTTATACAAATCCAACTCACCATATACCTGGGCGACTCTATAACTTCCATCAATGTTTTGCCATTGCAATTCCTTGACCAAGTCATCGTCAAGTTTGACCTCAAACGTTGAGCGGGCGATTTCATCAGTCATATCTTCTTTCTCCCCAACACCAATTTTGAGAAGCTCATTCAGTTCTACAGGTAAGATGGTCATTACACCCGCGGACTTAGAAGCCACAGGACTGGCCCCCAACTCCGCACGGATGTTGGAAAGTGAAAGATACCTTGAAGAAGCACCAGTATCTTCTGTTTTAACCTTCCCCTTTTTCTGATCGTTCTGCTGCTGGATAAACATCGAAGACACAGAAACCAACCCATTAAGCGCATCATCCTTCTGATCATACACGGTTGTATCTGGAAGCAAAATCAAGTTGGTAGGCTTCAACGAAGACACAATAACATTCAAAGAACGGATGTCCACCAATCCCGAGAGATCCACAAACGACAACCCGCATCTCATACGCAACTGGTTCGGATACGCGCCCGAGCCAAGCGGAATCCGCTTGCGTGGGTTGAAAAGCGTCTCCAAGTTCTTCTGCAACAACTGGTTGTTGACCACCTCCTGCGGAGTGAGCTTGCTGGAGCTGTCCGCCTTGCCGACACGGGACTTTCCGTAACGGCGCTCGTTCTCTTCAAACTTCTTCTTTCCCTCCAAGATGATCTGGGTGTTGGAGACCTCGTCAGTCTTCTGGTAGTCGTCGGGGTTGATCACCTCTCCGTAGTCGTCGAACTTGTGTTTATGGGTGGCGTTGAAGTACGGGAACATGGCCTGTCTGGCCTTCATTTTGTGGGTGATCCGCAAGTCCAAGGCTTTGTTGTGTTCCATGGCCAGCTTGATGTAGTCTGTGATGAGGGCTTCATGCGCAACGAGCTCGTCGGTGTTCTTGGTGTCGGCCTCGTCGGCCACCTCTGGTTGGTTGGCTTCCGCCTCCACGGGCTCATCCTCATCCTCATCCTCATCCTCTTCCTCCGACGAAGACGAATCCTCATCAATGTTATCTGCATCCAACAAATTCTGGTTCTTTTTATCACGCACCTTGGCAATCAACTTCTCCCGACGCAGTGCTTTCACTGTTTCCTCAAACTGGGCAAGTTCCGCGCCTGCCAAAGGTTCCTCTGTTGTCCAGTCATCTATTGTGATCACTTTTTCCAACGGCACAGCCACTCCATCCTCAACCTTCCCGTTAAGCTTCTTCTTCGTGAGCGTATACCACTCCTTGTACAACATCGAACTCATTGTTTTGCTAGTACCAAACGCAGACTTTTCAGTGATCAACACGGTTGTTTTCTCGTCCTGGCAAATACTTTTGAATACCTCTGTAGATAAATCTCCATCACGAAGGTCGGCACCCAGGCAAAAGACTATCTTTGGTCCCGACAACTGAATCAATTCTTTGGGGTCCATCAACAAGTCCACCTTGGAAGGAGAAAAGGGAAGTCCCTTATTGTCTGAGCCTCCGCTATCGTCGTCCCATTCACTCAACAACCCCAGCGACATCCAATCAAGGAGATTCAGCGCATAGTTAAGAATCTTCGTTCCCAGGTACGACACAAAGTACACGGGAATCGCTGCGGCCTGCAAATGCTCGTCAATGAGGCGGAACAACTCTAGGAAACGCCCTGAAAGCGACGTTGGCAAAAGAACGGCCCCTCCATTGGCCAACGTAGCGTCCACCAACGTCAAAAACTTTTCTGTTCGCCTTTTATGTGGCATCGACGACCCAAGGTCTGAGTTCGTGATGAGCGCCGTTGGACGCAACAACAGCAGCACCGGTGTCCCGGAACTACTCGACATGAACGCCGCATTATTTAAAAACGAATCTTTCGAATGGTTCCACGCTGGCGCATACACCACTTTGTCTGTACGTCTTGTCACCAACCAAAAAGCTCCACCCAATGTGTGCCCAGCATTATACGGTGTTAAATTGACCTTTCCTTCAAGGATACTGGCTGATTGGAGATACTTCAAGAGGTTAACCTTGTCAAACCACTCGTCGATGTCGTCCAATTCAAGAAGCGACGATTTTAACGGTCCCAAGATTCCTGCTGCTCGGTAGTACTCCACCGTTGAGATTCTTCCTAGCTGATTGACGGGAAGCGTGGAGTACACAGGAATCTGTGCCATAACATTAGGAAACTTGATACAGAGGAGGATATATCCACTGATAAAGTCGGGCGTGGAGTGTGAAAGAAGGATGAGATGCACCTGTGAGAGGTGTTTCTCCATGAAATCAGCCAGGTCTGGATTGAGACCGTCCCAGCTGGGATCTGCAAGGATTTTAGATTCTCCGTCAAAGCTTAGAAGTGAAGCTTTGAACGAGAAGTCCCCTGGTTTGGGTGTTATTAGCGAGAATGTGAACATTTGTTGTTGACTTTGTTCGACTTCAACTTCTTTTGAGTGCGAAGCACGAGATCGAAAATAGTGAAGACTTGGGTAATTCTGAGTAGAGATATATAGTTTACACAGCAGTGATAATGTTTAGAGGATGAATAAACTTACAATAATCAATGGTACAGTTAATTCATGAAAAGTTTTTAATAATCAATGATAAAGTTTTCAAGATGGTATAAGTAATGGTATAAGGAATAAGCAATGGTATAAGGTACAAGTAATGGTATAAGGTATAATTAATGGTATAATTAATGGTATAATTAATGGTTTAAATGGTAAAAGCAATGATGTTGTTATGTAAAATAAACTATGTATCAACCATATAATACTATAAAATAACCTAATAAGAATCTAAACTAAAATAAAATCTTAACAGTAACTAATTATTTTATATTCATGATTATTCGTTAAAACGCATAAGCTTGCAGATAATTATTCACTAATAAAGTTTATATTCTTTCTTCTATCATCTGTTGTAGTATCTCTCATTTATGAATTGCATTAAATTCTGATGTTTAGGCTGTAAATTTTGAGAAAGTCAAAGCAAATCGTAGTTCAGTAGATTCTTATATTAAAGATATTATTGGTTGTTCTTGGATTATATAATATTTGGATCTTATGGTAAATAATACATAGTTGTTCCTATAATAAATAGCAGTTATTATTTGATGCTTAAACCGAACAATCACTAGATTATATAGAGAGAGCAACAGCGTTCCAAATTAGCAGAATATTACAACAATTGTACGAATCGGAAACTCGTTTTCATGTCTGTTACTTTAACGATAACAGGTATTTTACAGTTTTATTATCTTTTTCTCACCTCTTTCATGGCACTAAAATCGTCACAACAAACATCCTCAAAACAAACAAAGTGTTGTGCACAGTTTGCAGCCATCTGAAAAATCTGGGGTGATGGAAAAAATTACGTTCACTCAAGTCTCAAGTCCATTGACATTTCAAATCGGTCTATTGAGGAGATCCCTCCAACAGTTGAACATTTAACTTTACTGAACTGTGAAGTTGGATACATCCAGCTTCCACCTACACTACGAACTGCTATATTTTTGAAGAACAACTCCATGCCTACAAGTATGGTGTTCCTGCCATCACTTGTCAGACTATACTTGATTGACTCTATTGATCTTGGGGAGCTTGACTTCAGTCACCTCATTGCTCTGGAAGAATTAAATGTATCGCGTACGAATATTGACTATTTGCCTCTGTTACCTCCAAACATGAAGAGAATCGGCGTCACTCAAATACCGTCCAAAAGGGAAGAGAGAGAGAGAGAGAGA
The DNA here is from genome assembly GCA_030566775.1 of [Candida] smagusa. Taxonomy (NCBI): domain Eukaryota; kingdom Fungi; phylum Ascomycota; class Pichiomycetes; order Serinales; family Debaryomycetaceae; genus Kodamaea; species [Candida] smagusa. The sequence goes on along the minus strand of JAKUAW010000002.1, from coordinate 348,711 downwards.
GAGAGAGAGAGAGAGAGAGAGAGAGAGAGAGAGAGAGAGAGAGAGATATGTCCCTTGGACTAATTTTATCCGGATTTTTTCCCATCTTCACTCGAGTCACTAGAGCTCAAAGGCTTCACATTTGATGGGAATACCTTGCCTACCTCTATAACCACTTCGAAGGGCCCGGTAGAATTGGACTACCCGTTGGCCCACTGTTCTAACCTCACCTGGTTCGAGATCCCTTCAATAAGTCTCGGTTATATCATGGGACTACTTTCCGCTTTCCCTTAGATCTTTGGATGTCAGTCGCTCCTGCGTCAGTTCCTTTTCTTCCGATTTCATGGCAGTGCCAGTTCTCGAAAACTTGGTATTGGTTAGCAATGACCTTGGTGCTTTCTACAAAGATAATGTGGTGGATTTTCCGCCATCACTTAAACGTTTGGATTTAACTTATACAAATTTGCATTCGATTGCTGGTATGTCATTCGGGAACATTAATCAGATCTGTTTGCTTGGAAACGCAAACCTCACTTGGGAATCTCAAGTCACTATCTGGTCCCCTTCATCCATCCCTTCCAATTATCGTAGTGCCTAGTGAATTGATTATTGAGGATGAAACATCATCTGATCTTTCTTTGGAAGAGTCTTCTAAATTCGTTAGTGTTGCAAAGATATTGTGATTGTAATTTGCACCCATATTTTTTTCGTGTATTTTGATTCCAAAACTAATAGAGCTGAATCAACGTCTAAATATACATAAGCTGGTTCCTCTTCACATTTATATTAGCACCTTAGACTAACATAGAATATAGGAATTAGTGATTTCTTAGGAATTTATACAGTAAGTGCTTAATAGTCAAGGACTGTTTCAGATTTAGATTACTGATCAAACAATAACGCCCTAGCTTGATATCAAAGCACGTATTCATTCCAAAAGGTGGAAAAGTGGATATTTCCACGATATTGACAAAGTCCACAAATATTATCTTGAAAATGTTTTTATATTCATGTTGAACCTTTAAAAAATCCAGTGGCTGAAAATTGGAAGAGTATTTCACCACTATTTACGATACTGTATTTGCAGAATAGAATGCTCATGTTTTATATGTAGACTTTCTAGAAATCAAACATAATATTTAATGCGAAGTGTATTTTGAATAAAGTTTACTATAGTGAAATCTTTAAAAACTAGTCTCAAAATTACCCTTTGTTTGTGCAATCCATATTTGAGTTTGTAGTCGATTCATTTTTTGGAGTTATCAAAATGTGCCTCTTCTCAGAAGACACTTCGTTCGTTATTCGTTAAATACATCCACAACTCACTTCGTTCGTTGTGTATAGTCTTATTATTCGTTATTTATTAAATACATAATTACAATTAAACACCCCTCGCCAATGTCATGCTGTTTCTGGTATGGTATGAAATCAAAGTTTCGGCCTGAGTCAACCCAGGTAATTCTTGAGTAGTGTTGATCCTCACCAAATCACTACCAGCAGTCTTATACTCGCCACTCTTAACCATTTGCGCACGTAACTCCTCGATACTAATAGGCTTCAAGAATTGCTCATTGATGGTGGCCTTTCTAGATCTGGTTCTTCTGCTGCTAACGGTTCCTCTTCTTGATCTGGAGATGGTAGCCTTTCTCTTGATACTCTTGAAAGTCTTGGATAAGACATTCTTCTCCTCATCTAAATCTGAGTTGTTTGAAATGCTGTGTTCTTCACTGTCCAACTTGTCCAACAAGGAAGGTTCATTCTCAATGATAGCATTCAACAATCTGAACTTTTCAACAGCTTCCAAGTCGGTAGGGTCATAACCACTTGGATAAGCGTCAAATTCACCCTTACGGACTTGCTCACGAACAATGTCGATGTCTCTTGGTCTGAAGTTGGTTAATAAGAAATCGTAGGTAAATCTAGGAAGCAAACAAACAAATACTCCCACAAACAAGACACACCAAATACTTAAAGTGCCCATGGACAATGCACCAGCCTTAAAGTATTCGCCAGCGTAGGTACGGGCACTCCATGTACCGGCCCAGAAGAACACAAGCAAGATGGAAATGGCGTAGATCAACAAGGACAACCAGTCCCATCTGTATTGTCTCATCAAGATGTAAAGATTACAGGAAACAACGGTAATACAGATGACAATTGTACCCACGATGTAACGATGGTCCATAGGAAGACCCTGTGTGCTGGTGAAGGCAACACGGTACAACAAGTGAGGAAAGAAGTAGCAAATAACCGATTGGTAGAGACCATCGGCCATGTACCAGATAAACTTGTACTGAGACCATTCTTGGCCCAAGATTCCGGAACGGTATAACTGAGGAACCAAAAGAGAGACGGTATCGTTGACATCTTGGTCAAACACACCCATAACAATGACGGTCAAGGAAGTGAAGGCCAAGTTATAGAACATCATGAAGGTGTACTCGTAAAGATAGGAACTGTCAAAGTCTGTGAAAATACCATAGAAGAAAAGAGTCATGGTGAAGACGACGTTTTTGTAGAAGAAACATGGGATCATCTCAGCCAAACGTTTGTAGGACCAACGGCCGTGGACTAAGAGCAATCTAGTTAAGAAACGGAACTGACCAATGGCGTAATCGGAAGACATAACAGCTTGTCTACCTTCTTCACCAGCGATACCCACACCGACATTTGCGGCCTGGATCATGGCCACATCGTTGGCACCATCCCCAATAGCCAAGGTCATGACTTCAAGCTCCTCCTTAACCAATCTCACCACTTGTGCCTTTTGAGATGGAGACACACGGCAACAGATAACAGACTTACACTGTTTACCTAAAAGTAAGAATTTGTGTTGGAGTTTAGCAACAATAGGGTCTGGGTGTTCGGACAAATCTTGGAAAACATGGGCAAGAGCAGCACCATCGATGATAAGAGCGAATTTGTTGGAAGGAAGAGAGTGTTCAGTTTTGGCAGCCTCGATCAAAGCGTCGATGGACTCGACAGAGTCGGCGTCGATGTTGAAGTTATCTTTCAAGAGTTTAGTGATCAAGTCGTCAACGTATTCCAAGTTGTCTGGGTTGTACTCATCAGGTCTGACCACCAATAATTTCATGTCGTTACCTAACAAGTTACAAGAGAAACCAATGTTGATGGCAGTTTCGATTCTGTCACCAGTCAAAACCCACAACTTGATACCAGCTTGGCCCAAGATGGAGATGGAGTCAGGAACACCCAGTTGCAAGATATCTTCGATGGCAGTACCACCCAACAAACACAAGTCGCTTTCGATTTCGTCTTCCAATTTTTCCACAAGAGAGTCTCTGTCGTCAGACATGGAGGTCATAGCGTTGTTGTATCTCTTGTGCCAGTCTTCGTAGTATTCAGGGTCCAATTCCTTTTGAGCAATACACAAGGTACGTAAACCTTCCTTGGCGTAGTCTTCCAAATGTAAAGCAGTCTTGTGGATCATATCGTTCAGGTTGTTCTTAGCATCTAATCTCAGGAAAATCACATTATCAGCACCCTTGGTAATCAACAAGTATTTGTTTGCAGGGGTACGCACAACACAGGACATTCTCTTTCTAGCTGAAGTAAAACCAATAATGGAAACCAATTCGTAGTTCAACTTTTCACCGTAAAAGTCAAGAGTCAAGGTCTTTCTGGCACGGCCGTCAAACACAATACCAACATCACGGGCCACGGCAACAAGAGCAGCTTCATCAGGAGATTCTGCTTTGAAGTCGCGCAAGGTTGGGTCGACTTCACTAGGTTCAGTAACAACAGTGTGGCACAAGGCAAGAGCAAGCATGAATTCTTCGTTAGCTTCCTTCTGTTCGCCGGATTCCGCAAGAATGGTATCCTGGACGTACTCGTTGGAAACAAAAGTAAGGCTTTCGGGTCTAAATTGAGGGTTGTGGACGTGGGATTGCAAAGACTCAAGCATTTGCTCTTTGTCCTTGGAGATAATTCTCTTCCAACGGTCCAATTCGGCAATGACGTCCAAACCATTACGCTTGTCCACACCCTGCTTTGCTTCAGTGTAAGCCACACCATACGACTTTCCGTTGATGGAACACTTTTTAAACTCCATCACGTTTTGCGTTAACGTTCCGGTCTTATCACTGAAAACATACTCAATCTGGCCCAAATCATCAGAAATATTCCAAGCTTTAGGAGTGCACGGAAAGTCCAACTTCTCGTAGTACATACAAATATCCGAGAAGATGAAATAAGCTTGCAAGGTCTTGATAATTTCAACGGAGATGTAAAGCGAAATTGGAACGAGACCTTGGTAAAGAATCAATGAGGCAAAGAAGGCCACAACACCGTTGGCAGCAGGAGTGGGGGCGTATGGAGCATACTCAAAAAATAGTCTCGAAACCTTCTTCTTATCGTAAAACAAACCGTTCACAATACCCGATATCAAACAAAGAATGAAAAGCACAAAAAAGTTGATCACAACAGACAAGTTCAATTCTCTGGCAATCTTGGAGGACTTTGTTGGCGTAATACCCGAATTCAACATAATCTTGGACTCAGTACCAGTATAAATAACAAAACCAATGACCCATTTAACATTACGTAAGGTACTACCACGCAACAAAACGTTATCTGGGGAAATGTTTTCCTTTTCATCGGCATTAACAAGCTCACCATTTTCATTATAATTTTCATAATGGAGAGTACCACGGAACAGATAAAGATGAGGGTTTGGAGCATCACACTCCACCCAGAACTTTGTACTGAGGAAATCTCTACTGTGCTTAATATTGTTGACACCACCGGCCTGGACACAAGTTTTAAGCTTCAAGTTCGTTTCACCATCCAAGTTCTTTGTTTCAATGTAACAGTTGCCTTCGGCGTCGGAGGACGAAATTACCACCACGTCCGCAGGGACCTCTTCATTAGCACGGATACGAATGAAATCTCCCACAAGCACATCCTTCCATCTTCTGTTCTGGAAACGAACATCGGAAGGGTTCTGGAGATTCTGAGCGAGGAGCACGGGGTTCACCAAGGAGTTGGCTGGGGCGGAAGTGGAAGCTTTTCCTAAACGGGTTCCGTCCGCCGACAATCTGGAGGTGTTCATCGAGTTTCTAGCATTCAACGAGTTCACATTCAAGGAATTGCGGTTCAAGCGCTGGTTGGTATGCATGGAGCCCAAGTCGGAATGCGCAGTGGAAATTCTGCGCAACGCCAATGAATCGTCAATCTCTTGCTTCTGCTTGTAAATCTGTCTACGTTCCTTGGATGTAAAAAGTAAAAAGAACTTCTTGAATCCCTTTCCCGTGTTGGTGATTCCTCTGGTGCACAGTTTCTTGAACTTTCTCCAGCCAGAAACCTGGCCCTCTACGATATTCGGATTGCTCAACCCTTCAAGACGATGGATCGCAGAATTGTTCAACTCAGAGTCACTTTTCGCACGCGAATAGTCCTCCACCGCATCCTTGATCGCCGTCACACACACAATCACAATCAACGGCACCGCGGCCATCCCGGGTGATGCCACCCCAAAAATCTCAATCGCCCCCAAGATAACCAATATCAAAAAGTAGATGTTGGCAATGTTCCGGAACTGGAAAAGCAAGTTCTTAGGAAGAAAATTCAATGGCGTATACTTGGTGGTTCTAATTTTGTTTCTGGGATATGTAATCACCGGCTTCCCGCTTCCGGATCCACACGTCATGTCCTCAGGTAAGTCCTGGTTGACGTAAACCTTTCTCAGCAACGTATTGTAGATGTTTTGCAAGTATTCCGGCCTGTCAGCAAGCTCCTTTTCAAAGAAGTACTTCTGCACTCTTGCCTTGAACGTGGGCGGAGGTGCGGTCTGGAGATCCCGTGCGGTCTGCTCGGATGTGGTGGGTGTTCTCGACGACCCCACGCTCCCGCTAGACGCCCCAGACCCTTCTCTGTCACCCACCTTGTCTACTTCGTTGGATGTCTGGTTGCTTTCACCACTCATTTGTTTATAATTTTTTAAACGTGGGACAAAATGTGATATTTATTGGGTTCTGTGCATGAATTCGGCTGTTGCAATTTCATTTACGGAAGTGTTTTACGTGCGTGCTGTGTGTGTGTAGGTGTAGGGATGTAGTTATACTGTGTTTATAGGGTATGGTGTATGATTCCACCTACCCTTGCGCTGACTAATCGATGGATTGACGGCCAGATCTTCCTAGGGTCTTTGTACTTTTGTTTATTTGCGGTTTGTGACCTTGTCGCGAGTGTAGGCATCTCTTGACTGGGGTTAGCGAATCGGGGCTCGTGAATGGAATGATGAGAAGATGGGTGAGAAGAATGCGAGATGAAAGGAGAAGAGAGATTGAGAAAGCTGAATGATAAAGAATGGTAATAAGATCCATGAATAATTTGAATGTTTAGTAGATTTTTTAGAGATGATAGAAGATAGACTGTAATTCTCTCCTTTGTGTACTTTGTTCCTGTTTATTCGGGAATTTTCACCTGTAATTGCACTAGTTTTATTCTTGCTGATTGTTACCGAGCTCGCCGAAATTACACAAAGGGGTTATGAATGCGGTAATTAGCGAATGCGACACTACGAAGTGAGTAGTGCGAGTGTGGGCGGTGAGAGAGATGTGGGTGGTATGGAAGATGTGGGTGGTGTGGGAGGTGTGAGTGTGAGAGGTGTGAGTGTGAGTGGTGTGTATGAGAATCGTTATTTAGTTAACGTGATTCTTTGATATCTTTTGTCGTCTATTACAATTTAAGGTTTAACAATTAACTTCATTAGGATGAGACATCTCTGTACTATGGATAATATTAAATTTTATTTCTATAATATATCTTCGTTGTACCCTTATGCTACACACGGGTACCATGAAATAACTCGAATTTAAATAGCACGAGCACTGTGAAATAACTCGAATTTAAGTAACACGGGTACTATGCAATCGCTCGAATATAAACATGGAAGTCGTATGTATAAAGTGAGTACTTCAAAATACTAGTTTAATTAGTCGATTGGAGTAAATTACCCGAATTCTTAAATTACCGTTCTTTAAACACAACTCATTGTTCTAAATAATATCACGATGAAGAGAGATTTTTCGTAAATTCTTATCTTTAAAAGATTTATTTACTCTAAAAATGTACATCAAACGTTGTATTTATGGTGCTTGATTTTTTTATAATTTTAAGATTTTTTGGCTGCAAATGCCATATGGAGAATTCTTATATTTCCCTAAAAAATATAAAGAAAAAGCCCAAATACAGCAGCCAAGATAGAGAAACTAGACTGTACAACTACGGCGTCGTTTTTCTTTGAGGCTGTTTTGACACCATTGGGAACATGAATAGTGGTAGAGGCCAACTCGTCGGAGACGATGTCGCCTGCATCTCTGATCCAGTTGTTCAATGAGGAAGCGCTAATTTTAGCGTCGAACATAGTCAACGTGGAAACAAACACAATGGCATTGCCGTTAACATCGAAAACCACGCCACCAGAGTAGGTGTCGAAGGCATTTCTGGGAATGAAGCCGTCAACCTGAAGCCCCATTTCGATGTCGGCAGTGCCTTGATAGTCGTGGATGGTGGAGTACAACTGGTCAATATTCGTGGAGTTCTTCACCTCGAAAATGTCAAACTCACCGCACCCAGACCTCCAGCACGAGCAGTTGGCGTTGCTGGAGTACTGAGCAGTTCTGGGAATATTTGCGTTAAAAAGCCAAATCGCCGGCATGTTGAAGTTGGCAATGTCCCGGACGTCGGTGTCTTGGGGCATCCTAAATTCAAAAAGAAAGGCCTTGACTCTGCCGTCGAAACCGTGGTATGCGGGGATCCCTTTTCTGTAGACACCGCAGTCGTTACCGAGCCCAGACTTGCCGCATGTAACGTTGGAAAAGATGGAGTACTCGGCGTTGGAGTCGAGAACGGTGTTTGCGGTTAACACAGTGGGTTTGTCTGCCGCGCTCACTCCGTCGCCCGCGGCAAACGTCAACGCTTTCCCGAGACACGTCGAGTTTGCGCCCGCCGCAGTCAAGAACGTTACGTTTTGCGCCGTCGACGTGGCCGCGTCGTAGTATGCGGCCCGTGTCCATCCAATCCCCAGACTGTCCCCGTGCGCGAAGTCTGGCGAAGTGTAGACCGCAAACTTATCCAACTGCAATGGACCCCGAAAGTGCACCGAAACAGGTTGGTCCAACGGTGCGTTTGCCCCAGAAAATGGAACAACCGCAGGATTAAGCAAGCACGAGCACTTGTCGGTATCAATGTCTTTTAACGAATCAACCATGCTGTAATACCCACTATACCCAAAATTCTCAAATTGCAAAACATTCAGTGACACTCCCCTCTTGGCAGCATCATTCCTGATTGCTATAGCGGTCCCTACGAACAATAAAATACTTTGATAAACCTTCATGTTGTCTTTTTTTTGGAATTTACGTTGTTAAATACGGCTGCAAATATTTTAGCGCGGTTTGTAACCGCTCCTAAGATCGGATCACTCTTTCTAAGTTCTATGTTCTCGTTTACACCTGTATCACCTGTATCAAATATGGACAGGTTTTCTCTGATGAGTTGTAAATCGTTGGGGGTTCTCAGTTTTTGTGCTCATAAAGAATCGCCTTATTGGTGAAGTGTGGTTATTCCACTAGGATGTTTTATTTATAAGTTTCAATGAGTATCAATGATTTATGATTTTGTTCGCTTTGTTTTAATTTTAGATTTGTAGTTTTAACTATAAGTTGTCATTTCAGTTGACATTTTTTGGAAAACTAATCAATTTATAAATCATGTTATTTTATTGTTATCTGAGACAATCTCTTAATACAAGCCATTTAATATAATTACCATAAAAGAATAAACATGGTTTCAACTTTCTGTCTACTTTTGGTGAACTAGAAGACTTAACTCCATGATTCTATAATGTAGGTGAGACAAATGTCTCCATTACTTTAAGCTACTATGCTCGACATTTTGGTAGATTCATTGACTCTGACTCTGAACTGACACAATACCGAAGTATTTATATAAGTTCAGGTCTGCCTCGTTTGTTACTCTTGCTAGTTTTTATAATCACAATACACCCAACCTTCCACTAATAGCTATTCACCCAGGATAGCTAGGAGGCGCCACCAACGATAACCAACGATACCAGAATAAGCTAATCTAACACGTAGAGCCTGTAATAGTTAGGTAAAATACCCTGCGACTGTGTAATAAGTGTCATCTAAATATTCATGGGGTAAAAACAAAATGAACAAAAAAGTCCAGAAAAGGTCCCTTGGCCCAGTTGGTTAAGGCGTGGTGCTAATAACGCCAAGATCAGCAGTTCGATCCTGCTAGGGACCATTCTTTTTTGAAGTGGTTTACTATTCCAGGTGTGTCTAATTTTTGCGTAGCTTTAAAATAACTGAAAACTACTCAGATACTTGGATTATGTACATTGTCTTTTCCAGTATCTCCAGTAATATCAACCTGCTTTTTAGATATGGACTTTGCCTAAATACCTAGATTGATGTGCATGTATTTGGGAATACTCTAAATTATAATTAACTGAACACAAGAAGCTCAAGTTAATGTCTACAACAAAATTCATTCACATAAAACTTACAAACTAAACTGGTAACTCGCAAACTAAAACACCCAATTAAAACACACAAACTAAAACTCGCAAATTAAAACTCGCAAATTAAAACTAAAACTCACGAACTCAAACTCGTTAGTGCGTTTGCGAGTCACGTGATCGGGACTAAAAAAAACTTTGCAACGTCGACGAAAAATCAAAAAAAATCACCATGTCCATTGAAGAAATCCCACAAGGCGCCGACGTCTCTGTTCTCCCAAAGAACGAAAAGAAAGCTAGAGAAATCATCAAGAAGCTTGGCTTGAAGCAAGTCAAGGGTATCACCCGTGTCACCTTCAAGCAAAGAGGTAACTTGATCTACGCCATTGACCAACCAGACGTCTACAAGTCTCACGCCGGTACTTACGTTGTCTTCGGTGAAGCCAAGGTTGACGACATGAACCAAAGAATCGCTGCTGCTCAAGCTCAAGCTCAACAACAAGAAGCTTTGGCCAAGGCTGCTGCTGACGCTGACGACAAGTCCCCAGAAGCCATCACTGCTGACTTGGAAAAGGCTGCTTTGACCGAAAAGGTTGAAGAAGTTGAAGAAGAAGGTGAAGTTGACGAATCTGGCTTGGATCCAAAGGACATTGCTGTTATCGTTGAACAAACCCAAGTTTCCAGAGCCAAGGCTGTCAAGGCTTTGAGAGCTAACAAGGGTGACATTGTCAACGCTATTATGGACTTGTCTTAAATGTAGATTAGACTTTAATGCATTAGACTTTAAAAAGTGTAGATAATGTTAAGAGGGTGTGAATTAAGCCAACGTACAGTGACAATGGACGGTGAAAAAAGTGAAAAATTAGGAGAAAAATTTGACTGCGAAAAAGGAAATACGAGGAAAACATAAGTAAATGTTTACAATAGAAATTATCTACGTAGTAGCTGGCATATAGTTGTAACAATTCCAAGTTCATTTTCAAAAACTTGGGCAATTCCAGAAGTAAGTGAGCAAACAAAGGTTTTCTTTGATTTACACTGTCTAGTTCATTTCATTCATTTATCATAAACTACACCTGGACATTGAAATATGTATTACCTATATTACTCCTCGCTTGCATCTCTATATTCAATATAAAGTATGCACTCAGATGGCTAGCAATTGAGTCAATGCAAGCGCACTGATATGTATTGTGAATAATTGATCAATTAATCATGCTTTGTAGCGATATTCTTTCTATTTCACGGAATGGACTATTTGATGGAATCGGTATTCTTTTTAATAGAATTAGATGTCTTGTCAAAGGAGTCGGAATCCTTTTTAATGGAATCATTTTTTAAGGAATCGGAGTCCTTGTTAATGGAACCAGAATCCTTGCTAATGGACCCAGAATCCTTGTTAGAATCATCACCAATAGAATCATCATGTACCTCCTCTCCATTCATAAATCCACACTTCCAACACAGATACCTAAGAAACTTGGGATTCACACAATCAGGAGGAGCCAAACCATTATGGGTCGCACAATTGACACAAATAAGAGCATACCTGTTTTCTACAGACTCGTTGTTGGAGGAACCAATCAAAAGATCAAAGAAACGGTCGCTGACCGCAGCCTTGGAAGGACCAGGGGAAGACGGAAGCTGGGGAGGGTTTGCAGAAAACTCTGGGATCAAGACAGGCGGATCGACCGGGGCGGGTTTCTCGCCATACTTATTCAATAGGTCGGTTGTTTTGTTAAAGTTGGTGAGCTCCTTCAATTCCTCTATCTTGGACAGTTGCTTGTTTTTCAAAGCAATTAACGCACGCTCGTTGCGGTTAATTAGGTAATTGAAGATAAACAGGTTTGTTTTCAACAAAGCAACACCACCAAAAGGGTAGATGACAAAAAGCCAAAGTAGCGTAATATGGGACTGGTTGGATAAGTAAACGTGTACAAAGTTGCGACCTTGAGTGCCAGGGGGAATTCCCATATACTTCCAGAAGGTAATGACCGCATAGATGATGATAAGACCCGAGCAAGCGCCCGAAGCAATGGAGTCGCGGAGACGCAGCAAACGGTCGGAGCGTTCGTTTTTCTTGATGATCTGCTCCAGCAAGGAGGTGAACTCACGCTCGAAGGAAACCGGGTCGAACGAACGGCCAAAGATGCTGAAGATCCCCATGAGTGTTTTGTAATTTTCAGAGCTCACGTGAGAAATTAACATGGACGAGGACGTCATCAAGAACGACCGTTTGGCCCAGCGGCTGCAAAAGCAGCGCTTCTACAAGTTTGTGCAACAGAACGCGGTGCTGGTCTCGCAGTTGTCGGATGTGGCAGTCATCTTTAGCACGCTTCTCTCGAAAATCCCCGACTACGCCGACTTGAAGTCCGTCGTCAGCAACTTGGTGTCAACAACCGCCACATTGGAGAGAGATCTTGGCTTGATTCTAGCCAAGGGCTATGCTAAGTTTGCTAAAATCAGATGGCCCACCGTGCTTACTTTTCTATCTAAAATCGTCAAGCTTTTAACCAAGTTGTATTCGAACTTTTTGCAAGGCTTACAGTTGATTAAGTACTTTCTTCAGAGTTTTCTGAATTTGACGCATTTGTGGATCAGTCGGTTAGATATTATAGTTGAAACAATAGCTCAGACCATGGCTATTTACAGCCATGATTATAATTTCAATTTTGTTAGAGGGTTGCAAGAGAATTTGAATGCTATTAAGGGTGTGAATGTGTTATTGGATGTTACTCTTGTGCATTACACGAAGATTATTATTGGCCGGTATGTGTTGAAGAAGGAGTTGAGTGATGATGAGTGTAGGTTGGTTACCAGGCGGGGGGTTTGTGAGAAGGTGATGGTTTCTGTGGGGGAGATTCCTTTGCAGTGATACAGGTTCACGAACGTTCAAGAAGTGCGCTCACGACGCACGCTCACGAAGTGAGTGGTGAGAAATCGAAATGGATTAACAGAATAACCGTGATTAGGGACGAGTGGAATCGAGATGATTGAGAAGTCGAGTAATTGAGTAATTGAGTAAATGACTGAATGAATGAGTAATAGAGTGTTATAGTAGAGTTGTGGAGGTGAAAGAAATGAAGTAATAAGAGAGAATAGTAATAAGAGAGAGTAGTACTAAGTGAGTAATAAGTGAGAGTAGTAATAAGTGAGAGTAGTAATAAGAAAAAGAGTAATATGTGAGAATGTTAAGGACTCGAGATCTGTGATACCTTACGTCAGCCCTGACCGAGCATGATGCGGAGTAATATAGTTCAGATTGTGACTAACACAAGCCAGGCACTAGGAATATTTGTCAAGTTGATATAGGCAGGATTTTTGCCGATGTATAAAAAGTACGGCATTAGCGCTTTGAATAGATCGAGAAAAGTACATTTTAGTTTACGGAATAAAGAAATAAGTGTCTATCAACCATTAAACAAGTATTACAAGCTATTTAGTAACAGCTTACCTAACCCAATACTTAACAGAGAATAATTGAGAAGTATAAAATAAACGGAGTAATAAGTAGAGAATGACAAATAGTGAATAGAGTACTCTTAAGTGTAATGAATGACAAACCTCTAAAGACTTTGCAGTTGTATTAATCACATAATAGCCATACCCTTCGCCATGTAATCACTAATTACCCTTCGCTCGTTGTAATTGATCACTAATCTACTCACACCACCCACACTCGTTTCGTTCGTTGTGTTCGTTGTGTTCGTTTCCAAACCTGGACAAGAATCACTAGTACATACAAAAATCAGTTAATTGTTAACAAATAACTAATTTTTGAACATTCACCCAAAATCTCCCCTACACAACTCAATATCTCTACAACTAAAATTCTTGTTGTTTTCAGAGTTGTGTGAGATCACTTGTAATTAAACTGGTAAAACGATTAAAATCATATCAAACTTCGTCAATACTCATAATCACTTTCACTTTCACTTTCTTTTTCACTTTCACTTACAACACAATAACTATCACGACCACTAACACTATCACTCTCATGATCACTTTCATAAATAATTTCTTTCTCTCTTTCTACAGATTGAAACCTCGAGTCCACGATGTCATCAACCTCCAATGTTCGCCTCTCCATATCACGTTGATCCCACGCACGCTTATACTCCACAAGGTCAATCTCTCTGCCAGACGTCGCCACTAGAAAATCCAAACTCACAAGATCCATCTTTAACTGCTGAAGCTCCTCATTCAACCTCGCCAAATCAACCAACCTAATCAACTTTAACTGTGTCACCGTGGACAAATAATTCCGGGTGCTCGCAGAGATGATCATTTTCTGGCAAATCCCAATCTTCTTGAGCATGTCCTCTCTGATGAACAATAGACTGCCTACAGGCACCACCCTGTCCTTATAGGGAATGCGCACCATTGAGTTGGTCATGTCAATTCGTAAGTTGAGCTCATTGTAGACCCGCGTTGCACTAATCAAGTTTTGCGATGTCTTGTCTAGTTTCCTCCTCAACTTAATCCTTCTTTTGTTGGAAGTCTTGTCGTAACACCAGCATAACGTGGAGATCTTCGCTTTGAGGGAGGAGATGGAATTTCTGTATTCTTTGCGGAGCTCGAGTGCCTCCAGAAGTTTCATTACATTAATGGTGGAAATTTGTGTTTTTTATATAAGATCTGGGGGGCGAAAATGCGACTACACTTGAATGAGAGTGTGGTGAGCAGGTGATTCCAAGTTAACCAGTACTGTTCGGGTTAAACGATTGTATGTAAAATTAGGTTCATATGAAAGAACTCGATTCTCCACGGTGCTCTTCTATTCACCGTACCATCGAGATTAGATTACAGTCCTCAGTATCTTGGGGAATGAACGGCACCTACGTTGTTTGGGAACTTCTTACCAGATATAACATATTCCCACCAATTTGAGAGTGCGAGGCTCCAAGTTAGAAATGCCAAAGTCGCGTAAGACCATAAGCTAATGTTCACTTAGAACCGCTACAACGAGATCCTCCGTAGTATTAAAGAGTCTTTTGGCTGGTTGCCGACCAAGATACCTACGAAACCGAAACATGTTTGGTAGATATGATTAACTGAAGGATCTGCAGATTACGGGCATACAAAAGTTTATCTATATTTATGGCTGCAAAATTTTGCCATTCCACAACAAGTTAAGCGAGGCATCATGTTTGAGGTGGGTTGATACTTTGGTAGTGGTAAATTTGAACCAACCTATAGAACTCTACTGATATTCCAAAGACTTGGCTGAGCCTTCAACATTGGTGTTCCAGTTTCTTGGGGAAATATACAATCGGTAAAACGTTTGGTGGCTCAAGATTTGGATTAATTGTAGGGTGAACTGGGAAACTAAATTACGAGAGTTAGACATGGGAACATTTGAAATTAAAGGTACAGTGGGATTGGAAATCACAAAAGGCTACCAATGTAGTATATTTGGGGATTTATGACTACGAAGTGTAATTTTGTAGTCATTAAACTGGAATAGATAATTAGCGGGGAAATACACGTAACTATGGAATAGATGGTCTATAGAATAGATGGTCTATAGAATAGATGGTCAATATATATTCTACTCATTCGTATCCATCCTATTCTTATAAAACAAACCCCCTCATCAATTTAAACTCCCACCTCGGTACAATTCATTTATTAGTCCTTCAGTCATCCTTCTTACTCACTGAGTCCTGATCTCCGTCAAATTCCAACACCACTAAATCTACACTCTCAAACAGCTTCTGGATCTGCACATCCAAGTGAATGAGATCATAACGCAAAGCCTTGTTTTCCTCATACAAGTTTGTAACATTGACAGCCATGCGTCGCTGCACAACACGGCTGGACAGCACCTGGGGCCTATGCAGTGCAAGCTGGATGAGCTTCTCGCGCCACTTCATCTCCAGCACAATGTGTTCGCGCATTTCGCGGAGCTGGCCCAACCGCACGGTGGAGTCGCCGTACTGCACGTACACCGTCATGTTGGTCATATCGATCTCCTTGGTGAGGTGCGTGTAGAGCCGGAGATTGCGTATGTACTCTAACCTCAACTTCTTCCATTGCCCACTCTGTTTGTCGTTGAACTGCCGGGTGGTTGCGTCCCTCACCTTGATATGGAGCAGATCCAACTTGTTGCGGTACTTCTTCTTGAGTTCCACTGCTTTTCCAAATTTCATTATCGATTTTCTGATGTGCGCCTGTTATATATACTTTGTTTGGTGGCAAAAATGGTGGAAACAGAGACCCGAATTTGCGAGCAGCTGGTGGACAAGACTAAGCGTGGCTGCAGCAGGTGAAGCGGGGGAAACTGGACGGCTGTCGGCAAGGCATGTGGCGTTACTATATCTAGCTTAGTAAGTGATTAGGTACGCCGCACCCTGGGCACCCTGTTTTGTAATCCCACTTGTAGATCCCTTAGCTATTGGTTATATTCTTTAATACTTGAATCTAAACTTTATGATTCTTTTATTTTTAGCCAAAATCATCATGTCACATTTATTCATGTAGGAGTTGTTGAGATTTCAAGGATACAAGATATAGTTGTAGAAGTCTTAATGGTTAATTATGATTTATTGTTTAAGGTATTAATGATTATTTATGTTTATGATGAGTTATGTTTATGATGATTTATGTTTATGATGATTCGTGTTTATGATTCATGTTTATGATTCATGTTTATGATGATTCTGGCTAGGACTCGAGGTTTGTAATAAATTACGTCAGCTTAAATATTAAGTCAGCCCCGACGGAGCTTGACACAGAGTAATAGAATTCGGGTTCTTATTAACACAATCCCGTCACTCGAACGGCTCGTTATACAGTCTAGAAGGGAGATTGAGCCGACGTATAAAAAGTAGGGCATTAGCGTTTTGAACAGATCGAAGAAAATACCTTTTACTTTATGGCACAATAATTAAGTGTCTTTTAATTAAGTGTCTTTTAACCAAGTAAACACTATACAATCAAGTGTTACAAGATATCAAGTAATAGCTTACCTAAACTATTCATGTTTACGATAATTCGTTTTTATGATATTTAATGATGATATCAAGTTTATCACATTTCATATTAGTGATCATAAATGGCATTTTAAATCAGAACTAATAATTCACATGAAAAACCATCCATTTCAAAGAAATTCCTTTCTGATCATATTTGTCACTGCATTTCTATCATATTTCCGATGCGAACATTTTTCAGTCGACAAAGGGGTGCAATTTGATTGTTCTCTGTCAATGTTCTGTAAATTGTGGCAAGTCCATGAGATTCTCAATTTGCGGTTAATACTTATGTTCTCTTTATTTAGAGTTGAGTAAAAGATTATCGTTCAGCAGTCTTTTGTAACTGTGGGGCAATGCGATGATGAGATTAATGATACTTGAGATTACTGAAATAAGTTTTTGGTATTTGATCGTTCTGATTATTCTTATTTCTGATTATTCTGATTATTCTTATTTCTGATTATTCTGAGTATTCCGATTTTATTATTTTATATTCTTCTTATTCTTCTTATTCTGTTTTATGATTATTCACCGTATTCTTCTTATTCTTCAATTTCTATGATTATTCTATCATATATCGTTCATTTTTATACTTCTATTTTATACCCTTACTGTCGATTTTATGATAACTGACAAGTCTTTCGATATAGTATAAAGAGCACTCGTTCACAGTATAAATTCTTGAATTCTTCATAGTTCTTAGTATTCATTCGCTTCGTTCGTAAATAAAATACTACTCATACGCTCGTAAATAAAATAGTACTCATACACTCGTACTAAATTATACTCATATACTCACTACGTTCGTCCTACGCTCGTACTAAATCATATTCATATACTCATTCGTTCGTACTCATATCCACTTCGTTCGTAGACATCGCACCGCTACCAAAAACCCCTCAGAATTTTCAAAACAATCATGTCAAACACGCAAATCTATTCAGCCACGTACTCCAACGTACCTGTGTTTGAGTTTGTGACCGTGGAAGGCCCAATTATGAGGCGAAAGTCGGACGACTGGATCAATGCTACTCATATACTAAAAATCGCCAAGTTCCCCAAGGCCAAACGGACAAGAATCTTGGAAAAAGACGTACAGACAGGTGTACACGAAAAAGTACAAGGAGGATACGGGAAGTTCCAGGGGACGTACGTGCCGTTGGAATTCGGAGCAGACATTGCACGAAACTTTGGGGTTTACGAGATGCTTAGTCCAATTTTTGAGTTTCGGTACATCGAAGGACAATCGGAGACACCACCTCCGGCACCCAAACATAACCATGCGCTGGCGTTGAACGTGGCAAAGCGCCAGGCGGCCGCCGCGGCGGCGGCAGGGACGCTGGATGTCAAGAAGTTCAAGGTTGCTGTGGAGCCCAAGAAGCGTGGCCGGCCCAGAAGAGTGACACTTTCGTCGAAACCTACGCTCAGCCACCAGGATACAACGCCGCTCGACGGCCCCAACATCGGGACATTCCCTCTGCATCCTCTGCCGGGGGTTTTACGACAGGATACGCTCCAGGATGCCGCCATCAAGCAAGAGGACTTGGAGCTTGTAGAAAGTGATGGGGAGCTCGACAAAGATACGCAAACGGACGACTTCATGAACCACAAGGAGCTTTTTGGAACTCCTCGCGACTCGTTTGATAAGATCTTGAACTCGCAGCATACGACCGGCTTGACGCTGGCATTGCAATTCAACGGACGGGCCACAGCGCTGTTTGATCCATACAGCCTCCTGCAGTACCATCTTCCAAGCAAGGTGGAGGCCAACGTGTACCAAGAGTATTTTTCAACGCTTCTCTCGTACTTTCTAGATGAGGGCAAGCACACACAGCTGGCTGTCTCTGAGAAACTCGCCAATCCTCCGCAACCGCTTTCCAAGATCAACATCAACCAGCCGATAGATAACGATGGCAATACCATATTCCACTGGGCGTGTCTGATGGCCAATGTGCTGATGATGCAGTTCCTTGTGGATACGTTTGCGATTGCTACAGACATCCGCAACACGCTTGGCGAAACTCCGTTGATGTTCTTGGTCAAGTTTAATAATTCCTATGAGCTCCAGAATTTTCCTGTTATTTTGCAGCTACTTCTTGAGCTGGTGCTTGCCGTGGACAATCGCGGAAAGACGGTTCTTCATCATATTGCGCAGGTGGAGACCAACCAGAAGAACAAGGAAAGGTTTGTGGGCTACTACATGGAGTCGTTGTTTGAGAAGCTTTTGGAAGCGTCCGTTGATGAGGATCCTCTGTTGCCTGCTAAAAGTAAGATCATGGCGAAATTTGCCAACCACCAGGATGGCGATGGCAACACTGCTTTTCACATTGCTGCTTACAATCTCAACAAAAAGTTGATCAAGGTATTCATAGCTCACCACAAGTACCTTGATTTTACCTTGCGCAATCTCGTTTCCTACACCGTCGAGGATTATCTTGCGCTGCACAATTTTGTATTGCGTTTGGACCAGCAGATAGTCGAAGGTGATCTTCCTGATTTGGACTTAGGGTTTAACTTTGATCCAAACACTTCCATTACCCAGTCGTTCGAGTCCCAGCTCTACAATACAAAGACTGCGGTGAATCTTCATAATACAACCTCCAATTTGATTACAGAAAAGTTGACTGAACTTGCGTATACCATTGACAAGGAGCTTAATGAGAAGGACGAGAGTATTCTTACGTTTTTTAAGATTATGAAGATGGTTCTGCTGGATAAGCTTGAGTCTCAGCGTAAGATTCTCTCGTTGTTTAAAATGGACCATTTGATTGTCGAGCTTGAGCAGACCTTTGGTGAGGATGTCCATAGACCAACTGATGATTTGATTGTTGATTTCAAAAAGGACCAGGTCATTCAGGATGAAATTAATAGAATGGTCAACGACTTGTGTTTCCAGTTTCTCCAGAGGAGGGAGGAGTACGACCACAAGGCAAATGAGTTGAAGGATTTGAATGACTTGGTTTATAAGAATCAGTTGGAGCTGGACATTCTCGTTGAGTCTAAGGTCACAGTGAAGGAGGTTGGTGATGACCCTCTTGATCTTTCCGTCGAATTGAACAGGCAGATTCTTCGCAAAAAAGAGTTACTTGCGAGATTATACAAGCAGCAGTTGAAGGTTGAAGATGATCCTCTTGCTCGGGAAGATCCTGAGGTATTGAGAAATGGAAAGGAATCCATTATTGCGAATTATCCGGTGGATGATAAGATTAATAAGTATTGTAAGTTGTTGTCGCTTTGTTGTGGGATGGATACGGAGGAAGTTGAGAGGTCGATTGATTTAATTGAGCAGCTGTTGATTAAGTCAGCAAGATAACCACATTAAGTGAAATGTGGCTTTCTTACTGAACAGTTTGTTATTTCTCAAGTTGGCAAAGTTTTTGCATATTTTTTTCATTGGAAGCTATTGTTCATATTTCAGCCTGGTCTTTTTAATGATTCGAGTACTTTATTTTGAAATTCCTTTTATTATCGGTGGAATTCAACACACTTTACTTGATCATGAGCTTGAATAATCTTTATCCGATCTAAAATTTTACAGTCTACAAGATCTACATTTTCTTTATCCACCCATTTTCTTCTGAAAATCACCTTCACTCAATTCACCTTCACTTAATGCACCATCACTTACACCTTCACGCACCACGTACACCTTCACGTACTCCCTCACTTGCACCCTCGTTTACACCACAATTCTTCAAAGAACTTTTGCATACATTTCCTCACGAAATCCTTAGATAAGAAAATCTACTGCAGAGCGGAATCTGAAATAGCTCACCCGTTTCTGTGTATTCCACAATTGCAACAATTTTTGTGTGACTTCCACAAGTTTCATTTTCAGTTTTGGTTACCATCCAACCATCACTGCAGGAATCTGATTACTTGGTTGTAGAATTTCAATCTTTGTCCCTGAATCATAGGAATCTCATGAATAGATTAAACAAGCTTTTCGAATTCTCATTCTTTGAATTTACATTCTTTTGAATTCGCGATCTTTGAATTCTTGCTCTTTTGAATTATATGACAATGATTTAGAGCCACCTTTTTTATTCACTACGATCTTTTTGGATTGTACGATCTTTACAAGCTTCATGAAGTACATAGAGCCCTTGAATCATTGAATCATTGGATCCTTGAATCATTGGATCCTTGAATCATGGGATCCTTCTGAATCATTGGATCCTTCTGAATCCCAATCACCCATGAAATCCCTTTCCATCAGTCAACTTGACTCCTTCGTTATCGATAACCACTATCGCAAACTACACAAACACGAACCTTCCTCGGCCCATGTTATTCTATAAACAACTTCACTTTTGCAGCCGTGTTGCGAAACATGAACTGTTTTCTATCGTGTTCCGGAAATCTCTATAATGACAAATGGGCAGAGCCAATGTCTATATATGTAAATAAATAGCCAAGACGCAATCACGTAACACGCCACATCTGCCTTGTTTCTTAAAAGATCGCTTGTCGCTACAAGAATAAATGCCGAAAAAAAAAAGTACACAGAACTGGCTCATCGAAGGTTGATTTGTAGAATTACACAGAAACTGTCAAAAAAGAGGTAAACCCAGGGACTTGAACAGCTTATGAAATGATAAGTTTGAACAGAGGGGGAAGGGAAGAATGACTCAACTGATAACACAATACTCCAAGGGTATTGTCCAAATCATAAGCGATTTTAACGGCTAAAAAAGGCATTCAAGATAACGGTTACCGACCTTAACCGAAGAAAGAAATTTTGTATGTAGAAAATAGCTGCGAAAAAAAAGTTCGGTAACCAATTCCGTGCATAGGGAAGTATATATATGAAATTAAAGGGAACTTCAAAAGCCAATGGAAGATAAATTAGAGATAAGCTCGACTAGGTCGAGCGATCAAATTCAAGATCCAGTAGCATTTGGAGAAGAGAATTTTGGTCGCAGCAGGTTAGTTGCAGCCAATAATGATCATCTTTCTGTAAAAAGCATCTATGGAGATATGGAAAGCGAGGAGATCAAGATGGAAAGAGAAGCTACGCGTGCTATTATTATTGATGAGTTGGTTATACGGACACAGGATGTGGTTGGGGATGAAGAAAACAAGACTGAAAGAAGAAAAAGTGTTGTTGATGGGTTGGTATCGGAATCTGCTTTGCCTATCGAAGATAACGGTGCGGAGTTCAACACCTTGGACCCGGAGTTAATCACATGGAACGGAGAAAATGATCCCGAGAACCCTAGAAACTGGAAGACATCTACCAAGTACCTTATGATAGTATATGTGTCGATGTATGCTTTGGTTGCACCAATGTCGTCGGCCATGCCGTCGCCTGCATTACCTGATATCAGACAGGAGTTCCACATCACATCCGATACCATCACATCTATGGTGGTATCGATCCAAATTTTAGCATGGGCCTTGGGGCCGTTGATCATCGCACCATTAAGTGAGCACGATAAAATCGGCCGCAAGTTGGTTTTGGATGTGTCCATTTGGTTGTGTTTCGTCTTCAACTTGGGCTGCGCGTTCCTGCAAAACACCACCCAGATCATGGTATGCCGGTTCATCGGTGGGTTGTTTGGATGCGTGCCGTTGAACGTTGGAGCCGGTGTTATTTCGGATTTATTTGACGTGCAGTCCAGGTTGATTGCTCTTTCTGCGTATGCTCTCGCGCCATTATTGGGCCCGGTCATCGCTCCACTCGCATCCAGTTTCATCGTGCAGTACACCCACTGGAGGTGGGTGTTCTACGTCTTGTGCATGTTCAACGGACCCGTCGCCTTGGTGGTTTCCCTCTTATCCAAGGAAACGTACACTCCAGCCCTCTTGAAGAGAAAGGCTAACAAGTTAAGAGCTCAAACAGGTAACCAAAACTTGCACACCATCTACGAAATGACAAACGCAGAGTCATTTCTCTCAAGACTGTGGGTCACCATGTCCAGACCCATCAAGCTTCTTTTCACCCATCCGATGATCATCGGTCTCGGCTCCATGATGGCCTTTGTCTACGGTTTCATGTATTTGATGATCGTCACCTTCCCCAAGTTGTACCAAGTGCAGTACGGCTTCTCCAAGCTGGTGTCCGGCTTGATGTACATCCCCATGGCTATCGGCTTTGTGCTCGGTGTTCTCTTCTGGACTTACGCTATTTCCAAGGTCTTTAACCATTTGGTTGCAAAAAATAATGGTGTCCCAAAACCGGAGTTTAGAATTCCTTGTCTTCTCGGTGCTACCTTGTGTTTGTCCATCGGCCTTGTTTGGTTCGGCTGGTCCGCCGAACTTAAGTTGCACTGGATCATGCCATGTATCGGTAGCAGTTTATTTGCATTTGGTTTTGTTTGTGTTTTTCAATGTTTACAGGGTTATTTAATTGATATGAACCCTAGATTTGCTGCTTCGGCTGCTGCCGCTGCTGCAGTCTTCAGATCACTCTTTGGTTTCCTGTTTCCTTTATTTGCTGACATCATGTATACCAAGCTTGGGTATGGTTGGGGTAATACTATGTCTGCTATTGTTGCTATTTTGTTGGGAATTCCATTTCCTATCTTTTGTTTTATTTACGGTGAAAGAATTAGGCATTGGGCTGATAGGAGATTGGAGGGTGAACAAAGAAGAAGAGATGAGAAGAATTTGAAGAGTTTAAAGAATGGTGTATAGGTTTGCATTTTAATTAGCATTAATTTATTGAGTATTCGATATATGTAGGGAGAATTCAGAGTATCTGAATACCAGGCGAATTAGAAATTACCTTTGATGAGAGACATTCACTAAATTAAGTAAATAATTAATGAATGTTATCATTGTAGGCATATTAATTTTTTTAAAAAATCCACTGTAATCTTTATAGTACTAAAGAATACTTTGCTAATGAGGTAACTACAAAATCCCCCCTGTGATAAACTTAACTCTATTCATTGAATGGATTACAATCCAGATGTAAGTTCTATATTAATCAATGAACAAACCTAATAAAATCTTGAATTCAGTAAATATTGACACAAAATTACATTTTGCAACCATTCGAAAACAAATTATACGAAATAGAAACATATCCGATAATAGTGATATGGTGAAATATAAAACAAATGGTTTTTTTGTTAAAGTTAGATTATTTTAAAACGGAAATATATTGAAACTTAATAGAGAACAGAAGAAATTCGATTACCAACACTAATAAATCAACTTATTTCAAGCAAACGGGCAGAGTGAGGTAAACTCCTGTTGTTCACAATTTCACCAACAGTGCCTAAATTGTAACCGATTGTAGGTAGATAAAACACTCCAGGACTTTCACCCTCAAGTGAGGATACCCCAGTCATATTAAGAATCACGTTAACAGCAGAACTAGGAAATTCATTCCAGCGAAGAATATTAATAGGTGTGAACATGATTACGATGTTTGTGAGACTGGTGCATTTAGCGAGGGAAAACATCAGGTTTAGATTGAAGACTAGAATGGAGTTGATATTGGGCCAGTGTGGAATTTCATTCTGGGTTTGGTTTGAACGATTGAGAACAAACTTTGTCGAATATAAGGACAAATGTTTGATTGATGGGGAAATTGATTTTAAAAGCTTTGGCATTTCAGTGGTATCTCCGGTTTAAGAAAGATAAATAAGATTGGGTAACCGAGAAAAGTCAGATACGTCCAACTTCACCTCTTCTATTATCATATACTGAACGGGCATGGGACGAGGACATTTCAATTCTACCCTATAAGGATTAACCGGCGAAGTAATGACGGGAGATCATTTGAATTAACCAAACAGATCAAATTCTGTCTCAAACGAAGACTTGTTAAATGTTGCAAATTGGCCATATTACTCCCTCTCAAATTTGTGATATTTTTATTTTCCAAATCAAAGAACTTCATGGAGGTGGGCAAAATGAAGTTTTCTAAAGAACTTAGGCCTTTTTTTAATAAGCTAATTCGATGGAGCAGATTTGGAAATTGACAGGGGTGGTCCACACGTGTAGAATCTAAACTCAAATTTCTCAAAGTAGAAGGGAGCTTGAGTAGTTCAAAGCGAGTAAATCTTGTCAAATATAAAGATTTTAGTTGTGGGAGACTGATTAAGCTTAATGAAACCCTTCACGAGTAAGGTATTGCAAACCCTTTGGTGAAAATAAGCTTTTCAAACTACCCACCACCGTCAATTTCTTAAGATTGTTTTATTCACGAAGGTCCAAAATATCAACGTTCTCAATTTTAATAGACAATTCTTTTATAGACTTAGTAACATTCAAGGTCTCAAACGGAGCAGAAACATTAACCTCTAGACTATTCAACACGGGGAAATCATAATTGGTCAAAGGTCCATTGAAATCCCTTATTTTCAAGTGCCTTGGTTTTTGGACTTCACATGGGGTGCCCTGTAAGGTGAGCTTCGAAAGAGACGACGGGAACACCACTTTGCCTGTGAATTCGGAGTCACCCAGCCGGGGATGTAACTCACACAACCCCGCAAGCGTGGTAACAAAGTGGGACTGAAGAACCGTGGGTGGGTGAGCCTTTCAAATCAAGACTACCGGACAGAAGCGTGGGAAAAATCATTTGCAGCCAATTGACATCCAATGGCGTGCTTTGAGGAAATTCAAGATTCGCTGCCGGGAACTCCCAATCGACAACCCTGATTCTATCACATTGGAGTAAGAATTGAGGTAGCATCTTTTTCATTTGTTCATAGCTTGAAACTGTATCAAACGTCATAGAATCAGGGCAACACCAAGGTTTGTGATTTAAAAATATTACATACTCAAAAACGCTCTTAAACAGAATTATCAAATTTATATCAAATGATCTTTGACATTTAAATAAGGATATATCATGAATATCCGAGTACACTGCTATCTTTTCATCCTTTTTCTCGATATGCACGTTGGTAAATCGTATTCGCAGTGCTAACAGTCCAAGGACTGTATTACAAACCAACTTTGGAAAATATTGACGATCTAGTATTTTGATAATCAAATACAAGGTTTGTTGTGGAAGCGACGAAAGCATTAATAATTTGGGGTTGTCCTTTTTATGTGTGTAATTTTCAGTACAATTAAGAAAAGTTGTAATTTAGAGAAATTATAAAGAGATTATTATGAATGGTTGGTTTTTTAGTTCTCTAGGAGGAGATAGAGAGTGAGAATAGTGATAACAGATTCTCTATAATTTCCATGATATTCAATGATATTTATTGTAAGGCACGTATAGAGGCTGTGTATTATTAAAGAAACTAATCAAGAAACTGAATATCAAATTTCATGATTAACATAATTAAACATCATTTGGCAAACATCTTTTATCAAACATCATTTATTAAATATCATTTATCAAATATCACTTATCAAACCTCATTTATCAAACAATGTTTAGATCAAACAATATTTATCTCAAACAACAATTAAACATAAATCTAGTAAATGAAAGTAATTATTCCGATCAACTAGCATCGCTTCTTTGTATCGGCAAACTAGCAAACTCTTCGTTCGTTTGAATGTTTGATATATTCGCACTAATAAACTAAACTCACTCGTAAAAATCATGAAGCCAATCACACTCGAACAACTTCAAGTGTACCCCCTCCCCAAATCGCTTGAATCTCTACCCCACGAAGCCAAGGAGGAGTTTGTCAACACAGCCAGTCTCCTCAATGGCCACCTAGCATCTCTCAGCACATACGAAGCGTTCAGTAAGCAGGTTGTGGAGAAGGTAGAAGAGGTGATTCAAGCATACACGGCGGTAACACGGTTGATCGGGGAGTACGGGGAGTTGGGCGCACACATCCAGCGGCAGTTGGGAGAGCTCCAGGCTACATACGACGCATTCACCGACCTCCAGCTAACGCAGCACCGGTTGTTGGCCACCAACTACAACCTCGATTACCTAATCCGGGTGAAGTTCCAGAAGGTGGTGGAGGTGAACGATAGTGAGGGGCTGGAAATGGTGCGGGCCTTCCGGCGGGACGGTGGTGATTTGGATGCATTTGTTGGGGGCTTTCGTGAGAGTCGGAAGAGGTATCATTTGCGTCGGGAGAAGTTGAATCGGTGGAGTGATGAGAGGGTGAGTGGTGTGCTGTGAACGCACATACAAACAAACGAACGAAGTGAGTTTGTGAGTGAATGTTATATAACAAGTTAACGAACGTGTGACAAACATACACACGAAGTGAATCTCATGCAACGAACGATTCAGTGAATCAAGAATGAGTGGTCTTACTCACAACGGTTTGTAAGATAAACTTTCTACAAGACTATTTTCTTTAATCATTCATTTCAAATAAATTTTGAAGTGTTATCTTCATAGTATAATGATAATGATTCAATTGACTATTGATTTTAGTTGATATTAATTAACAATGATTATTCATTGTCTATTCCCAGTTAACCACCCATTAACCGCTCACAATTTATCGTTTCTTATCTAAATACCTATATCCAACTACAATACTTAAGCCTCAATATAGGCGTCCGTGAACATTTGAGGTATTCTCCCGAAGTAAAACGTACTATTTTGCACTGCGGAGAAATAGTATGAACATCTATGAGATCCTCCGAAGGAATTCTGAGAACATAAGTTGGTGGAGTTGATGTTCTTTGAGATGATCACAATTTATAATTGCTAAGCAATTGTTTAGTGTGGTTAGGTGAGCTGTTACTAAATAGCTTGTAATACTTGATTGTATAGTGTCTACTGATTGATAGACACTTCTTTCTTTATTCCGTAAACTAAAAGGTACTTTTCTCGATCTATTCAAAGCGCTAATGCCCTACTTTTTATACGTCGGCTAAAATCCTGCCCAAATCAGCTTGACAAATATTCCTAGTGCCATGCTTGTGTTAGTCACAATCTGAACTATATTACTCCGCATCAAGCTCGGTCAGGGCTGACGTAAGGTTTAAGCTGGCATAAGGTATCACAAACGTCGAGTCCCTAACAGCAATATGTACAATATAATCCGCTACATAATATGATCAAGCTAAACAAAAGTTAACACAACTACTCAACACTTCAATTGATCATCAAACTTCCTCTTTAACTTAAGTTCATCAATCTATCAACTATTAGCCTTGTTCACCCAAAATTAATCTGATTTGAAACATTATTCAATGATTACTTTAGAACCCTAAGCACTTTTTTACATCTACGTACTCGTTATCTCTACTAACAATGTATAACAACTGAAGATTTACAAGAAATAAAACAAACCACACCCAATTCCGTTCGATTGTGCACAAAGTTTAGCTTGTATTCGGACATGTGGATCGGACCTGTGGAAACCCCGGAACACCCGAAAACACATTATTCTCCTCATGCTATCCACACCATACACAAGTGGACAAGTTAGGATGTCATGGGTCAATGCACCACTAACCCGAAATCCCCCTATATACACACCGCAAGCCTCTACCCTACACAATCACAATCACAATCATAAAACATCGGACTTTTTCCAACCGAAAAAAAAAACCAATGCTTTCGAAGAGAATGTTTTCAGCCAGTGCTAGGGCATTGAGCAGCACGGGAAAGCCACGGGTGGGTGGATTCCGTAAGGCCTGGAGATACACTAAGGTTGCCGCCTTTACTACGATTGCCGCATCGGTTGGTTTTGTTGGTTACAAGGTATACACTGAGTCATTTCCGGCGGACCAGGAAAAGCAAGTGTCGCTTTTCCCCAACGGACAGAAGAAGAAGACCTTGGTTATCTTGGGATCCGGATGGGGTTCGATTTCTTTGTTGAAGAACTTGGACACACGGTTGTATAATGTTGTTGTTGTGTCGCCTCGTAACTACTTTTTGTTCACACCGTTGCTTCCGTCTGTTCCCACGGGAACAGTGGAGTTGCGGTCGATCATCGAGCCTGTGCGTTCGATAACGCGTAGAGCCCCTGCGGAGGTGATTTACTTGGAGGCCGAGGCCACCAGCGTTGACACCAAGAACAATGTGCTTACTATCAAACAGTCAACCACGGTGAAATCGGGCCATTCGGGTAAGGACACCAACTCGTCCAAGTCCAACGTTTTGGGCGAGCAAATCACCACCTCCTTGAACTACGATTATCTTGTGGTGGGTGTGGGTGCCCAGCCTTCGACTTTTGGGATTCCGGGAGTTGCAGAACACTCGCTGTTTTTGAAGGAGCTTAGTGACTCTGTGTCTATCCGGAAAAAGTTGATGGAATGTATTGAGGCTGCGAACATTTTGCCCAAGGGCGACGCCGAGCGTAAACGTTTGTTGTCGATTGTCGTTTGTGGTGGTGGTCCCACCGGTGTGGAGGCCGCTGCTGAATTGCAGGATTACATTGACCAGGACTTGAAGAAATGGATTCCTGAAGTTGCCGACGAATTGCAAGTCTCTTTGGTGGAAGCTTTGCCAAATGTTTTGAACATGTTCAACAAGAACTTGATTGACTACACCAAGGAAGTTTTTGCTGAGACCAACATTCACTTGATGACTAACACCATGGTCAAGAAGGTTACTGATAAGTCGGTTCTTGCTCAGGCTAAGAATGCAGATGGCTCCACCGAAGCCAAGGAAATTCCATACGGGATGTTGATTTGGGCTACTGGTAACGCTCCAAGAGATATCACCAGAAACTTGATTTCCCAAATTGATGAACAGAAGAACGCTAGAAGAGGCTTGTTGGTTGACGACAGATTGCTTTTGGACGGAACTGACAACATTTATGCTTTGGGTGACTGTACTTTTACCAAGTACGCTCCAACTGCTCAAGTTGCTTTCCAAGAGGGTCAATTTTTGGCTTCTCACTTCCACAAGTTGCATGAAATTGACCACACTAAGTACTCTTTGGCTAATTTGCAACCTACCGATAACAAGGACAGATTGGCTAGAAAGTTACTCAAATTGGAAGAGAAGTTACCTAACTTTGTTTACAACCATCAAGGTTCTTTAGCTTACATTGGTTCTGAGAGGGCTGTTGCTGATTTGGTGTGGAACGGTTGGTCTAATGTGACTTCTGGGGGTACCTTTACTTATTTTATTTGGAGATCTGCTTATATTTACATGTGTCTTTCTGTGAAGAACCAGATTTTGGTCTGTACTGATTGGCTTAAGGTTTCTTTGTTTGGGAGGGATATTTCGAAGGAGTAGTTGTGAAGGTTCTTACGAACGGCGAGCAGCTACGACAAAGTGCTAATTATTAAATAAGTGATAAGAATATACTTCAGTTAGCTATGATCGAAGTTCAAATTGGTAGATAAATGATAAGAATAAGCAGTTTACTTTGAATGAAGTAAACAGTATAACTAGATAAATGAACTACAAACAACTACCAAACTATGACGTGAACAATCAGAACGCAGCTCATTGCTCGTATTTTTACCACCTCGATGATGATTAGAGTGTGTACCATCTGCCTGCTCAATTTTCAAAGTCGATCTTTTAGTATTAATTTATTCGTAGTTTCTGTTTATTAGTGCAAACAAAATTCCATGCTGTCACGGATGTAATCACACGCACTATTATGAATAAGAATTACCAGTTCAAAATAATTTTG
Source organism: [Candida] smagusa (assembly GCA_030566775.1). Lineage (NCBI taxonomy): Eukaryota > Fungi > Ascomycota > Pichiomycetes > Serinales > Debaryomycetaceae > Kodamaea > [Candida] smagusa. The sequence goes on along the minus strand of JAKUAW010000002.1, from coordinate 318,760 downwards.
GTTTTATCACTACTCAAGATATCACAAATGATCTTAAATTCAAATCACGTGAAATATTTTGCAGCCAAAAATTAATGAACACCAGAAAACTTCGATCTGGCTCTCAATTTAGGTCCATTCAAATAAAATAAAATTGGAATCAAAATCATACCAGTCAAAATGAATCCCAATATCGCAGTACCCCAGCCAACTGGATATTTCTCAGTGGCCATATTTTCATACAAGTCTTTAGCAAGCAAAGGGAAAGCACCTGCAACAGCCCCTCTAACCAATGCATTACCAGCATATACAGACGCCAAATATCTCCAAAACGACATACCTAAGTAATTGAATAAAGCCTGGAAAACGATGAAGGCACCAGCAGCAAAGATACAAGCTCCGATTAAAGGAGCAATCCAATGAATAGCTGCAGTAGAAGTGAAAGAAAAGATGAAAACGCCGACAGGCATGAACAAACTGCCAACTATTGCTAATGGAATGAAGACCTCAGCTTCAATTTTCTCACCAGCGAGCATAGGATATGTGAATACCCTTTTGACAACTGATATGTACCCAATACAAGCTAGTCCAACACCAACCATAATACTAACGTAGGTAAGCCCTAATTCAACCAAAGTGAAGTGGTATAGTTCTTGGAAAACGATAGGAAAAGCCTCAAACCAGAGGTATATCAAAGAATAAACTAAAGCAACATAGGCATTAATAAGAATGATAACCGGCTCGGTGATGGTGATTTCAATTGGTCTCCATAAAGTTTGGATTACAAATTCCTTGCCACTTAATTTCTTTTGAGCTACTTCATCTTCAGTAGTGATATTTGGATTACCAGTGATGGCTCTCAATCTTTCAGCTTTCCTGACCAAAATAGTTTTGCTATAAGTTTCAGGTAAGAAGAAGGTAAGGAAAACTAAACAAACAGTTGAGGTGATAACAAGAAACCAAAACGTCCATCTCCAGCCACCTGCCAGGGTTAGTGCGGCTCCTACAAGGGGTCCAAAAGAAGGGCCAATAAAGGCTGCCATTGACCATGCCGCTATTCCCACTGGGGTATAAGCCATGGTGACACAGTCTGAAATAGAGGCTCCACCTGTTGCCAACGCAGGAGAGGCAAAGAATCCTGATAAGAATCGCAAAACACAGAGTCCTGCAAAGTTTTTGGATAAAGCTGTGGGGATTTGGAGAATAAAGAAAATAAAAAGAGTCAAGAGGTAGATATTGGTCCGCCCAATCGAGGCATTTTCAGAAAATGGCGACCAGGACATGGGGCCTATTCCGTAGGCAATTACAAATAGTGAAAGTGGTAAGCTTCCTACTACAGTCCCCACGTGAAAATCTTTCTTGATGTCGTCTATGCCTGGGGTATATATGGCAGCACCCATATAGACAGAAGTAGTAAGAAGGGCCACTTGCAAGCAAAGAAACAACTTATACTTTAATGGCCAATTGTAGGGATTTTCCGGATCATCCTCACCATCCCAGGTCACAAAAATCTTCGCACGGTCTTCACAATCCAAGTGTTTATATTCACCAATGAGGTATTGCTCTGGGATTATATATGCATCGCCGTCTTCCTTGTAAGCAAAATACTTTTTGTTTGTTAAGCGATATACAGACCTGCCAAAGGCCGTTTGTCGAATGAAATCTTTAAACATGTTACAGAGAAAGCATTATTTGAATACAATTATATATGCTTCTTGAAAACTTCGTGACAGCGATATTCACAAGCATCGAAAAATTCTGAAAATTCGATCAGAATGACGAATGTGAATAATGAATATCGCACTAATAAAGAATAACTAATCACAGTGTTATAACATAGTTTATATCTTGGCTTTAACCTTAATTTGCAAGGAATATATGCAGAAGTATGCAAAATGGGAAATTCTTGACAATTTCGCACGGCTGGTCTCGTATATAGCCGAATGATTACTAATAATCGGCATTATATTCAACTTATAAACTCTTTCTTATCATTTTCTGGCGCTAAAGATTGTACGGTGTAACAAGTGGGGATGAGGCTGCTATCATAAGTGGCTTATATTACACAATACTCTTTAAAATAATTTATAGAGGTATACGATAGATACTTCTTCAAAGGAAGTGTCCATTAAGAGAGAGCCTAAACACTCATTGGAATACCAAACCACGAAGATAGCAGTTCATTTTAAACGAATTTAAACAGAAGTATTTTTTGAAACACTATGCATTAACCCGCAATTTGGGGGAAGTAGAATTAATAATCCGCAATTCGAAAGAAATCCAACAATGCTGCTGAAAACTGAGTTACAAAACAACAATTAGAGGAATTATAGAGATATGACGAATTCAATTGCTGTTTATAAAAAACTCTTCATTTTTGACTCGGTATACATCAGAAGATCAGCTTTCTATAACAAAAGATGCTATTTATAGTTTTTGCAAAACCAGGTAGACCAAATGAAACAGATCAATACTTTCTTGGATTCAATAGTACAACTATATTTTTGTTATTTAGCCAGAGAGGAAACCCTGTCATAAAACAGTATGCACATCATTCACGAAAATGTCCTTGTGGGAATAATACAACTGAAGATTTGATGGTATTTAGTATTTACGAAAACTCTATTAAAATTATTTTGATTACAGATTGAACTCTTTTGATTTCCATTATAAATGAGATCCTAGACGTACTTGCCCAATTCCATTTTGTAGATAATTAACTTAAAACCCGTATCTTGTTTTTGTTTTAAAATCAACAAACTTTCTTGTAGATTTTATTTCCTGGGGTTTCTTCACACTTGAGGATCGATTTTCTTAATAATCTTAAATAGAAAACATATCCTACTCCTGGGTATAACTAACCTTGACGTCCTTTGAGTTTACAAATATGTTGGTGCTTCGTCCATGGACTGCCGTTATACTTAATTTTTGGTTCCATTTCTTCTACTATATTGGAACTCAATTAAGTAGTCAACAATAAGCTTTCAGAATTATAGAATGTCACCAGTACATAACTAGTTTCTTGAATGTGATTGGATACTTCTTTTTTGAGACTTCCAGACGTGGGCTTGGAATGCAGTATCTCACCTCAATATTCCCAAAACTCCTAAATCACCAGAAATCAAAAAACTGCTTGATTCATTTGACTTCTAGTGTAGTAAATTCCAAAGAAGTGATAATGAGGAATTACGGTATAACTAAGTAGAAAAAATCAAGGAATCTGCATACTGGTATTCGAAATATGTGAATGTCACCTCTGCTACTGGTAAAGCATGGTGATGTAATTCCTTTGTTCTAAATATATGTGTGTGATCTTTTGTAGAGTAATGGTAAATATTTACAAATAACTTCAACCAGTAGTTGGTTACTCGTGTATAGAAATAACAAGACAATTCCGTGAAATCACCTAATTCCAATTAAACAATTGAGAAGCATGTGGTATCAAATTTATAAAATACGAAAATCATTTAAAAATTCTGGTGAAATTCAAAGTTAAATAGCTGCAAATTTTAAGCAAATTTAAAGAAAATCATAGTATGGATGAGCATAATGAAGTCATAATTTGTCTTAGTAATCTATTATGAGACCATAATAGTGACAGGCAAAAAAAACATATAATTGCTTCTCTGTATTGTTTTAAAGTTGTTTGAGTTGTGATACATCAGTAAAACCATATAAACCCGAGAAACATTTTAAGAAAAAATAACACAGATCAATTAAGATAACTCGTCATTTTCCCTCTATAATAACCTTATATGTGGAGATTCATATATCTCAATTACATTTTCCTACACATATGACCTTCTATACATTCAACATTAGGAAATACCTGGTCTTAAGAGAAAAAGGCTGGTTTCATTTCCCCCAACGAAGCGATCTTCTGATTCAATTCACGGTCCTTGGACGCCAGACACGTATTGCGATAGTTTGGAACGGTACACTGCTCGATACCTTTACTACCACCGACTCAACTGTCGACAGTCTTTTTTGCAAGTATCCGTTGGTAGGTTTCAAGCACATTGACGCCATGGGCACACTTCTCAAGCGTTTCCAGCTTTGTTTCGACTCCCGTCTAGACTTTGATCTGTGTGTGGCTTGTCTCCGTAATGATTTAGCGTTTCCTTTGCGAGTACAAAGGCATGGAGGTAAAACCTCACAGGCTGTGAGGAATCAGGTCAATGGAAATGAACAGTTTCTTCGGGATTCTCAGGTGGGATACTCTGGATCTCAATTTGGGTCTCGATTTACGGTGTCTCAGTATCCTGCCTCTCAATATCCTGTTTCGGAATATTCTGCTTCACAATACTCGCAGTATCAAGGAATTCAGCATTATTCCAAGTATTCGGGTTCTGGACTTGGAAATTACGAACCTAGTCATATTAATCATGATCCAAACCAAACAACTTACCAACCATATCACATTATGAATTATCCTGAATCTCAATATATTTCAAATAACTCGGCATCTCAAAACATAACTAAGTATCCAAATCTTTCGAACTTTGAACCACACAATTCGAAATATTCAGTTGCTCGTGAATCACAGATGGTACCAAATTATTATAACTTTGAAAGTCAGCAACCAAAACTCTCAAATTTGGTTATTGAAACTCAACAGTATGGGTTGTGTACTTCAGAAGTTAATTCACATGGATCGGGGCAGCTCCATCCACAACTCACCCATAACCCTAATAAACGTGGGATTTCGCAGCTGAATAAAGTTTATGTTGGTCAGTTTCACACTCCAGATACTACACTCGACTCTATAGAGGTGATTGAAAACTCTCGAGAAGTTGAATATCCAAAAATAACTGAGAGCTTTCCAGAAAGAGATGGGGAACCAATAATTGATAACTCTTCAGAAATAAATACTGTGTCTTTAAGAAAAGAGAAGGGAACTCTAAAAGAAAAGACTGGATCTCTAAAAGAAAAAACTGGATCTCTAAAAGGAAAGACTAGATCTTCAAAAGGATATAATGTACCCAAACAGAAAAAGACTAAAACCTTGAAAACTAAATCATCAGAAAGAGAGGCCACAGATGTTGAATCTGAACGTCTCGAAAGAAATACTAATTCTATTGAACTCCAACAATCACCAATCCTTACAACTCAAGATTTACTACAACTACCCGATGAACAACTAGAAATGCTCATCATTAAACATCTAGAAGATGAAACCTTTATTGAACTAGTCAAAAAAATCGACAGAATGATAAACTAGGGAGCAACTTTAACCCATCTTTTCACGGTCAAGCCATCATCAAGTTGAACCTCCTCAGTCACCAACTCATAGCCAAATAACCACGGAAGTAATCTAAACTTGGTGTACCAGAAAGAACCACACAAGAAAAGAAACAACAAGGCTATGTGAGCATAGGAGGGCAAGTCAGCCAAGTCTTTCGGGTTAGGGTTCGTTGCAGAAAACAACGGAGATGCAAATAAATACACACTGAGAATGACAGTGACTGCGGCGCCGGCCAAAGTGCCCCGTATAGGGGCAATCAAATCGGGGTGACGGTATCTAACGATGAAGATACCGGCGGCAGTAAATGCAAGGAAGGCCTGGACCACCATGGACTCCAAATCCACAATAAAACTGTAGATGTCGCCAGGCGGCGCCACAATAAATATGGTAGTGGATAACAAGCAGCTGAAGATCAAGGTACGGAGTGGAGCACCACACGGCTTGTTTGAGGACATGAACTCGGAGAACGGCAAGTAGCCCTCTCTGAAGACTTCTTGACTGGTACGAGAAATGGTGTAAATGACCACAAAAATGTTCCCGCCGGCACACACCGCCACAGCAAAGGTTAAAAACTGCCTGCCTAGTCTTTCACCCAAAACCTTTTCGAAGAGAATTGACCCGATAAGAGTCTTTCCTTGGACGAACTCATCCGGGGAAATGACGATTAAGTAAGCCAAGTTGGTAAAAGTGTATGTGATGAATGAGATGATTAATGAGGCCGGACCGGCAATTTTAAGTGTTCTGATGGGGTCCTTGATTTCGCTTGAAACGGTGTGCACAGAATTCCAGCCGGAGAACGCAAAACTGGCTTTGATAATGGCACTAGCAAAGGAAGCAGAAGTCACCGGAGTCTTAATGGTGAAGAAATCATTCCAGTGTAACTGCAGTTCAATGTGTGTGATTCTTTGAGGGATTGCAATGACGTACACACCAATTGCGGTCATAATCACCATCAAGCCTAGCTTCATGGCTCCAATGACGTTCTGGATCTTAACTCCGTGTGAAACACTCACTCCGTGGATGAGCGCAGCGCCGTAGAGGAAGATTAACCCTGTTAACCTGATATTGAAGTCATTTGTAGTTACTCCGAGCGAATGGAGAAGATACTCTCCGAAAACAAGGCAGTTGGAAATATTGAACCCTAAAAATACCGACTGTAAACCAAACGACACTGTCGCCAAGAGCTTGGGCTTTGGGTAAAGAAACTCCAAAAACACCTTCATACCCCCACTTCTAGGCAACAAGGATCCCAACTCCAAAAACACATACAACCCGAAAAATGCCACTAGGGCTGCTACAAACCAGGCCATCAAGTACAAAAACGGAGACCTTCCACAATCCTCGTATATGCTGCTTCCAATGCTAAAAATGCCCGAGCCCAAAATTCTCGAGATGAATAAGACTATTGTGGAGAAGAGGCCCAAATGACGGCCCTGAGGAAGTTCCTCCATGTCCTGCAAGTAGGATACTGACGGTTGCGAGCCGCTTTCCTCATCCGCGTTAGCCGACAGGTTCTCTTCAATAGTAACTTCTACGTTGCTCAATTTTTGATATCCTGGACCTGGCATGATTTCTAACTCCAAGGAATTGGCGGACATTTATATTGTACTATCTGTGGCTCAAAATTTCCGTAGATAAGGTGTGGGTCACGTGAATACCGCTGTCTCGGAACGTTGTCTAAAAGATCAAGCGGTAGCGAGGATCCGAGTTTCTGAATGAGCGCCTGAAGGAGCAATCGAACTAGTGAGTGAGTATGTGGTAGTGAATCAATTAGTTAGAGAATTAGAGAATAAGTCAATCAATAATTAGGGAATCAGTAAATCAATTAGAGAAGTAGAGCATAAGTAAATCGATTAGAGAATTAGGGAATTAGGGAATTAGGGAATTATGAAATTAGAAATTCAGAGGATTATCAACATCAAATAATAATGAGTGAATTAATAAGGGAATTAATAATAGAATAATCAAAAGAGTAGATTTTTGTTGGTACTATATTACTAATGTCGATCTTATTTCCTAAATCATCTCGTTCTAATTGAAATTGATTTGTTACGCTCACAAAGCATCTCACTTTTTCGTTCTCAAACTCCCTTCCATCGGTTTCTACCTGTCATCCACAAAATCAAATCGTGCTCAACTCATTTTCACAAACTCAAAACGGTATTTATTTATCACTTCGTGTTCTTAGTTTATTTCCAGTCAATATGTCGAGTCAGTTTCTTTCGAGTCCCTTCATGGTGTCAGTTTATTTGAAATCACTTTGTGAAGCTAGTTTCCTCCTACTTGGTGGACAACTATTCGTTTGATCTTGTTTATCCATTATTTATTAAAGTTCGAATATATAAAGAATCACTTCAGAGAAACCTCGAGGTTCTTCTTCTTGACATAGGCCTCCTTAGCCAAATGAATCAAAGCATCTAATTCACCACTGTTTTCACACATAGAATAGAATAAAGAATTCTTATCAGTGATTAAAACATAAGGGTTTTCATACTCAACTACCCGACCAGCGTCCATCACCAAAATCTTATCATAATCAATGATTGTTCTCAATCTATGAGCGATGGTTAAGATGGTAGAGTTAGAAAACTCATCTCTGATGGTTTGTTGGATGGCAGCATCCGACTTGTAATCAATAGAACTGGTGGCTTCATCAAGAAGAATGATCTTAGGGTTCTTCAATAACGAACGGGCCAAACAAACCAACTGTCTTTCACCTTGGGACAAGTTTCCACCACCTTCGGTGATAGGACCAGACAAACTCAAGAATTTGTTTTGGTTCTCGCCGTCCTGGATCAAGGCTTCACCAGTGGAGATCAAGTTGACTCTTCTCAATGCTTCAAAAATCTGAGCGTCGGTATACTGGGAGAAAGGGTCCAAGTTTGATCTAATGGTACCGGTGAACAAGGTAGGATCTTGAGGAATGATGGTGATGGCTTGACGTAAGTTCTTCAACCCTATCTTGGTGATATCAATTCCGTCAATATGGATAGAACCAGTTTCTGGATCCAAGAATCTAAAGAATGCTGTGATGATGGTGGATTTACCTGCACCAGTACGACCAACAATACCAACTTTGTGCTTAGTTTCCACGTCAAAGGTGACATTCTTGATCACACGTGGTAATTCTGGAGCGTATCTTAATGAGACGTCATTAACAGAAATAGAACCCTTAGTTGGCCAGTCTGCTGGAGGTTCAGTTTCCTTAATTTCAAATGGAGGTTCTTGATCAATAACCAAGTACTCTTGCAATCTTTCGACCGAATTCATGTTCATTTCAACGTTGGAGTAAAGACGAACAATCCAAAGGGCACTTTCGGAGAAGGCAATGGCGTAGGATAATGACAAACCAGCCAATCCGGTATCAATTCTACCGGCGGCAAGCAAAACAAACACACCGGCGAAAAGCATCACCATGGATCCAACAGCATCCACACGGAAACACAACCATCTGTTGGCGAGCCACATGTAGAAAAATGGTCTGTTGTTGTTGTCAATAGCAGTTAAATTTTGCTTCATGAATCTACTTTCAACACCATATGCTCTGATGGTGGCAACACCGGTCAAAGATTCGGAAAAGTGTTGATGGATTGGAGACTTAGTAATGGAATCGTATCTCTTCAATTCTCTAGAAAGAGTAAGGTAGAGAATACCAATCAAGTAGTATAACCAAGTAATAGCAATAGCAAAGATCAAAAAGCCTGGGGTGATAATGGTGATCAAAACCAAACTGGATAAACATTGGACAACAAAGATGAACACACCTTCAGCAGGAGGAGTGATTTCTTGATCGACAGATTCGATATCCTTGGAGAATCTGTTCATGATACGACCCAAAGGAGTCTTGTCAAAGAATCTCAATCTGGCTCTTAAGATGGTGGTTAAAACGCTCTTGAAGATAGTGTCGGAAGCCTTGATACCAGCCAAAAAGGTTATTAAAAGTCTGGTAGTACTAGTAATTGCAAAACAAACACCAATGACAGCATAGATCCAGATATAGTAGGTGGTGGAGTGCTCAGCCTTGGTATTGACAGAAGCAATAGTATCACCGATCATTTCATAACCAGTAACAAATGTGCGAATAACAGGAGAGTTTTCTATAATCAGAAGGGGACTAAGGACGGAGGCAGTAACATCGCCGTTCAAGGTGGCTTGCATAGACCAGACTCTCAACCACCAAGATTGGATCATAAAGACACCCTGGGAACCAATGAAAGAAGCAAAAATAACAGTCCAAGTTTTCCAGCCACCCAAGTACTTGGCATAACCCAAGTAGACATCGAGACCAACAACACCTTCAGCCTTTTCTTCTTCTTCAACCAATTTACCGGAAGTCTTCTTGTTATCGTCAGCATTGTTACAATCCTCAAGAGCCTTCAACTTGTGTTCGATGACAGCAGCCTTGGCCTTCATTTGAGCATTCTTTTCTTCCAAAGTGTCCAAGTTGGTCAAGGATTGTTGACGCAGGTTTAAGACAGAAGACTTGACCAATTCATCGTCACCAAGTTTACCGGAATCCAACAATTCAGATGGGGTACCTTGGGCAACAACTCTACCGTTGTCCATAACAATAACTAATTCGGCCTTTTGAACAGTCAAAGCAACATTATGAGAAACCAAAATACAGGTTCTACCATCCATCAAAGGACCAGAAATACAGTTTTCGTAAATCCACAAGGCGGTGTGAGAGTCGACAGCAGATAAACAATCATCCAACAACAAGTGTCTGGAGTTGGAGTACAAGGCTCTTGCAAGAGAAACTCTTTGCTTTTGGCCACCTGACAACGTAATACCCTTTTCACCAACTTCAGTGGAGTCACCAGCGCTCAAGATTTCGAAATCACGGGTTAATCCACATGCTTCAACAACCTTGTCGTAACGCTCTTGGTTGAAAGGGGCAGCAAAAATAATGTTGTTTCTGATAGTTTCATTTAACAACCAAGCAGTTTGGGAACAATAAGCAACAGATTCAGTCAAACCGGTTTGAGGGTCAACCACCAATTCATCACGAGGAATGGCACCAGGCAAATAGACTGCACCATCAGTCAAGTCCATTTCACCCAACAAAGCCATAAGCAAAGAAGTCTTACCAGAACCAGTAGGACCGATAATCACATTCAACTTACCGTCAGCAAACTTAACATCTAAGTCTCTCAATTTGAAGTTGGATTCGGACTTGGCGTTCCAAGAGAAGGAAGCGTTTTCGAACCCGATGTAAGGAGACACTGGGGTTGGCTTTCTGTCCAATTGTTCGTACTTGGAAGTTTCAGCTTCTTCCAAGAATTCAGCCACTCTATCTAAAGAAACCTTAGATTGAATAACGAAAGAAGTCATTTCGGACAACAGATCCAAAGGAGATCTCAACAAGGTGAACAAAGACAAGGATGTGAAAGCAATTGGAGCAGTCAAAGGCTTACCTTCGATAACAGTGTAACAGTAGAAGGAAAGAAGGGTGATCAAGGTTGGAGTAATGTACCAAACCAAACCACCGAACGACCAAACAACCATTCTCCAAGTCAAGTAACTCAACTCTTCCTTTCTGATTTTCATTGCATCTTTGTAGAATTGGTCTTCCCAGGCAAAGAACTTAATAATTCTAATACTGGAGAAGGTTTCAGTCAACTTTTGGATTCTCTTGTCAGTGACCTCCAACATGTCCTTTTGCAAAGTAGCAACCCAGTTGGCAATCATGTAATTGAGAGGCAAGAGGAGGATAACAGCAAAGGACCCAATAAGAGCAGGCCAACCAATCAATTGGTACAACAAAGTAATACAAATGACAATCATGAAAATAGAACTGACAAAGAAATGGAGGTAACCACAGACTTCTGCGACTTTGTAGGCATCAATGGACATCAAGTTGATGATGGCTCCGAGTTCTGCAGTGGATTTCGTTTCCTCTTCATCTTCAGAGGCTTCTTCCTTTTCAGTAACAGTAATTTTTCTTCTTAAAGCCTTGGAGTAAATCAAACCAATGATGATTGCCTTCATTCTAATACAAACTCTTCTACCTAAGTAAAGGGAACAACCAGCGGCCATGGAGTCTGCAATCTTACATAAAGGCATTAAGATAACAAAAGTCCAAGCCAAAGACTTTGGAGTTGCATTTGGATCATCAAGGTATTCCAAAATTCTCTTCAACAAAATGGAAGGGAAAAAGACGACAATGGAGTCTACAATAGCCCAGAACCCTTGAATGGCGAAGAGCATTTTGAAATGGGTGAACAATTTGACGGAGAAGGAAAACGAAGACTTTGAAGCTTCGAATCCTTTAAGGACAGGAAGAGCGTAATCGTCGATACGTAAACCCCAGATATCTTGTTTGCCCAAAGGAGTTTTCCAGGCCTTCCAGATGAGAGAGTCGATCCATGAGTAAGTAATGAAAGATAAAACACTAGCTTTATTTTCTGGGGAAGGAGTAGCTCCGTCGCTAGTGAGGTATAACGAGGTTGGCTTGTCACCGGCCTCGGTGGTAAAATTGATCCAAAGTAAGATGGAAATATTGACGAATTCGATAATGTACTGCCAGCGGACCCAGTCATGGACAGTCTCGGACACAAAAGCCGATCTAAAAGTCATCACGGCAGGGAAGAAACTGAAAAAGTAGATGGCGGTGGAGTGAATCCACAAGTTAGGCAAACGTACGTTAACTTGCTTCATGTTTGAAACACGAATGGATACAATCACAAAGTTGTAGAACCAAAATGCAGCTTTAACATATGGAGCAGCCCCCCATCCCTGTTTCTTCTCTTGTTTCAAACCGTCCATGGAAAATACAAACAAGCTAACGGCAAGTTGGAAAATGACAATTAAATACTCCAAAGACACGGTAAATCTTTGGAATGGGGTTTTAGTGAGAAGCTGGACGCGGCCATGAGGCGTTCCATCATCATTTCTATCTGAAAGACGGGCCAAGTCGAAGTGGCGATCCTTAATGGAAGCTTCTTCCTTGGAAACACTTCCGTATGCATCGACGTTAGCCAAGAGAGGACGTGACTCATCATCATCCCCTAACTCAATGCGTTTACTACGTCTCCAATATGAACTTATACTTTTAAACAAAAGAATACTAAATGAAACAGACCCTATGATAGCTGGTGGGTAAATAGTGAGAACCTTCCTCCCATATAGAGTCAAGTCATCGTAATCCCACAACGGCAGATTCATTGCAATTGAGATTTTTCAGTACTTTTTTTTATTGCGAATTACTCGGTATATATACTTTTTTCAAAAATAAGGTGGCAAAACTGACAAGGGTTCATCTCGTCTTGTATGCGAGCCGGTCTATCGTCTGTGTGATACATTCCATTCATTGGAGACTCAATATTTATCGACTTTTCGATGAGACGGTAGCGTTACCCACAAAACTCGGATACTCGTCTTTGTGTCCCTTGGTGTCACGTGTGCGATAAGCATCACCAGCTGCCTATTGTTGCCGCCTCAATATATACTGCATTAATGTAAATAGTTTATATCCATCCTTTTTGAAATTACTCTTTTTGCGCTAATCCCAACTAGCACAAACTTTGACTCGGAGAAGCGGCACAAATACGAGTCAATAATGCGAGCGAAGTAACATGAAACATCTGAAAATTTATAATTGTACGATTTTTTCCGCTCAAATCCGTAGATCTTCTTTTAGAAGGAAGTTTATAATGAAAATTCTAATTAAAACTGCTCTCTGGCACTCCTTACTTCTACACCCTCACCGTTACCCGTGTACATCTTTCGAGGCTAATGTTTACCAGCATTGTGTTTTTGTGTCACTTCCAAATCCGGCCTTTGATGACAAATATACTAGACATTGGTTGCAAAAATCCACAATCATCAAGGAATGAGCAAATAGTCTTAAATCTAAAAGTGAGTGTTTTTCTGTGCCACAATGCGGGGATTTGGGATCTTGACATAAGAGGTTTACGATAAGATGTCCAAACAAATGCTTATTAACATTATATAGACATCAAATGCTTATAAATAATGATAGGAGGTCTAGATATCAAATGCTTATTAATGATAAGATACCACTTTATGACAAAAGGTTGAAGTTTACAAGATTAAAATATATGGGAAGAAGTTCTTACTAATGTTAAGGTACAACTAAGTAAAGCATATTAATAATCAACACAATGCAATTGTCATAATAATTCCGCTATATATGGTGGCTTAAAATCTGCCAAACTTCGGAAACGGTTATCCAATTCGATTATATAATCGCAGGTGAACTAAATCGCGTATTGTTGTAGATGACAATAGTGACATGATAAAAATAGAAAAGATGAAATGTAGAAAAGTGTTGAAATTTCTCCAGAAAAAAATGCGCGACTACATAAGAGACAATTATATCAATACTTTTTTACTTTGGGTAATACGCTACATGGCTAATCATGAATGAGAACGGTAAAAGTTAACAAGGAGCCGTATGCGTTGGTGATAATTCAGATTTCAGGTTCTCACAAAATGAGTGATTAACTTCCCTTTCACATCTGATCAGAACTATTTTTAATCATTTACTTATTTAGTTTGAGATTTTGTTTCTGTTATTAATAACTTGCTTGGTACTCGCTTACTTCTTTTGTTTGTAATGATTTCTCTAGGCTGTATTTGTTAGTTTCATATTCTCTTCGTATGTTGAGTTATTTATTAAATAACTGATAATCTCTTCGTCATTGCGATGATCTCATCGTTTAGTATCTTTGTTATTTAGATGACGTCTTTATTATTTCGATAATCTATTCTTTACTATGATATTACTTACTGTGATCCCATGGTTTAACCTCTTCAAGTTATTTTGTTCTAGTCATCACATACTTCGTTCGTTATCGTTATCGCACTGACAAACTCACGCCGTTGGGTTTATGGGTCTACAAAACTCATTACACATATCCTTTAATACACCTAATCAGAAGTCTTTTGGGTACCTCTCAACAAACCAGTTCTTCTGGCAGCAATTAAACCAGCCTTTTGACCGGCAACAGCACCTCTAGAAATAGTAGAAGCCTTACCAATATGTTGATGGTTACCACCACCATGAGGGTGATCAACTGGGTTCATGGCAACACCTCTGGTCTTAGGCCAGGAGTTTCTCTTAACCTTGTACTTGTGGAAAGCTCTACCAGCCTTCAACAATGGCTTGTCGATTCTACCACCACCGGCAACGACACCAATGACACCTCTGGCATCAGAGGACAAAACCTTCTTGGCACCAGATGGCAACTTAACTCTGGTCTTGTTCTCATCTGGGTTGTGACCAATGATGATAACGTAGTTACCAGAGGTTCTACCCAAAGCACCTCTGTCACCTGGCTTTTCTTCAACGTTAGAAACGATGGTACCTTCTGGACAAGCACCCAATGGCAAGATGTTACCGACGTTCAAGGAAGCCTTCTTACCAGCGGCAACGAATTGACCGGTGTAGACACCTTCGTTGGCAATGAAGGTTTCTTCTCTCAACTTGTATCTGTATGGGTCACGGAAGACAACCTTGGCCAAAGGAGCACCACGACCTGGATCGTGGATGATTTGCTTGACAACACCACGAATGTAACCGTGACGTTCAGCATAATCCAAGGTTCTCAACTTGGCAGCACCCTTTCTCAATCTGGTGTGAGAGGTGAAGATGGATCCAGCACCCTTTCTTTGGTTACGAATGACTCTACCTATTCATTGTTAGTACTCCACCGCCGTATACTACTCTTGGTACATACCCATTTTGCTATAGTGAACCTAATCAAACTTTCTTCTTTTCAGTGCGCGAGAGGATGGGAAAAATTTTCAATCCACAAAGTGGTCCTCACGTGTGACTCGCCATGTGATACTCTTAGGGCTTGTGCCCTGCTACATCGTAAATATGCATAATAGACTATGTCCACTTTTATTAAATCAAGCGTCCAGATTCTCTATCTCCACTTTTTCGGTCGTTTCTTTTTCAGTCTTGACAGTCTTTGGATTTTCAGGGCTTTCACTACTTTCTTTACTCAGTTCAGTGGTTTCTAACTTCTCTTCCTTTTCAGACTTCTCTTCAGACTTTTCTTTCTTTGCAGACTTCTCCTTTCTGGACATCTCTGATGCGGTCTTTACTCTTGCTTTCACGCTCTCGGTAACAGCTCCAGTCTTTTCATTTTCGAGCCTTTCATTCTCAATATCCTCATCAGATGGGGTTCTGGAATCAATAGCAATATCTACAAAAAGGGCTCTACCATGAACAATCCGGCCATTCAATTCCTTGATGGCTGACTTTTGGATCTCCTCGGAAGCAAACTTAATGAAAGCAATTCCCTTATTCGCAACCTTACGTGGACCCTTCATGCGGAGTCTCTTCATTGGGATATGCACCCACTTAGGGTTGAATTGCTTCACGATAGTGGTCAACTCCTTCACACTAACCTTGTAATCCAAGTTGGTGACAAAAATAGTACATTTGGAAGGTTTTCCTTGGGGTAATCTTTCTTCAATAGGTTGATCCACCAGCAATCCCTTATCCATCTTCTTCTTGTTCTTATCTGCTTGTATCACCTTATGTATCTCGAGCTGTCTGGCTCTTTTCTCAGCAATCTGTGCCGCTCTGACCGCCTTGAACTTGGCAATGCTCTCCTTCTTCTCCTCCTCACTTAATGGAGGCATGGCCTTCTTCAACATTATCGCACGGTTACGCAACTTATGCCCTTGGAACTGTTCAATTGCGCGGTCAGCCTCTTCCTTCGTCTCAAACTGCGCAAATGCAAATCCTAAGTACTTCTTAAACTCCTTCTCGCTCTTGGTGTTGATAACCAGAAATGGAATCTCAACTTGTACTCTATTTCGGTTAGTTGATTCGCTGGTTACCTTTTCACTTACAATTTATAACCTTCGAATAATTCCTCCAATTCTTTTTCTCTAGTCCGGAAATGGACATTGCCGATGTAGAGTCTTTCTTCGATAGCTTGTTTTGTTTCCATATTAATTGGTGTTTTTTTTTCGAGATTTTGTTATTTATATATGTGGATGACGTAAGGTTTGCCACCATTAATAATAACACGAACAACGAACAACGAACGAAGTAAGTTGGGAGTTCTACTTTACCATTAACTAATCGTAGCAATATGTATGGAATGAGTTATGAGTTTATTCTCGTTATGATATAATTATAGATTATGTGAGTTTGTGAGATATACTGAAGAGTTATTTTAAGGTATATGTGTTTTTTTTTGATTTAGTATGATTGTGTTAGTTATCATGATTAAGATGATTTGGTGATGTTGATAATTCGTGTGTAATCTGTTTGATCTTTAAATGTGATGTTGATAATTTGTGTGTAATCTGTTTGATCTTTACATGTGAACTTTAAGTTTGATAAAGTGTTAAGTGTGATAAAGAGTTTAGTGTGATAAAGAGTTAAGTGTGATAAAGTGGTAAGTGTAATCTTTAAGATCTTAAGTATTAACTTTAGTATCATCTTTAATATTGATTTAAGTGCTTGTATTTAATGCTCTTTAATCTTTATTCAATGATGCTTTGATTAATTTCAGTGTATGTTCAGTATATGCTTCTTAACAATATACTTGATCATTAAATATACTTGAACATTGAATCACTAACTGCACTTGAACAAACATCTTAAATAAATTTCAACATCAATTTAACATCAACTCATTTTCATTTTCATACTCAACATTACGCTACATCCTTCAAATTTCAATTTATTATGCGATAAATACAAGATCCAATTATTGCAATCTGTGGAATAATCTAGGAGCAACACATTCGTTAAGAGCATGTTGAACGTGGAAGAATTCTTCGACACAGTCTTCCTTGTAGTGCTTGTCTTCGTAACCTTCCTCTTGTTGTTCCTTGGTGACTCTTTCGATACACTCGTGGAGGTGGTGGTTGAATGGCTTCAAAGCCTCGGTTTCGAGACATTCGGCACGCAAGGTGTCCAATGGGTCGGCAACTTCGTCTTCATCATCGTCGTCCTCGTCTTCTTCTTCTTCTTCTTCGGCGTCTTCAACTTCTTCAACTTCTTCTTCGGGCTGAGGGGTTAGTACGGCTGCGTCTCATCTTCTAAAACTTACTTCTTCAGCGTAGGCAGCTGGAACAACGGATTCAATCAAGTCTCTCAAGAACGACATCTTCAATATAGTTGACTTTTTTTTCACAACAACTTTTTTGGATGAGAAAAGTGATCGTGTTGATTGGCTGGTTGCGTGGCGTGACTGTGCACGTGACGTGATTGTGGATTCTGTAATACTCTGTTTGTTGGTGGTTAAAATGTTTCCTGTTGTTAGAGTATTAGTGTTTTAGTTACTATTGTTATTATTTATTATTATTGGTTATTATTCTTTTGAGTATTCTTTTGAGTATTCTTTTGAGTATTCTTTTGGCTATTCTTTTGGCTATTCTTTTGGCTACTCGATTTACCCCAGAAAACCGAACACCAGGTTTTATATGGCCACCACTTTTAAAATGTGATAGTTTCTATAATGGCACTCGCTATAAAGTTAACAAATGAGGTAAGATTAATCTTGAATTTATAAGAATTGGTGATTTTATAAGAATTGGAATTATTTTTAAAAAATTGATAACAGTTTTATGACAATTTTTGTTGTAAATTACTAATAATTTAAAGTAAAAATGAATTTCTTAAGAGGTTGGTTTTGGAGTAGGTATCCAATAGTACAGTCAAGGACATTAAAAGAGTTGAATATGAGAAATTTTGTGAAGGAAATAGAAAAATCTTACATATTGGTATATATTAATCCACTAGAACAGTTAATATGAACCAGTGGATCCATGCTATTACCTAAGATATAATTGACTTCAATGTCAATTTAAGTTTTTAAAATTTTGCAACCAATAAAATGCACAAAATTGGAAGTAAATTTTTCAACTGTTGTCTAATCATTCTAAAGCAAGGAGAACACTAGATTTCTAGTCAATAATTCATATCAATAGTTATTATTCGAATAAACAGATATTGAGTCGTTATATCTAATTCAAAATCAGCAATAATCTTTAGTTTGTTTGTGGTCTACAATTTCTCAGTACTTACAATATATTAATGTACATTTACTTGGCAATAGTGACATCCAAAGCCTTAGCCTTCTTAGCAGCCTTAGCTTGAGCCTTGGCACCCATGATACCACCACCCCAGTGCTTTCTGGAGTCATCGTACTTTTCGATGAAGTTAGCGTTGATGGTAGAGATCAACTTGGCCAATTCAGCTTCGTCAGCAGATTCGACTTCGGTCAAAGCAGCGACGGCAGCGGTCTTTTGGTGGACCAAAGCACCCAATCTAGCCTTACCCTTCACAATGGCGTATGGAATACCCATCTTCTTACACAAAGCTGGCAAGAAAACAACCAACTCAATTGGGTCAACGTCGTTAGCGATCAAGACCAACTTAGCCTTCTTGTTTTCAATCAAGGAGACAACGTGGTTCAAACCGTACTTAACGACAACTGGCTTTGGAGAAACGTCCTTGGCAGACTTACCTTCAGCAATAGCGGCAGCTTCCTTGGTCAATCTTTCCTTCTTTTGAGCTTCAGTTTCTGGTTGGTACTTGTTGAACAACTTGAAGGTTTGGGTAGCAGTGTTCTTGTCCAAGGTGTTTTGGAATTGAGCAATAGCAGGTGGGACCTTCAATCTCAAGTTCAAGATCTTCTTTTGTCTTTGCAATCTGACGTATTCTGGCCATTTGACAAATCTAGACAAGTTTCTCTTTGGTTGGATGGCTTGACCAATACCAAAGTTCTTCTTGGTAGATTCGAACAATGGGTTGCTTTGAGTAGCAGAGGCTTGGGACTTAGTAGCTAATGGAGCTGGTGCAACCTTCTTACCTGGAGCCATTTTGGTATGTTGATGAAAAGATTATTTGAAAAAAATTAATTTCAATATGAGAGAGCGTTGGTGCAGCGGAAAAAAAAAGTTTCTGATGTTTTCTCAGATGAGGGGATGAGCCCTAATTCGTGGTGATGGCATGTGACTGTGCATGTGATTTCGCACGTGTGACCACACTCTTTCTCAATGTTAAACAATTGTTGTAAAAGTGTTCTAACGTTATACAATTACCAAACATTATTATAGCAATTACAGCACCATAGCAATTACATAGCTATAGAAATTACCGAATCATAGAAATTGCAGAGCTATACTATTACTCATAGCAACCCAAGCATTATCATTATCAAACCATTAGTACCAAACCATTAGTATCATAACATTTATAATATCACAAAGTATTATAAATTACAAACTATCATAAGATTAATATCACAAGATTGCCTATATTGTCTCACAAACCAAATCATAAGATCAAAGAAATCAGATCATTGCGATCTAATTATAAGATCATCAAGCACAAAACAAACTATATAAACAGGTAAAATCATCAAAAAAAACCAATGTCATTTAAAACAGGTATCTACTTTTCAAACTGGTCGGTTTATAACCGCAAACACTTTGCTAAAGATATTCCAATCGAGAATATCACACATCTTTTCTATGCGTTTTTAGGGATTGATGTTGAGACAGGAAGGGTCCGTTTGACAGATGAATGGTGCGATCTTCAACTTCCTCTTGATTCTGCTATTGCTGGTAAACCACAGGTGGTTGGAAACTTGCAGCAGATTTTCCAGATGAAGCAACAAAGACGGAATCTTAAGGTGGTGATGTCAATTGGAGGTTGGGGCACTTCGCATCTTTTTGAGGCCGTGATTGCCAGCGAAGAGAAACTCAGTAACTTTGTGAGCAGCATTGGGGAGTTTCTTCTCGAGTATGGGTTCGACGGTGTGGACGTTGACTGGGAGTACCCTCAGGGCGAGCACCAGAACACCAAGTTTGTGGAGATGTTGCGTCGGATCCGGGAGCAATTGGATGCGATCCAGCAGCGCCACGCCGGGTCCCAGTTGCTTTTGACGTTTGCACTGCCTGCAGGCCCACAAAAAGAGACCTTGGACCTTGTGCAGATTGCCAAGTACTTGTCGTTCTTCAATGTCATGTGCTACGACTACGTTGGTCAGGGCTGGTCCCAAAAGACAGGCTATCACTCCAATTTGGTGGGCCACAACGGTGAAAACGACTTGAATACTGCCGACGTTTTGGCCTACTACTCTCGTTTTGTCCCTGCTGATAAGCTTATTTTGGGAATGCCGTTGTATGGCCGTCAGTTCCACAAGGTATCTGCGCCAGGAATCGGCTTACCTTTTACTAAGTTGGAGGGGGAGGTGAATGAGATCATTGACTACCACAAGCTTCCAATTGGTCTGGAGTCCACCGACTCTGAAAAGGTTTCTGCCTTTAGTTATGATGGGGATCGTTTTATCACGTATGATAATCCGGAAACAACAAGAACAAAGGCTAGACATGTTGTTGAAAGGTCGTATGCTGGTGGGATGTGGTGGGATAGTGCTGGCGAGAGTGGTGATAAGGATCGGTCTCTTACTGCTGCGTTTGTAGATGGTTTGGGAGGAAACCTGAAATTGGATCAGTCTTTGAATAATGTGTCTATTTATGGTGATAGTGAGTATTTGAGGGGTGTTTACGAGCCATGAGCCATGGGCCACGAACCACGAACGAAGTGAGTGGTGAAGGTGAGAATTTGAATAGTGAATAGTGAATAGTGAATAGTGAATAGTGAATAGTGAATAGTGAATAGTGAGTAGTGAATAGTGAATAGTGAATAGTGAATAGTGAGTAGTGAATAGTGAATAGTGAATAGTGAATAGTGAATAGTGAATAGTGAATAGTGAATAGTGGATAGTGAATAGTGAATAGTGAATAGTGAATAGTGAATAGTGAATAGTATTGGTAAAAGATAATTGCTAAAATGTAAATAGTACAGATGAAGATGAGCACTTATATCAAATACAAATCATTGTTTTAAGTATAGATCCTAGATTCATTCATTCGTTTTACCTCGAATTTTAGTACTGTAAAGGTAAATAACCATTTTACCATTATAGTTCAAACACTCGAATATGTGCAGTGAATCCTGGTACAAACTCTGAAACTTCTAAATATGCATTAACAATACATGCCAACAATTTAGTACGACTTTCCAAACACAAATAACATTCATGATGATAAATACTCATATGAATTGTCCAGCCTAGAACACGTTCTATATGATGGCCAAACGGTATCTACCGAGGCGTTATAAAAAACATAAGAGACACAAAATACAAGAGACTCAAAGCCGGCCAAACTACACCAAATCGTTCGTTTGTTTAATTCGTTATCTAAAGAAGCAGGTCCATTCTAGCAAACACACTTATAACCGCAGCAACCAACTCCAACTGTAACTCACTCGCATTTGATTTTTCAATTTCACTCTCAACCTCTTCGCTCAAGTTCATACCAATACCCAAAGGAGATCTATGAGACAAGTTGAAAGGAAACTCACTGTAATTGTTCAACAATTCATCAGCGCGAGCGAAAGCTTCATCTCTTCCCAGCAAAACCAAAGGAAATACATTTTCCAAGACATTTGCAGCATAAGCGGCACAGATAAGAGCAATGGAACGAAGGTACTTGAAGGAGACATCTTTACTGAACTGGTCAGTGGCATACAAATCTATGTCGACTTGTCTCAGGGCCAAGAGGGCGATGACTCTGCTTTTGACATGTTCCTTTGCCAAAGGGTCTGCGACTGGGTGAGTGGCCATGTCAAAGAGGAAGAAGTTTTTACGTTCTGTTCTCAAGATACCCTTGTCGACCAAGCCCTTAGCCAAGCGCTCTCTAACCTGTTTTAATTGGTAATTGATTTTCATCAAGTTCCAAGTTTCTCCACTCAAAAGATCGATCCAGTTGGTAACAGACAAGTTCAGCTCGTCCCCCTTCATGATTTTAAGTGCCTCGTCAAGCAACACCTCGCCGGTTGGCTCTGTGTTGATCACCTCCACCAAACGGTCGCTCAATTCGAAACGACGGCGTGCCGGATCATTCACCAATGTGATCTTCCCACGAAACGTCAATTCAAGTAAAATACACCCACGAAGTGCATACGATATGTTGTCGTTCCAGAAACTGAGATACCCTTCCTTGTCCTTCAACCCAAGAAGCAACACTTCCTCCATCATTGTCAACAATGGTAGGTTCAATTCACGATGATCTTTGATGTCCCGGGAATCATATGCAATCTTGTGTTCATTCTTCGCGCTGTCGTTGCCCGATCCGCCCTTGCTATCGTCGTACGACGTGTCGGTCGTAGCCTCACTACTCTTGGCCCCACGGCGTCTTTGCAATCCAGATGACATGATGTTTGGATCTGCTGGCTTTTTTTTTGAAAATTGAGAATGCCTAATTGCGGTTTTTTAGAGCTGATTGTTAAATGTAAGCGATTAGATAAAGCATGTAGAATAGCTCAATCGCTAACACTTTGGTTCTATTTGATAGTGTCTTGATGTTTGGTTTATATCGTGATTTCATCGATTCTAACGGATATACAATGTTTGTGTCCATATAGAGGTTTAACATATCACCAAGATTTCCTTTTATGATCAGCCTCTTTAATTCGGTTACTTTGTATGCAATTAGAGGTCAAAACATGGGCTTAGTTTAAAAATAAGTTTAAAGGTATGATTAAAGGTAAAAAAAGGTATGAAGGTATGAATGAAGGTGTGATTAAAGTTATGATTAAAGGGGGGAGGATTAAGCGACTAAAGTAGACTTCTGATTTGTTTGGTAGTTCCTTAGAGGTTTTAGTAGTTTTATCGTCTTCTATGGTTTCTCTATGAGTTCTATTAATAGTTTATGTGTAGTTTTCTTCTCCATGGGTAATGTCCGGTTCATAAAAATTGTTGAATTTTAGATGGTTATCATAACCATTTGAGTATGAACGAGGTGTTAATTGGATTAGGTCTAGCGTCTCTGAATAATACACGTGATTCCATTCGCCATGTGATATTAATCACATGGTTCACTTAGGTGACTCGTTTGGTATCTGAAGTTGGTAGTCTATTAATTTGGGGCCATACTTGGAGCCATTCATTTGGAGCTATTCATTTGGAGCCATTCATTTGAGCCATTTATTTGGAGCCTGTGAATTACTAACGAAATACTAAGCATTTTTCAGAAATAACCAACTGATGATTTTAATATCCACAATTTATATAATTATCAAATCACAATGTACTTCGACATTTCTTATCATTTTCCTTCTCTCCATCACATTTTTGGCACTCAAATTATTACAAGTTGGTCATAATTTTTTCATTGGAAGGTGTTGCCCAAAAAAAGAAACTCGGAACCAAGTATTTTCTTTTTTGCAGCAATCGAGGATGCACTAACCTGAATACATATGATGAATAATAGAAAGAGATATATAAATATAGAAAAGAATTAAGAATCAAACAGTCAATGATATCGGAATTGTTAAAACCAAGTGCCTTTGGAGGATTGGTATACCGACTTTCTAAGAAAAAGTACTTTGCATTTAAAGAAGACAGAGTGGATTACATAATTCCAGACAAGTATCTAGATGTGAAGCCGGAGGAGCAAGTTTTTGTGGAATGGGATGGAGAAAATGACCCTGAGAACCCGTACAATTGGAGTATAGCATACAAGGTGTTTGTGACCGTACAGATAGGGTTGTTGACAGCATCTGTGTATATGGCTGCGCCAATATACACGCCTGGGGTGGAGGAAATCAAGAGCAAGTTTGGAATTGGAAATGTACAAGCAGCACTTCCACTTTCGCTTTTTGTGATTGCATATGGAATAGGGCCCATGGTGTGGTCGCCATTTTCGGAAAACGCCAATTTGGGCCGTAACTCCATTTACCTCTACACTATGTTTGTGTATTTTATATTGCAGATTCCCACTGCGTTATCGACGAATTTTGCGGGACTTTGTGTGTTACGTGCGCTAGCTGGGTTCTTTGCGTCGCCGTGTTTAGCGACTGGGGGAGCGTCGGTGTCTGATTTTGTTGGAGGTGCGTACCTCCCATTTGGGCTTGTATCGTGGGCGCTTGGAGCGCTTATCGGACCATCGTTAGGCCCGCTTATTGGCGCAGCACTTACCGACGCCGGCGGATGGCGCTGGACTTTCTGGCTCCTTGCCATTGTCTCGGGGTCTATATTGGTTGGCATCTTTTTCTTCTTACCAGAAACCCTAGGCAAAACCATCTTGCTTAGAAAGGCCCAACGGTTGCGTGTACTCACGGGAAACCCCAGCATTACAACGGAAGACGAAGTGGCTGCTGCTAAACTTAGCACGAGGCAGAGAGCAGTGGAAACATTATGGAGACCAGTGGAGATTTCACTTGTAGAGCCTGTGGTGATTCTCATCAACGTGTACATAGCGTTGGTGTACGCAATAGTGTTTTTATGGTTCGAGGCGTTTCCCATTGTGTACATCAACACCTACGGACTCTCGTTGGTGGGCATGGGCGCCCAGTATAGTGCCGTGATCATTGGTGCGGTTCTTGGTGCGGCCCTCTACGCCATCATCATCAAAAGGCGCTTCACAGATGTGTTGTTGGCTGGCAATTCCCTCCAGGCAGAGGTGTTTATTCCCGTGGCCATCATCGGCAGTGTTTGCATGCCCATTGGCGTTTTTATGTTTGCCTTCGGAGCCACCAAGTCCGTCCATTGGATCGTTCCAACCATCGGTATCGCCATCTTCTCGGCGGGGTGGGTCTATATCTTTCAGTCGTTATTCAACTATCTAGGCATGTCTTTCCCAAGGTACGTTGCATCGGTCTTTGCAGGTAATGCGTTGGTAAGATCCGTCATTGCAGCTGTATTTCCATTGTTTGCTGACTATCTTTTTAACAATCTAGCAACAGAAAAGTTTCCTGTTGGATGGGGTTGTGCTATCTTGGGATTTATATTGTTAGCAATGATTTCAATTCCCGTTTTATTCTATTTGAATGGTCCAAAGTTGAGGGCTAGATCAAAGTATGCTGGTTAATCACACAAAACCTTTTTGCAGCCGATAATCATCACAAAGACGCGCTTCGTGTTAAATAATCCATCAACGCGTGGAATAAAGTAATAGATTTAATTAAGTTAATATATAATATATTCTATAATTCTGTATATTCTATAATTCTGTATATTCTATAATTCTGTATATTCTATAATTCTGTTTATTCTATAGTTTTGTATAGTCTATAATTCTATTTATTCTATAGTTTTGTATATTCTATAAGTTCCCTATATTCTTTCCTATATTCTACAAGGATTACCGTATATTCATATTATAATTCATATATTCTAATAGTACTCAATTATTCTAGTCAGATTCCACTCGTTTTATTCCCCATTGCATTTCCTACAAAATTGATTATAAATCAAAACTATTTTACATGAATAGGTATACTCTCAAACTACCCACAAATAAAACCGGCTATCACTCACAATCAACTCACAAACCCTCCACAAATCACCCACAAACGTACTCGAATGTAAATATAAATTTTGAGCCATTTGTGAAAGGTCTTTGTCGCAGTGTCGCTTACACGACCACACAAAATAAAAATTAACCAGCACAACATGGACTGGAAGATTGAACGAACAGGACAATCTAACAACAGTGATGACGAGGATGGACCTCAGTGGAAAGGTGCTGCAAGTCCATCGGTGGGAACACTGCAACAACAGGCCATAGGGCAGAACAGCAAACCACAAGAGGATTTCGTATCGTTTCCCACGATTCCTGATCCTGAGCTTGATAAAAGCAAGACATTAAGTAGGATCTTGAGCTCTACGTTACGAAAAGTAACCAACAATGCATCTAGTTTCTATAAGAACGAAACGTCACCGGTAGATAAACGAAGTCCCACGATTCCCATTCCAAAGCCAATGGCCATAGAGGAGGAACGCCACGGGCGCAATTCGAACTCGCAGGAGAATTCACCGACCGACGAAGTTCTCGGGGAAAATGAGGAGGGAAGGCGGAATAAGCGTCCTGTGGCGGTGATAGAGGATTACAAGACGCCACGGGTGACTAGCGATAACAGGACGCTTCGTCTCCAGACACCAATGCAAGGGACGCCCACCAGTAACACGATTGTAAACGTGAGCGTGCGTCCAGCGTCGCCGATCATGAAGAAAAGGGCACCACTGAATGCCAGACGCAGTGTGACCGATCTGAAAAAGACACTTCAGAATCGAATCTCGTCGATATTTAATAATCTTCCGAATGATATCGAGGTTTCCGATGATTCGGCGCTGGATCTGGAGACCATACTTGCACTGACGACGGAAGACACGGAGGTGCGATCAGAACCGGTCCTGGATAATGTTCCTGTGGAAACCGCACAGAAGGTTTCGGGAAGTAAACCACTTCTTAATTATATGTCAAGTTATTACGACTTTTCATTGTATAGTGAGTCGACTGCAAAGTCGTCGCCTATTAAAGCAGAGCTCCAGAGGACGTACTCCAATAACAGCATGAATGCGTCGCCGAGTCTCTCATCGTTTTATGCGTTGCGCAAAGACATGAAGAAGAAACCGTCGCTGAATCTCTCGACAGTGATTTTCGACAATGCCAAGCAGATGATGCCGCCGCAGAAACGGCGCAAGAAGAAAAAGCCCAAGAGTCTTCTGAATAACCCGTTGAAAAACGGAGGGATTCCCAAGATGTACTGGATGAACGATTCGTTTGTGCTGGACTGTCTCAATTGTTTCAAGCCGTTTCTGGCGTTCCGTAGAAAGCATCACTGTCGGTTCTGTGGTCAGATCTTTTGTTCTGACTGTACACTTTTCATCTCGTATACTCAGCATAAGGACCAACGCAAGAACAAGGATACTTTATCCAAGACGTATAATGATAAGCTCCGGGTGTGTAAGCCATGTTACGGGGATGTGATAGTGTATCTCAGTGATGATTCTTCGGGGGACGAGCAAGATGTGGACGGGGACGAGCACGAAGCGGACGGGGACTTGTCGATTGATGACGAGGATATCGCCAACCATCCACTTTCACGGATGCGCTCACTCTCAATGAACTCGCGCAGAGGTAGCATTCTCTTGGACTTGCCTGGGCAGTCGCCCACCATGGCACCCACCATGGCCATTCCAACGACTCGTACCGGAGAGGCGGTGGAAATCCCCGTGGCCAAAAGTTACACCTCAATCAAAATCGGTGAGCTGTCTGCGTCGCACCTCCACCAGCCTAACCCTGCAACAGCAGAGAAAAATAAGGGCTGGTTCAAGAACTACGCTCAACTCCGCGCAGTCAACATTCTGTCGCCGGAGTTGCTGCGGTCCACCAGTTTCGAAGGGCTTGGACGATCCACCTCAATGTCTAAATTGCGGATCAAATCCAGCTCCGAAACTTTGCATGATTTCACTGATGCAGAGCATCATGAAACCGATGATGAGCTTATTGATGATGGCAAACACTCGGAAAGTGACGAGGATGAACAAGCCATGTCACTTTATGCTTTGTTAAATACGCAACAGACTCTTCTGCCTAAACCAACTCCTGCAGTGATGCCTACCCTTGGGGAGTTTCCAAACATTTACGACAAGAATACTTCGTATCCAAAGATATACGCAGGAACTTCGGATCATTTCATGGAGGAGATGCCCAAACTGGAGAGTTTGCGTTCGAGGGAACGCGCGCATGCATCTTTGGAGCGGATGAAGCTGCGTCGAAAGACAAAGTCCACCAGAAATATTTCCATCATGACTCAAAATAGCTATAGACTTCCTTCCTGGTCCCAGAGTCATCCTGCTGCCGCTAACCAACCATTTATTAAACCGTTTGTGGAGTCCTCCTCTTCTTCGTCGCCTCTCCCTGGTCACAGTGGTGTGGACGAACTAGAGCTTCTGCCTACTGGCAGACAGGGCTACCCTCACGAGGACTACTCGGATTTGATTGAAACTTCCCATGTTCATAGCGAGTATGATGATGTCCACTCGCACGGCAGTAGGGACACACACAAGGAGTACGCTCAATTGCTTGACTTTGTGCTTAAACAGTCCTTGGATGATTGTGACATCAAGGAGGACCACGACCAATGGATGAATGTCTTGAAAGACGTGCTTGGATACGTCAATCTCATCAAGATCACAGATACCTTGGATATAAAACAGTATATCAAGGTGAAGAAAAACTTGGGTGGGTCCATCGACGAAACTGAGGTTATCAATGGTCTTTATATGACTAAGAACATTGATCTGAAGCGCATGTCTTCGTTTGTGAAGAACCCTAAAATCGCCCTTCTCATGTTTCCAATCGAGTACCTTAAGCACAAAGAACAGTTTATCAGTTTGCGTATCATCCACTCACAGCTGTCAGTCTATATCACTAATTTGGTTTCGCGCTTGATTTCACTCGAGCCTGATGTGATTGTGGTGGGCGACTCCGTCTGCGGCTTGGCCCTCGATCTTCTCGAAGAGGCCGGTATCACAGTAATGTCCAATGTGAAGCCCCAAGTTATCGAGCGGATCTCCAGATATACAAAGTCAGACATTTTTCAGTCTGTCAACGATCTCTTCTTCAAAAAGGGTTCCTTGGGCAGCTGCGACAAGTTCGAAGTGAAAAAGTATGTCTACAAAAACATGATCAAGACGTACACTTTCTTTGTGGGGAATGAGATTGAGACTGGTTTCACAATCTCGTTGCGCGGAGGAAATGAAGATGTTTTGAATAGTATCAAGTATGCCGCGGAAACTCTCCTCCCTGGTTACTTGAATGCAAAGTTTGAAAGCAGTTTGTTCGACAACCATTTAATTACCTTTTCCAACACTGATACAAACCATAAAACTTTGCAAACCAACGCCAAGTTGGAGGAAATCAAGACTTCCATCAACAAGGATGAGGAACTGCGGTATTGTGACGTCACTTTGGACAGCACCGAAGTGTTCAACTATGTTAAACTCTTTAACGAAAGAAAACTTAGTTTGTCGCCAGCTTCCAACTTTTCCTTACCGAGCCAATTGGTTAATGTGATTGACTCCTACTTTAACTTTTATTCGTTTTTCAAAATCAACAAACTTATTCAACTGTTGGATGAACTGGAAAAGCTTGAGAGTTTCTGGTTGGATGAGTTGAAAATCAACTTCGACATCCTGACCTTGCCTAATAATGGCGATGACTTGCTTAAGATTGCCAAGTACACCAGTGCGTTGCACTTGAAGTCTTTGGTTGGCGAGTACCATTCCCGTGCACGGTTGTGGTCCAATTGTATGGGATTTCCATCCTATCAGTTGTACCCTGTATTCCACAGAAACTTGAATGTTTTACATTCTACTGTTTCGGTAAGGCATAACACTCCATGTTCCGGCCCAAATATCGTAATCATTGACTACTACACTGACAATGATAAATGTCTTGGGCTTTTCTTAGACCAAACCTTCCATGATTCCGTCAAGGTGTGTGACGAGTGTGGGGAACTGATGCTTGACCACTACAAAACATATGTCCATGGCAGTGCCAAATTGGACATGATTATCAAGAAGTTCGACTCTATCAGCCTGCAACAGCACTTTGAAGGTAAAAACCAGAGAGTCATGTGGTCGTATTGTAAGGAATGTGACTACACAACGCCGATCACCGCGATGAATGACGAAACTTACTACTTATCCATCGGAAAGTTTATGGAGTTGAGTTTCTACGGAGAAAATGTGGTTTTATCAGGCGATTGTCCGTGTACACATGACTTTTTCAAGAGCCATGTCCGTTGTTTTGGATTTAACGACTTGGTAATTCGGTTAGAGTACCTGGCTATCGAAAACTACGAGATTGTAGTTCCCAAGAAGAAAATCCAATTCACACCGGAAGTGGAAATTACTTTGAAAGTGGATGCTTTTAACGCGATCAAAGATAAAACTGACAAGTTTTTCCTGAGTATCTCTAAAAGATTGAACAGAGTCAAGTTGGATACTTATGACAAGGCAGAGGAAGGGTTGGAGCGTCTTGAAGAATTGAAAAGTAAATTGGAAGAGGAAATTTCTCAAATCAACGACACTTCGTATGAAATTTACAACTCTACATTACCAACGGACCATCTCAGTTTGAACAGAATCTTAAGAGAATTGCAAGATTTGGGTGTTAACTGGGATACAGAATTCAACGACTTTGAAAAGAAGTTCTTACCTTCGGAATATGAAATTACCAAAATTACCCAGTTCCACTTGAGAAACTTCCTTATGGACAAGTACAACAAGGAAAATGACAAGTATAACAAGGATAAGGACCAAGAAACACAAGATGAGAACCAGGAGGCTGGGGAATTAGAAGTAAAGAAGTCCCCAAGTCCATCTCCAAGTGTATCTCCTAGTACGTCCCCAGTAGTGTCACCATCTGCATCGCCCTCCAAGTTGATCAAAACTAGAGGCAGAGAACAATTACCTTCAATTAACAAAGAAAACACCAACGAAATCGGAAGAATGATCCCTTCGTCGCTTTATCTGAGTTCTAACATCATGGAAAGAATCAACAAAATCGAACAGCTTTTGGAGAATGAGCGGAACAGTGCTAAGAAGGAAGACTTCAAGAGGTTACCGCCTCCTGCACCGCTCCGTCATCTCACCAGTAAATCCGATTTAACTGCAGACGATCAACCAAATAAGGTTGTGCAATTGGCTAGTTTGTTCAATAAGATGAACATTGACAAGATTTCGCTTGAATTCAAGAAACAGAGAGAACAAGAGTTACAAAGAAAGTCTCACATCTACAAGGCGTTACCTATTGTTGAGAGTAAGCCTATCGTTGAGATCTATGATAAGATTGAAGATGTTGTGTATGTTGATGATAAGAAAGACACAGTTAGTGGGTCACCATCCAACAGTGTTCCAATGCAAGCCACGCCCAACCACAGCGCCAAGGACCCCAAGAACATTGAAATCCAGCAATCGGAGAAGATCTCGTTATTCAAGTCATTAACGAATTTCTGGGCCGATAGAGCAGCCACGTTGTGGGATCCATTGGACTATCCATTGGAATCGCACGAACACACGTTTGCCGACAGTGATGTGATTGTGCGTGAAGATGAGCCTTCCTCGTTGGTTGCCTTCTGTCTTTCGTCTGCGGATTACAAGCTGAAGATCGCTGCCATGGAAAGCGAACCAAGCGACGAATGGCAGGACGGATTCGACTTGGAAAAGAATGAAGTCAACAACAAGAAAATTAGCAACTTTATCAAGATCGAAAAGAAGTTCAAGAAGAATGATGGCGTGCACCATGTTTCCAAGTTGGAGAAGATTATGAACAAGAACAAGCTGAATCACTTGAAGTATCAGTTTGTCGACGGATCCACGCACTTATCGTGTAAGATTTTCTATTCCGAGCAATTTGAAGCGTTCAGAAAGGCATGTGGTAACAACGATAACTTCATCCAAAGTTTGTCGAGATGTGTTAAGTGGAACTCGAGCGGAGGTAAGTCCGGATCCAACTTCTTGAAAACCCTTGATGACCGTTACATTGTCAAGGAATTGTCCAAACTGGAATTGGATCTGTTTGTTCTGATTGCACCATTTTACTTCAAGTACATTGCGCAGTCAACCTTCAACACGTTGACCACAGCCATTGCCAAGATCTTTGGATTCTATCAAATCGACATCAGAAACAGCATCACCGGGAAGGTATACAAGATGGACTTTTTGATCATGGAAAACTTGTTCTATAACCACAAGTGTAGCCGGATCTTTGACTTGAAGGGGTCTATGAGAAACAGACACGTACAGCTGACGGGTAAGGAGAACGAGGTGTTGCTTGATGAGAACATGATTGAGTACATCTACGAGTCTCCTGTGTTTGTCAAACAACAGCTGAAGAAGTTGTTGCGTGGGTGTCTTTTCAACGATACCAGTTTCCTTCTGGCTATGGACGTGATGGATTATTCGTTGGTTGTTGGAATTGATCAGGAGTCCAAGAAGTTGTATATTGGTATTATTGATTGGTTGAGAACATTTACGTGGGATAAGAAGGTTGAGAACTGGGTGAAGGGTAATAATTTGATTGGGGGGAAGAAGGGTAAGGATCCTACGATTGTTACTCCTAAGCAGTATAAGACTAGATTTAGGGAAGCTATGGAGAGGTATTTGTTGGAGGTGCCTGATGTTTGGTATGAGGGGCAAAAGTAATGTCAAATAACGAATGAATAAGTAAATAAATGGTATATTAATAGTGTTTGTAGAAGATTTACAAGTGAGTTGAATATGAGAATGATACATTAATAAAGTTTGTAAAAGTGTTAGATTAGTTTATGCTGCTGTAGCAGTGTCTCCTATTCTGGGCGAATAGTTTTTAGCGGAAGATTTTATAACTTCAGGTGTATTGTGATATATATAAACTAATGCGGCAGACCTAAAACTATATAAAAACCTTCGGTATTGTGCCAGTTCAGAGTCAATGAATCTACTGAAATGTCGAGCATACAGTAATGGAGAAATTTGTCTCACCTAAATTATACGTCTAACAAATATTAAATATGATGAGTAAATAAAATTATTGATACATTAATAAAGTTTATAGAAGAATTATAACAAATAACATCTGATTCATTCGCAAACCCAAAATTCATCAACGCCGGTGTAGTATAGTGGTCAGTACACAACTTTGTGGCAGTTGTGACCCAGGTTCGATTCCTGGCACCGGCATTTTTTTGAATCATGTAGAAATTATAGTTGCAAAAATAGAAACAATAGGCACTAAACGTTAATTAATCACACCATCACAATAGAACTTGCTGGTCAGCCGAAGTGGAAATTTGTAAACAGAGGGTTAAATCTGAAATTGCATCGAAGAAAATATATGAAGGTACTGAACTTTAATTAGCATTGTGTCACTGATAAGGTGAAAATTAGCAGAGGTAGACGACTTCCGTGAGAGGAATCATTAAAGGATGCAAAGAAATGGTGTTCTGTATTGCATTATTCTCCCTAATCAAATTGCATATTCCGTTAAATTGAGCATTTTACATTCAACTATATCGAATCATTGACTTTTTTCAATATATAATTCGCTTGTAAGTGTAATCCCCATTTTTCAATATATAATTCGCTTGTTAGCGTACTCCCCTTTTTTCAATACCCTCCATGCTCGCTATTTAACACCAACTGCACTCGTAAATATATTACATACATCCAGCATAGCCCCCGCAAAGATACCAATCAATCGAACACAAAATCAATGTTTATTTGCCGAAAATAAACAAACCAGCATCCTGCACACAGCCGAGGTTCGTGTCGAAGAACACCACGAGTCCATACAACAGCACGCACCGTCTGCGAGGTGCGGGTGGGTGAAACGACGTGACGAGAGTGCCTAGACGTCATACTGACGGGCACGCAGAAGCCCACACTGGAATCCAGGTTAGGTTTTTCTGTCCCCCCCTATTTCTTATATGCATGAGTTAATGCGGCCCCAATATTGCAAATAGATAAAAGAGCAGATTTTCCCAAAAAAATTGACACCGAATTTTTCGAATGTTTAAAGCTGGCTTCCCGTCGGTATCAGCACTTTTAGTGCTTGTATCGTTTGTATTTTTGTTGTTGGCAACGATTTCCGTGCCTGTGGTGAAGCAGTTCCACTTGGCTACGACTGCAGATGCCCATTATGGGATATTTGGGTCGTGTTCGCTAGATTTAAGTTCGTGTACGAAAGCCACATATCCGTATAGCGTGACTGAAGACTCTGCCACCGACTGGGTGCTTGCAGATAAGACGCGTGACAGTTTGAGTAAGATTTTCATTGTAGCTCCTGTTGCATTAGGGTTAAATTTCATGACTTTGATTATGATTATTGTGAGCCACTTTGGAGGATCACTTGGAGTGATGCTTAGTTTGGGTCTCAACGTGTTGAGTTTCATCACCACCACGTTAGTCGCTGTGATTGTTGTATTGGTGTTCCACCCCCATTTGGACTGGACCGCATGGATCTTGATTGGAGCTGCTGCAGCCAACTTGATTTCGTTGATATTCCTTGCCTTTGGTTTGAGAATTGCTAGATGGGAAACCGATCCTGCTAGTAATGCATCTTTTGATGAGTTGAACAAGTTTGATGCTTCAAATGAGAAGATTAATGGATTTTCACTGAACTTTGATGGTCCTGCACCTCCTGCACCTACCTTTGGAAATAATTTAAATAAAGAGTACGATTCACTGAGTGATGTGAATTCTAAGAACTCTCTGAGGGTATCTGCTTATGGAAGAAGTGCTGGGTATCTGCCAGTTCCTCAGAATGGTGCTTTTGGTGCTCAGCAAAATAAGTTTGGGCAAAATGGTTCACTTACGAGTTCGACTGGGTATAGTGGTGCGGGGCCGATGAATGGGCCAATGGGTGGGCCAAATGGGCCAAATGGACCAAATGGGCCAAATGGACCAAACGGACCAAACGGGCCAAACGGACCAAATGGTTTTAGACCAGGGCCAAATGGACCAAATGGACCAAATGGACCGAATGGTTTTAGACCAGGACCTAACGGTCCGTTTGGTCCTAACGGACCCGGACCCAACGGACAAAGACCATTCCCAAACCAACAAAACCAACAAAGACAACAACCTCGCCAACAATTCCAATTAACTCCTCACGCCCCAAGAACAGGTAACTTTGGTGAACAACCCGTCCAGGTTAGACCAGGCGGACCAGTTCCAAACAGCTCTCTCTACACAGCCAAACCACAAGCAGCTAAAGATTTTACCATGAACAACCCGAGTGTGTATGCGCTGCTGTCATACTATGACCCTGAACCTAAGAGATCCGCTGACCGTATTTCTATTGTGAACTCGCCTTCGACTCCAGTGCAGATCAAGACGCAGATGGCTCCGATGGTGGTGGCCAACCTGGCCACGCCGTCCGTCAACGCAGACAAGTCGCCGGAGGTTACTGCCTTGCCTTACCCTCCACAGCACCGTGATTCTCTGGTGCTGACTGTGGCTGGTCCGTCGAACTTTCCTTCCTCCCAGCAGAGTGTGTTTGAGCACCACCCAGAGGTGGAGGGCCACAAACCATTCACTGACATGGACGACTTTGAGTTTGACAACGGTGGTGACTCCCGCAGACAGAGTACCGTCAAGGACGACTCGGACACCGAGTCGGACTTCACTTCGGTCTCGCAAAGAGCCATCAACCCTCAGTACCAACAACAGTTCCAAAACCAACAGTTTCAACAACACCCATCTCAGCAGTATCTTCAGCACCCACTGCATGGATTCCAGCAGAGATATTCTCAGGAACAAGTTGCTCAGTATCAACCACAATATCTGATGCCTGCTCCTCCTGCTCCAAAGTCCACCATTTCGGACAGCGTGTTGTCGAACAACCCAGAATTTAATTTCGGAGGAATGGGTGCCAAGAGAAACCCAAAGATGGGTGCGAATAAGAATGCTGCTTCTGCTTTGATGGGTAGGGGCAAGCCGGGTCCTTATGGGGTTATTTAATAGATGGTTTGTATTTTAATGGATAATGATTATGATGAACCCATCTCACATGATGTGAGTAGTAGTATTTCTCTTTTTAGAGCTTTAGCAGAGTCCATCATCTAAATGACCTTTATTCCGTGAATAGCATGTTGTTAACTGATGTCAATTTGATAATTCACTAACTACTGAGTTAAGTGACTGAAATTGGTTCTTCTTATTCTCGCATTAATAATCCGCGGTAAACAAAATTCATCTCACCCAAAATCGATGACCGTTCAAGAGACAGGTAACTACATTTCCTTATCGTTGTGCTATTGACAAAAAAAACATCAGTTGGGTGTCAAAAATAGCAAAGGGACCTCTCAATGGCTGCAAAAACTATAAAGGAGAAAAAACCCCTTCTATTTTCAGAATTTAACAATACTTTCAAAACTAATGAAACACACTAAAAGCAACGCTACATGGAATCAAAAACGCGCCGCATATTATGAATCCAAAATTAGAATGCAGGACCCCTACGTTCTTGATGACTTGTATTCAGAACTTTAGTTGAAAGCCATACAAAAAGAAATATGTGGCGAGGATCTTTCTCGTGCAATAATCGATAATGTACCATTGACTGCTGCAATTAGCACTGTGGGGAGTTTTAATGAAAATAGAACCTATGATGGAAAGGTCTCCCAATAAACACAAGAGAAATTACGAAAACCCAGAAAGTAAACATCATTTCAAAATTTGATGCATCCCAGCAAAGATATCACTGAAGCTTTTTGTATGATTACGAATCTTCTTGCCCATATGAAGTTTTATTCTAAAGAAGAATCCCTTATACATGTAATGTACGGAGTGGTTTCTAAAGTCGAGCCCAATGTCCTCGTTGATTTGAGAATTGAGCTTAAGTTGATAGCTACTTTTCAACGCTACATTAATGAAAAGTTCTATGAGAATGCATTCAAAAGAGTTACAATCAAATTCTTAATTTAAAATTTGGATATCCTATTGAATAAAAGGAGAGTTGTGGAACAAGTCAATCTTCAAAAAGGTGATAGGCCAAAGAACGACAAAAATGACAAAAATCCCCATAACGCTTTTATAGCGATTATGCGCATGGAATCCCTTATTGAGCATTTCAAAAATGGTACTAGGGATTGCAATGATGCGGCGTCACGTTATCTTTTCTAATTCATATATCTAGTTGGCCCATACGACTTTAATATGATTATCGAACATCTCAAATGTTCCCAAACACATCAACTGGATCCGAGGGCACTAGAACTTACTATTGGATTTGAACTCCGAATATTATAGAAACACTGACGTGGACCATATGTTATTCGGGTTTTCCAATTTTATATTTCCTTACCAGTAATATACAGATATACGAAGTCATGGTGTGATCATATATGTGTATGAAAATACAGCTGAAGGTGACATGAAGCCGTTATTGTAATATCCAAATATACATACTTCAGTTAATGATATAATTAAAACATGTGTATCAGAAGCAGACAAAAGTTGTTATACGGATCTGAATTGTTATTAAGACCAGATAATCCCCGAGGTACCACTTGAGAATGTAACGGTAGTGCAAAGTATAAGTATTTGATTATTGTAATCTTTAGATCTTAGCGTAGCTTTACAAATATATGAGTCTTGGGTATATCAGCTGTATAAAATTGTTGAAGTTTAATACTGATAATATGACTCCTGATATCATGTAGTAATCATATGATTTTAAATTTGAAAACTGTCTTATTGTTGCCTAGTTTTGATAATTAAAACTAATATATATTTCTTTATTTATTTCTCATTATTGATTATTATGATCCCATCAGATACAGAATTTGGCATTCCAGAAACTTTACCACCTTTGATTACTTGGAGACAAACAAGAACGATTGTGAAGCACGTTATAGGTTGGAAAGTCTTTAAAAGTACACCCTGAGAATATTAAAGATTTAATGTGTAGTCTTATCTTGGTGAATTAAATGTTTGGAAAGGAAATGGATTATTCTAGTATCCATGATGTAGAATTCATGAAGATTCATGTGAATCAGTTTATTGGATTTTTATATATTTTTATGCTGCATAAAAGGTTTGAAGAGTTGGAACAGTCATTTGGGCAAGATATGAATTGAAATGCAGGAAGTCATTATAAAGACCGAGATCCATATGATGATGTTTTGTTAGAATATATGAGGGAGAGATGTTCCATTGAAGAACGAGTTAATTGATTACTTCTCCATGGAGACGAGATCTAACGAGGTAGGTACGTGAAATGAGGTATTTTGATAGAATGGTATATCTTCTAAATAAGTTGTATGCTGAGTATTTCATTTGTAATATTTCAAATATGCTTCTTGACAATTCCTACTTGATGAAAGTTTCTGGTGTTCAAGAAGAAACGTTTGAGTTTGTGTGTGTCCTTCCATGGGTATAAATTTATCTATCTGAGGCTACAATCGTTAGATGGCTCGAATGTTATTAGTGGAATTCATATGAAATTGGGGCTCCCAAATTCTTGATCCAAAAATTACAGGGTGCTTTTGATAGATGCAATTGTAAAGCTAATGTACCATCTGTTTATTTGAAACTAGGTATTTAAAAACAAACAACTGCACAGTCACCAGTTTGAATTATAAAGGGGTCTTTAAAAAATATAAGAAATAGATTGAGATATAACTTTGCGAGTGGTTTGTTTACTCATTAATATACAAGATCCTAAAAATAAGTCTACTATAAAACAGAAAACAAAACTCCCCTGTATTCGTTATCGTAGGTATAGAATATTAATACACATCAAAATGAACTACCAGAATTCATATCTCCGTCATCCATGAAATAGAAAGATCGATGAAGATGTGCTCACTACAATTACAAACCAATGGATGGTGTTTCTGGAATCAGCACTCCAAGCAACTGCGAATCCTCGGCTGATACCTGGGGAACCTTTTCGGGGGATTCCTCTGTACTTGGAGCCACATCAGGAGACTTCTCAGGCTTCTCAGGCTTCTCAGGCTTCTCAGGCTTCTCAGGCTTCTCAGGCTTCTCAGGCTTCTCAGGTGGTGGTTTCTCGATAACAGTTGTGCCATGAGGCTTCACCAACACAATAAGGAAAAGTGCAAACGCAATGAGTGACATTAAAAAGATGAGTTTACACTTTGTGGTACGTTTCTGGTACGACTTTGCTTGGAGCAATTCCTTGTCGGAAGTTTTAAGGTCCTGCACTGTATTCTGTAGGTTATAGTCAATTCTGTCGAGAAGGGTACCCTGGTCGATGATCAA
This sequence comes from [Candida] smagusa, assembly GCA_030566775.1. NCBI lineage: Eukaryota > Fungi > Ascomycota > Pichiomycetes > Serinales > Debaryomycetaceae > Kodamaea > [Candida] smagusa. The sequence continues at coordinate 279,961 of JAKUAW010000002.1, read as the reverse complement.
CGACTCCATTTCCTTGAAGATGGTCAGGATTTCGAGGATTCCCATGGCCAAATTGGATATCTCACGCTCACGCTGCTGGAACATGGGCGACAGCTTCAGCTGTTGCTGCTGAAGAATCTGCTTGGAGTAGTTTTCGATCTGCGACGATTTCTCGGCCTCCTCCTCCAACAACGTGACATCCAGCGTGAGCAAGGTGTCCATTTCGTCGTCATCGTCCCGCAAAAACTTGATGTAGTTGTTCTGGAGGTTCCGGAACACCAACGAGTTGTCCTGGATCTTGGTGGCATAGCTCTTCTTGAAGTTGTTGAGGATCTCCAAGTCGTTTTCCTGGAAGTTCAACTGGAGCTTCTGCCAGTTCTGGTTCAAGTACTCGAACTTTTTGATGAGCACGTAGCATGCCTCGAATGTTTTCAAGATCTGGTAGTTGAGGTCTTCGATCCGCAGTTCCAACTGCTTTTTGTCTGCTTTGTTGACTATGATTAATCGCTTGTATAGCAGATTGAGATCATTGATGTCCTGGCTGATTACTTTGAGGTGTTGGTCCAATTCTTTGGCTATTTCGAAGGCGGAGGGTATCATTGGTTTGAGTTCAATCGCCCCATCGTTTTTGATTGTAGGTTTTCGGGAGATGAGGCCTTGCTCCTCATCGCCGATGTTGTCGAACCGGGTATCCTTCTCTTCCCGTGGGATAGTCCGACGGTACGAGAGGTAGAGGTTGGTTCGGTCTCTAAACATGTTTTTTTAATATCGCGAACAAAACGATAAACGAGAGTGAGCATTTAACGAGTATCTAAATAGATAAGAAATATAACCTTATGGTTTAGTGTTTAGTGAACGAGTGATGATTGTAGAAGTTAGTGAATGACGGTTTTGTCATGGTAGTTCATTATCGCTTAGAACTCATTTGATTATATGAATGTGGAAATCCACTGATTCTTCACGGTGATATCCGTTGATTTTTAGCTAGCAAGATTTCAATATATATACAAGTCAATGATAAACTTGTTAATTAGTGCTGAATGATTGCAAAAAAAAAATGGATTCAAATACTTATTAATTGAGAAGAGAATGTAGAAAGAGCTATATTTGAGGGATATCTAATGAGTGATCTTAAAGTTCCAATTGTAAGCATTTCACTAATAAAGATTTGAGGCACATAATATTGCTCTATTGTATAAATGAGCTCTGTAAAAGATACTTTTTGGTTTACAACAGCCTTTTGTTACTTACAAATATAAACGCAATTCATTCATTTGACATGTAACTACAATTTTGGTTGTTTTTGGTTTGTTCGAAACAGATTTGTTCGCTATGGGTGGACTGTGATAGGATAAATATCAGTGATTAGACACACTTTGTTTATTTCCGCCATAAAGAAACTTTGTTCGTTAGTTCGTTTGATAATAAAACTTACTTGATCCTAATTGATCATTTTAAACTTAATTGATCATTCTAATCAAACTTAATTTATTTGTTCTCACTTCATTCGTTCTTATAACCAACGTCACCTCGACGTTCGTTTTCAAAATAAACACTTCCTTCGTTTGATTCGTTTACTCGTTAAGTCGTTCGCTTGTCTATTCCTCATCTTCACTCTCCACATCAAACCTCCCAACTTCCTCATAGTCTCCCCCAGATAAAACCAACCCATTATTATCCTTAATCCAGATGAAAAACATCAAAACAAGCTTGACAAGAAAAGCGGACCAAAAGGTCCACACGCCATGGAGAAAAGCACCCGACTTCAACAGATACTCAATAACATACATCCCCACCACCAGATCAAACATTGCGTCCGGGGCCGAGATAGTATCAAAATCAAGCGCACCACTTCTAGCCACACGCAAAGCTTCAAAAGTAACCAATGCAAACATCGACAAAGCCGGAACAAAGATAATCACATAGATGGACTTCTTAAACGAAGCAGTGGTGTCGTCACTATTAAAGCCGGACTGCGGAGGAAACGAAGCAATTAACTTCTTTGTCTTCTGGTAATGATACACTGAGGCCACAATCCACACAAGGTTCATGAGTGAGTTGATGATTCCCGCAACCATCACAAAGATATTGACGTTACCCTGGCTCTCCAAGTTGAAGTAGGGGCCGCGAGGAACAATCAAGTAGGGGTGGTCGGGGTCGTAGGAGGTGCTCTTGATAGTCACATAGATGATGGACAACAGAGCCACGTTGACGGCCAATAGGGCCAAGGCCTGGGTGCTCAAGGACTTGGGCAACACACGGAAGTTGCGGGGGTTGGAGCTGTGGTAGTAGGTGACACCGTAGCCCATACAGAACACAAGCATGTAGAACAGGAGGATGACCTCGAAGACGGCGGAAAAGTAGTTGGCGATGGACTGGACCACGCGGAATATCCACCAGTAGCCCATGGCGTAGTTATTCTCGACAAACCCAAGCACCAAGTCCAACACATTCAACCCGACAAACGGCGCCAACACAAAGAAAATCACGCCCTTGGAGATGATCGAGATCGAGTTCAAGTTCTGGAACTCGGTGCCCACCTTGAACCGCAAAATGTAGTTGACCATGTACACAAACAACGCAATGGCCACGACAATGAGGTACTTGAGCTGCGAGTACATCAAGTACAGCGAGTACAGCATGTAGCCGTGGGAGTCCTTGAACCGCACGGCCACCGTCAAGTCCGAAAGCGACTTTTGCACGGGCGGAGCAATGTAGATGCAGTAGATGCCCGATTCTTTGGCCGTGAACTCCACGTCCACATGATCCATGTCTTTGTCGTCCTGCTGGTCGAACTTGACGTACAGATTGTACACCTCCGTCTCTTCTTTCATCTTGAATGTAAACTTGTCATCTTCCACCAAGTCATCGTAAAGGTGTTTCTTGTCTTTGGCGTATTCCTTAAAGTACTTGTCCACTGGGGGAAGTCCTTCGAAGTGAACAATGTCCGTGTACCGGAAGATAAGTACCGGGAACTTGAAGTCCTTCATCATCGATTCTTCGGGTGTCTTGACATTATCAATGTATAACCCAATTGATCCTTTGTTTTTGTCGCTGGATGAGACGTAGTTGCACACTGCTCCTCGTGTGTTGTAGTCTAGTTCATCTGTGTATCCTGTTAGTGCTGTTGTGAGTTGTAGGAGGAGGAGGAGTTGGAGGAGCATTTTAGGGGTTTGAAAAACGATTACGATTACGAACAAACGAAGTCAGTTTGTGAGTAACAATTCTTTGAATAGAGATTAATTAGCAATCACCAATATTGATTAGTGAAATAAGTAGCTATTATATAGACAAGGATAAGTTGATATGGATAGAATTGATATGGATAGTGAAATATGGATAGTGAATTGATATGGATAGCGAATTGATATGGATAGTGAATTGATTTAATAGTAAATTGATATGAGATGTAGACATAGGTATATCAATGTGATCAGTGTACACACAAACATTCTAAATACCTTTGATAACAGATCTTGAAGTGAATGTATATTTGAAAGATTGAAAGACACATTGAAACAAACTTCCATTCGATATGTCAACTTACTAATCCTTCAAATTATAGTTCAAATGAAACATACTTTAGAAAATATCACAATTTTCCAATAGAGATCTCAAGTGCCATCGGACATCAGGAACATTCTCACGTCTCGTGAACCGAATCGTTAAGAACTTTAATAAAGTCACAAACTGCTCAGTGAACACAAAGAATAAAAAGGGTTTAATATTAGTTTTGGAGAAATCATCCAAGACATAATATTGTGAGCAGTAGTGTTGTCATTTAATAACAGTAATGTAGTTAATAACATCTACAGAATGTCTCTACCAACAATAAAGAATCATTCATGAAAATGTATCTCTCCTGCATACATTCCTTTGCAGCCAACATCTTACAAAGGAGATTACATTATTTGTAGTGAATATGTATATTCATATGTTTATTCACTTCATATAGTATATACTCTCGTAGCGGATATTTAATATTTTCTCTCGTAGTAATAATATCTCTCGTACTCATTATTCACTATCCAGCTCAAAAAGAACATCCAGCTTATCCTCCAAAATCAACCCACTGTTATCCTTAATCCAAATAAAAAACATCAAAGCAATCTTAACAAGAAAAGACAACCATTCAGTCAAGAAAATATGACCTGGAGTTCCAGACTCCAACATAAACTCGAAATTGCGGGCATTGGAAACCAGCATCTCAAGAGGAGACAGCGGCATTCCAGCATCAAACATTCCCAGTTTGGCCAATCTACCCAACTCAAAGATGGTGATTGCAAGGACACTGAGGAGCGGCACAAACATGATGACATGGATGGAGTTCCGGAAAGAGGCGATAGTTTGTTCTGCGTTTGAGTGAGGGGGAAACGAGGCAAGCACTTTCTTGGTCTTTCTGTAGTGGTAGATGGAAAGGATGGGCCACACATAGGCCAAGATACCTGCAAACGTACCCAACACGAGGAAAACCTTTGAGGTGAAAACAGGCTCGAACGGCACGGGCTGTTGGTCGACAAAATGCATGGACACGGTGCCCACCGAGACAAGCGCTGTGTTTAGAGCCAAGAGGGCCAACGCCTGCGTGGCGTGGGTGCGAGGTAACGAGCGGAGGTCAGAGCCGTGGTAGTACGTCACGCCGTAGCCCATGCAGAACAACAACGTCACAAACAGCACCAGCACCCCGTACACACTCATCAAGTAGCTGGCGACGACGCCCACCACCTGCAACGGCCACCACAGCCCAAACTCAAAGTGGAGCTTCAACAGCCCGAGAAACCACAAAAGCCCGTTCAACCCCACAAACGGCGCCAACACAAAGAAAATCACGCCCTTGGACACCACGGACACCGAGTTCAAGTTCTGGAACTCGCTGCCCACCTTGAACCTCAAGATGTAGTGGAGGAGATACCCAAACAACGCGGCTGAAACCACCACCGTATACTTGAGCTTGGTGTGTATGACGTACTCTGCATACGACATATATCCGTGCGAGTCCTTGAACCTCACGCCCACATTCACCTCTTTACTTGGGGCAATGTACACACAGTACACACCGGATTCCGGCACTGCCACCTCCGCCTTTCCTTCAACCAAACCATTGAAAACCGGCTCCGCACTCTCGGACGTCTTAAACCTATCATCTACAATCAATTCCGCATAGAGTTTCTCCTTATCGTGTGCGTACTTCAGAAGGTACTCGTCGATCGCAGGAACTCCAACCTTAGCAGCTTCAATGTACCTAAACATAAGCACTGGCACTTTAACCGGCTGTGCGCCCATGTGCAACCCAATCGTTGCGTTTTGTTTGTGTGTGCATGAAACATACTCACACACTGCCCCATGTTTCTGGTAGTTTAGCCGATCCGTGTATCCAACGAGACTAGCTGCAGTCACCTGGAGGAGAATTACTAGTTGAAGAAGCATTTAAGGGGTGTTAAAATTATTGCGATAAAAAAAGGGTTTAATGACTAAGCGGAAATTTTATGATAAGGATTTTGAGCCTTTACCTTGGATTTGAGTTATCTGGTGATTTATTTAGTGGGCCTATTTTGAATAATTGTTATCTTGATGTATTGTGTTTTATTGTGTTGTTATTTGTTAATTATCGAGTGTAGAACCCAATAGGTTTTTATGAACTCGGTTAATCTTTTTATTATTCTAACACTAAGAGACTCAGTGACTTGGTGTTAATCATACCAGTCTTGAAGTCTTTTGCTTACTTATTCTGTTGCTCAATAACTCATTTACTTACCCACTCACACCTTAATTACCCATTTCCTTTTTCCTTACTCGATCACTCGCTTGCTTACTTGCCCAATTCTTTATTTGATAACTCGCTCACTCACTTGATTACTTGCCCAATTCTTTATTTGATAACTCGCTCACTCACTTGATTACTTGCCCAATTCTTTATTTGATAACTCGCTCACTCACTCACTACGTTCGTTCGTTCGTTTGTTCGTCATTCCCTCCCCTTCTTCTTGTGCAACAGATACAAATTATACAGCCCAAACGATGAAGACCCAGATATAGCAGCACTCCGATCCGTAGCACTGGAAGATGGCATATTCAAAGGCTTAATACTAGGAGACGTAGGATCTCTGATCGAGGAAAGGTTGGAAAAAGAAACATCCCGTGATAACGAAGGAGATGAACTCGAAGAAGACCTCGATAATAAATTAGTAGGCGACGAATTCTTAGCCAAATTGGAAGAACTTCCAGCATTCCGGGAAAGCAGATTTGTTGAAGAACTACTTACATTCCTTGTAAGCAAACTCGAAGAAGAATTACTTGTTCTAAAACTTGGATTACTTACATTCCCTGGCAAGATTGTACTGGAAGAGTTTCGAGGTAGCGAAGTGCTTTGCAACGAATGATACGCGGGAGCCAACACCTCATCAGTACTCTCCGACTTAATTGCCTGTGAATACGAAGGAACTTCGTATAAAGTGCTGGTCCGCGAAAGATGAGCAAAAGGAGAACTTGCGCCTGGAGAAACCAAGCCATTGTTTGGTCTAGCTCTAAAATAATCATCCTGATTCTCATGACCCAAGTTAAAGACGGCTCTGTGAGGAGAAGGGGTTCCATCGACCGAGAGCTGGCGCAAACTTTCCAGGAGCTGGTGGCTGTCGAGAGGAGCCATGGAAAACTCGTTCTGGATGTCCGCGTACGAGCTGTTGCTGCGTGGGGTCAGAGCACCAGAAACGGCCGGGGACTCGACAGGCGACACATCCATCCACAAGCGGTCGTAAATGTGCTTTTCGTAGATGGGCGGCGCAACCATGCCCGAGTTGGTGGTGGCTGTCTGCGCAAGATTACTATAGCTGGCGCTTCGGTCAAAAAGATCTTCCGAGTCTTCGGTCTCCTCCACACACGCACTAATCACCACAAACGGCGAGATGAAAAGAACAATCGGCAAAGTGGCACGCAATTCCGAAACATGGCCATCCGGGTTGATCAACCCAATGGAAAACTTCATCTTGTGTCTGACTTTGATGTGATGGAGAATGTCGCAATCCTGGGTGCATTGCAGAAGCGAAGAGGGAAGCGCTACATTTGTTTCAATTTCCCACTGAACATTTTCCTCGCTGTCATGCTCGATTGTTTTTTCCAACACCGTGCGCTCACTGGTGTGCACCGGAGGCACCACGCCAATATACGAGTAGTGCTCCATAAGCTCGATTTTGATTTTACCCAACCGCAATCCTTTTAGCAAGGGCACAAACATGAGCGAGAGAGGGATAGTCGACCCGATGGCAATGGCTTTTGTTGGGACACTCAACGAGTACTCCACCTTGTTCGGCCATGTGTTGTCCACGGCCACCGTCTCACTAAGCTCTACAGCATCTGTAGTTAATGTGCGCACTATGCGGAACCGTTTCAGGGTGGTGAGCGCGGAGTGGAACTTTCCTCGGTCCAACAGGGCATCTAGCTTGTAGACTATACTGGCACCAGGGAGCCCCTCGATGGACTCCGGAATGTTGCCCGGGAGAAGCGTACTGAACGGAATTTCGTAGTTGCCCTGAGGAAGCACCTTGGATGAGGCGGTTGCTAACAGAGTGGATGACTTTTGGCGGAAGTGGCCGAGCGACTTGAGCGACGTTGATGAAGAGTTGGCACTTAACGGCGGCGACGACACTCCGTGCTTATCAAACAATGCATTCAAGTAGTTTTGTGTTTCCACAGAGTCCCAGTGGTAGTCATACAATTTGCGATCGCAGTGGAGCGGCCTGCTGACGGTCCCGCGGGGGGTTTCGATGTTGTCTGTCCAATTTAGTCTCATTGCGCCGTACAATCTCATGGAAAGCCGGCGGATATGGATGGGCTCGTTCAACGAAAGAACGATTTTGCCACTGAAGAGTACTGACGAAGCGCTGTTGGCTCCTCCTTTGACAACAAAGACGTCATGGTCAACGTTGTTGAGCCGTATTTCGAACAACGGCGTAGTTTTCGTGTGTTTCTTGGGCATGGGAAAAGTATTTACAATATGTAGGGAAAAGAGGATGGATGTATTGATCTGTCACGTGAAGCAAGGACTCAAAAACGACGTGAGTTTGTGAGTCTTTGTGGTGTTTGAGTCTTTGTGGTTTTTGAGTCTTTTGTGGTGACTGTATTTATAATTGGTGATCTAATTATTGTCTATGATACTGTTATATAACTGTTATGTAATGTATGCTTGTTGTTTATGATTTATTTGTTTATTCTTCAAGTTGTGTCAATTTATCAACCAGGTAGTTCATGTCATTTGTATTGACAACTGAAATTGGCTACTCGTTCTGATTATTTGATCATACTTGTTTCCTTCGTTCTGTTATTAGGTACTCATTTATTATCTTCTCGTTCTATCAATCATCCCATATTCCCTTATTTCCCCTTTGATATACCCCTTTCATACTCCCCTTTGATATTCTCCTTTCATCATGTTCCCTTTTCATCTTATTCCCTTTTCATCTTATTCCCCCATTCGTCATGTCATATTACTCCATTCGTACTCCATTCTAATTTAAGATTGGCTGGTTTCAGATATCCGATACTTCTTTACCTGGGCACAAAACCTAGAAGTGACAGGGTTTCTAAAATACGGATTTTCTTGTATCCAGCGCTTCGTTTCATTTTATATGGCACAAAAACGCCAGGGTCTGAGGTAAGTAGAGTAGTTGAATAGTATCTATTGAAAGTCTTTCACTCTTCAGTAGATACTTTTCAATAAATACTTTTCAATAGATATTCAGAATGGTGTAAGATGAATTTTTTGTGTGCAAAGATCGTGCTAATCATTAAGATTAGCTAATCACCACAAACTGGATAGATTATCTAATCATCACAACTCTAATACCCATAGGCTCTTTCATGGACATGGTTGACCAGCACGCAAAGAACACGCACACAAAGAAATCTACACAAAGAATAACCTGGCTCTACCCTTCAAGATGTAAAGAACAACCAAACCACACAATACATCGTTATCATTGCAAGCCAGAACTTTCTTTTTTCTATTATTTTCTTTTTTTTTTTATGTACCTGAACAATTCCCACATTTCTTTTGCAAGATGAAAAGGCTGGCAAAAGCACTAAAAAGGGATGCACCGATTTTTATATATGTAAGAGGAACTTAGCCAGTTTTGTAGCAAGCAGGGGAAATCAAATAAATATAGGATAAATCCTTTTAGGAAATAACACGAAGGATTCATTTAATTGATATCCATAATGACCTTTAATACAAAACCACTCCCATATGTCGATAACATCGACAATAAGATCTATGAATATGAGGAGATGGTAGATAGAGAGTACGTTGCGAAGCGTCCGAGAATTAGTCGGGCATCGCAGCAGTCGCTTCTGGCGACGATACGAAAGAGTAATAGGCGATTACGAGTGATTAGACGCAGCACGTCTATGATGAGCATGAGCAGTGGAAGCTCTGATTCCGAGTACGAGTCGCTAGGCGAGTACACAGAGGATGACGGGACGCCCACCAGCTCGCCCATCAAGGCTCAGCGGTTTGAATTCCGTGTGGGGCGCCCGGGGCCCAGCATTTTCGACATTCCGGAAATCGTGCATAGGATCGTTGGGTACGTTGATGCGCAGAATACAGTTGTTCTCCAGGAGGGGACGCCCATCAGACGGAAGCCCCTTCTGATTAAGCATGCATTATTGACGTACGGCGATAAAGAAGTCGCGGAGCGCGAGATGGCCGACGAAGGGACCAGCGCGCACCACCTGATGGGGGAACTCTACACATGCTTGCGTATTAACAGGCTTTTTAATCTGGTCACGACCGAGGTTCTCAATCAACGGTTGATGTTTCACAGCGAAGAGCAGTTGCGTGCATTTGGTGCTAACCGTGGTCTTCGCAGACCAACTACAGTCATCTTCCACAAGCTCTTCACCACACGTCAGCTGGTGATGTCCACTGCATTTCAAAGTGCCACAGCGCACGCCCCGGTCTCTTTCGAGAGTGTAAACTGGCTCGAGTTCTTTATGTGTCCCAAGTTGTACCCACCGGTGGAGTTTTTGACTCCTAGTCTCCGCAAACTAGTTGTAACAGGCTCAAAAGTAGTGGATGACCACTTTCTTTCGCTTGTTGCACAAAAATGCCCGCATTTGGAAGTATTGGACATCAGAGCCTGTGAATTGGTTACTGATGGAGGTATCTACCAAATCGGTAAAAGCTGCATGAACCTAAAAAGCATTAATTTTGGCCGCAAATCAAAAGGCAACTTAATAACGGACCATAGTTTGTCCCGTTTGATTATGAATAATAAAAATCTAGTGACTGTCGGCTTGGCCGGGTGTCATATCACTGATAAAACCATTTGGGACTTGGCTCTCCATTGTACATCTTTAGAGAGATTGTCTTTGAACAAGTGCCCATTAATTACCAACCATCTGATACCTTTAATCCTACTGAGGCGAAACCCTCATTTTTTCAAGCATTTACTGGTTTTGGAGCTTCGCTTCAATGATCAATTAACTGAATTTACTCCGTTGGTTGAGTTTAAAAGACGACAGGAATTTAAGGGCACTCCTCTTTTGATAGAGGTTTGTGAGAATTTGATGATTAAATTACGTCAACTGGAGTTTGAGATGGATAAGGTAATTTCACAGAGAATATTTAGAGATATTTTGGATTGGGTGAATGAGGATGATGATGATGTTGGATATGAGAGTTTATTATCTCAGAATAATTCTTTTGCATAGACTTTCAAGTTACGTAGTAATTGTGAGTATTTAATGAACAATAAGTTTGTTACAACGAACGTATTAAAAACGAACGTAGTGAGTTTGTAATTTAAATATTAAACGAAGAAGAATTGCTTGTTCGTTTGTAATTTAAATATTAAATGAAGAAGTTTGTTAGATCCAAATTACTTGTTCGTTTTTAATTTAAATATGAACAATCAATTTGTTAGATAGATTTCGTTCCTTCGTAATTTGAATATTAAATGAACATGAAGTTGATGGTTTTTGTAGACATGGAAGAGAGAATAATGAAGATTAAAGATCAAAAGATTAATGAGACTAAAGAAAACAATAAAGAAATGAATCAGAAAATCAATCACGAATCAAGAAAACCAATCACGAATCAAGAAAACCAATCACGAATCAAGAAAACCAACCGAATCACTAATAAACCGAATCATAAATAACAATCACTATTCAACCATCAACGTAATATCCAAGAATAATCGCACGTACATTAATTTTCTTTGTCTTCGCAATTGATCTCCTCATTCTTTGTCCCTCACTCACAACTTACATTCTCCATTCAATAGTAAACCCTCGAACTGCAAAAGACAAACAAGCACTCGCTCGTTTGTTTGTTGTTTCGTTGTTTGTTTTCCCACCTTATTATTTCTTCCCAAAAAGGAAAATTTATCACATCCAAACAACCCTACAGTTGTCAAGCAAAAGTAATTTTTCACATAACAACGTCTCCAACAAGTATATCATCTCAATACAGCTTTGTTTACCCAAAAAAAAAAAGGTGAAATTCAGCAAAAAAAAAAACAGCAAACATTGACAGCATTCAAACATTGACAAACATTCGGTAGATTGGGAACTTGTAATATGATGAGTACTCAGAAACCGGTTGATTGTCAGTTGCCTGATGCAGATGTGATTGCAAACACCAATTTGAATCTCAGCAGATTGTTTTCCGAAGGAGGGTGCGGAGCAGGGTTGATCCGATCTGGATCAGTGGGCAGCAGTCGAGGCAGTCCAGGGCCCAGTGTGTTTGGAATGCCAGGGTACGGAATGAACAGTGTCACGTCATTACATAGCGTGATGAAACGCGGGACCCTCAGTCGTGCATTAAGCAGCCAGCCATCAATGTTGGATTTGATCGACGACACGACATTGACGTCGTTGCCGCTTCCTCCGCCGCTAAAGCAGAAGCGGGCCGCGGGCCTGGAGTACTCGCCTCTGTTGCACCCCCAGGAGTCCCGGTGCTGTAGCATGGAGAAAAAGGAAGAGGAGGAGGATGACGAGGAAGATGACGAAGAGGGTGAGGACCCCATTGTGCTTGTCGAGGATTACATGTGTCCGGATGAGGACAAAAACTTGGCGGAGGAGGTGTTGTTGAACCGTAGACGTTCATTGGCTACGTTCAAGCAACGCTTGCAAGCAAGCATGGACCATGATCAGGTGTCGCTTTCGGACATTCTGACGATCGGTTCGGCTGTCGACGATACGTTTTCGTCTGCTTCGTCCTTGACGAAACCCTCCCAGAAAAGAACCATCTCCAACGACTTCTTGTTCCACAAGCGTGAGAACTTGGAGGAGATTTTCGGCAAGATTCCGGGCACTGATATGCTCAAGTATTGCGACTTGTGTGACAAGCCGCTCTACGAAATCAGCTCGGTTATCAACAACAACAAAAAATTCAAGAAATCAAAGGTTGACAGCGTTTATACCGAGTTTATCTGCGGTGAATGCGTTGGGACCTACGAAGAGTTTTTTGACGAGCTTTACCAAAACGAACTTCAAAACCAAAAACCTTTACCTTCAACGAATGTTCGTTTATTGGAAATCTTCCAATCCGTTGATTCCAAGTATAAAAAACCAACCAAGCCTGCAAAGCCTGCACCAAAACGCTCCTTTTATACCAAACCAAGACGTCTTGTTAATAAGTCGTCATTTTCTGAAAACTTGATGAGTAAACTCAATTATTTGAATTCCATTCCGGAGGAGCCTCCAAAGAAGTCATTTACTTTTGGATTTGATGATTCTCAAAGGAAGATTATTGATGTGGAATGGATTAAATCTTTGCAGTCGAAGTTAGGATGGAACTGGAAATCTAATTCTCTTGAAGAGTGATGGGATTGAGTTCTTGCATGTATGATAGTGAGAAACGAGTTTCGTTTCGTGATGTAATAAGAAATTAATAAATGAATAAAATGAATGACATAGAACAACGAACAACGAATAACGAACAAGCGAACGAAGTGAGTTTGTAAGTTGAGCAGGACAAACGAAATAAATTAATGACAAACGAACGAGCACAAACGAACGAGCAATGACAAACGAGTTAAGTGAATAATCAAAAAACAACTCATATTTGATAAATAAACTATCGACTCATAATTCGGGAGTTAATTTGAAAACCAATGATTTCTCAAAGCTAACAAACTTATTGAGAGAGAAAACTTATAAAGTGGCCAAACTCTAAAAGACGCAAACTTATACAGACGACGAACTTATAGACGAGTTTAGGGTGCCCTTGCCAAGAGCCGTATTTTGGTACTTTACCCTAGCATGATTAATTCTACATAAAAACGGCCTATAGTTACCTCTAATCTGTTAATTCTCTACATTGGTGATAACTAAACCACTATCTCATAATATTTATACCACAAAAACTCTTCCATATTCCAACATTTGGTAAATTTTGGGAAAATATTGCAACTTTTTTTTTCTACGATTTTGAAGGATTAGTGTTTTTGCAACCAGTAACTCACGCAGTGATTGGTGGATGAGAGTACTTCGAGATTCAAAGACAGAATCTACTTATTTGGTTTTAGGAATCTAAGTATGCTAATCTAGTAAGAATCTAGTATATTAGGAGTGTAATAAGTATCTTCTAATTAAGAATCTACTAATCAAGAACCTATTAATTAATATAATTGAAGATTGATATACACCAAAAGCTACAAGAAAACCTTGAATCCCCTAACCAAAACAACCGTTCATAAACCAACTCTTTTTGTGGTCACTCTGCATACCGAAAGGAAGGGTGCAGAACAATTGAATAATTATAATAAGGATTGATCTTGGATCCGTGGAAAGAGCGGAAAGAGTGTTTTCAATTAGTAATAATTCCGTGATGATTAATGTGATGGAAGGGTGTTGCATGCAACGTAACGACATAAGATCACACAAATAGCGATATGGAATCTGAGAGTGCAAAGTACCATTTTCTATACCCAATCTGAAAAGCGTATTTTCTACACTCAAAGTTGATGTGAATGCTAGATCTTTCGCTACTCTCAATAGAATGATCTGAAATTCTTACTTATTTTACGACAATAGAACTCAAAGGGCTTAGCATTTTCAGAAAGTGAACTCTGTAAATAACATGTGTGTATATGTTTATCCAGCTAGGCTGTCTTGTTTCCATGCTGGACATTTCTATGTTTACTCAATCACCGAATTATGCGAGCTCGGACCCCGGACAACCTGCACACAACCCACCAATCAAAACCAACTCCAATAAGCTTACTAAAATAAAAAAGCACAGAAAAAATTAGATATTGCTACATGATCCCCAGAAGAATAGGAACTAGTGTGACGACGATAAGGCACATCTCCAGCGAGACGTCGAAGAAAGGATCCAAGAGGTTCCTCCAAACCATCCCGGTCACCAAACCAACCGAATTCATACCCATGAACATGGATGCAGGCACATCCAGATGGTCCAAGCATTCATTAAGTTTCCCCGTCAGCAAAGAAACAAAACAGGATTCCACACAGGCACCGGTGAGAAGATCGCGGGCCTCCCGTTTTGCATCCAAAGGTCAGTCCACCATATCATTCGAAGAGCCTTCGGAGCCCAAAATAGAAAAGACGGAAGCCAAACCAAAAAGAGCATTACGTCCCAGAAAAGCATTGATCACACTCTCGCCCAACGCAATGGTGCATTTGCGAGATTTGATGAACCAGCCCGAACCCAAGTTGATCCGTATCGGGGTTAGAAACAGAGGGTGTTCTGGTCTTACCTACGACTTGGACTATGTGGATAAGCCGGGTAAGTTTGACGAGTTGATTGAACAGGAGGATGTTAAGGTGTTGATTGATTCCAAGGCTTTGTTTTCTATTGTTGGTTCGGAGATGGACTGGTTGGATGATAAGTTGTCATCAAGGTTTATTTTTAGAAATCCTAATTCTAAGGGTACTTGTGGGTGTGGCGAGTCTTTTATGGTATAGTGCCAACGAATGTGTTGATTTTAGAGAATTGTCAAGTTTATATTGATTATTAATCTATGAATTTATGGGTAATGAAGAACCAACAGAAAGTTGGTTAATGAGTTAGAAAAGTGTGTAAAGTGAATGTTAGTTAACGTTAATAGTGAACGGAAAGACGCACACGTAGATGATAAACGTAGGTGTCAAATATGGTTAAGGACAAACATCAAGAACATAAACATGCAACAGATACACATTTGTACATTCAATTTGTTAATTAACTTGTTATTTGTCTAACTTGTTATTTGTCTAACTTGTTATTTGTCTAACTTGTTTCGTCTATTAACTATGTCACCTCTTCATATTTTGCATCCAGCATCGTTTTGTGTTCTAGGATGTTGCTTCACGTTTTACATTTTCAAGTCTACAGTCATCTACATCTCCCATTCCATCTACAGCTCTTACTTAATTCCCATCTTCATTTCATCTACAGCTCACCCTCTAAATCTTTTGTTTCTTCTAGTATATTCTTTTCTTGTCCATGTCTATGTCGCATGATGTCTACAGTCATTCATTCCCATAACTAATTACTCCAATAACAAGTAATCCCTAGAGATGATAATCTGAGATTATCATAATTTAATCATAACATATAATATATAATATGTAGTATATGATATATAATATCATAATATATTATCATTTTTTTCAACAACAAATGCCAATTGATTATTCCAAATGGGACAAGATTGAACTCTCAGATGACTCAGACATCGAGGTTCACCCAAATGTAGACAAAACATCATTCATTAGATGGAAACAAAGAGATATCCATGACAAACGGAACCAGAGAAACATCGAGATCAAGTCGATCTTGATCCAGTTGACGATGTACGCCAAATTGAACCAGCGTGTGGACTACTTGCTTGAAAGTCTTAGTGGCGAGGAACTTCTCAACAATGTGGCAGTGATGCTGAAGCTCGACTCCAAGTTCGACAAGAAGGAGAAGTTTGACTATGAAAAGTTGATTGCTGAAAAAGGTGATACGCTTCGTAAAGGGTTGCGTGACTTGAAGTTCGAGGAGGAGGAGGTGCAGAATACACCTCCGTATAATGAGATGGTGGAGGACTTGTTTATTCAGATCAGGGAGGACCACGCGGATGCGGCCAATGCGGAGCGCATGACGTTCTACTTGAAAGAGCACAGAGGCCGGATCGACGATGTGTTGTCCAAGCAAACCATCAAATTGGATGATTTGTTGTACCAGAAAGCGCAATTGATTTCGAGTGAGGACATCCACACTGGGTTCGACCGGTCATTCATGAATAAGGACACTCCTAAGGAGACAACCACCGAGAAGACCCAGGTCATTGAGACCATTCATAGTGGTGCACCACAACAAACCGCCCCACAAGTCACCCCACAAGAACCGGCTGATCCTAACGACTTGACTGTGCTTCCGGCCACCGAAGCATTCAGTAAGATTGCGTCGCTTAGAGACAGCGCGGACTTTCTCATGAAGAATCCGAGTATTGCTACTGAGCATCAGAAGGATGCTTTGATGATGTCCGCATTCGACCACCAGTTGGCGGATGACACTGCTGGCGCGAAGCAGGTGATCCACCAGGCGCTTCTCTTACAGTACATTGCGCAGCTTGCCGGGCCCACCGCCAATGCTGACCAGGTCATCAAGGCTACCAAACTCTTTTGTTCCAAGATCGACACCGCTGGCTCTCCTGCCAAGGCTGGGTTTGATCAGGATGTTCAGAACACCTTGAACCATATCATACAGCGGTGTGAGGTGATTCAACAGGAGCATGCGGAGAACCAGGAGGGCGAGGCTACTATCCAGTTGAAGGCTCTTGATGATTCCGTCGAACTTCTGGTGACCATTCCTGAGGAGGGCACCGATGAGTATCAAATCTTCTCTACAAAGTTGACTCCGGAATTGCAAGCTGCTGTTAGAACGCAATCTCTTGATGAGGTGAACAAGGTTTTGGCCACCATGAAGGTTGAGGATGCTGAGCAAGTTTTGGAGATTTTTAATGAGTGTGGGGTGATTGGGATTAATGAGTATTTTGAGGATGAGAATGATTTTAAGGAGTTACAGAAGCAGTATAATGAGAATATGGATTTGAGTCATTTGAATGATGAGGTTGATTAGTTCATATGCACAAGGTGTGTTTTGATATGAAGTGAGTGTCTTCTGTAGAAATTTATGTATCATCCATCCTTACCACATGTGCTTCTTTACCATCTGTGCAAAAGTACATCTATGTCGCATGAGAGATCAATTGTGAATTTACACTTCACCTTCTATAACATCAATGTATAATCCGCTTATCAATAGAAAACATTTATTAGAGAACGCTTATTTTACTTTCTACCGTAACCGTTGTTGTAATTCTGCGGTAAGTCTTGTAGCTGAGAGAGTAAAGCCGCTGTTTGATTACCGTTTTGAGGGCTTCCATCATGTTTACGATTATCTTCATACTCTTGGTATCTTCCGGGCTTTTGGTATCGGTTATGTTGGTTTCCTTGGTTTGGGTAGTTTCCTTGGTTTGGATAGTTTCCTTGGCTTGGATAATTTCCTTGGTTTGGATAATTTCCTTGGTTTGGATTGTTTCCATAGTTTCCATGGTTTCCTTGGTTTCCATAGTTTCTTCCTTGGTTATTTCCATACTGGTTATTTCCATACTGGTTATCTCCATACTGATTCCCATACTGATTCCCATATTGGTTATTTTGCCCATACTGGTTGGAACCGTACTGATTACCTTGAGGTCTATTTTGATTTCCATATTGGTTTCCTTGGTATTGATTACCATATTGGTTTTGATTATAGTTATTGTAATGGTTACCCTGATTACTGTGGTATTGATTATGGTTCTGATTTTGATGATTCTGATTTTGATGATTCTGATTTTGATGATTCTGATAATTATTATGACTGTTCTGGTTTTGATAATTATGATTGTTCTGGTTTTGATAATTATGGTTGTTCTGGTTTTGATAATTATTCTGACCATTCTGTCCATAATTACTTTGATAATTACTTTGGTAATTACTTTGATAATTACTCTGATAGTTATTCCGATTATTATTCTGGACATTTCTTTGGTTCCCTTGATTATTAGTCTGTATCATATTAATAACATTCTGAACAGAAGAGGGTTCCATACCTTGAATGGCCAGTAACAATTGCGTTTGTTGTGCTTGAGGAGGTTCTTCACGTTCCTGACTTTGAGGATCCCATGCATTGTACTTACCACGAATCAGGTTTCTCTTAGGGTTAGTCTGGAAACGGGCATTGGGGTTACGGCGGCTCTGGTAGTTGTACGGAGCAGGAGCAGGCGGAGCACTAGGAGCCGGGGTCTCCACACCACTCTTCTTCTTGGCCTTAAGCAAGATCTCCACCGCAGCATCAGGCTCGATATTTGCGTATTCATCAAACTTGATCGAACCGTCCTCAGTAGCCTCAAATGTTTGCACATCCACGCTGGACTCTTTGATCACACAGATCCCCAAAACTCCAGAGTACGCTGCCTCGCTGATCACATCGGCCATGTCCTTATAAGTGACATCCTCCGTGTCAATGAAAATGTTGCTGGCTTCGAATGCATTCTGCACCTTGCGGATGAAAAACGGCGGCGACCCTCCGGCCGTGTAGAGTTGGCACTCCGGCGCGGTTTTCTGCCGTTTAGCGGAAGGCTCCTGGCTGCGTTCCCGCCCACGCTGCTCGTACGAATCCTGTGGTCTGCGGGACTTGGGAGGTTTCGAAGCATCCAACCGCAAAATCTTGTTGTGCAATGGAACATTCGTTTCCCCACGCACACACTCAAAACACTGTTCTGCGGTTCGGAACTGCACAAAGCCATACCCCCCTTTGATTGATACTTGCACCACATCTCCATACTGACTGAAAATACGGTACAAGTGCTGCTTGGATATCGTATTTGCTGGCAAATTGCCAATAAAGAGTCTCAGTTTGTCTGGAAACTCACCCCAGTCCTGCAGTTCTGTGTAGTAAGCCTCGGTTTTGAGAAATTCCTGGTACTTTTCCTCTTCTTCAGCCGTCATGGGAATTGTAATATTGGGACGACGACAAAACTCGTTCACTGGAACCAATGGAATCGGGTCTTTGAGGTGCTTGAACGGTTTATTAAATGAGTAGACTTGATCATAGTACTTGGGTGTTTGCAAGCTCACCTTGTTCTTTTGCAATTGCTCCATGATAAGTTTCATTTGATCTTCCTGGCTGAGGCTCACAAACGCTGGGTCCTTCACCAATTCACTTTGCATGATTGCATCGTATGCTTCTTTAAGCTGTTTATTGGGGTCAATTAACCCGCTTTCTCTCATCACCGGTGGCTTCGGAGGTAATCCAGCTGGTCTGGCAGGTTTGGGTGTTTCTAATGCTGCTTCTGGATCATATTCATCTGATTCGTTATCTGATTCTTCTTTAGGAGAGTACGCAAATGGGGCATCGGTTTCTTCTTTATCATATTTTTGAGGACTATGAATTTCCGATTCATCTTGAGAGTTTTCAGAGGCGTATTGTTCAGGAATGGGTTCAGGGTTATATTCTTCAGGATTATCTTCAGAATTATGCTCTATTGGAGAATTATGCTCTTTGTGAGCATCATGCACTTCTTGATAATTATTCTCTTCATGAAAATCATTCTTTTCTTGAGAATCATGATATTCAATCCCCTCATGATTGTCAGTTTCTTCAGGAACCTCATTTCCACTTTGTTCTTTAAAAATCTCTCCCTTTTCTAATACTTCTACTATCTCAGTCGGATCTTCCTGTCTGTCAGTATGTTCAGCTTGGGATTTTTCCTCATCACCATCTCCCTCAACATACACATCACTATCAGACTCGGAAACATCCCCTTCATCTACATTACCTTCGCCAGCATCAAGCTCTTTGTCATTCTCCAACTCAATGAAAACATCCGTTGGCCCACCATCGGAAAATGACCCTTCTACTCGGTTTAAAGCCACTTCAGTCAGCGTGTTATCTGGTTCTTGAGAAGTCATTATCTATTTTTGCATCGAAAAAGCTGCTCTTGAAGAAGGCATCACGTGTCACGTGTCACGCAGAGGGTTTGCATTGACACAAAAATAACAATAGCAAGGGTTGGAATGTGAGATGATGCCAGATGTTAATATGAGAGAGTTATAGCCGATGTAGATTCGACTTGCCATTTTGATTCAAGTGTTAATACTAAATTGTATTCGGTCATTTCCCAAGCTATTGGTTATTTCATAGCATTATATAATATTCACGTATCTTTGAAATCCACGTGACCACTTCCTATTTCGAAAACATAAACACAAATCATAAACAAGAAATAACACCAAGCATGGCTCTTTTTCAGAACTTTAACACCCCCACGCTCCGGTCAACACGGGGATTCAAATTGAAACAAACGTCTCCTATTTCCAGTCCACAGTCAAACACAAACTCCGTTTTCCCCAACTCGCTGTACAACCAGATGGGCCAGCAGCCAAATCTCCACCCCGAAGACATGAGCCAGACATATCAGACGATCCACATGAACAACGGCGCTGGGGTGTCCTCACACAAGGATATCCGTAACTATGCTGAGCAGACGTTGGGCTCCGACAATGCCTTGATCCAGGCGGTCAAGCTTCCACAGGACGAAGATATCAACGAATGGTTGGCTATCCATGTGGTGGACTTCTACAACCAGATCAACATGTTGTACGGTGCTATCACTGAGTTCTGCTCGCCCACCACATGTCCTAGAATGATAGCCACCGAGGAGTACGAGTACTTGTGGCAGGAAACCACCCCAATAAACAACTCCGGTCTGCAGGCTAATATGTCTTCGCCCAAGAGACCTGTGTCGCTTCCTGCGTGTGACTATATTGAAAACTTGATGAACTGGGTGCAAGCTTTCCTCGATAACGATAACATTTTCCCTTCGAAGATCGGTGCTCCATTTCCTCAACAGTTTCCAACTTTGGTAAAGACTATTTTCAAGCGTTTGTTTAGAATCTATGCTCATATTTACTGTCATCACTTTCATGAAATCAGTGAGTTGGGTTTACAATCTCATTTGAATACCAGTTTGAAGCATTATGTGTTGTTTGCTAATGAATTCCTGTTGATTTCACAGAGGGATTATGGTCCTTTGGAGGATTTAGTTGATACGATGTTGAAGAGATGATTTGAGGATTATTAATGAAGATTGATCTGGGGATTATTGTTGAAGATGACGATTTAAGGATTAATGTTGATTCGAGAGATGATTGTGATCAGAAGATCTTGGGATGATTGTTGAAGATAGATATGTTTAATAAAGGATTAGAAAGAATGAATATCTTGGATATGGATATATAATGCACAACTGATTGGTATCTGTTGAAGTACTTTAACAATGAATGTGCAACTTGTCAGATGCAACGGGCTCTCGTAATTGTCCGAACATAAAAAAATCCAATAATTTGCAGCAATTGAAAAACGACTTTTGCAATATGCTTGAAACAATATCACACTTTATGAGTAACCCTATTTATGGAATTCCGAACAAATTAATGTTCTCAACCGGAATGAATGAAGCAGTATTAAGATGTTTGAGGAGCCTAACATAATTTAATTACAACAATACTTCTTATTTCGATAAGGAGTATAAAAATAATGAAACCAGCTGTGAATAATAAAAGTATCTTTATTGTATAATATCCATGAACCCTGAGCTGAGAACGGGCTATTGATAATCATTGATAACTTGACATGTGATGGAGTCGCATGTTTGCGTTTATGGACTCATGCGCGTAACAGCATCGAAGACAAAAATCGTTCTAGAAGACAAACGCGGAACGTAGATGCCACTGACGTTTGAAAGGTCCCTAAACTTTAATAATCAGAATAAGCCTACTTGGGGTGCAATATCTATACAAAGAAAAATATAAGCACTGTTTAAGTGAAATTGCAAGTTAGCAAGGTTATCAGCATATTGGTTGCAAAACCAAGAGAGCATCATTGATTAGTTGGGTGATGTGGGTTGATATTAGCCCCGGTTTCTATCTTAAATGTAGGTCTTGCACATCCAAACAACAAGAAGGTTATTATGTCTAAATATAGTCGTTATCTAATGCAACAAAATATTCGAATCGACGCATAAATTTATCACCGTGAAAATGTAGATATAGATTATATAAATATAAAGAATTATGAATTCAGTAATGAAGCAGTAATATTTGTTAACTGCGCTTGGAATCAAAGAAATATTGGGACATGAGATCCCAAATGGTGATATGAAAATGTGTTTTGATGTACTATCCCACAGCTTCGATTGCAAATATTTGTGCTGAATATGGTTAGTTTAATACTTATGAAATGCCTAGTACTACCAATCGTGGAAACCAAATATTATCTTAATTTGTGGTATACATCATCGCTGTATGCCATATTCGGAGATGTAAGCATGTGAAATACATATTTTGTATTTGTGATTGATGATAATTTCCTTGCTCAATCAAAATATACGACACTGATATTGAACTCATATATTAAACCATCTCTAATAAGATTAAGGTACACTGTGTATTGTAATCTCTGGAATAAGTGCCTATTCCACTGCTTTTTTGATTCCACATTAATTAAAATATTTTTCGCTTGCATTTGCAGCCATTGTTTATTGTATAATACTCTAAGATAATGCCACACCAACCATCATACACAAATGGTCGGATGGATACTCACCTATTCTAGGCTGACCCAGAGGTTCCTCACCCATCTCATCTCCTTTAGGCATTCTCAACAATGAAATCACCCGCACTCCCTGTTCGCTCTCTAGATCCTCCAACGAATCAACCGTCAAAGCATCCAGGCCATCCCAGTCAGCTACAACAAAAATATAATCCAAGAGGCCCCGCCATGTATGCGCCCAATTGGAAAAACTAGGCTCATTCCGGTCGTTATCAAGACCAGAGTTCTCGGGATGCACACTTTTGTATCCCACCGAGTAGGTGGAAATTCCCCGGACGCCAAGCGAATTATGGAGCTGTCTTAAGCTCTCAATATGTGCACACTCGGCGTCACTAGCAACGTAGTCTGCACGATTCGGATCACTCTCTCCTTTCTTGTACGACAACGCACTTCCCAATACCGACTTGGAAAGATCCAGATACTGCACTGGCTTTGCGGCAATAGACAAGTACGGAGGGTCAAAAGGTTGACTGTTCATGTCACCAGCCAAAAAACGATAAAATCCACGCTTCTGCGGCACCACCGTTTCCAACACACCAGAAAACTCTTTAAACTTGTTCAACATGAGGTATGCCTGGCGAGTACGCTCAAATGTTCCGAATGGATGCCAGTACATGTGGGTGGTACCCACAATGATCCCGTTCCGCAATGTTGGGTGCTTTAACCTAACCTCAGGTGAAAATTCGAGATAGTTTAACAAGCCTACATTACCTGTATCCTTCTGAGGTACATCCAACCGTGCTGAGTCGTAATTAATAAAACTTTGATGTGGACACGTGAAGAGACGTGAACGAAATGCAATACACAATCCGTGGGTCTTTGTCGATGCACTGTAGAAGTTGGTTTTGTAGCCTATTTTCTCCAACTCCCCATTCCAGAAACTCTTGTATTGGATCACATCCATTTCTTGAAAACAAATGATGTCTGAGTTGTAGTGGGTGATTTCATCTAGAAGCGTCTTTGATCTCCAGTCCCATTTGAGTGCATCTCCGTTCGTGGGGAAGAGTGTCCGCCGCACAAGTCCTTGAGCAAGGGTGTTGTAAGTCATAATACGCAAATTGAAGCTTTCGTTAGAAGGCTGGACCTGGAGAAGTTCTCTCTTTATGTATTGTGGTGGTCTTTCGACCGGAGGAGCATTCTGTTTCTCTTGTTTCCGAAGGTTTCTTAACCGTCTTTGTTCTTCGATGTATTCTGGAGTGATGAGCGATGGGTCCATCGCTTTTTTAGTCTTTTTCATCACGACAAATAGCGAACGTTGAAGTGATAAATGCCTATTAGTGGATTCTTCGTTTGTGAGTTATTTCACAATAATCAATCACTAGTTGATAATGAAAAATTGAGAGACTAGGGAAAAATCACTGAGAACTCTCCCAGATGTTCGCAACGATTTAGCGAGAACTCTAGAAATACTCACCAACCCAAGGAAATCCGAACAAATCTATAATGAATAAACTTGATCTCCTACAACAATACATCTACAACGATCTACAATCGTTGGTCAGAGCAAACCCAGACACATCCAACCAAACCATCAAAAGCATAAACTTAAAATTAATCGAGTTTAAAGATTATCTCAGTGTCCAAGATGCAAGAATCAATAAGGACAACAAAGATGATTTCAGCACACTACAACTCTACAAAGATAAGCTCATTGCGTTGAAACAGAGAGTCCGGGAGGTTCAACTTGATACACAGAAGTTAAAGGCAGAGGCCATTCATGCGGAAAGATTACAAAAGTACACCGCAAAGGTCCAAGAAGACTTGAATATGGAGAATGCCCGTGAACAGCTTTTTGCAGATAGATCCACCAAAGCGGCCAAGGAGCAGTCGCTTGAGCAACAAATCCAATCACACAACAAACAAATCACCTCGTCTTTGCAAGCCACCAGACAGTTGATGTCGTCGTCGATTCTTCGAAGCGAACTTAACGTTGATCTCTTGGATCAACAGACTAAGGATTTGTCAAATTTGAACGAAGAGTTTGTAAAGTTTTCTGATTTACTTAACAAGTCCAAGAAGTTGGTTAAGTTTATCGAGCACCAGGATAAGGGCGATAAACAGCGTATTTATTTAAGTTTGGGCTTTTTCATTCTTGTGTGTGCATGGATCATTTGGAAGAGAATCTTAAGGACTCCAGTTCGTATCTTCTTGTGGACCTTTTTCAAGGCTTTTGGTTTAGTGAATTGGTTTTTTGCGTCTGAGATCGATCCTCCCCTGGCTTTTGTAACGACTGGTATTGATTCGCATTTGAAGAGTTTCGCAACAGTGACGAGTGTGGAGGAGACCACTGAAGTTATATCTGATGTT
Source organism: [Candida] smagusa (assembly GCA_030566775.1). Taxonomy (NCBI): domain Eukaryota; kingdom Fungi; phylum Ascomycota; class Pichiomycetes; order Serinales; family Debaryomycetaceae; genus Kodamaea; species [Candida] smagusa. The sequence goes on along the minus strand of JAKUAW010000002.1, from coordinate 255,024 downwards.
GTGGAGACCTTGGTTGAGACCTTGGTTGAAACATTGGTTGAGAGTTTTGAAACATTGGTTGATCTTTAAAATGTTCTGTAGACGATGAAATGGTTCTTTATAGTTCTAGTTAAACTGACTTGTTCACAAAATACACCTTATCCTAATATAATCTACTATTTTTTATACAAAGCAATGTTACGCTGCATCATGGCTCCTCAACAACAACACTTGCACCATTATTCTTAGAAGAATCAACAGCAGCAGATATAATAGCCAAATGATGAAAAGCATCTCTAGGCTTAACAACAATCAATTCCTTGTTCTTAGCCTCAACAGCAGCTGCAAAGTTCTCAAACTCAGCAACCACAGTATTGACATTTTCAACTTCAATAATGATCTTCTCGGAAGCAGTCGTCAAAGAATTCCCGGTTTGATAAGTAATAGTTGGATTAGTCAAGTTAGGAGAGAAATCCAAGATAATACTACCATTAGTACCGTAGACAGTCAAGAAAGCCTTCTTTTCAATAGCACCGAAAGCCGAACCGTAAGTAAAAGTACCAATGGCACCGGACTTCAATTTCAAAGTAGAGAAGATCATATCAACATCACCGCTTTCTTCTCTAACTTGTTTTGTGTGGGCGGAGATGGAATCGACATGGCCCAAGATATCAGTGAGCAAAGCCAATTGATGCACACCACCGTCACTCAAGTAACCACCGACGTGTTCAGGCTTCAATCTCCATGGGGTTTGGAGGTAGACGTTGGTATCGTTAAAAGCACTAGTTGCGCTATAGGTGAAGGACACAACCTCGCCGATCTTAGGCAAGAGCTCCCTGACAAGCAGCACACTCTTGAGGAAAGACCAGTTTTCCAAAACTGCAATAGGAAGCTGGGATGACTCAGCAAGTTTGACAATCTCACGGGCTTGGTCCAAGTTGGCAGCAATCGGCTTTTCAAAACAGATTGGCTTGTTGTTTGCTACAGCCAACTTGACGGCATCCAAATTGAACTGAACAGGCAACAAGGCATCAACAAGGTCGACATTAGGATCTTGGAAAGCTTCCTCTAACGTATCATAAACCTTGGTTATGTTGGCCTTCTTGGCAAACTCCTCAGCTTTAGCCTTGGTACGGTTGTAAGCAGAGTGAAAGTTCAAATTGTCAATCTGCTGAACGGTTGGCAAGTGCTTTTTACTAGCAAAGATTCCAGTTCCAACAATAGCAATATTCAAAGGCGACATGATATCCAACTTTTCGGACTGTGTAGGGATTATATGCTCCCACAGCGTTTAGCGTTTGTGTACCGGAGCACCGACGCTTAGTCAGAAAAATGGGTTGGGGGGCCAGAGTGGGGGACAAACCATGCGCTATAAACAATATGTTTTAACGTTGAGCACCTGTCCCATACTCTTGGCACGGCGGTGTTTTTATGCCGCATACATGCATTGTACCTGGATTTAGTCGCTGAGATGTCGGAAAGAACTTGTTTCAAGTTGTATTCGGGAGTCTTCAAATCGTGGAGCTTTTGGAGATTATCAGCTAGAAGGGATGGTGCATCCCGAGGTGGCATGTTGAGGAGGCCAAGAATACGAGAATCGGAAATCTGCTCAATTGTCTTTTTGATAGTTGGATAGTTGATTTGTAAGAGCATGCGACTGTAAAAATTGTAAACTAGCGGGAACACCGATTCTTGGTGGAGAATCCACGACTGAAGAAGATATTCAATTCCGTGAGTTAGCTTTGTGTATGCTACTTGGTCCTGTGGGGTGGCATATTCAAGTAGAACTTCCAGCTGGGTCAAATTTGCAGCCTTGACCTCGTGACGAATACTATTGAATATGTCACATTGGAGGTGGACTGTGAATTGGTCGTTGGTTATGTAGAGCGACGGAACATACATCAATGTTCTCCAAATGCCAGCCTTACCTATATCCTCAGCTAATCTTTCTAAAAGACTCCCTGATACCAATGTGCAATTCACATAAACCCTAAAATTCACCTCCCTGTTAGTAAAACCTACCAAAACTATACACATACTTGAAAGTGAGTAGCAGGAACCACCATCCCCGGTCCCTCCACGATATCATTGTGCTTTAACACGAAGTAGTCGTGGTTGTCTTTAATCCGAAGCATTATCTATCGCAAAAAAATGAAGGTGGGCTACATATTCCAGAACGGAGAGATTCTCTTGAAACATGCGGTTGTGAATCCATCTGCGCTCCAAAAGGAACTTCAGGCCATTCCTACATTCAACAGGAAGGTGCTACGTGTGTACAAAGACTTGTATAAGCTACGCCATCTCATGGACCATAAGCACCATGCCCAGCAACACTACTGTGCGATACTACGCCGAAACTTCAAGCATATTCCGTTTGAAAGCAGGCGACAGACCTTCCTCACAAACGCTCCTCCGTTATCAAACGCCGATTTGCTCCAGCGTATGGTCAACACCGTAGCGTTCGTCTTCAACTCCACCGTCAAAACTACACAAAAAAGCAACCCACTTTTCTATACAGATGTGAGCAAGCACGAGACGCTCGAAAACTCTATTCTCGCCACGATCCTCCGCATGGAGTCCCAGAAACTGCCTGCCGTTAAAGCAGACTATTCATATGCCTACGTGCGCAAACTCCAGCTCATCCAGGAAAATTTGGAACAAACAAAAGCATCCAAGAAGTTGGTGCTGGAATTGGACTCAATTGGTCTCGTAACTTACGAACAAACATTACTCCGTTTTGATGAGTCAATGAACTTGTGTTTGTAGAAAAAATATAAATGTTTTTTAGCAAGCAAGTGGAGCAACGCTCGCACACTCCTCTTGGGTTGTCTAGTACTGAAGCTTCTCCTGGGACGCCTGATCCTAGTGTTCCGGACTTTGTTGAGGGCTTTCCAAACAACACGTTTCTTATCGACGGCAATGACAATGGCAGTTTAATATGTACAGAAACTGCAACTGGAAAATCATGTCTTAAGTTGAAAATGAGCTCAATTGAGTTGTTTAAGGTGATGCAGGGTTTAGAGTATTTTTGTTCATTACCTGCAGATATAGAAAAGACTTATTTTGAGTGTAGAAGTAGTAAATAAGGATTGATAATAAACGAGTTGGTGGCAAAATCGTATCAATAACCTGTGAACCTCTGATAATTTAAAATTAGGCTGTGTTTAAATGTTATTGCGATATCCACTTCATCGCCAGAATGATAACGCATTGGACAGACACTTTGTAAATGATTTTATTCTAAGCTTCAACCTTGTGCTGGGGTTGTTTGGATTGGCACAGCTTGCTGCTTTGGCTTCTACAGGAAAACCAGTCCGAAGGCGACGTTCCGCACTGGTCTTGTATCGGTTTTTGCTTGTTGTTTTTGTGGCATGTACGTCACTTGTGGTCTTCTGTGTGTCAAAAGAGACATCACTTTTAGCTACGGCAGTGGTTTCTGCGTTATTGTTTGCGCCGCTTACTTTCTTGGAGGTGGACTATTCCCTGGTTCCCCATGCGTCCAACATTTTCTATTGGACTGGCAATTTCTTCTGGTTTACTATTATTACTATTCAAGATATTTCCGCGGCCCATAAAGTATATGATCACTATGTTGTGTCTGGACTTATGGCACTTGCTAGTGTGTTATTTGTGGTGTCGGAGGTGTATTTGTATGAGCCTCTGTTTGATCTGAGTAAAGAGGAAGTAAATATCATCTCGGTGCTTTCATTTTCGTGGATGCAGCCATTGATAACCACTATTTATGAGGACCCGAATATTAAAATCGAACAGTTGCCGCCTATCACTAACCGCGTGGACGCGGAGTATACCTACCCGGAATTGAAAAGACACTGGGACGGCATGCAAAACGCAAGATCGTTTGTTTCATACATTCCCGTTGTGAATCGGTTCGCCAAACCTTACAGACCGCTGATTCTCACTGCAATTTTTTACTTGAACAAGGGCTACGTGATTGTGTACCTTCTAGTTGAATTTTTACAATTGTTGTTTGGTTTCTTGTCTCCTTTCCTCTTACGTCACACTCTTCTCTTTTTTGAAAACTATGGCACGGAAAATGGCCCCCCCATCATAGTTGGTTTCTTCTTGGTTACAAGCATGTTTGTGTTTCTGATTCTTGAAAATGTATTTAATACCCAAGCATCTTGGCTCAGTTTTATAGTGGACGGCTCGCTTTCGTCTTCTTTGAGTTACTTGATGTATGATAAAGCAACCAAACTTAGTCCACGCTCCAGAAAGCAAAAGTCCATTGGCCTGATAGTCAACCACTTTGCTGTTGACCTCTACGAGGTCACCGCGTTTATGGATCAAATCCTGCGTTTCATCTCGCTTCCTTTGCAGACCGTGATTGCGTTTGCCTATCTTTATAACTTGATGAAGTGGGCCACTGTCGGGGGCTTGGGTGGGGCTGCCATTCTTTTACCATTTGCTATGCCTATCACTTCCATGATGTATGCCTTGGGGGATCTTATGATGAAACAAAACGATGATAGAACTAACTTTCTCACCCAAATGCTCAATTCCATAAAGTCCATCAAGTTATATTCTTGGGAATCTTCCTTCCTTGCCAAACTCAAAAATTTAAGAAATAAAGAACTCAAATCAGTAAAGCTCGAAGCTTTCCACCAGGCCATTCAACAGTTTATTTGGTCTTTAAGTACGCCTTTTGTCAATGCTGCTACATTCATCACTTTTGCTTATTGGTATGATGTTACTTTGACTCCAAGTCTTGTCTTCACTGCAATAAATTTGTTAGGTACATTCTCTGGCTCTATTATGGAAATACCTTACTTGTGGTCTTCTTTTATCAACGCAAAGATTTCCGTAGATAGAGTTTCCAAGTTTTTACTTATGGAGGAGGTGGATCCTATTCATGGTGGTATTTACAAGAGATTGGATGTCACTGATGATTTTTCTGTGGAAATTAACAATACTTCTTTCTTGTGGTCACTGGATACATCTGATTATGTTGAGTTTTCTGATGATTCTGATTATTCTGATGTTTCTGATTATTCTGATGGGGAGTATTCTGATCGGGGATCTGAAGTTTCTGATGAGTTTTCAAATTCAGTAGGTTCTGTACGCTCGGATTCCAATGGGTTATCTATTGATGATTCTGATGGTGATATCTCAAACGACGCTGATGTTCATTCCACCTCAATTGCTGATTCAAACTCAAATGATGCAGAATCACATAATGGTGAATCTATTCAAAATTGCAACCAAATCACAATAGAAACCTCAGACAACAAAAGTATAATAGACAACACAGCTCTACAAAATATCAACCTCAAAATTAAAAAAGGATCTTTAACTTGTATAGTGGGTAAAGTGGGGTCAGGTAAAACAGCCTTGTTAAGATCAATTTTAGGAGATCTCCCAATATCTTACAACGGATATTCCGATGAAGGAGAAATTCCCTCTGTTACAGTCTACGGAAATATTGCATATTGCTCCCAATCACCATGGATATTGAATGTCAGTATCAGGGAAAACATTTTGTTTGGTCATCAATACGATCCTCTTTTCTATTCGAAAACCATTGAAGCGTGTGAATTACTCAGTGACTTCAAATCCTTACCAAATGGCGATAAAACAGTGGTCGGAGAGAAAGGGATTTCTCTTAGTGGTGGTCAGAAAGCTCGTGTTTCCTTGGCTAGAGCGGTTTATGCCCGTGCAGATATCTACTTGCTCGACGATATCTTGTCTGCTGTGGATGCAAACGTTGGTAAAAACATTATACAAAAGGTCTTGTCTCCAAATGGAATTATTGGTAGCAAGACAAAGATTTTAGCTACCAATTCCATTTCAATGCTCCACATGGCGGATGAAATAGTGTTTTTACAAGATAAAACCATCACTGAGTCGGGTGACTATGACACTGTTGTCAAGCAAAATGGTGCATTGGCAGAATTGATTGAAGAACATGGAAATAAAGAAGAATACACTGAATTCGGCAATAACATTTTATATCCAGATACCCAGCGTGCCACTCTTGTGCCATTTGATCACGTTTACACCTTTGAAGACAATACTACCACTTTAACTCTCCAGGATGATGAAGTTATTTCAACAGAAGAAATCAACTGGGGTGGAATACTTGAGTACTTGAAAGCATTTGACTTGCGGTATATTGTTGTCTTTGCGGTTGTGCTGTTTATTACTTCTTACATTTCAGTTGGCAAAAACTATATCTTGTCAGTGTGGAGTAATAATAATGCAGAACAGGGTCATAATCTCAACACTAACTATTATCTATCACTCTATGCGACATTAGGTATTGTTTCTGGAATTATTCTGTTGATTTCAGAATACGTTCTTTGGAACTACTGTATTTTCAATGGTTCCGCCTACTTCCATGATGCCATGGCGTCGTCTCTTTTACGTGTACCTATGTCTTTTTTCGATGTCACACCATCAGGCCGTATTCTCAGTCGTTTCACCGAAGACATGGCGAATCTTGACTTTAGAGTCCCATGGACATTTTTGGGTGCATTTAGCACCTTGGTCTCCGCCACGGTTTCTTTCAGTGTGATCATATCAACATCCCCATTGTTGATACTCCTTGCTTTCTGCTTGGTTTTTGTATACAACGAGTATCGAAAACTTTACGTAGTGGCTGCAAGACAATTGAACCGGTTGAAATTAGCTGCAGATTCTCCAGTGTTGTCACAATTACAGGAGTCTGTCACTGGTATTGATACTATACGAGCATATAACGCTGTCGATAGATTTTCCTTTAAGAATAAGCAAGCTGTGTACAATAGCATTCACACTGAGTTACCATCCCATGCGTTAAGTGAGTGGCTTTCACTCCGTTTGAACGTAATTTCGGCTATCATGATGTATGCATTTTCAGTTACTTCTGTTTACTCACTTTTAGGTTCTAGTCCAATTTCTGCTGGTGTGTTTGGTTTTACGATGAAATATGTTGACAACATCACTTCTTTGTTCAGCTCTCTCATCTATACATGGACAAGTGTGGAAGTGGGGTCTGTTAGTATTGAAAGAATTGCAGAGTATATTCACTTGGAGCCTGAGGCTCCAATGCATAGTGTCATTAAACCTGAACCTTCGTGGCCACAAAATGGTGCTATTTCGCTTGTGAACTTTTCTGCAAGGTACCGTGAAAACTTGCCTGAAGTATTAAAAGACGTTTCCTTTTCTATTAATGCACAAGAAAAGATCGGTGTTGTTGGGCGGACTGGTGCTGGAAAGTCATCTATAACGTTGGCCCTTTTCAGAATAATTGAATCCTCTGCAGGTCACATTGAAATTGACTCCAAAAATACAAGTACGTTGGGTCTTTATGATTTACGGAGTCATTTAATCATTATTCCGCAGGACGCCCACTTCTTCCTGGGAAGCGTCAGAGAGAACTTGGATCCGCAAGGTATTTATACAGACACACAAATCTGGAAAGCATTAAAATTGGCCCATTTGAATCATTTCATTGAGAAGTTGAAAACCAAATCAGACGACGAGAATGAAAACGAGGAAACTAAACGCGGATTAGATGCTGTCTTGGATGAAGGTGGATCAAATCTTTCTGCTGGTCAAAAACAGTTGATGAATCTTTCAAGAGCCTTATTGAACAGCGGTAACAAAATCCTCATATTAGATGAAGCCACTGCTCTGGTTGATGTTCAAACTGACAAGATTATCCAACAGACTATCCGATCGGAATTCAGCAACAAAACTATTATTACAATTGCTCACAGATTAGAAACAATTCTAGACAGCGATAGAATCTTGGTTTTGGACAAGGGTTCTGTTTCTGAGTTTGATACCCCATCAAATTTATTAAAGAATACAGACTCGGTGTTCTACTCGCTTTGCAAGGATGGAGGATTCCTTGAAAAATTTAAACTTTAGTTTATATTTGCAGCCTAATACACTATTTACGCAGTTCCATTTGGTCTCAACCCTGTAAAAAAGGCATACCCATACCCGGTTGTTTCGAAAGTGATAGTAGTTCCTTTTTTAAAGTAGAAAACATCACCTGGCAGAACCGAAACCTTTGTGCCAGTTTCATCGGAAATAAAGTATTCACCTTCAACTTCTAAAATGATCTTCATTTCATCATAATCGTAGTGATAAACTAATGGTTCACCCTTTTCTTGCTTGTAGAATCCACATGAGATCTGTTCTTCCTTTGGAGCCTCTGAAGTGAAAATATCTCCTAAGAAAGAATTGTTTCCTGGAGAGGGAATTTGAGGAGGCTTGACATTCTTACCTTCAGCGGCTGGTTTGTATAACATAGGCATGGTTAATTGAGTTAATTGGATGGTTTTCGCATAGGAATCATCTCATCTTTTATAATTGAAACCTTCGCCTAAATGGGTAAATTATTCCCTGGAAAATAAACCTGCTTTTGGAAAGTATTTGCCGATAAGAAATTTGCAACCAAAAAATTATATGTCTTAGAGGGTTAATTATTGATGAGCCTATACATGGAGAGTGAAAGTTGTGTTATGGTTGTTTTGTAATGGATTTGATTGAGACTTGGACACAAAAATGAACTTCATTCATCTTCGGAACTATTTAAAGACAACTTTAAAACTACAAACATCAAATACATAAACTTACAACTTAAAAACTTTTTACAAATCCTATTCTTTTAATTATAAACCCACCCTAAACATCCTCCACTAATTGAAGACAGGAATCTAAAGATTCTTCAAAAGAACCCTTATTCATATACACAATATCCTTGATGATCCCTTTATCTAACTGAGGGAACATCTCTTTTAAATTAGCGTAGGACTCATTAACGAGATTTTCATCGATTTCTGGTTCTTGAGGAATTTGTGGAACTGGTTCGGGCAGTGGAATAACCACAGCCTGCAGCTCATTTGGAGAAGGAGATAAAAAGTTTGAAATGGATCTTGTGAAAATTTCCGCACTAGTAAGTAGTACACTAGCAGGAGATAAGGATTCTGAGTTTGTGGTCAATGGACTTACATGATGGGGCTGAGGTTGGTTCAAAGAGGAGACTACCTGCGCGTTCTGTTTTTCCAGAGCGTCCCAAGCTTCCATATGGGCGTTATACTCTTCCTCGCCTATTGTGAGATGCTCAATGTTAATGTTCTGAATGAAATTGATAGCACCTTGAAGAGAAGAAAGGTAATAGCTGGTTTCCCCATGAAGGAGCCACTCTTCTCCTCTGTATGCTTCGATGTAGTGCACATTACTTATTAAGTTTTCTGTTTTAGCTTTGAACAAAACGAGAATAAGTAATGGAATGAAAGAGTCCGCATTAGTTTCCTGGTTACTAACCTTAAGAATGCTGAAGATGATTTTACAAGCATTCAACACACAAATAATCTTATCACGAGGGGCCCTAAAGTTATTAATCTTGTTTAATTCGTTAATTGCATACTCGATTAGGTCTCCCTTCTGGGCAATGCGCATTTGAGCAATGTCGATATCCAAGTGCGATCCATTGATCCAGCTGAACTTCTCTAATTGGAGCAAAAACTGGGTATCTGCTTCCAAGTCTTCTCTGAAAGACTCGGGGATGTAATTGGATTGTTTAGCCACTGCTGGTGGAAAACAATTATCGTAAATACGATTCATTACAAGTTTCTCGAGTCCTTCCCTCGAGTTCTCAAGGTCTGCATCGTCCATCAGCGCAAACGGTTCATACGTCAAGAACTTATCATTCATGAACGCTTTAAAGTCTTTGGTTACTTTGACCCTTTGATCAACAGTGAATGTGTGTGCCTGTCTAGAAAAGGACACTAGAAATGATCGGATATATCTAACTATTGGATCGGCACTTTTCTTTCTTAAATTTGATAAGAACACTTGAAAGTCAAAAGGTTGATGTGATTCTTCTCTGGAATATTCTTCTACTGATTGTACATCTCCAGCTAAATCCGACAACTTATCAAAAGTTTTTGATTCTGCTTTACTCTTAGTCCCTTTGGTGATATCAGCGATACCATTAGAGTTTGCAGTGTCAGTGTTGGAATTGCCATATGTGACTGTCGTAGAGTTAGAAGTTTTAACTTTGGAATTGCCGGATGTATCACCCTTAGAATTGCCAGTATTGAGAATATTGGTATTGTTATTTTCAGAAACAATGTCCTTCAAATCAGTATTGAAACTTTCAGAAACAATAGCCGAATCAATGTTTTTGAGATTTCCAGAAACAATCGCATCACTCACACCATCTAAAGAAATAGCTTCAGTAGATTTTACAACAGATTCGATATGGGAAGAATTAGACTTTGGAATAGATTCTACTGTAGATAGTTCAGACTTGGTGTCATTAGATGCAAAAGGATCATACGGCTGGATTCCCATTAAAGCAACTGCGTGATTTTTCTGGACAGTCTCTCTCCTAATGCCTGTATTCTCATTTACCTCTTTCTTTGAGAGAATCTCCGTGTTTTCCTTTTTGATATCTTCATTCTGCTGCACCTTATTATCATCCATCTTATCTTCCTTCTTATCATCCACTTCTATAGTCTCATTCGTTGTGTCTTGAATAGTTGCCTCCTTCTCGTTATCTTTACCCACCAATAAGCCAATTGCACTGGATTTCTCAACCATCGCATGCTCCTTCTCATTCACAACATCTTCATTCTCTCCATACTTGTGCTCATACACATCCTCAACAATCTCCTTTTCATCTTCTGGCTTTAATTCTTTCTGATTAAAACGGTTATCTCCGATCGAAACATCAGCCAGAGATGGTTCTGGAGTACTTCCCTTATCATCCTTACCTTCCAGAGTCCCGCTTCTATGAAGAATATGCTGTAAGAATTGTGTTGGGGGCTGCTGCACTTCGGTTGTGTTGGCATTCTCAAGCAACTCCCTAGTACTCCCTGAAACACCACCCTTGCCAAACTCATGCATGGTGTTGGTGTTCGTTGTCGACGTGGTGGCCGCCGACTTGCTCAAGCTAAACCCTAATTGCTTGTTGAACGACATACTTTATCTTGTTTCTTTTCGGGCTCTCATACACATATTCGCTCGCACGTGCTACGTCAGGTGATTCATAACGTCATAATAACTATACAACTATTTAAGCTTTAACTTAAGTTTAAGCTTTGGTTTTTTTGGTTCGATTGGCTCACTTTCTTTAGCCTTCGATCCACTTTCTTTAGCCTTTGATTCATCTTTTGGTTTATCTGATTCGTCTGTAGCCAATTCTTTATTCTCATGTTGCTCGTTTTGCTCCTCAACCTTTGGTAGGTTATCTCTCACCTCAGGTTCATTTTCCTTCTTATCTTCTACATCTGGAGACGTTGACCTTGATTCCGAAGATCCGTGGATGTAAATCTTTGTTTTCTTTTTCTTAGGCTGGGACGAAGGACTTCCAAATGGACTTCCAGACTTTGAAGATTCTGCATCCGCCAGTGCACTTCTGCTGATTCCCAAAGGTCCCTTAGGTCCCTTGATTCTTTCAAATGGACGTTTCTTATTGCCGCCAGGTGTTTCAGAACCACTTTCACTATCCGGCTCCTTCTTCACACTGATTGGCCGAGGTGGGGCCGATGAGGCTTTCTTTGGACTCCTCTTTGGTAATTCTTCCACAGGTTTGGCACTCTTCAGTTTAGGCTTGGGGGTAGCCAGCTTGGATCCTTCATTTACACTAGCTTTAGGTCTAGGAGTAGCCAGCTTCGATCCTTCATCTGCACTTTTTGGTTTAGGTGTTTCACTGGCCTTTTCAGGTTTTTCAGTAAGACTAGGTTTTGGTGTTACACTCTTTTCTTGAACTGGTTCTTCCTTAATAGGATTCTCAAACGGTTCACTAGACGCTTGAATTGTCTTCGACTTGGTGTTGATTTTAATATACCTCTTCAATGTTTTGTCACCCTCAACTACCTTTTTAAACTGTTCCTTTTGAGTGTTAAATTTGATATTCACAGTAGATCCACTCAATGCAACAGCTGATACTACTGGTTTCGAAACAACAATTGGTTTCATAGGCACTAATTTATGTTTTGCAAATCTTAAAGTGACAAAGGTATCGCTGACTACCACTTCTGCCTTTGCTTCTGGTTTCTTCTCCTCGACAACTTTAACAGGTTTCTTTTCCTCTATCTTTGGCTTCTTTGGCAGTGCCATAGAGCTTCTTGTTTTAGTATTTAAAGAAGGAGCTGGCGGAGCAACGACAGGTTGTGTAATTCTCTTCTCAGATTTGGCAGCAATCCGACTTCTTTCAGGTGCAACCTTTTTCGTTGGTAATTGAATCTTAAACCTTCCTTCTCTCTTCATCAAGATTTTACCCTCGCCTAGATTCTTTGCAACAATCTTCCTCTTCATTTCATTAACTGGCATACTTGGTACTGGGATTCTGGCAAGTATCAGATCAGTTTGTCTGTACAAAACTTGACAAACACTAAACAAGTTTCTTCTTTCATAAATACTGAGCAAAGATGTGTGGAGCAATTCCCAAAGTGTTTGTCTTAAACCTTTACCTATCAGATAATCTCTTCTGAGTAATTCAATAGCACCTTTCAACGTGGCACGTGCAAACACATCTCTTTTTGCATCCATGGCATTATTGGTGCCGTCTTCAATGATCACTAAATTTGTTGATTCAGATGAGACGTTTGTGTCTGCAAGTTTATCAAAAGTTTTGAATTCTTCATCATCTAAAGTAGAAGGCGTTCCCTTTATGGCTGCTGTAGAGATAGAGTCGATGAATGCATCTAGTAATTTACCGCGGAAATAAGGACTCAGTGCTTCCATCAAAACTATCTTAAGGAAGTATCCAAGAATACTCAGGTTTTTTAAGGCTCCCAACACAAAGAGCCCCCGGAATGCTTCCACACGTACATCATAAGAATACTTTTCTAAAGTATAGTAAAGCAATTCCTCGAAATTAATCTTAATCAATCCATGTGTGGCCAACCGGATCTTTTGTCTGACACAATACACAGCAATCATGTTATGGTATGAAGGCACCCATTCATCCATCTTGTGCAATCTCTCCACTTCACTGATTGTATTGCGTACGAAAACTCTATTTTCAGAGCTGATGTCATCCATTGTTGTTGAGGAACTCAACAAGTCTCTTGTTGAAACGAGAGGAACACCATGGGTTGCAGAGCTCACCAACGATTCCAATAATTCACAAACATAAATGGAGTCCAGAAAATCATTATTTGAGTTGTCATTAAACTTGATCAAATTTAACAAGAGATTCTTAATAGCAAATGGAACTTCGCCCTCATCATCACGCACATTACTCAACATCTTTGGAATGGCTCTTTGAATAAAGTACAACCCAAAGTTATTGAAATCATTAGACTTTGGAATGGACGATCCTGGGAAACAGAATAATTCTCTGTATGCTTTAATCAAATAACGGACACCCGCAAAATTATTGGATTGTCTTGAGAACTTAGCAAGGGATTCAGCTGCTGCGATACGGACACCATAATAGTATCTGTCATCCATCAACGTACGGGTCAAAACTGTGCTGTGAGTAACAGCAGGTTTTTCCAACTCACCAAAGAATTTTACAGCTTCGAATTGAGCTTCAACGTCTCTATCATAAACCAATTGAGATCCATACATATAATCTGCCTGTTTGACATCAAACTTACCAATCCATTCGAAATCGACATCAACTCTAATCCACTCGAAAGCATCATTTAAAATAACATCCTCGTCCGGACGCTCGAAATCAGCCAATCCCCACTCTTCCATTTCCCTGGGTGATTCTAAAATGTCACCCAACTTATTGAAGGTTGTCATTGTTTCCTCCATTGCTTCTTTTAATTTTTTTGTTCTTTTAAACTTAGCATTATACTGGATATCCAATTTCGTGTGACCTTCTTTTAAGTCAACTATATGTTCATAAGGAGTACCATCCAATTCGTGGACTCTGATGGTCATAGGACCAGTAAACACCGGTTGGATAGGAAACGAGGGCTCATCATCCAAATATGCAATGGAATCATTGAGAAAATTTTTTGGCTGTGGTCTGACTTTATTCTTTTGCTGTGCTTGAGTTTGACGAATACTCATTTCAATTAAACCACGCTTCTTGTTAAAACGCTGCGTGATATAAAAAACTGGGGCTCCCACTCCATACACCCATTGTTTGAAAAATGCGTCCAACTTATTTCTATTCACTTTTTCACAAACATGCTGCAAATGTTGAGTATTCAAGGTACCATTCTGTAAATCCCCCAGCATAGCTTGTAAAAAGAGCTTTGGGATCACACGTGATAACCCAAAAGATTTATCTGTCTTGGTCATCCGTTTGTCTAAAATATACAATACAATCGGAGCCTTCAACCGAATGAAATTCAAGTCTTTGTCAGAAATTGGAAATCTGAAGAATTGAAGAGCCAATGGTTTTTTACCATAATCCTCCTCAACAATCTGGTCTATTAGTTTTCGTATTTTGAAACGATATTCATTCATTCCCATCAATTTTCTGGTGTACTGTAGACTCATATACCTTGCTATACCGATGGTACACCACAAATCATTGAACGACTGGGCAACTATATTTATCCCGGCCCATTGTGATGCTATGCTTTCCAATATTATATCGGCCAGCAGAAATATAGGTTCTATAACATCTGGAGGGTAGAGAAGTGTGTCGTTCATCACAAAGAGACCTGCAAAAGTGTTCAGAATAGACAGACAGTCTTGAACAAATACTATTGCTAGTGAAGAGAACGGATATGACCCAAACTCTCGCAGATAAAAGTCCATTGCATGGTTCGTGAAAATACAGGTGTTTCTGGCAAGCTCAACAAGATGAGGGAAACAATACACTGTGACTGGTTGACGAGTTGTATCTTTTTCCTCGTCATCCTCTTCATCCTCCTCTGTGGTATTCAACAACACAAAACTCTCGAAGCATCCCAATGCCCATCCTACGTGGTGTGCACACACTGGGTTGAAAATGGACCACGAAACAACTTTCTTAGAGAGATCAATCGGGTGCGGTGTTTCTTTAACATTGTTGAAATCACCACTGCACACCATGAGATCAAGGTTTCCCAGCTCGTCGTCGTCATCTTCGTCATGGTGGTGCTCTTCTGCCCTCTTACTTCGCGTGTTGTACCGTGAATGCAGTCTGGTACCTATAACTCTAGGATTCCCAATATCATTGATTGTCCGAGGAATGTTCACCTCAATCGACCACGTACACCGGTCCCATAGGTTGTCTATACATGGGACCCACAGCGATGTCAGTGTATTGAACTCCGAGTTCGTGGTGTATGCGTGCCAGAATCGCTTGTCCGTACCTTCAGTAACGAAATTCACACCGTTCTTACAATTAATTGTTTCATACTCAATCTTGATGTAGATCGGTGTGTATATTTCGTTGGAGGTTGCCTTGGCTTTAAGGTGGAGCGGAGTCATTGTGGCCGCCTGGGAACTCGGTGTGTTAATAGAATTTATACTAGTAAGTTCAAACTTGAGATTGTCTGGAAGAATAATTGTTAATTCTTCAGTATTTCCACTGTGTATCTCCGATGGAGGGTTCCTTGGATCAAAGTTGGGTTCTCCAAACACATAATTCAACTTCAGTCTAATCATATGGTGTTGGTGGATCCCAATTTGCTTGGAGTACAAGTCAAAGATGTTGAGTTGTTGAGTTTCCACACATTCATCAAAGTATCCTTCATCATTAATGTAAAGAATGTCTCGATGCACATAATTCGTATGCCGGGAATTATTCACGTAAACTTCTTTAATTCTCATCTCTCGACAATCTAACTTGATGCTCTTGAGATTAGCCAGCGTTGGGAATATGGTGATTTCTGTCACTCCCTCTATTCTATTACGGGCCATATCAACATCGATGTTTACTCTTTGGTATCCAACCTTGAGTGGTTGCACCAGTTGACCCAAGTTTTTTAGTGAGTTTTTGAGTGCTTTGAACGAATTATTGGTGTGTACCACTCCTACCGCCGCCTCCACCTTTGGAAGTGGACTTGCGTTCACAAGCTCTTGTGAAGGCATGTTGTTGTTGTTTTAATTATGTGCGAAAAAATGTTTGACTGCTGAATGTTTTCTGAGGTTTGTGGTGGCGAGAAAATTAGTGAGAAGAGCTGGAGAAAATCAAAAACATTAGTGAGAATAGTGAGTGATTTTAGTGACTGTCATTATGGAGTGCAATTACGCGGTGGTGATATCAAGTCTTCAATTTTATTAAAGGAATTTTTGGAAATATTCACGACAATTATTCTTAGAGATACCATCACTACGTTGTTATAATATAATTATTGACAAATTTTGTAACTGTAGTTGTGGAGTGTGATATAATTGTTGAAAAGAGATATAATTATTGACACAATGATATAATGATTACCTAAATAACATGATTATTGACAAAGTGATATAAATATTGACAAATTAAATACTTCTCTTCAAACTCTCCCATGTATCTCCATCTTAATATGAACGTTTTTTAAACTCTTCAATATCAACTTGTTCATGCAATCTCCAGATAATATGGGAGTTCCTTGATTGAATATTCTCTGGAGAAATTTCTGAATTTTAGATTAACATCTCAACACTTCCATTTTTTGGGCCAACGTCTATATTGATCTGTATAAAGCGATTCACTAGATGTTTCAGCCGCATGTTTGCCAACATAAAATGCAAGCCCTTTATAGTTGTTTGGCTGTTTTAAACTCCAAGTTATTGACTAAATGACCAAAAATATCAAATTCTACCATATGATGTCAAAACATCTTTGATGACAATTTTCAGATTAATAAATCATGTCAACTATAGTTTACTACACTTTTTCTCTATTCCAAGAAAAAGACTTGAAAAATCACATTTCCTTGAACCGTGGGCTCAACTCATTTTGTTCGGCATTATCTGCCTAAAATGTAAGCAAGATACCTGCAATATGCAGATCACCGGACGTAACACAGAAAGTATAGAAAATATATATTTTCTTTTTATCACAATAGTCGCATACCTGTGTGATATTGCTATAGTTAATAAGTTCTTGGTTTCTCTTCAGGAGTTCAAGTGATATTTACTGAGATGGTACATTTTGATTACCTTTGTATTGAATAATCATTTCTTAAAGAGATACCTGTTATATGCCCTTGAGACAGTGGTGCATCATAGTAGACTACCGATTGACGAACTACTTATTTAATAAGACACACACTTTGTAGATGTCAAGCACATACTTGCTTTTTGTGTAAAATATTATTATGAAAATATAACATTATAGAAATATGTATTAGCCGGAATCAACACATGTACCTCATCACAATCGCTTCTGATAGTTTTTGATTTGTCGTTTAAGGCATGCCAGCCAACCACAGTCATTATGTAAGTTTCATGGGTCACCATATTTAACATACATAGCACCGTAAACCATAAAACCTAGGCCTAGAAGAATTTTTTCTATATGCTTAAAAGAGTTTCAATTGAGACTAATTGCTTTAGCAGCTGTAAATTGAAGTTTAGAAGCCATACATGGATAGCAATATACAATTTCTCCAAGTGTCGACTCACCAGATGATATACGATACAGTACCATATACAACAATTATGTGAGTTTCAGTATATAATATCTAGTCAATGTAAGAGTATTTTACGTTTGAAAATGGTGTTGAATTCATATTGATATAACTTTTATAAAGTTTCAATAGAGCTCTGTGTAGCCAAATATTTGGCTGTTATTTCATGGGGAATAGGTTGTGGAATTTAATATTAATATGAGTTTACGTTCTCTGGAATATTCTTAGACGGTGCATGAAATACTTTCAGAGATTAAAAAATGCAATATAATTGATAGCGCTTTAATAAAACTGAAAGGTATTATATTAAATTGACAACTAATCATGCCTGATTCAAAGAAATGGTTTTAGCATAATGCTGTCTCTTAATGTTCCTGATTTCAGTATCTTCTACCTTTCAGTGAATAACCGTACTCTTTATACTTTCTGACATGAGAATATTAGTATCGTGAAAGTCAAACATTATGACCTAACTATCAAATTATATGATAAATTTGCTTTCTAGATTCAGAAACAGATATTTAAAGAATTTCAGTGGTAAAATGACTATTGTTAGAAGTTATCCGGACAACATATGATGTTTAACAACTTTTTATTGATTACATTACATAAACACATAATTTGCTGTTTTGATGATTACAAACCGTACTTGACAGCGTAACTCGCATTATTAACAAAATTGTATGATGATAGTACCGAACTTCCCCAATTCTTCTGAACACAAAATCAGTCGCTCAACAATTGAATACAAATCATGAAATAATCATCGGACCAATGTCAATCTGGATAGCTACTGTAGATGACATCCTTATATTCACTTCAGTATGCTTTGGCTATGGTGTAAGAAACAATATTAGATGCATGATGGTGTTATGAAAGCTGTCTTCTTCAAAAATACCAGTGTAACGTCTTTGCTATTGTCTTAATTATCAGACAATAAATTTCCCAATTAAGGGAACAACTGATCAATAGAAATAAATAGTGGGTAAGTTAGGTTCAATATAGTAAATTATCTATAACCTTCCATTTTTTGGGTTTTCAAAGTTGCTTGACTCCAGTTCAAGCTTCCACAAAAGAATGTTGCATCTATGTAACATGTTAATCTCTTGGCACCTTTAAAAGGAGATTATAAGACAGTTACTGTATGAAACGATTATTATACACCACAGCTGTACCTGCGATATACTATCAACGAATTTATTTTGTTTTGTACAAGGCTCAGGGCTAAAGTATTGTTATTTAATACCTCTAGATCTTAATTATTAGCAAAACGTAAGATAAAATGTAGACTTACCAGAATAGAAATATGAAAATTGAAAGTCAACTACATTAACTAGATGCTAATTAAGTGACTTCTGCGTTATTTGAACGTTTTTACACAAAAAAGTGAACCTTCACTTTTCAGAATACTTTGCCAAATGATTATATCATCTCAAGTACATAGCTAATAAGACAATCACAAATAAAATAATATCACTTTTATGTCATGTTTTCACATGGTACAATTTTACGAATTTAAACAATGTATGCAAGATCGTTTGAACCATTTTTTTGCAGCAAAACAAAGCGGAGCTAAGTGAACACCACATGAATCGTAAAACCTAAAAACTATAAATACGGAGGAAACCGTACTTTATTAAAATCCTAAATCACTCTCTCTCCCTCAACTCTCCTCTCACTTTTCTAACTATTTACCTTCATTTATCATGTTTTTTAGCCAGAACATCTTAGTCATTTTGGCTGGTTTACTCGTGAACACTCTTCTTACTTCAGCTTTCAATCCTGGCGGCAACAATAACCTTGCAATCTACTGGGGTCAAGATGGTCTTGGTAATCAACAAAGATTGAGTTACTACTGTCAAAACTCCCCAGCTGATGTTGTCGTCCTTTCATTTTTGGATACCTTTCCAAACTTGGATTTGAACTTAGCTAACGCTTGTGGAGGTGCCAAGGGACCTGATGGGCTTTTCAAATGTGGTCAAGTTCAACAAGACATCAAGTTCTGTCAATCCCAAGGGAAGAAGGTCATTCTTTCCATTGGTGGTGCTACTGGTAACTATGGTTTTCAAAATGATGGTCAAGCCACTCAATTTGCTCACACATTGTGGAATAAATTTGGTAAGGGTAATGATCCAAGCAGACCATTTGGTGACGCTGTTGTCGATGGTTTCGACTTGGATATTGAAAACAAAAGACCAACAGGTTATGCTGCTTTAGGTAACACTTTGAAAAGTTTATTCGCTACAGACAGATCCAAACAATACTTCTTAACTGCCGCTCCTCAGTGTCCATTCCCAGACGCCTCCATTGGAGACGGTCTTGCCCACGCCCCATTCGACATGATTTTTATTCAATTCTACAACAACAACTGTAACTTGAGAGATGGCCACTTTAACTGGAACACTTGGGTTAACTATGCTGAAAACATTTCTCCAAACAAGAACATCAAGATGTACGTTGGTTTGCCTGGTTCTCCACAGGCAGGTGATGGTTATGTTAATGCTTGGGCTGCAAAGACCGTCTTGAACCCAATTATGAACCACCCAAGATTCGGTGGTGTTATGGTCTGGGATGCTGATTTTGCTTGGAACAACCAAAACAACGGTGCTACTTTTGCTCAACAAATGAAGAATGTTGTTAACAGGAGAAACCCAGTCAAGAGAGACTTGGGATTTTCTCCAATTGAAGATGCGCCCATCACTGTTGAAGAAATTATTGCTGAAGTTGACTCTAGTACTGCTGAATTCACTCAAGAAGCTACGCCAACTGTTATTGTTCCAACAACCCTCTTGACTGTTATGCAGACTTCAACTGCTTAATTTTATACTTACATCGAGGTCATTGACTCTTGAATAAACATACCCCAGTATTATTCCAGCTCTTCGTGAACTAGTAGTAAAATGAAGAAATTCAAATTTATCATATGAAAGATCATCTATCAAGGGGTACGCCTTAAAGATATAGATTATCTTGCAATCTCGTTTTAAAATAACATGTACGATAATACGTCAGCGAAGTACAATAATTCGCTTCATGCAAACACACCTGTTCCGGTGCATAATCATATTACTCAAAACTGAAGTAGACAAAATAATTAAAACTGACAAACTTCAATAGTTTTGTTTCAGTTCTAAAACTCTTCGTTGAAATTTTAGTATACAAAAAATTTTCTATATATAATACTTTAGTAGAATGAATGGATTATTGTGCCATATTCGCTGTGAATTTATTTTTGAGGGTATAAACTCTTTGATGACAGTTTTCATATAAATGACGAATTATACGCAAAGCTCAAGTTGTGTGTAAAAATAGAATAAAAAAGGGGATTCCTTCTGTATCTCTATCTGTGTAGCAAAATACTGTATTATGTATAGAACTTGAATAACGCTATTTCTTAAGACCGTGAGGCAAACTCATTTTGTATTGTTAATTTTTGAGCGGATCCGGCCCTAAACCGTGAGACTGAGTCCTTTTACCAAAAAAACTAGAAAATTGATATTCAATACACCTGAAAGTAAGCAAATCAGACTGATTAATACTAGGCAGGATGTTTGGATGAAATTGAAAGTGAGCCTATGAAATATGTGAGTTTTTTAATGGTTTGATGCGTTTTGGTAATAACTTTTATTATTTGGATTATTTGAGAAACAAGTATAACTTGCCTTCCTTTTTGAGATTTATATATTCATTTTATATGCATTCTCGCACCGGTCCATTCTATCTTCTCCCGTAAGTGTCTACTTTCTCGGATAAGGGTTATTTTTCATTTTTGGTAGTTTTGAAGAATCGTACTCGCTAAATTATGGGAGTGCCGTTCAATGAATGGCTTTATTACTGTCCTTTGGTTACTTTTAATGTAGCTATATACTCTATGCGGTAGTTCTCGGCTACTATAATATTGTGTGTTTGCTAAGAGCTTAGACTAAACAACAACAATACTAATATTCAGTCTACTTATACCCGGACTCAATAATATGAATATTGGGTCACAAGGCGTTTATTTACCGAGGAATTTAGTTTCAGTTGTCTGGGTTGCCTATATTGTGACCTTTCGAATTAACAATAGAGGAGTCGACTGTTTATGACACAAAGTATCCCTTATTACTATTATCTCTTTCTGGGTATTTCATGAATATCCCACTCACTCTTTATTTACTCTTTCACATATTTATTACTTGATATCTCTAATTACTACTGGAAGCTGATACAATGTATTATTAATATAAATAATAGCCAAGTAATCATTATATGAGGATTTGAATTAAAATTCTTCAATAGTTCAATAAAATTTTTATTATGATTGGACAGAAACTAATAACTCCACTGAACATGCAAGTTCATTGCCGGTTAATTACTTTTAAATACAGGATTACTATTCTGACAGTTAATCTTCAAATATAAATCAATCACTATTAACAATTTTCTCTGAGGGAACCGTTTCCTTGACACATCTATTTATAGCTAGCAATTTTACACGTTATTGGCTCACTATGTGAGATGACAGGTGCTCCCTTTGTATTTTGGAAGTACATTGTTTTGCAAGACTATATGACATTTTTAAATTTTTATATTTCGTTAACATTTTGTACAAACTTTCCAAAATTCAAAACATGATTACCTTTATCAACTTGGAAAGTTTATATGATTGTAAGGCTATTAAAATGGTTATATTCGATAAGAACAGAATACTCACTTCAAAACTATATAATTTCTCTTTATTGATATTCTGCTAGAGTTTTGATTAATTCTTAAAACATGTTGACAAATTTCTTGATGGAGGTTTGGAGCTAGAAATCGTTTCTACTTGGGTAGTGTTTCTACTGAGTCTTTTGAAATTAATCCTCTTCTGGACGCATTTATCGGTGTTGAATTTCTTGAAGGTTCAGTGGAATCTGACACAGTCTTCCCTTAGTTAAAAAATCAAAAATTTTATATACAATCCTTTATTTCTATAAACTTTCTTTCCGTCGAATTATACATTCTTTAACAAATCACCCTTGTTAATTACAAAACCCTCAAGAACAGCCATTGCTGCATACAATCTATTCTCAGCTTCAGGAAAGACCAAAGATTGTTCACTGTAAAACACTTCATCGTTCACTTCCTCCTGATGTCTAGGTAAACAATGCATAAACTTCCAGTTGTCAGCAGCTTGACCATCACGAATCATGTCCATTGTAATTTGATAACCAGCAAATTGTTTCAACTTTTGTTCCTTTTGAGCCTCTTCACCCATTGAGATCCAAGTATCTGTGACTATAATGTTTGCATCTTTCAAAGCTTGGGTTGGTTCATGGAACACTTCATAAGTTAACCCGGACTTGTTGGCCAACTCCTTTGCTGCGGACTCAACCTCAGCGTCAACGGTGATATCGTTTGGAATAGAAATTGCTACTGAGATACCTGATCTCAACGCCGCAATAGTCAAATCGTTGATAACGTTGTTGGAGTCTCCGATCCATGCCAACTTCAATCCTTCAGTCTTGCCGAAAGAACTCTTGATGGTTAAAAGATCAGCAATAGCTTGTAATGGGTGGAATCTATCACACAACGAGTTGATGATTGGGACCGATGAGTGCTCGCACAAATTCAAGATGTCCTGATGTGCGTTGACTCTGGCGAATATGCATGAGGTCATTGAACTCAAAACTTTGGTGGTGTCCAAGTAAGATTCATTCACTCCCAATTGGATGTCGTCCTTACCCAAAAACATTGGTTGTGCACCAAAAAACGCAGCGGCACCTTCGCTCAGCACACGGGTTCTAGTGGATCTCTTGGAAAATAACAATGTAACCAACTTACCTAACAACTTTTGATGGTGTTCTGGGGAGGTTTCTCCCGATTGAACCAAGTTCTTGAAGTATTCAGCTCTATTCACCAACGCGGACACTTCCTGGTTTGTTAACTCAAGCATGCTCACCAAATGACGAGGCTGTGGCTTGATTGTCGACTTAAATCTAATGGTATTGGTGGTTACCGTTGTGGTGCTCATGATAGACTTTGAAATTAACTTGAACATTGTTTCAGAAAAGTGGAATTTGCGGATTTATATACCAGTCTATGACTCAGACGAATCGAGTAATTTTGGGCAGAAATTTTTTTGCCGCGGTTCGGAATCATGGTCTGTAAATTACGCGTGTTAATCTGAGACCCACCAATCCTTGTGCATTATCCATTATCTATATCCCTGTTCCATCCTCTATACAACATAGATTGTTCTTCACAACAGAGAAAGAATTTCCTTCCTCTCAACCTCAATAATACTCAATCTCTCCTTACAATCCAAGATCATCTCTGTATTCTTAGCATTTGAGATTTCTAATGACAGTATAAGAGTATCGAGGGATTTGATCTGTTCTTCAACACCAATTATTACCTCGATTTTGCTAGCTTCAACCATATGCTCATCCACTTCAAGATCATACTTTTTCAAGTCAATGGCGAATTTGGCTGTTCCTAGTTGAAGTGGCTCATCCTGAGCAATCATATCCTCATGATCAATTTCTAAATCATGTTGATACAATTCTGAGTTTTTATCTCTCTCCTCATCTGAGTACTCTTTATTATTGTATTTGTCGAGGTACTCATTGCCATGTTCATGTAGCATTTGACGTTTGGAGATCGTGATATCGCTATCTGGCTGAATAGGCACGTACTTTGGTTCCTCTTGAACTTCCAACAATCCCTCCTCATCCTCTATCATAGGCATGTTCTCTGGGTCACTGTCGGAGTCCACATATATTCGTTTTTTAGGTTGGTTTATAGTTTTAAACTGTGCTCTACGCGTAACTTTGTCTATTTTCAACGGCTCATCATCAAACTCCTCTTCTTTCTTACTTCGCACTTTAGTACTTTTTATTACCTTCTTCTTGAAGAGAGGTTTTTTAACTGTAACTTGAAAGTCATCTTCAAAGTCCATTGCTGAAAATTTATTTGTTTGTGCCACTGCGAAATAACGAGCGGATTGTGCGAAAGCCTGATGCCAACTATGCAAACGGTACAAATTGGCAAAGTCACTAAAAGAGATCAATGTATCGAGAAATTAAAGGCTTTATTTGATTGTTAAGTGACAGATGTGTAAGATTAGATTACATAATTTAACATTTTATGGTAAGTTAATTACATATAATTAGCCGTCATGATAAACACCGACCCCGCATAAGATCATAACACGCATCATTGGAGAAAATCTCCATGTCATTTTTGGAAATTGTTGTTAGTATATTTCCAAAAGTGTGTGATAATAGTACCGAACTTCCCCAATTCTTATGAGCACAAAATCAGCCGCTCAACAATTGAATAATAATCGTCAGGCCAAAGCAAATCCGGAAAATACTGTGAACCATTCTTATAGTCAATATTATTATTAGGATATGGTGTAAGAAACACTATCAGAAGCAATATGGTATGAAAACTGTCTTTTCAAAAACACCAGTATAACGTCTTTACTATTGTTTAGTTAATCCACATTGAAACAAATTTTACGATTAGATTCCCGAAAACAGACAATAGGTTCCACTGACTGATAAACTTCCAAAGATTAGACGACATTTAAGGTACGGAATCTTTGAGTAATTACCTTCCAGTTTTCAGGTTTTGAGAATTAACTTTACCCCAGTTTAAGCAGACGCAAAAGAGTATTACATCTAGGTGACATGCTAATCTCTTGGCATTTTGCATGGACTATAATAAGACAGCAAGTTTGTGATATGTTTACAATACACTACAGTCGTACCTGCGATATGCCATCGACTAAGGTCTATTGTGCATTGAAATGATTACGGCAACGAATCACAAAGCAATTGTATTGTGCTAATCGATTCTATAACTTAGTCCTTAGCAAAACGTTAGATAATGGTTATAGTAGGATATAAATAGCCGTAGAAAGGAATCCCAAGTCCTCTTGATCAACGAAATGCTAATTAGGTGGATAAAGCGCAAATGTAAAGGTTCCGTACACAAACATGAGAATCTTCACTTTTCAGGCCACTTTGCAGAAAGATTGTAACATCATCTGTGGTGCAGAGTTAGGAAATCAAACTAGCGATTACGGTAGTGACGACAGAAATCAATGAATTATGACAGTTGTTTTGATACATGATGCGTAAAAAATAATTTTGCAACCCAAATATGCATGAAGACTAATTTGTTCAATACGGGAAAAGGAGAGAACCAAGAGTATAAGAAGAGGAGAAACATCCTCGAAAATAAACTCCTCATCACACTCTTTTACACTTACCAACTACTTACTTTCTTTTACTATGTTTCTTAGCCAGAACATTTTGGTCCTCTTAGCCGGGTTGCTTATTAACGGACTTCTTACCTCTGCTTTCAACATTAACAGCAACAACAATGTTGTTGTCTACTGGGGACAAGACGGTCATGGAACTCAACAAAGATTGAGTCACTACTGTCAAAACTCGCCAGCAGATGTTGTTGTTCTTTCATTTTTGGATGGATTTCCAAAGATGGACTTGAACTTTGCCAATTCTTGTAATGGCCCACGGACTCCAGATGGACTCTTGAAGTGTACTGAAATTCGTGATGACATCAAGTACTGTCAATCTCAAGGTAAGAAGGTTTTGCTTTCTATTGGAGGTGCCGCTGGTAGTTACGGATTCCAAAATGACTGGCAAGCTACCCAATTCGCCAAAACCTTGTGGAACAAGTTTGGTAAGGGTTGGGATGCTAACAGACCATTTGATGACGCTGTTGTCGATGGTTTCGACTTTGATATTGAAAACGGAAACCCAACTGGTTACGGTGCCTTAGGTAGAGCCTTGAAGGGTTTATACGCTACTGATCCTTCCAAACAATACTTTTTGACTGCCGCTCCCCAATGTCCATTCCCAGACGCCTCCATTGGAGACGGTCTTGCCCACGCCCCATTCGACATGATTTTTATTCAATTCTACAACAACTACTGTAACTTAAAAGATGGCCAATTCAACTGGAACTCCTGGGTTAACTTCGCTCAACACATTTCTCCTAACAAGAACATCAAGATGTACGTTGGTTTGCCTGCTTCCCCTGCCGCGGGATCTGGTTACGTCGACGGCTGGACTGCTAAGAACAAGTTGGCTCCAATCATTAACCACCCAAGATTCGGTGGTGTTATGATGTGGGATGCTGATATTGCTTGGAACAACCAAAAGAACGGTGTTAACTATGCTCAACAAATGAAGAATGTTGTTTCCTGGAGAAACCCAGTTAAGCGTGATGAAACTGTTTTAGAAGACCTTCCAATTATCGATGATGTTGTTAGCTCTGAAGCCAAGCGTGACGAATTAGAAAACCTTCCAACTATCGAAGATGTTACCAACGATGTTTCTGAAGTTGTTTCTATTGCCTCTGACCCAGCTGCTTCTCTTCCAGACTCCGACTCCGGTTTGGAGCTTCCTCTTGCTATTACCTCTGTTATCGCTCCTGTCCCTTCCGTGGTTCCTACAACTCTCTTGACACTCGCACTTCCTACCTCTATCTAATACCCTTTGATTATAGGTCTATAGACTCTAGAAATTCAAAATCATATACTCGCTTGTAGAATTTGCAATCAAAATAAGCCACAAACATTTTCGTTATTCCAAGTAACAATAGGATATTGTTAATTCCTGATCTCTTATATTAATGTGACGAGTAATGTGTCATATGATGTTTTTTAGTTACAAAACAATATTCATTTACTATACCGGGACCGGAATAACCGTGTAGCCGAATTAGCTAATCTAGACAAACGAGCTCTTTACCACGTTATTGATCAAATATTATTTTAATACGAAGAGGTAACAAAGCCTGTGTTTTTGGGTTTAATTGCTCTGAGAATGTTATAGCCGGCTTTGCAAGATTTACGAATAATCTTAATTAAATTCTACTATTACTGTTCCACCAAACTGAAACTACTCATTAATTCTTATTCATTATACTCAATTCAAACAATCTCATTCTACATACGAATTTAATCTCATTCTAAATACGAATATAAACTAAATCTCATTCTAAATACGAATATAAACTGTCTGTACAATTATATTCTGATACACAACTTATACAACGAAAAACTTGTGTCGCTCTATAATTGTCCCAGTTCTTCTATTCTATTCTACTACTTAACTCACCACATCTTTATGTGGTGAGTGATCGAAAAAAGTAATTCAAAAAACACATGTCTGAATCACCGGTCTTATCGTACAAGAAAGGCAGCGAAAGTCCACAGGTGTCTGAACCATCAACGCCAGTGCAGAAGCCAGTACGAAAGCTGCGCAGGAAAGCATTACAAGATTTCTACAACCTTCAGGAAGGACAGAAAAGCATAGATGAGGTGGCCGAGCAACCTGTGAAGACGGAAGAGGCTAGCAATGAGCCAAAGTCACTCTCGAAAGAAGACATCAGCACATTCATTCAAGGCCATTCAATTGAGGATATTCTCCGATACCGTAACTCGATCAGCAATAAATTCAACTCAAATAGTCTGATGAAGAAATCCATTATATACGATAACTACTACGAACTTATAAAATTGAACCAAACGTTGGAGACGCTAGTTAACCCGTCGGCGCCAAAAGAAGCGTCTGGACTTGGAATCATCAACCAAGACCAACAAGTGGATATCGATAAAGTGCTTGATAATTTACTGACATTTGTTGAAAAAGAGGGTGTAAAGTTTGTTGGTAATTTTGATGATGTAGTGAAGAATTTGAGTTAGAAATAAAATTGAATAAGATTTGGTCAAAGAGTTATGTTATCATGATTTTTAAGATTATAAGAGATGATTTGTAAGATTATTAGAGGTGCTTTTAAGAGATTTTGTAAGATAATAAGAAATGATTTTGAAAGATTATAAGAGACAATCTTGTAAGATGTGACTATTTTCAAGATTTGAATACTATATATCAACCAAATACTATATATCATCAACATTATGATTTTTG
The DNA here is from genome assembly GCA_030566775.1 of [Candida] smagusa. Classification (NCBI taxonomy): domain Eukaryota; kingdom Fungi; phylum Ascomycota; class Pichiomycetes; order Serinales; family Debaryomycetaceae; genus Kodamaea; species [Candida] smagusa. The sequence goes on along the minus strand of JAKUAW010000002.1, from coordinate 226,643 downwards.
AACTTCTTTCCAGATCTATCCAGAGATCTAAATTCAAATCTAGAACCAACAATTGTAAACCCAATCATTTCCTCACCCAATATTACATCGAAAGAGAATAAAGAGCCGTGCTTTTGGATGACTCTGAGTCCCCCAACAGCCTCGGATGCAGTGAAATCACCTCCATTTTCATACCATTCCTTCAGATCCTGTCCCCGCGGACAGCATACTATGAAAGAGTGCTGTGTGTCGCTGACCACTATACCACGGACGCCAACCAAGTTGACATTTCTGGATTGAGCTACTGTTATCAAGCACCCGTTGAAATCAGCACTAGAAAGCTTGGGCAATACCACAGATAACGGCGGAACCAGATCATTCGGAAAGAGTAAGTCCTTCATGTAGTCTTGCCATAAATTGTTTAGCACGGTAAACTCTTCGAAAGTTGGGATTCCATAGTATTCTATCATCTTTTCCATGGGAAAAGGCTTGCTGGATTGCCGCTTGTGCATCTGAACCTTCTTCACCAACTTCTTCTGGTTGGCAAGAGTCTTGGTGAAGTACCTTTTCAACTCTGTTCTGGTATGGTGCTTTCGTTGCTTGGTTAAAACCTTGTCCTTGAGAAATGTATCTTTGGAGACTGACTCCGGCTCATCTGACTGAGGAGTTCCAAACACCAAAAATGGATGTTGACGACCGGTAAACGAGTATCTGTTTTCGAGCAACTCCTCGATCTTGTCTGCCGAATCATACGATCTGGTGAGAAAGTGTCTTTCGATTAAGAAGCTGTTCATTTTTTTTTTGATTTTCAAGATGAGTTTGATGATTCGTGGGGTAGGCATGGCGATGCGCAAGAGGATGGTTCCTGCGCTCCGGAGACCAATGAGCTCTGTGCCATTCCAGGACGATTTGACTGCTGCCTCGGACGAGGACTTTGGATTGTCTGATTTCCAGCATTATAAAGAGTGTGAAGACAGACAAGTTATAGAACCAACACAACAATCAACACCACCAGAACAACCAACACCACCAACAGAACAACCAACATCCCCATCTATAGAAGAATTGGTTAAATTGCAACAACCGCTCATCTTTGTTTCTAAAATAAACAACCCAACATTAAATCTAGCATTGGAAGACTACATATTCAGAAATATGCCCGAAGCTAATCGACTTTTATTCTACATCAACACTCCATGTGTCGTTGTTGGAAAGAACCAGAATCCATGGAAGGAGGTGAACTTGCCGGCGTTGACGTCGCTTGAAATCCCGTTGCTTAGACGGAAGTCTGGAGGAGGAACTGTTGTGCACGACTTGGGAAACGTCAACTTTTCCTTCATGACATCGAAGAAGGCCTTTGACAGGTTCAAGTTTGCGCATGTGATCGAGAGGAGTGTGAATGAAGTGTCGGACGTTAAGATTGCCGTCAATGAACGTGGTGATTTGGTGACTGCCGCAGATTTGTTTAAAATTAGTGGTCTGGCGTACAAGATCAGCCGGGGGCGGTCCTATCACCATGGCACGATGTTACTTTCACTGAAGTTGGAAGTGTTGAGAAAGCTTCTCCATCGTGAAGAGGCGTTGGGAGATGTGGATGCAAAAAACTCTGTTTCGTCGGTGCCATCCAAGGTTGCAAATTTGGGGCTTACTCAGACACAGTTTATCGAGGCGGTTTCCAGAGGATTCGAAGAGGAATACGGAGAAGAAGGCGAGCGGGACGAATCCCCAAGCAAGGAAAACCCCCAAGAAGATGTGTTTGACCAGAACGAACTCTTTGGTTTTAACAACTTTATCCACACCAACCGCTTCGCCAAAACGGTGGAAATCGAAAGAGATACCCCTCTCCCGGAAGAGGTCCATAAAGCGGCCGCAGAACTCCAAGACTGGGCATGGAAATACGGAAACACGCCTGCTTTTACCCACACCATTGCCAGTTCTCAGTTGGGATTATCGGTCAAGTTTACTGTTGGAAAACATGCTATTCTCGAGAGTTTCGAGGTGCTGGTGGCCCCAGGGTTCTCCGAGGAAAAGATTAAGAGTAGTTTTGAGTATTTGGGGGTTTATATTGAAAAGAACAAGTTGGAGTATACTGGGAGTAAGATAGCTGGGTTTATTACTAATGACAGGATAAGTGACTGGGTTGGTTCTTCGATCGATGGGACTACTTAGAAGATTGGGGGATAGTGGGGTTGTAGTTTGGTTTTAGAAGTTATAAGGGTATAAAGTTATTCAAAAGGTTATGATGTTTTTGAAAAAGTTATAAAGTTATTCAGAGTTAGTTAATAAAGTTATAAAGTTCTCATAAAGTTATAAGGTGAGTCATATAAAGATATCAACAACTATAGCTCACTTCGCTATATAGCTAGTCAAAAGATATAAAGATTTCAACAACAACAGCTCATTTCGTTCGCTAGAGTTACTCAGAAACTTTTAACCCGTGATTCCCCTTATAACTAGCAACCTCCGGAGCACTCCACCCATCCAAAACAGACTCATCATCCAAAGTATACACATCAATACCCAATGGCCTACACGTAGAAACCATATCCGAAGAATCCAAATTCTCCTTATCCTCTCCCCATCCCCACTGAGATAAATCACCACCAGGACACGCACTAATCGCAACAAGAAGATCCTGTTCCGCAAACAACTCAAAGTAATCCTTGGTGGTGGCAGGACAGGCCTCCATGAAATACTGATCATACTCATTCAACCCAGTCACCTGGAAAACATTGAGCACGTCGTGAACATCAAACTCAGTCAATCCATGCGGCAACACCGCTCTGGTCAAGTTGGAGTGACAGTGAAAGTCGTTATCCTCTCCACTGATCAATTTGTCAATGTATGGATCACAACGAGTACCCAAGGTGTCGTGCACTCTTCCACCCCACTCATCATGTCTGGCCAGAAGAGTGTCGTCTGTGATCGTCACCAACGGACGCAAAAATGGCAAGTTGGACCACAACCGATCATACGTCGAAACATGTGCAGAGTGCAATTGTCTTGTTCTAGCGGCCCAGAACCTTTCCCTAGGGTTATGTTGGTTCCAGATGTTAAGGTCGCACACCTGCGGACCTTCTGGAGTCGTGATGCGGAAAACTGATCTTGCTGGGATCTTAACCGCAATTGCACTGCGCGGTTGGCACAAGTGACTTTCTTTCAATGTCTTTGGAGCTTTGGCAATCTTAGCGTAAAGCTCTTTGTTGGCATACAATGGAGAGCCCTCATGAGGGTAGTAAGCTGGCTGAGGTTTAGGAACACCATAAACCGTTTTGTTTGGTGTCTGCGATGACTCACTTTGGACCATGGTGCGATAATTTATAAATATAAAAGATCGGGCATCTTAATTTATTGTAGTGATTGGATATTGTGATATGATTGTTGGTGATTTCAAGTATTTTCAAGTATTTTACGTTTTGAAGTGTTTTATGTTATGTTTTAGATTCCATAATACTCTCATTTACATGCTCTCATTTACCCTCATACAACTTTCTAAGATGTAATTTCCACACTATGGCTCAACACATAATCTCAAGGTAGCTCACCAAGTACTCCAATCCAACATAATTTACTAAGCCAATGGAATCCATTCAAACCTACAGATCATACTATTCTTGCTTTTACTTCAAACGTATTTCCGATTTAGAAACACCCACTACACATAAAACTCGTTGTCCCTTCATCAGTCTTCATTTCTTCTCTCATCAGATCATCGAAAGTTCACCGCAACTTATATTATATTATGAAACAGCAACTCGGAATTGCACATGATTTACCGATTCTCGCTAATCCCCAGAATTAACCCCAGAAAATAAGAATGTGAAAATTGACTGAGGGGAATCCCCACTGAAATTTCATTATATAAGAAGTTAAAATCTCAAAGTTAAAAATTAAGAATGTTACGTTCCGTCCGTTACTTTTCATCACTGTCATCTAGACTCACCAGCTACGGATTCATTGGGTTGGGCCAAATGGGCCAACATATGGCCAGACACATCTACAACAAGTTGGACCCTCTGGATAAATTGTATGTTTACGACACTGTGCCGGCATCAGTGGAAAAGTTTGTGGGTGATGTGACGAGTGCCACACCCGCCAACGCCGAGTTGTTGCGTTCATTGCCTAGCATCTCCAGTTTTGTCACCGATGTGGATGAACAGTTGGACTACATTATCACCATGGTGCCAGAAGGTAAGCATGTCAAGGCTATTGTTGAGCAACTTGTGGGCGAATACAAGAGCAAGGCCGACATTACCACTCCAACTGTGTTCTTGGACTCGTCAACCATCGACATTCCTACCTCCATTGAAGTGAACAAATTTGTAAAAAGCGAGATTCCTACGTTTGATTTCATCGACACTCCTGTTTCCGGTGGTGTGGCTGGTGCTAGAAAGGGTACGTTGTCCTTTATGCTTTCCCGCCCCGACCATGAATCGATTTCTCCTATTTTGACCACTTTGCTCAACAAAATGGGCGCAAATATTTTCCCATGCGGCAGCAACCACGGTGCAGGTTTGGCTGCAAAATTGCTGAACAATTATTTACTTGCAGTCACCAACTTGGCTGTTGCTGATTCTTTCCAATTGGCCAAGTCTTTTGGTCTTGACTTGCAAAAGTATGCTAAGTTGGTTGCTGTGTCTACCGGTAAGCTGTGGGCCTCGGTTGACAACTGTCCTATTGAAGGTACTTATCCTCCAGAACAGGCTTTACCTGCAGATGTTAACTTTGAAGGGGGGTTTGTAACTAAATTGACTAGAAAGGATTTGGTTTTAGCTACTCAGCTGGCTGCCTTTAACAACAGATTTTTGTTTATGGGTGATGTTTCGAAGCATTGGTATGATAAGGCTATTGAAAGAGAGGATATTGCTAATAGAGATTTGGGTGTTTTGTATGAATGGTTGGGAGATTTGGAGCAAAATTCAAATGGTGAGTTAGTTGATAAGAAGAGAAAGTAATAAAGAATAAAGGAGTTAAGTGAGAGCCGTAAGACAATGGAAGAAAATAGAAGAATGAAGACGGCGAGCCGTATGAAAATGGAAAAATAGAAAAATGGATAAACGGCGAAGATATAAAGTAGAGCCGAGGATTCGTTAGCACAGCAATTTTGTTTATAGAGAATTAGAAACAGAAAGAGTATAAAATTCAAAATTTCTGGTAGACGAAAAGTGTAGCCGTTTGTGAAATTACACGGCTGCAGCCAAAAATGAGCTTCGCCGTTTACAATAACAAACGAAGAAAAAGTGCCAAGGAAACAAATACATCGTTTAAAAGATCTTTATAAAGTCAAAGTGTATGTGATGATGTTGCTAAGAGTCAAAAAAAAGTAACCAATTTTGTGTGTATTTACAAAGGGCTACAATAAAGTACCATTTTCCCGTTACTAACATCTACAACTTCTCACACTCGTCTGTGTCATTATTAATCGTTATATAACCAAATCATCATTCCTCTTAAGCAGCTCTGCAATCAGACTCCCTTCACTTTCATTATTTTCAACAACATCAACATGCTTTCTAACATCTTCCAGAGGAAATTGATAATGCTTTTTAATTCTTGGGTTGCGCAACTTCAGCAAGTCAGCACTATGAAGAATTCCTGAGCCAGCCAAGTCCTCACCACCCATCAAATCAATTTTGTTTGTAGAGATCAACTGAGGAAGACTAACACGTCGGGTGTCAAAGTTGAGGGTGTTAACACTTCCATTGCGCACGTAGCTCGGGTGTGTGTATGGGTCGGAAAAGTCCTCACGGTTGGTGTTCACTGAGGTCAGCGACATGCTGAGAAGAGGGATTGTCTGGTCGAGGGGTTGGTGCACAGAAATGAACGACCCAAGGGAGGAATGAGACGAACGGCGTGAATCCCTTCTGTACGAGTCTCGGGAGTCTCTGCGAGAAAAGTGAAAGGAGTCCCGGGGAGATTCCAAAGGATCTCTTGAATCTCTTCTGGCACTTGAGCCTCTCCGCCTAGAACCCGATCTACGAACAGGTGAAAGTGTTCTCATTGGTCCAACAGGAGATCCTTCGTAGTCTGTCAAATCAGATCCCAAAATAACTTTTTCAACTTCTATTGGATCAATGTCGCTATTATCACTAGCGATTGCTGATTCGTTTTCATCTTTATCGTTTTCATCTTTATCGTGTTCTTCATTCTTATTGTATTCTTCATTTTTATTGTATTCTTCATTTTTATCAGGTTTATCATGTTCATTCTTCATATCTTCATTCTCATTCTTCTTCTCTCCATTTATACTCCTTTCATCTTGTCTATCCTCAGATCTTCCCCGTTCACTAGACATAGCCAACTGCCTACTAAGCATATCCTTAATAGGAGTCTCAGTTGGAGTAGGAGGCGTAACAATAATATTATGGAAATAAGGAGGATCTATCACAGAATCATCTATACGTAAAGGAGAAAGAGATAAAGCTCTAATACGATCATCCTTTGAATATGCAGGTGGTGGAGCGTTGTGAGAAGGAGATGCAGCAGTATAAGCAGGTGATAGGTTTGGCAGCGAAAAGGTGCCAGGATGAGGTTTTGCTTGAGGCGAAAGGTTCATTAGTTGTTCAGTTGTTGGTTTGAACAAATTTGCACCCAAGTGCATGTCGACTTCTCTTGCCGGAGAGATAGGGTGAAAAGGATCAATGTTTTCAAACTGCACACCAGGAGACATGGGAGGTGTTTTAGGAGAATACACAGGCAACTGGATTTCTGTATCATAGGCAGGAAGCAAGGTATTTCCATGGGCCGCCTTACGGGAAAGAATCTTGAGAGGCAGATCAATCAGAATCTCGTAGTGCTTACGCTTTTCGGGGTTTTCTGGGTCCTTTCTCAGAAGACGCAAGCAGATTTTCATCCAGTGATGGGATTGGATGTTTTCAAGCGAGGTATCTGGATGGATGTTATGAGAGTACTTACCAGTGAGTTTTTCAGGAATATACAACTGAAACTCAAGATCCTTTGGCAAAAACTCAGTATCCAATGCATCATCTTTATTGTCCGACAAAAGAGAAGAGCCCTTCTGAGCCTTATGTTCAAGTAAAAGAAACTTCTTTGTTGGTTCCATACGATGAACCTTTTTATTCTGGCAGTAGTACTCTAAGTTTTCACTAAGATACACTCTGATGCGGTGCAAAGCCACCTTACCCCACAAGGGCAGAAACTTGAAAGCTATAGGCAAGTAAGAATTCAAGACGATGGATTTGGCGCCCACGATGATTTCGTAATGAAGCTGATCTTCCCAGTCACGCAGAATGACTATCGGTTCGTTTTCCTCCAAGTTCATGGTGCTTGGAACACGGACAATTTCAACCGGAACCTTAGCAGCCAAGTTCTGTTTGAAAGCTCCGATCCGTACAATATTAGCTTCCAAATGGTACGCAACGTGACCAAAGGTCACGGATGTTGTTTCAGGAATCAGCGGTCTGATGGGATGCTCGAAATTGTAGATGTAATCACCCGGAGCAAAGTAACCGGATTCCTTGGTCTCCGCCAAATCGGGGACGGGAGAGACAGCTCTGCGCATGAATGCAGGCGAAAGACTTCGCGTAAAGAAGCCGCCGCCAGAGTCAGCCGCGGGACCGGGCGAAAGCAGCCGCACAGGTTCTATGCCTAGGGACTCATCGAGACCCCCCGGCAACTCCGAATACGTATCCGCGCCATTATTTGGGGAAGTGGTTTGATTTTGTTGGTAGAAAGGCCATACATGCGACACAATATCATTTGTCTCCATGAAAACGGCCCGCTTAGGCGGAATACCTTCCGGCCATTCAGTCCGTTCATAACCTTTAAACGTTAAATTGATACTCTTGATTCTTACCGGCTTTGTTATTCTTATATACAAGCAACCCCTAAGCAAAGCTGGGGGTCTTTCGGAATACTCATTTTGCTCAAACCCCTCCACAAAAAGTGTCTTCTCTGCAGTGATCACGAATAATTGAATACTAGACGTCTGTGCAGTGGGTTTGTCTGGGAGAACAGGTAACCAGGCCTGCGTGTCTATGGCTGGTGCTAGCAGCAGAGCTGGAAAGAGTGGTGAATTCATCCCTAGTTTTTTATTGCGATGCGAAATTTCTTGTTATATGCTTATCATATCTAGGATCAGTTTTCTTGGACACAAAAGTGGGGGTGGTTATTGCTGCTTTTTAAAGAGATGTAACGATCTGGCACAATAGACCGGTTTTTTTTGTTCGATTGTAACCTTATATGAGAAAGCAATCCATACAAGGTGAAATGGTTGAATACACGACTAGCAATGAAGATCAGGGTGCTTGCAAAGATCTTACGTAACCGGAAAATAAAAAGATCTCAGAGCTCATCACTAGGCATGTTTAACAAGAGTCTTTTACAGCATTTGAACAGGGTTAGAGGTATTTCAAGGAATGGTCCTTATACGCCTTTTAGACACATGTCAACTCTTAGCGAAGAGTTGGTCCCAACACTTGAAAACATCCACAACAATCCTAACCTATTCACAACCGTGCACACCAAGCATGGATGGGTTGTTGTGCCGGAAAAGGTTTATAAGGAACTGTGGAAGGCGGAAATAGAAAAGGTCGTAAAAGCAAAGAATCCCCAAGAATCAGTGGTTAAATGGATAGAATCAGTGGATTTGTTGTCGCTAGTCAAAGCAAGCAGGACTCGAAAAAACGGCACACCAGCCACAAGCAACGTCAAAGAGATTACATACTCACAAGCATTAAGCTACTATCATGCCGTGAGTTTTCCAAAACTCAAAAAAAAGGAGGTTCAGGAGATCTGGCGTGAATTGGAGTTTAAAGATAAGGAGAAATGGAGACTTGAATACCAAGATTTACTTGCACTGGGGGAGGATATGAATCAGGTGAAGCTGATTCTAAAGCCAGAAAGGGCGCCTAGAAAGAGCCGTAGCGTGAAAGCAAAATAAGCCGCTAATAAAGTCCGAAGTATATAGTATTCACCCCATTCTTTTCATACACGCCTGTTTCAGCATGCACACATACTAAAACATCTTCACATGGCCAATGGCTTGTGTACCTTTCTCTACCAGTATACTTCTCCAATCATATCTTACACATTATCAGGCCAAAAAAAAAAAACGGTTTCCGCTGTGCCGAGGCCCACAAACGGAAAGTTCGTTTTCTGTGGGGATAAATATCGGACGAAATCCCATTTTTTTAAAGAAAAACAGCAAAGATGGTTGCCGACGCTATTGTTTACCACCCTACATTCACCAAGTTACTCAAGTTCTTGGACACCACCCCTAAGAGGGAAAAGTCGTTCCGTTTGGTGTCGTACTTGTCACGTTTCTTAGGATACTACCTTCAAAGAAAGGGATACTCTCCAGAAACCGTTAGACTTTTTAAGGACTTGAAGCAACATGTTACTATGATTAGAAAGGGTATGCGTTTCTTGAAACCATTGAACCACTTGGAAACCGCCGCCAAGGCCTACGACAACAAGTTGAGTGACCCGGTCTTGCGTGCTACCACCATCATCAGAAACTTGGGTTACGCTGGTTACTTGAGTTTGGACTCTGTTGTGTGGTTCAAGATGTTGGGCTTAGTGGACAAGAAGCGTTATCCTAACGTCGGCAAGTGGGCTGCCCGTTTCTGGTTATTGGGCTTGATTTCTGGTCTTGTCAACTCTTTGCATATCATTAGATCCATCAAGAACCAAGAACCTGAAAAGCAAGACCAAGCCAAGTTATACAAGGCTAAGAGAAAGTTGGTTTGGGATGCATTGGATGCATTTATCGCTTTGAATACTTTGAACTTCTTGAACTTTACAGAGGGAGATGTTGGTTTAGCTGGTACTATTACTTCTATCATGGGCTTGACAGATTTGTGGAGAGCTACTTAGTATTGAATGTATATTTATTGATGAGTTTTGTAGTTTTCCTTTGATGCGAACCACAAAACATTAAACCCTGTCATCGCTATGGATCCCCGCGTTTCCGTGCAATTCTTCAGATGAATACACACCCCTCCAGAACCATTGTGCTGCTAGTTGTTTGAGTTCATGTGAAAGTGCTTCTTTTTGAGGGTGATTGTTTATGAGTTCGGTGAGTTGTGGGCATTCTAGTTGGTATCCATTGTTCAATGATTGATGATGTTCGAAGAGTTTTTGGTATGTTTGGTCAGCGTCCATTTCACATGTTTTGTATTTTGTCCGAGGGATGAAGTGCGAAAATTTGCAACAGGAACAAAAACGAAAGACAACGAACGAAATGAGTTGTGAGTTGTGAGTTCTAATTCCTTAGCATTGACCTAATTTAATATGCACTGATTAAGTTATTTTATCATAGGTGCTACTAATCAATTATTTCAGGAGTAAAAATAGAATTGATTGATGGTCTGTAACGATGTATTTCATTTTGACCTATCAATTTCATATATTTATTACTTCGTTATACATATTTCATTTCTTAGACTTCATTTGTTTATTTCATTTCTTATTGTTCATTCATTTCATTTCTTATGTTCTATTAATAATCAATATTTCATTATTTGTCAACCACTCTTTACTTCCTTATTCAATAGCCACTCTAACTTCCCCATGCACCAGCATAGTCATATTTGAAGCATACAAAATCGGCTCGTCATCACCCTCAATACTGTCAAACATTTGCATCATTCTAGCTAAAATGTACGAAGCCTCGGTCAATGCAAACTGTTGGCCAATACATATTCTGGGACCGCCATTAAAAGGTAAATATGCCCATCCAATCTTTTTCATGCTCTCATCAAACCATCTTTCTGGTTTGAACTCATCCGCATCCTTTCCATAGTATTTAGGGTCTCTGTGCATTTGGTGGATCATGTACGAAACATGTTCACCTTTTCTAATTAAAATGGGTGAACGACCGTCAGGACCCCCTCCACGAGGTAAAAAAGTGTCCTTGTTGGCTTCTCTTCCGTTTCTGGGCACTGGAGTAGTCAATCTTAACACTTCATTCAAAAAACTCATCAAATATTTGCATCTCTTAAGGGTCTCGAAGGTAAGCGTGCTGAGGTCATCTCCATCTCCAAACGTGCTGAGAATCTCGGACTTTAAAGTTTGGAAGACTTGAGGATGACGTGAGAGCGCTAAAACAGAAAAGGTGAGTAATTCCGCAGTCGTATCCCGTGCTGCAATCAACACATTCAATAATTGATTTCTAATTGTTTCTCTATCTCTAGTCTGCTTGGCCAATTCATAGAGGAAATTGTAGTTTTGTTCCAGTTTAGATTCCAATGCTTCGGGTGATAATCCAAGCGCCAAATCAACATACGTATCTGCAAATTCTTTGACATCTGCACAATCCTGTTGATATTCTTTGGAATTGAGAAGCCAGTGGAACTTTTGTAGCAAGATTTTCTTCATTGAGTATTCCTGGCCATTTTCAAAAGCTTTCAAAAACCGTTTACGGATCCCGGTGGGAACCTCACCTTCCTTGTGGTATTCGATGGTTCCGTCGTTCAACGACGCCACACTCGAATCAAACAAAAACTCAGTGGAGTAGTCGAGTGACAACCGGAAGATCAATTCTTGCACATCAAACTTTTGGCCCTTGTGCTTGAGAATATGTTTGGTGAATGATTGATAGTGTTGCTCCAAAATATGCAAATGTTGCAATCTCTCTCTCATGAACAGCGGTCTTAACATGGCTCTCGAGTGCTTCCATTCTTGTCCATCAACCGTGAAAATTCCCTTTCCCAAGAATTGCTTGAAAATGGAATACCGGAGCCCAAGTCCGAAATCTTCGAATCTGGTGCTTAACATAGCTTTGATGTTTTCGGGATCGTGTGTGAAGAACATTGTCTTGCCCAAAAGTGCCGTCTTGAATGTAGCTACATCGGGATTGTTCTGCCCTCTGAACCTTTCAGTGTATACATCCATAACTCTACCTTCCTTATTAGCTTTCAACATTCTTTTTAACGATCTAATTCCAAAAAGCCCGTCAGAATCAGCGTTGGTGGGAGCCTGCGTACCAAACTTCTTTTCCAACCTTTTGGTAACCACCCAATTCGTCACATAGTTGACGATCACCAACAACCCTAAAACTGTGATAATATTGTGAATTTCAAGCATGAATTCAAAATTACGTCTTTACTTTGATTTTTATAGTGCTGATCCCGTTTTGATTGTTTGAATGTGGGCTTATTCACCCTTTCATGGGCTTACCTCGCATTGACTCAACAAAAGCCCATTGGATAATCAAGTGATTGTCAAGAAAAACTACACACTTGAGCAGATTACTGCCTACATTGTGTATCTTCTGTCTAAAAGGAGTTTGCATAAAAGTTCTTGAACAATATATTCTTATGAACTATTGTTGTTACATAAATTCCATCGGACTCTGAGTTCCAATCGCAATCGCGCTTATGTCTTTAAGAACTGAGTTGGAATAACGCGCTATCTTAAAGCGAAGCTCTTCATTTGTGTAAATTAATCATGTTGATCTTTAGGATATTTTTTTGGATCGTACTTTATTTACCGTTGAGCAATCTATATGCATTGTGGTATTAAAAATAACTGAGTAAATTAATGAACAATAAAGATATAGAGTATTTTTGAATATCAATTACTGAATCCCGATAGTACATCTGAGTACCGATTAATTATGAAAGCCCGATAGTACATATGTACCGATTACTTTTGAAGGCCGATAGTACATTTGTATCGATTACTTTTGAATACCGATTATTAAAACAATTATTCAAGTACCGAAATACAAATTATTCCGAAATATAATAACAAGTTATACCGAGAAGCAATTCTTAACATATACAATACTCATTAACAATACTTATTAACAATTCTCCATACACCGATGAATCTTCACTTTTGAATCTCCATTTTTTATCTTCGCACTGTAATTTTTTCATCTCATCTCATGACAACTCGTATACATATTGGGAACATCTCCCAAAAACTATACGACAATCGAGACTCATTTAATACTCGTCTTAGCAAGTATGGTACCATCACATCACCACTCGAGTTTCTCACCAAACCAACCCAAGATCACTATTTTGGTTATGTAACCATGCAAATCGAAGCATCACAATTCGAACAATTGAAGAAGAGTTTGAATGGAGTGTTATTCATGGGGATGAAGTTAACCATAGACAAAGCCAAACCAACATATCAAGAAAGATTGTTACTAGACCAAAAACGTCCAGATTCCAATAAGAACGACCGTATTAAACGTCATCGGATAGCCATCGCCAGAGAGGAAAGAATCAAAGAGGCAACCACTCCCTTCAAATCAAACTCGCATACCGGAGAGTTTGTTAGTAACAATTTCGTGTCATCGATCAACTCGGCCATGGGATATTCCAAGTCAAGCCATACCTTTAATAATGCAAGTGCCAACACCAAAAACAGTGCCCCACAATCGTCGTTATTGGGTATAAAGAGTTATGGTACTTTAACAACTACTAAAAGAGATTTATTAAATACTACCGGAGGTGGGGAGCTCATCAAGGGCCGTATGCGGAAAACCCCCCGTCCTCAAACCCACTTTGTTAAGAGACAGCAGACCATGCGGACCCTTATCAATGGTGAGTTAAAGCTTGTTAAATCATACAAAACTAAGTTATGGGGTATTACGAAGAATAAAACGCTCAAGGACTTGACATACACCTACGCTGACGGTGTCTGGAAGTCCGGAGACAACCATATCGTGGAAAGAGCTTCTCGTAAATGTGCATATTCTGGTGAAATGGCCGTGAACTATGGTAAGGATACTCCATCGGCCGTTGAGGAGAAATCTGTGGATGATGACTTGGATTCCGAAAAGTCAAAGAACAAGTCTGTTTTAGCTAACTTGTTGTCTACTATTGATTTTGATAAGGCTGTTGAGATTGATGCTGATAATGGTATTGATAAGGAAGATATTATTTTCGATAACAAGGGTCGTAGAAAGGTGGTTAGATACGATTACGAAGTCGAGGGCGCTGACAGTGATGAGGATAACGTTGTTCAATTGAAAAAATTCAATGAAGAAGAAGCTGATGAAATCATCAGTAAATTTGCTGCATCAAACAACTATGAAGAAGTTTACTATGATGAGGACGATGAAGGTAATGAACTTGATATGGATCAACTTGCTAAAAATTATTCCACAGAAGGTTATAACGACCAGTACGTTGAAGAGCACAAGGAAGTGGAAGAGCACAAGGAAAAAGAACAATTAGAAAAACCAACCACCGAAACAACTACTGTTGAGATCGATGATGATGAATTCATGCCGACCTTCGGAAGCGCTCCAGTGAACACTACTGAGTCTCTTAGAACTCTTTTCAATCCAAAGGACGAGGCTGGTGGCTTTAAGTTAGCTCTCGAAGATGATGATGATGATGTCGACGCAGAAGCAGTTGCGGATGCCGAGGAAGCTGAACGTCTTTTACAACAAATCAAAGAAAAGCAAAGAGAAGAACAACTTCGTGTGCATTCCGCAAAGTTTGGTTTATTCTGGCCACATTTCGACTCTCCATTCTTGCAAACTCAAACTCAATTAAGTAAAATTGGTCACATTGATGATAATATAAAGTTGCCTGGTGACAATGAAGACATTGCTGTTGATGGTACTGATACACCTTATGAAAAATGGTTTTACAGTGTTAGAGGTGAATTTACCAAGGAGTGTAAAAAACGGAGAAAGGATGTTATTAGGGGTATTAGAAAGAGAACAAAGGTTACTGCTATATAATAATAAAGGGTGCTATTATATAATAAAGTTGAATGTTTTCGGCTAAAAAGATTTGTGTAACATAATTTAAGTAATGACATGAAGGTATTCTTTATGTACGATTCTTCTTTATGGAGTCAATAACGTATTTTCAGTCATCATAAGAAATACAACAGTACATGAATACAGTACATGAAATTCAACTTTACATGAATACAGTACATGAAATTCAACTTTACATGAAATCTACTTTACCAGAACCCTTCTGATAGATTATTCAATCTAAAAAGGTAAATGCATGTGAAAACACCAAAAGCAGAAACATTAGAAATCAGATTAGGAACAGATGGAACCTCCTACGCCCCTTCAAAAACTTTTCAGTGGGAAAAGCCACCTTACAGTACGGCACACCGCAGAACTAAAATATAAACCAATAATTTCATCAATTGTAAACGTTCTAACTTAATCGGAAACACCACCTTTTATTAACAATAAATATACTAGTGTAGCGCCACATTAAATGTCATAATCATATTTTACTTACTTCATAACTCTATTAATGTGCACTAATGGCTGCAAAAGAGAACATAACTATGCAGTTGATACATAAAATTAACAGTTTAAACTTAAAATGTAAGGATATCAACGCTACCTAAGTCCTTTAGAATCCATAGGGGCTGCATTCAATTTCCGCAATATCCGAATGCGATGAACTATATTTAATATTTATTAGGAAGTACCACATTAGGCTCGGATAATTGCCTTCTGTTTGGCATCTGTTATTGTAGAACCTATGCATTTGACCATTTAATTTTTTTTAATTCAAACTTGATGAACCTAATTAGGCATGCATTATCGAGTCAAAGTCTTGGCCTCGCGTGTTTTGCAGCCAGTGATTACTCTAGTAGACAACTCGAAATATGAGTTTGGTAAGAACATTAGATAAGATGCATATGCGATATTTTTAAGTTATCATTAGATTTCACCTTGACAGCAATGTAATAACCTTGAAGCATAAAATGTGGCGGATGATTCCGAACATTCGATATAAATATCGGACCAAATACTACAACGGTTATCATATCTAAAGATGAAGTGGCAAGGTTTATTTGTTATTGCCACAGGACTTAAAGGTGTTTTAGGAAGTGAAGTTCCAAAAGGTGCTCTCAAGATTAATTTTGATACACTTTATGGTAAAGATGCAATTGATGCCCTTAGAAACAGAGGTAAAGATTCAAGCAAGGACGGTAAATACGTCGATCTTGCAGCTTATAACCTGCCTGATTATTCATTTTACTATGCAAATATCACCCTTGGTGACAATCCACCAATTAGTGTACTTGTAGATACTGGATCATCTGATTTATGGGTATTTGAGACAGGTGGTATTTGCCTAGTTGAACCTGAATCCGACTCCGACGACGAGTCTTCTTCTGCTGATTCATCTACTGCTGGACCAACCCCTACCTTGAACGCAAGAGCGTGGTGGGATTTTACTTCACAATTGACTGATTCGACAACTTCTATTCCTTCAACGTCTAATACATGTACTGACTATGGTTCATTCAACACTGCTGACTTAAAGGGTTTTGAAAGAAACGACACTCGGTTCCCATTTGAAGTTGTATATGGTGACAATTCCAATGCTACTGGGTACTGGGGACATGGAGACGTTGGTTTTGACGGTTTTACGGTGAATGATCTTTCTTTTGGTGTTGCAAATTCAAGTGACTCTGGAGTTGGCGTTTTAGGTATTGGTTTACCAGCTTTGGAAGGCACAGCACCTCTTCCAGAGGCATTCGTACAGTACGAAAACATCACCAATTACAATGCTTCAGAGTACTATACTTATGAAAACCTTCCTTTGAAGTTAAAGAGACAAGGATTGATTAACAAAATCATCTACTCGATGTATTTGGGCAAGGATACTGATATTGGTGGACACTTTTTATTCGGTGCTGTGGACAAAGCCAAGTACAGCGGGCCGTTGGTTACGCTCCCAATTGTAAACGACAAATTTGATATCGTTAAAGGCACACCTTCGCGTCTCAGTGTTATTACCAGTTCTTTCACTCTCAAGGGCAGCAATGCTAGTACTGTTCTTGGTAAGAATGGATATATTTCTCTTCTTGATTCAGGTACCACCATTGCTTATTTCCCGATAGACGTTTTCACTAACCTTATTGATTCATTGGATGCTCAGTATAATGAAACACAAGAAGAATATCTTATCCCATGTCCTCTGAAAGAAGCGGACATTAGTGTTCTTTTCAATTTCGAGGAAATAAATATTGATGTCCCGTTGAATTTATTGGTTTTACCGGTACTGGATACCGTGTGCTACCTTAATTTTGGTACTACAAATGATACCAGCGCCCTTCTTGGAGATGTCTTTTTAAGAAGTGCTTACGTTGTTTATGACTTTGAGGACTTGGAAATTTCTTTGGCCCAAGCAAAATACACTAATGAATCCGACATCGAAATTATTTATTCAACGGTTCCTGGTGCTCTGAGACCTAAACCAATTGTTTCTTCTGTTGCTTACTCAAACTATTCTTCGAGCGCTTCAGTAATTCCTTATGATTTTGCTAAAAACAAAACTGGTACCCTGACATCGTCTTTATCTGGATCATCTTTCCATATGGTACTTAGTTCTACTTTAGTTTTTATTACTGGGTTGATCCTCATGTTGTAAGGAGATGCTTTTATTTACATTGTTGTTTTTGTTTTAATTTTATGATAGTTATTGATTTGCAGCCATTCTGTAGATTTAATTTGAGTAATAATTAAGAAGTGTTTGATACTTGCTTGGAGCTTGTGTAAATTTTCTCACTTGAAGTTTCTTTTGGGGTTTGTATTTTTGAATTAAAGAATATCTCATAAATGCGTGATTTCACCAGATTCTTAATTTTGACCTTTTTTTAGAAATTGGAGGAGGCATTTAATTATTTCCATTGGGATGAGTTATTTGTTATATAATTACACAGATGTAACCGATTGTTTCAGGGAAGTATGATCATTTACCTGGAACTCAGATTGCTAAAGAGTAAGCGAGGGTCTAACTACTAAACAACATGAGACCATCGTTTTAAATTGTTTTATAATGAACTCCCTAGCAATTAGAAAAGAGTGAATTCTATAAATCCGAAACATCGGTTAGCGATTTGTGTAAGAAAAAGATTCCTAACTGATTGATGCATGCTTACTCACCATATGACATTTTCCCCATATAAGTACATTTTCCCCATATAAGTACATTTTCTACCACAAAATGTTAGACCTTTTGTGATATGAAGATAAATTAACTCATGTGAATACCAA
Organism: [Candida] smagusa; assembly: GCA_030566775.1. Lineage (NCBI taxonomy): Eukaryota > Fungi > Ascomycota > Pichiomycetes > Serinales > Debaryomycetaceae > Kodamaea > [Candida] smagusa. The sequence continues at coordinate 208,690 of JAKUAW010000002.1, read as the reverse complement.
CATCATGATAGTAATCAACAAATTATTTGCTAAACACTTTGCTTAATTCTCGAATATTTGTCGAAGTTGATGAAACCTACAATACTTAATACTATTACTAATATTTACCCCAAAGCCTACCAAATGTTAATAAAAACCAGATCAATTTGCATTTTATATGCACAGCCTTTTTTTTTGTAGACATGCACTATATATATTTTTTATTCCAGATCTTCTAAAAAATTGATGGTTCAACTACTTATCAAACGACTCCCTGTAGAAATTGCAGAGAGAGTGTTTAAGTTTCTAACACCAGTCGAGTGCTGTCATTTGGCACACGATGAGCATATAGCAAGCTACGTACTACAGAGGATGTTTGAGCGTATAGTTCTAGACCTGAGGTTAACAGGGCCAGCGTGGGTCATTCCCGGTATGGACTCGACCGAAGTATCACCAAAGGTATTCCCATATATCAAGGGGTTTGTGCCACATATACTAGTTGTAGCTAACATTGCAGATATAGAGGGGTTGGATGTCTCGCCGTACAAAATCGAATACGTTGGGTACTCATTAAATGCTAGCCAACTTTCAAGGCTACCCCACAACTTACGCAAAATAAGGGTTGGAACCAGTCCATGTGAAGTAGCATCTTCCTTTATGTTTCCTAACCATGTAGAGGAGCTTACACTCAGTGAGATGACAATAGACTGTTTACTTCCTGGCATTAGGCGATTAACGGCGTATCACTGTGCATTGGAATCGAGTTTGCCTTTTACGTTGCAACGGTTGACATTGTGTCATGTCACAAACACGATAGATGCAAAGGCAAGGTTCCCTATGGGATTAACTGAGTTAGTGCTAGAAGAGGTGAGGTTTAGTGAGCCGCGGGTGGACCTTTCGTACCTTCGTAACCTTAAGGTGTTCCGGCCCAACGGGATAGATTGGACGGATTTTCTTCTTCCTTCACTGGTTTGCAGTCTTGACTTGGTTATGCAGCGTCGCCTCTACACTGTCTATAACACCCTTCCGCAACTTCAAAAACTCAAACTATTTTGTTGTGATGTTGAAAGAGATGAGATCTTCAAAGAATCCAAGTATCCCAGTTCCTTACAGTCATTAGTATTCCACTTTGTGCTGTTTCTGCATAAAACACGGCTCACTATACCATCGCATTTGTCTAGACTAGAAATCATTTGCAAAACTCCAGTTAAAATCGAGGCCCAACTTCCTCAAGGCTTGAACCATTTGGTTTTGAAGAATGTCGAGTTTCCTGGCGATTTACCAGAATCTCTAGTGAGTTTGTGTATGGTGAATGCTGGACTTACAGAGTTCACATATAACTTACCAAATTTGAAGAGTCTAGATCTCACTCAAAATTGTATACGGAATTCCAGATTTCCACCCCTGGTTCACAACCTTACGTTAAGATCCAATAGGGTCAGTGAAATAGATATACTGAACTTACACGAGCTTGAAGAGTTTGACTTGAGGTGTAACCAAGTTACAAAGATAGAAGATATCCATTTCCCTCCAAAGTTGGTGAGATTCAACTTGTCAAGAAATGCAATTTCCGAAGTGAATAAACTTCCAAAATGCCTCAAGTATGTTGATTTATCGAATAACCGAATCGAACTGTTTGAAAGTGAGCATTACCTTAGACAGTTAAATTTATCGATGAATAATGTCAAGTCGGCCAGTTTCCCGCCAGTGGACTCTTTAAAATTGGTTAATTGCAGCTTAAACTCAGAAGCGCTTAATCGATTTCAATTTGATAAAGTTCATTCATTGGACGTTTCATGGAATAAAATTGATGCATTGGATATCCAGGTGGACCGGTTAAACGTCCATAGCACCAAAATTGCTCAACTTGACGTTCCCCATTGGGACACCATTCTAGAAAGATTTCCCGAGTTGGCTAATCTGAAGATTAATCTGTTCTCTAAAGAGCCAATAGGAGATATCTATACTGCAGATATACCGCCTGGGCAACCAATCGTAATTATTGTGCGTCAAGGTTCGGTGATTGTGGGGGATGTAGAAATTCCAGTTGCTGAGCCAATGAACAATACATGAACCGGAATTCGGGATTGTTTATAGTACATTTACGAGAGTCTGGACCTTATTTAGAGAAGCCTCGAAATTCCGGAATAAAAGAAGCACTTCGCGTAAAGTTGAAACTCTACGGAGATTGCTCGAAAGTGAAATTTGAAAGTTCATCATCGGTACACCCGAGAACGATCAACGTATATATATGATCATCAACGATTAGATAGATAAGTCATACAACGAGGTTAGATACGCCACTTCATTTATATGCACGGCTGAATTATAGTATTTTTTCAAATGATATCAAAACCCATCGGAGAAATACGAGTCAAGAACCCCTATAGTGCATTTCTACACATTTGAAAAATTACAAAGCGTAATCACGCAAGTTCAACAGCAACGGTGAGTTGATGGAAGATAACACTTGATATGGCTAAAAAATATTTCAAAATAAAAGTTGCAAATACACGCCATGTAATCATAACCCCGAGTGTAACTCAATATAGTTAGGTGTCAATAGACATGGCCAAACTATTTGCGGTGATTCTCGTGGGGGAAAGAGAAAGAAATCTTGGCCTAAACTTGTAATCAAAACACAAAACTATAAGCTATACCCTTTTCATGCACTTTTTGTTACGTAACAGGAATATACGGATAGATACACAAAGACTATGTGGTTATTAACCTTGTTTCCAAACAACGTGTTTGATAATGCAACGTACTTTCAGTGCGGAATGATTTTAAAGTGGCTTGAAATTTACATTGACATATTTGCAGCCAAAGTATATAAGCATCGCAAAGTTTTCTGTAAATTCTAATCATTAAGATGAATCCTCTTACTCTTTGTTCTATTGCTCTTGCTGCTTTGGTTGCTCCATCCGCTGCTTACTCCACCAAGCCTGGCTCCACTATCCAAGGTATTGCCACTTACTACAGTCCAGATGTTGGTTTGGGTGCTTGTGGATGGTACGATAAGAACCTGGACTTGGTTGTTGCCGTTCCTCACGCTACTTTCGATGAGCACACTCCGGGTGGAAACCCAAACCACAACACTCTTTGTGGAAGAAGGATTTTAGTTACTAGCGGCGGTAAGTCTGTTACTGTTAAGGTGGTTGACTCTTGTCCAGGATGTGACACCAACCATTTGGACTTGTCCAACGGTGCTTTCGATCGTCTTGGTCCTGAAGCCAAGGGTGTTCTCCCAATCACTTGGAAGTGGCTTTAAGTTATTGATTAGCTTAGAATACTATTTACCGAAGATAATAATGTAGATACATGATATTCACCAAAAATGTTTTAATTTTTTAATAAATAGGTTGGTTTAAATTCCGGAGAACTTCCTTCCCTTGAGGGTCATTTCAAAATTACATTCGTGGTTTATACGAAAAGTTCGCAGCCAAAAGTACAAAACAATTGAAAAATTATCATGGAGGACGATCAAAAGAAACGTGAACTTCCAGAGTTCACGCTCAAAAATGTACTCCACGACGTCTATGATGGTATCCATGCACTTATATATGACCCAAGAGCCAAGGTGTTTGTTGCTCCGATTGTTTTTGTCATGACTCTGGTTCTTTGTAAGGTGGTGATTAGCATAATTCCATACACAGAGATTGACTTCAGCACTTATATGCAACAGATTAAGCTAGTTGACGAAGGAGAATTGGACTACTCTTTGATTACCGGTGACACGGGGCCAATCGTATACCCAGCCGGATATGTGAGTTTATACCAGTTGATCCGGTGGATCTCCAAAGAAGGTAGCGATATTCCATTAGTTCAATCGATTTTTGGGTACTTGCTTACATTCAATAATTTGCTCGTATTGGCTTCGTACTTCATGGTGCCGCAGCTTCCTCCATGGCCTCTTGCGCTTATCTTGGCCAGTAAGAGGTTGGTATCTATTTATGTGTTGAGACTTTTTAACGATTGTTTCACTACTTTTGGAATGGTTGCAGTTACGTTGTTGTTGCAGCAGGCGCTGCAATGGCACAAGAAGAGCGGATTAGTGACATTTTTACTTTCTGCAGTGGCAGCCGATGTGTTTTCCCTTGCGATTTCCGTCAAGATGAATGCACTTTTATATCTTCCAGGATTTGTTATTGTAACATACTTTATTTTGGGGGAAAACTTAATCCAGTTTGTTTTGGTACTTGCGGTAATTCCATTTATCCAGGTTATGGTTGGCTGGAAGTTCTTACTTCCATTTTTCAATGACGAGGAGGCCAAGTACATCAGATGGACGTATATTAACCAGGCTTTTGATTTCAGCAGACAATTTCTCTACAAGTGGACAGTCAATTGGAGATTTGTTGACGAGGAGACCTTTTTGAGCAAGGAGTTTGCCAAGTTATTGCTTGGGATGCATGTTGTGGTACTTTTTGTGTTTATTTTCAGTCGGATATTGAGTAAGAAGGTGATTGGAAAGACGTTTATTCAATTGGTTATAGATGCGTTTTCATTGAAATCAACAGTTAATGCAAACAACTTGTTGATTCATCCTACACAAGGGCCAAAGTTGGTTCTTTTAATATTATCAACAACCAATATCATCGGGGTATTGTTCTCTAGGTCGTTACATTACCAATTTTTATCGTGGTACTGCTGGCAATTACCAGTGATGCTTCACTGGACCCAATGGCCAGTTGTAGTGAGCGGTGTTGTTTGGGTTGTACATGAGATCTGTTGGAATGTGTACCCATCGACATGGTGGAGTTCGGCATTACTAGTGGCTATTTTAAGCAGTGTTTTATGTAGTGTTTGGTGGAACACCAAAGCTTGGTTTGAAGGACATGTGAGTCAAGAAAAGAAAAATACATAATCTCTCTTATATGAAAGAATAAATATAGTACATAGAGAAGTAAAAAATACCGTCTTTCCAGGAAAATCAATTGTCATTTTCGACGCCAGCCCAATTGAAGCCAATGGAATCATTTAAGCCATTGTCACCATTACCATCCAAGAATTGGTTGAAATCAAAGTCGATGTCATCCAAACCGCCGGGGCCAGATTGGCCGGCACCACCACCAAAGAAACTGTGAGAGCTGTCCACAGGGAAGATTTGATCTGACGAGATAGTGTCAGCAAAAGTAGACAGAACTTGAGGAGGATGCAGATCGTCATCCTTGTCGTTGCCTTCTTCCTGAATGGAGTTCTCCTTCCTGCCTGCAGTACTGGGGTTGGCAATTTTCTGGCTCTTTGGAGAGTCTGTCATAGATGCGGATTTACGTTTACGCTTGTCTTGTTCCAGAGTTGGAGTCAATGGAGCAACATACTCCTTTTTAAGCAAGCTGGGGGTGTTTGCGGTAGCAGGGGTTGAGCTATTGTTGCCGCTGGACGATGCACTAGACCCAATGGCACCGGTGGAATGGACCAGAGAAGTACTTGTTTTCCGACGCTTTGGAGGTGCCTCCTTCTTCTTTTTCTGCGAATTCCCTTGTGGTGATGTTTTGTTATTAATTACAGGGGAGTTGTGAGTAGTTGCAGGAGACGGATTTTGAGAAATCAGTTTTGGAGGAACAGTTTGATTGTGTGGAGGAAGCATACCTGCAGAGCCCAAAAGATTGGTTTGATCAGGCGCGGTATTACGGGCATCCAACCTTTTCTTGCTTTGCTTTTCTAAGAGTAGCAACTTCATTTGATAATCATGCAAAGCGTTCATATTCCGGACATTACCATTTGAAGGAGTGGTTGCATTTCCATTAGGTTTAGGAGGAATCACAGGCGACCCGGCATTGGGTTTACTCACACTCAATCTGTGTTGAGGTTGTGCATAGGGAGTGCCAGCTTGAGAGCCGGGGTTAACCATTTGTTGTGGGGGTTGTTGGAATGGGATATTACCCGGAGGAGGTTGTGAGTTGGACATCTGAGGAGTGACCAGAGCCATCCGCTGACCATTGGCAGGACTTGCACCTTCTTGTAATTGTTGAGCTGCAACAGCCTGTTGTCTCAAATTTTTCATTTGAGTTTGGGCATGCTGTTGAATAATGTTTTGAGGAGCCTGGTTGAACATTGGGTGTTGAGCTCCAATCATCTGTTGATCTTGGGGACCTGCCATGTCCGGGTTCATCTGCTTCATCATAGCTTGTTGCATTGCAATCCGTTGCTGCAGATCAAGTTGTTGATTAGGAAGGTTAACGTTAGAGCCCTGTATATTATTTGCTTGAGGAGAAATTTGCTGAGGTCCACTTGGCATTCTCATCTGCATATTGGGAGGGACTTGTTGGAAGTTAAAAGGCATGCCTTGATTAGGCATATTTGGCATTCCTTGAACATTACCAGGCACACCTGACGGACCGGAAATCGAGCCCGACGGACCGGAAATGGACCCTGAAGGTCCAGACACAGAGCCCATTGTTGGGCCCTGAGGTCCATTATACGGTGTAGTGGCCTGGTTACCCATCGCATTATTAAACCCGTTGAATTGGGGCATCGCTCCCATCATCGCGGCTTGAACATTGTAGTTTTGCAACTCTTGCTGTTGACGTTGTTTCATCAACTGCATTTGATAATACTGAAGTGCTAATGTATTCGAGCCCTTGTTTCCGTTATGCTTAGCTTGGAAAACATCCCAGAAGACCAGCCACCATTCAAAGAGAAACCCTTGTGGTGCATCCATGGCCACCAGCAGTGCAGGTAAATTGTTATCCTTAGTGATCTGAGGGGTTCTCGGGGTATTTGGATTAATGAGAGGTGAGTTCTTATTCAGTGATTTTCCCGAGTTGTTAGCACCATTCATGCTACCGTTCGACCCTGGAACGGACTCTACCAGAGGCACTTCTGCTTCGTTCACAAATATCCGTGCCGTCTGTGGTAATCGGTTCTTCACGAGAAAATCATACACATAAGCATTCAACAACTGCTTGGAGTTGGTGGCTTGTGCGTCACTCACACTTCGGGTTCCATCCATAACCGGTTTTCCTTTACCGTCGAACTTATTGTTCCCCAATGTCCCCATCCCTGATGACCCAACACTACCTATACTACTTCCACTCCCGAGCTTGGCCTTCGGAACCCCTTGTGACCCCAAATGTTGCTCGATAGTACCCGTTTTCTTGCCGTACATCAATGGTTTCAGCACGGAGCAAGTGCTGGTTTCTTGATTTTTATCTTTTTTTTTTTCAGTTTTTGGGGGTGTGAGGAGAACGGCCAGCGAGCAGCGAACAGATGTAGCCCACAAGCCATTCCAAGGGATGCTAGAACCTCTACACTCCTACCGTATATACTGTACAGTCCATCTCTCCCATGTCTACAAAGTTTGGTATCTTCGATATTTTCTACAGAAGGGGTGTAAGAACCTTGGCAATCTCAGCACTTTTCAATGCTACTGTTCTATCTGCCATAAATATCTCAGTACTTCGTGTACTGTGCTTCTCACAAAAGAAAAGAATACACAAAAATCGTGTATTCCGAGGTATTAAAGATAAGGGAAAAATGGAGATGTTGTAACGATCTAAACGCCTCATTTATTACTGTCACCCCAGTTTAGGAACATTATATAGTACATATTTAAATTTGTTACAATATTCTTGTGTTACTGATGGAGTCATGTGACTGTTGAGGAAGAAATAGGCGGACTTCGGCATGATTGTCACTTTAACATTGAGAGAAGTTTAGGATTATCCGATGAATGTAGGGATGTAATGATTAATAATTGAATTTATAATTGATATCATGGTAAATTATTATTTTTATGTATTATTGTAAACTGTTATTATCATAATTTAAAATATCATTGTGACTATCATAATTCTAAAATATCATTGTAAACTATCATAATTCATCCTAAACTATTCTAAACTATCATAATTCATCCAAAACTATTCTTAACAATTCATCGTACACTTTTACCAATCATCATCGTCCTCCTCTTCATCACTTTCATCTCTGGTGGCATTTCTCTTTTTTAAAGCATCGGCAATGGAACCAGCCATGGTTGTTTCCTCGGTCTTCTTTGCTTTCAATGCATCTGCCAACCCGTTACCAAGCGATGCATTCCTTGTGGCTCCGTTGGATGCCGGTGGTGCGGCCGGGGCCGCACTTTTCACGGCCAAATTTCCTGGGGCTGCACATTCCGTCAAGTAGTCGATTGGAGACCACCCTTCTCTCAGCTCGTCTAAAAGCTTCACCAAACCCCATTGACCATTGACCGACGTGACGTAGTAGATCTCGTCCTTAGTCAACGGAATAGACCCTGCAACAGACCCATCGTAGTCGTACATTGCCTTGTATGTAGGGAACTTGGGCTTGACACTCAAAGCCGGAGGAGGTGGTGGTGCCGTCTTCTTGGCTGGTGGCGCTGGCGCCGTCTTCTTGGTTGGTCTTGTTGGTGGTGCAGGTTTGGCTTTTTGTGTAGATGGACCATTTATTTGAGTAGGTGCGGCAGGAATCGCATTTTGTACTGGATAGGATGGTTGAGATGGTTGAGATGGTTGAGATGGTTGAATGTGTTGTGGGATAACATTTTGGACTGGATAAGTTGGGTGGGATTGGGTTGGTTGTTGTTGAACTGGTTGTGGTTGAACTCGTTGTGGTTGATATTGATTATATTGCGGTTGTTGATTATTTTGTGGTTGTTGAGTATAGTGTCTAGAGGGTGCAAGAGTACGTGTAGCACCTCTATTATAATACTTTGAATAATCAACATTACTAGAAACTCCTCTGGGTCTCTTAGGATTCTTACTGGTTCCTGGTAATCCGGGTTCAACAGTAACAGTTCCAGATTTATACCGATCTCCATACTTTGGTACATCAGCTCCAGACCCATGAACAACCTTAACAGTTTGTACCTTTCCGGGCTTCTTTTGATATGCAATGGTTGGTCCAACCTTGATAGAAACTCCAGGCGCCAACTTTTTTAATTGAGTGAGGAACTCAGTTTTGAAACTGGTGTTAAAGAAAAGATCGGGGTCTTGTGCTGTAGGGTTGTGTAAAGAAACTGCAACCCAGTCATCTTGGAAAGTGGAGACCGCCGCATAACTGATAGAGCTTAAGGAATAACTATGATCAATCTGAGGCTGCAAACGGTTATCAACCATGAAGGCACCAATTGTGTAGAATGTAGATTTGGTAAGAATGAAAATTCTCAGTAATCTCTTGGATGAACGACCGAATTTGGACAGTAACAATTCTCCCTTAGCTGAAAATACAACTGGCTCGGTGATCTTTGTTTGTGTAGCAATAAATCTACCATACCCAGAGGTTTGGTTACATCCGAGGTAATCTCCCATATAAGCTCTGGAACCCAACATCGAGAACCTACGACGTTCCTTTCTTCCGGCAAGAAGCGCGGTACCTTGGTCTCTCAATTGCTCGAATTGATTTCCGTGGTTCTTGATTCTCCATGCACGTTGAATCACCTTGGCAGCATCTTCTTGACGCTTGACATAACGTCTCCATGCGCGTTGGATACGAGCAGCCATATTGTGCCAATACTTGTCTCTCATGTCTTCCAATCCAAACAAGGTCTCTGGAGTTTTGATGAAGACCTTGGTGGTACCTAATTGATACTCAGTAGAAGGAATGTTACACAGCTTCAAGATTTCCTTGACGGCAGTTAAATCTTCGCCTTGCCAAATGTAATCACCAGCATAACCAGTAGCAGGAGAAAGCAAGTAGAACCGTTGGACAAACTTATCAAACGTAGTTCTATAAGCAAACCCGGCTCTTCTAATACGCACGTTTTCTTTCAACCCTAAATACTTGACTTGATGCAACACCTGATTGTTATCATAATCCTTAGGTCTTTTGGTTTGGTTTGGTTTGATTGTTCTAATGTATGAAGGTTGACTTCTGGATAAAGTTTCAACCAACGCATTGGCACTGCGCTTGATTTTATCCGATGCAGTTTCTGGTCTCTTCTTGGAGTCGAGTTGCAGTGCAAGCAAAGTTGGAGGGAACAATACTTGACTAACAAATGGATTCTTGGACGTGGAAAGTGCTTCCAATAAATCACGCAACATAGCATCCTTATTTTTATCAGTCATACCTGCAACATCATACGTGACATCACCTGCATAATGCTTGATGATAAACTTACCTCTACGATCCTCAAAGTGACGGTTGTTGGCACCAACCATACTCAATCTTTGGGCAAACACCTGGTCGGCGGCATCAGAGTCGGCATGTGCAGTTTTGATCGAGTCGTTCAATGCTGCAAACAAACCGGGTTGGGGCCTAACTGCTTCAATCAAATCACACACAACCTTATTGTTGAAGTAGTCGATAGGAGTCCATTTAATTTGCTCTTGAACATACTCATCTTGTTCGGCCTTTAACGTCAATTGAATGAAAATTTGTTGTAACTTTTCGTTGACATAGTTAATACAAACCTGTTCAAACGAGTTTTGTTCAAAGATTTCAAACCCGTAGATATCCAAAATACCAATGGTTTTTTGGGAGTTCAGAGATGAACCGTCCTTCAACGAAATATTCACTCTTTCCACAATCCACTCAAACAAGTTGTTGTAGATCCCCTTGGCAAGCGCATCACGCACGGAAATGGCCTGCACGTCGTTAAGTGGAACATGGTATGTTGACCCACGTCTCATACCATGCGATGTTTCGATAATACGTTCGATTATTGATTTTTTTAAGATCTCTTGATCAATATCAAGTAAATATGCAACAAACTGGGTAACCAGCTCATCTCTAATAGCCGCATTTCCATTTTCATCTTCAACAAACGAAATGTTTCCTACCCACAAAATTGCTGCAAGCATTCTGAAAATCGAATCTTGTTCTTGCTGGGACAATCCAATGATGTTCATGGCACTCAAAGTATCTTGGAACTCCTTGCCATCATCAACCCCGTCCACATTGATACATTTGGCCGCACTCGTATACACATACGATTCCGGTCCTTGGATTCCAAATAACTCTTTATACTGTGGTGGACAGTGCTTTGTGAATTGATAGAAAATATGAAAGTTACGTTCGTTGGTGATCTGCCCAACAACACGCTGTTTTTCAAGCAAATAATTGGTGATATGTGCAGAAATAGGGTTGAAATTCTGTTCACTGAACGTAATCTCCAAGTACTTACCATGTCTTGAAGAGTTGTTGTTTCTCAATGTCTTGGCACATCCAAACGACTCCAAAAGAGGGTTGGTGGCTAAAACCATATCCTTGATCTTGGAAATCTCATTGTTTCCTCCGTCAACAGACACATTAGCAATATATTGCATGATCTGTTTGGCGGCTTCCGTCTTCCCGGCACCCGATTCCCCGGAGATAATCACACATTGGTTTTCGCCGTATGATTTCAAATTGTAATACATCGATTCGGCAATGGCAAACACATGAGGAGGAACCTCCAATCTATTCCGCCCCTTATACTTATTCAATGTGTCTAGCGTATAGATCCCCAAGTCCTGGAATGGATTGACCGAAATAAGCACATGTCCAATGTACGTGTAGATCGTGTTGTTCATAAATCTCTTGTTCAAGTTATCATTGATTGCTTCATCCGTGATGGTTGACAATAATGTCAAATCCAGCACTCCCACCTCCTTCTTCTTGTGGAGATCAAATTCAGCTTTCTTGATCGCTGATGACTTAGCTGGCGCTGCCTGTTTCTCCTTATTCCTTTTTCTAACAATCGCCATCTTTGTTGGATGTTCTGATCAATTTTTGTTCATAACTGAGGGATGCGACATTTTTATATGTAATGTCGACTGCGCCTTGACATGACTGAACTCCTAAACGAATAGGGAGTTCGGGACAACAACTTCCTAGTTGTAGTGTAAACATCGTACGATAGCTATTTAACATGGTGGCAAGTTAGTTATATTTTCAGGTTAATCATGTTTTCAGGTTAGTCATATTTTCAGGTTGTCATATTTTCAGGTAAATCATATTTTCAGGTTAATCATCAGATTAATTATAGCAGTAACTTAACATTTATATTATAATACACATCAAATCACTCAACTCATCCTCATGGATATCTATTATCTAATTACTCCATAATCTAACCATCTTATCTTTTCCTCCACTAGCAACACGCTTACCATCCATACTCCAATCAACAGCATACACTTCATCCAGATGACCCGGTAAATCAACCTTCAACTTCCTAGTACGAATATCCCACACCTTTAAGGTAGTGTCCTTTGAACAACTAACCAATAAACGGTTATCAGCAGACCAGGCAGTTTGATACACAGGTGCAACATGACCTCTTAAGGTACCCAAGAATGTACCCTTCAAACCATCCCACACTTTGATGGAATTGTCAAAGGATGCAGAAACAACATGTCTACCATCTGGAGAGAAGGAAACATGGTTAACCAACTTCTGGTGACCAGTCATTCTACACACAGGCTTGGAGGACTTGAGTGGTTCCCACAAGAACATGGTGAAATCGTCACTGGCAGTCACCAATCTCTCGCTCTTGGACCCATTCAAGTTGGCCACTTTTTCGTAGCTTATCAAAGCTCTGGATCTTAATTCTTCTGGAGTGGCTTTGTCTCTCTTGGATGATTGGTGGTCAAATGGACCCTTACGCAATACATAATCGGTGGAAATGGCCAAATGGTTGACCCAGTGCGCATGGCTCTTCAAGGTTTGGATACATTTGCCGCCAGCAGAGATATCCCAGGCTTTGATGGTCTTGTCGTGAGATCCACTGTACACAATGTTAGATCCAGACCATTTCACACACGAAACAGAGTTGGTGTGACCGGACATCAGCAATTCGCACACTCTGTTGGTGGTGTCCCACACCTTGACGGTACCGTCCTTGGATCCTGATGCTAATCTTGGGGTTTGGCCCGGCTTGGTCAAGTGGAGTGGTTCCCATGTTAAGGAAGACACCCACTTGCTGTGTCCGTCGAGCGCTTTGCCCAAGGCGTCTCCGGTCTCTGCATTCCACAATCTCACAGTGTTATCCATGGACCCTGTCGCTATCATCGTTCCACATGGCGAGTATGCAACACACAACACCCAGTTGCTGTGGCCCTTCAATGTCTTAAGCGGTGTTTGAGTATTACAGTCCCAGATTCTGGCGGTAGAGTCCCCTGCTCCTGTCACCATTCTTCCCAGGTCATTTGGTGCAAATTGAGAACACAATATCGTTGCTCCGTGCCCAGCAATTGCTGCATTGGATCTGGTTATAGGTCTGACTTTAAAAACGGCTCGTGGCGTGAATACCAACGTGAGGAAATCTTCGGTGGTTTTGAGACCGGGTTTCAAGACTGAGTGGTATAAATTGTCCTTAATGTCGATTAATTTGTTATCCTTCTCCTCGTCTAACATAGAGAAGGTGTATGGAACTGGGTCGTCATTCTCCCCTTGTAAGTTGTTTAATAATTCTTCTAATTGTTTCTCAGATATACCTCCTGGAACTCTAATTGATCCTCCGACCGTTTCTCCGGTATCTGAAGCTTGGAATTTTATTAACACATTAGGCAAGTCTGCTGGGATTAAATCAACCTCACGTACTTGTTGTGCCTCTTTCTTGGCTCTTTTGGATGGTGGTGGGATAACGGTAGCCATTGTTAATTTTTTGCGATGCTCATCTCTGTTTTTGATTTGGGTGCGCTACCCAATCTTCACCTTTCAGAGTTTAATTCTCTTAAAGTGAATCAGTATGCATCTAGATGGTGTCTTATCATTGTAGTTGCATTCTATAACATTTGGAGGTATAAATCAGTGTAAACTAGTGTAAACTAATGTCATTTTTACAATTTAATAAATTGATGTTTATTCTTTTCTTGTAATATTTGGCTACTTAGAGATATATCCGCTCATTTTATCCAACCTCTACTATCTACATTACTTTTTAGTCATTCATTAAACTTTCCTTCACTTATAAATTCCTAATCACTGCAACTGCAAAATATATTTGGGTGCGAAATGCTGTGGTTTCTATAAATTCATAAGGTCAATTTTCATTAATTTACCAAATGTCAAGAAACAGAACTAGCGATATCTTTATAAAAAGAGATAAGAAAAGTCTTGATAGGACAAACCCCAAGAAATGTATTATTTCCAAAGTTATTCTTCCCAAAGTTTATTTGCTTATTGATGGCTATGTGAATTACTTTGAGAAACTAGGATTTATCAATCGGTTTATTCCAATTCTAATGGCTACTTCTCGATTATTAAACTTCGAAAATTCTCCTGAAGGTTTTGAAGAAGTGTTATTTAAAGATTCCAGTTCGAATTCTAATGTTGATTCGGAGACTTCAATTACTCTGGATTCTAATGATTTGAGTACTTTGGATCATTTAAGTCCTTTGTATGCTACTGACTTAGGTCTTGTTGGTTTTGATAATACTTCTCTAAACTCCAATGAAGATAACCTAGAAACTGTTTCAAGCCCTCAAGATTCTAATGGTACTCATATGAACTCTAATGAAAAACACTCAGAATCTAATCCAAGACCTCAAGATTCAAATGATCTAGGGTCTAATTCAAATCCTCTGGATTCTGAAGACTTTTCCGAATCTGAAACCTCTGATGAGATAGACAACCAAATCCGAATTGATGAAGTAGAACACGATTATATGGAGAAACTCATTTCTTTAGTGGAAACTGAAGAAAGTGACTTTCAAGACGAATATCTGGAAGCATCCATCACAGTAGAACAGCCTTATATGTACAATACCAGCATTGGAATTATGCATGAAATGAGTATTTGTAAGAGTTCTAGCCTCTATCCCAATATCTACTATCTATTTGACTATAACCTTAGGGAAACAAACAACAACCATGATTCAGAAGATTTTTTAAATTTGCCAACTATAATAATCAACAACGGTCCCTTGATTAAAAGCATGATTGAAAACATATTGAACTTTGTGATGGACATGAATATGGAGTTATGTACCATCGAAGATATCCCGTGCGCTAATATTGAAGTTGTCAGATTATGCCAAATCTATAAAGTACAATTAAACAGAATAACCATAGATGAAGAAGAGTTGGATATACTATTGAGATTTTATAATGACTTTGTCAACTCAGAAGACTTGAATATTGATATAGGAAATCAGTGCTTACAAAGGATGATTCCACTAGCTGATACTATTATTTCCGAATGCTTGAAAAATCATTTGCAGCAATTGACTCCAGAAGAATCATACAACACCACAATCTCTTGGTTGCTGAACCTGAGTCCTCTGTTTCTGAAGAGTAAATGGACCACATGCAAAGTTTATGCTATTAATGATAAAAACTATATTTCACTTGTGGAACAGGTGCTTAATGTGTTTAAGTACAAGAACCTTTCAGTATATACTGCGGCGGTAGCATTTGATGCCAAGTTATGCCTATCTTATATGGCCAATACCTCACAGATAGAGGACTTGGAGGATATTTACAGTGTTTACCAAGAATCCATCAGGAGTCGGGCGCTCGAAAACTATTGCATTTCCAAAGCACGTCAAGTGATATACGAAGCCTTCAAGCTTGAGCAACTAGTCAAAGAGAAATCTAACGTTGCTTTCTCTATAAATCTAGAGTATATTGCAGAGTTTGACTATCGAGAACCTCCTCTGGATTTGCACCAAGCTCGGTTACAGTTGTTGAAGTTACAAAACTGTGATAGTTATTCACTTATATAGGCTATAAAAATACATCACCACTGAAGTTTCTTGTAAGATTCGAATCAACCGGCTTCAAGTCGAGTGGCTTTGGTTTTAAAGCAGGCTTTGTTTTTAGTGGTATATTATTATTTGACACACTCTTGGGTAAACGTCTTTTTGGACCCTTTGATCTTGCCTTGTTTGGATGAATCAATTTGTCATTATTGATGGAGTCTTTTTTGGTATCAGTTTCACTTCTCCGGATCCCGGGAGAGGTAAACTTTGCATCTGGCGAGCCCAATTCGGGAGCGGTACTCGCTCTCAGCAAAATGGAAGACAATTGATTTTGGAAATCACTCTTTGTCAAGTTGGAATCTTGAACTTTCTTTAGCTTTGGAAGTTCTGCTATGTTATCTAACTTCTCGGGCTTTTCTGGTTTAACAGGCTTGAGTTTTTTCAAGGTTTCCAATCCTTCAACAATAACCTCCTCCTTATCTAATTGCTTAATGTTTAAACTTTTAGAACCAAGGATCTTCATTTGCGAGCGGATTACTTCTGTGTCACTTCTTTTGTAACGATCTAAGGAAGGTTTATCTTGAGGTACCTTCTTTGGAGAAAGCTTGGATAATGTCAGCGAAAGAAGTTCCTCTTCATTCTTTGAGTACCGGTGAACAGAAGGTTTGGTAACGACGCTGGGCTTTCTTGGTGAAAGTCTGGACATGGTAGACTTAAGCAAATCTTCTTCGTTCTGAGTGTAGACATCGATTGAAGGTTTTGAAGGTTTTGGAGGTAATGTAGTATTTCCAGAAAGCCGAGAAAGAGTGGACTGGAGCAACTCCTTCTCCTCATCTGTTTGCAAGCTCACGGTCAGTTTGCGAATCTCAATAGGCTTGGAGCTACGGATTTTGGCAAACCGGTTGAGGTATTCAGGATCAGCGGTTTCGGTAGCTTTCTGTTTTGTAGGAGACTCAGGAGTGATGACTGGAACAGACGACTTGAGTTTCTCGAATTTGGTGAACAATTCTGGAGTGGACTCTTCCACTTCCGGTAACGGGTTGTCCTTCTTGACGATCTTGAAGGTTGGTTCCGGAATCTCTATATACTTGTGCGAGTCACTCTTCTTGATAGCACTATCGATCCAGCTATTCGGTTTTTTGGGAGATTCGTCGTATTGCTTTGTTGGAGAGGTGTACTTTGAAGGAGACCTTGTGACCGAGTTCTTCGAGTTCGAAAGAGAAGTCATCCAGTCGCCAGCACCACTAACCCCGCGGAACTTTGTTGGGGATACGTCTTGTGAGGTTGACGTTGTTCTGGAGTTGCTCAAAGTAGACGAAAGCCAGTCAGATTTGGGGCGTGTGGCAGGTCTCAGACCCGAGATGTCTTGAGTGGTGGAGGTAGTTACCCTGTTAGACATAGTAGAAGAAAGCCAGTCCGATCTGCCCTTTGGAATCAGAAGATGCGAAGCTAAGTCATTGCTGGAAGAAGTTGTCATTGAATTGGACGAAAGCGATGATAACCAGTCCGATTTTCCCGGTTTGATTGGTCTTCTTGACGGAGAATCATCTTCCTCTTCCACTTCGTACTTTGGCTCGGCCTTTCTAACAGAAGCCAGGCTGTGGTACATGACGTTTTGTGGAAACAATGGCTTGGGGCCGGTGGATTTGGTTTCCTTCGATGAATTTGGAGGAACCCACTTGTCGACCTTTTTCTCGGGCTTGGGAGGCTTGACTTTACTCTCGTTATGCATGTTTTGGATCTCGTTCTCGATATCTGCAAAAGTCCTATACTTCTTTTCTGGAATCTTAGGCTTGGATACGGATGGGGCCCGTCCCAACCTAGATGCAAAGATTTCAGCATACTTTTCGTTATTTGATTTTCTCATTTCTTCATCTTTCCTGGCATCATCGAACCTCGATGCATATACCTGTGCATAATCTTCACTTGAAGGAGTGAATAATACCGTACTGTTTGCTTCATCTTCATGCAAATAGGAATGTGATCTGGACCGAGTTTCTGCGACACCTTCCGCAAATATCCTAGCATAGTCGGCGTTCTTTTGCTCCTTCTCAGCATTAGATGCTGCCACGCTTTCAGCAAATATTCTAGCATAATTTGCATTTCTTTGTTCTTTTTCGGCGTTTGACTCGGCAACGCTTTCTGCAAATCTCTTTGCATAATCTTTTTTAGAATCGTTAGCTGAGGAATTTGACTTTCTTAAAGACGCAACTCCTTCTGCGAAACCTCTTGCGTATTCTGACGATTGATCTTTTCCTTCTGTGAAACTTCCTGAGTGGTCCTCATTATTACTTGATCCAAATTTATGTTCTTCAGTTCTTGATTGAGCAGCTCCCTCAGCAAATCTTCTGGAGTAATCTTCATTATTACCTCTTGATTCGGCGACTCCCTCAGCAAACCTTCTAGCATACCCCTCATCATTATCTCTTGATTCGGCGACTCCCTCAGCAAACCTTCTAGCATACGCCTCATTATTGTTTCTCGATTCAGCTACTCCCCCATTAAACTTCATTGAATGATCCCCATTAACACTTCTCGATTCGGCCACTCCCTCGGCAAATCTCCTAGCATAATCTAACTTCTGCTCATTTTGCTTATTCCTGGACTCATTCACTCCCTCGGCAAACCTCCGAGCATACTCTTCATTATTATTTCTTGAATTTGAAAAACCACCATATTCGGTTCCGTCCCTCCTATGCTCAGCAACGCCCTGAGCAAATCCCTTAGCGTCTCCATTTGTTGATTTCCTCAATTCCTCTGCAAATCTCTTTGCATATGCATCGCTCTGGCGTGATTCCGGACCTCCATCTGAGTTTCTAGACACAGGAGTCAACAAATCAACCTCAAAAGCAAGCGAAAGTCGATTGGGCTTAGGCGGACGGGTTGGTTTGGGCTTACTATCTTCATCATCCATGGCCCTTAATTGATTGAAGAAATTATCCAGCTTAAGTTCCCTGTTAAACTTAAGCAGCGGCACATCACTCATCCTCTTCAGTGCGCTGAACGACGAACCATACGAAGATCCAAATGAAGATCCATACCTAGATCCTTTAATAGGACTGTTCAGTCTCAGCCGTAATTCCTCAAGATTTCTTTCTAAATTACTCTGTCTAAGTTGATCTTCTCTTGATCTTCTCTCGGACAACTCAGAAACACTCGATAAGAAGTCATCCACCTTTTTGTTTGAAGGTGAAACATCCACCATTGCTAATTTGTTAAACGATTTGTTGATGTTTATGCAGGAAGTTTTGCAGCAAAATGTAACAACCGAAATGAGCGATTACGATTTTCAATAGAATGATGTATTTCTATTAATAGATGAGTATCCTATGGGTCCACCTATAAAACATTAAGAATGAAAATATTTAGTAAGATAAGCCCATTTAATTAAAACAAATAAAACTACCTTGAAAACGGTTCCAGTTCTAATTCATACTAATGCGTAACAGTAAAAAATGATAGACTGTTAGTATCAAGTGTATTAGAGCCGCTCTCATCTTATTAATTTAACGTTCTCTATACCAAACTACACTTATTCAATATATGTGTCCGGTAGGTTTACTCAAAAATATGCTATAGTCTATTATAATACATCTATGAAGGATTAAAAGGAATAATACCAAAGCCTCCACCCCATGCATCATATGTCAGGCCTGGGGTTCCATCCTGAGGCTGGGTCTGTGGCTGTGTTTCAGGCATCACAGACCCTTCTCTAGTGTACACATTGTAGAACAAACCGTAAGAATTCATTGCTTCGTCATCGATCATTTCTTCTATTTCAAAGCCTTCATCTTTTTTCAGATGGTACTGCATCTTTTGGTTTGAATGAGAGTTTGGATGAGGTGATGAGTGATTTCCTGGGGTGTTATGATTTGGAGTGTTATGGTTTGAATGGCCAGAATTGTGATTTAAATGGCCAGAATTGTGATTTGGATGGTTTGAATGTGAATGATTTGAATGTGAATGATTTGAATGTGAATGATTTGAATGTGAATGATTTGAATGTGAATGATTTGAATGTGAATGATTTGAATGTGAATGATTTGAATGTGAATGATTTGAATGTGAATGATTTGAATGTGAATGATTTGAATGTGAATGATTTGAATGTGAATGATTTGATTGTGAATGATTTGATTGTGAATGATTTGATTGTGAATTTGCATATGAATGATTTGAAATTGAAAGAGCAGGATTAAAATGAGTCTTTGGAATAGATGTATGAGAATTGTTCTGTAAATTTTGATGAGAATTGGAAGAATTAGACGGATTCAACCTCCTTCCAGTATAATCAGTTAAATTTCTCATTGTTTCCCAGAAATCCACACCCTCCTCTTCTTCATCATCTTCATCCAACTTTAATCTCTTATCTATATCCATAGGCTCTCCATCGTACGGACGCTTGGCAGCTTCAACCGCGGCCGCCATTTCCACAGCTTGTGTCAAAGGAGTCAACATCTCTTTCTCTTGATGGTTCTTGTTCAACAAATGAATCAAATCAGAACGATCTCTTCTACCGTTCATCAGGCCCGGCGGCGATGGACTCGACAGCGTCAACTTGGGAACCTCGGTAAGCGGAGGAAGATAGTTGAAATGGCCATACCGGTTGAGTTGTGCTTCCGGCTCCATGTAGTACCCATTGTAGCGCGTCTGGAAAGGCGGCGTAAAGCCAGCTGGGGTGTTTGCACTAGAGTCATCGCCATGGTGGTGGTGGTGAGTTTGCTTCACCTCCACAGGGAACAGATCTATTGGGCCGCCAGGAGGGACGTAATGATGGTGAATATGCTGATGCACGGTAATATCCAATTCATTCCTCTTGGCATAGGCTATAAGTTGCTGTACCATATCTTGGTTATGTATTAAGCCACCATTGGCCACGAGACTGGGAGGAGGCTGCTCCACTGGGGTATCACCCTTGGGTGTTAGACTATACTTCCATTCAACCTCGCTATTGGCAGGCCGTACCGGGTACTTGATACCCTCCAGAGGTGGAGTGGTTTTCTGCTCCACTTTCTGCTTTCCCATATTCTCAATCAACTTGAAATTTCCATTGGTGATCATCTCCACCTCTGTTTTGATCACACTATCAGCCTTGCCACGTACGACATCCGTCAAGATCTTTCTCCATCTGTTTCTACATGTAAGCGACGGCCTACTTTTGAATTCATTCGAAATGGTTCTCCACTTGGTTCCATGTGACTTTACCAGCCGTATAAGCAACAAGTCCTCTTCATGAGTCCAGGGCTTCAACCGGTCCTTGGTGTTTGGGTCCAACACCTCGATGTATCTCTTGGCGCACTGGTCGTCTGTTCGTCCTTGGATATCCAGCAGCACCTTCTGCCACGACGGCCCGTGTTTTTTGAATGCTTTTAATAGTTGCTCATCTTCCGCAGGAGTCCATTTTCCTTTGCGAAGTGTGGGGTCCAACGAGTTGGACCATCTTTTGCGACAGTCCTTCAGTTTGCGCGACCCATTGGGCGAGATCTGAAGCGCTATGTCATCCCAGTTGACCTTGTCAAAGTCCAAGTCTGCTAATCGCGACTCATAGAGTCTATGCATCACCTCGCTTAGATTTGTGTCTTCCTCTTTAGTCCAAGGTTTTCTGGACTCCCTTCTGAACGTTTGGAACCCAAGTGTTTCTGTAAGTGCCAACGGGTCTATAGGAACCACTCGTTTCTTGGTTGCTACGCCATGTCCCTTCTCTTCACGACTAGTCATGACTTTTATTTTTTGAAGGGTCGTGCGAAACCAATTTATTACTATACATCTCATCTCAATCACTTGGAGCTACTTCCATCTGTAACGGCCTCATGGACTGTTCATTTCCGTGAGCTCTACTTCTCCTCAACACCCTGCCTGATTCTCTTATTGTCAATCAATCTAAGCAAATTTCTTAAAAGCATGGCAATAGTAACCTTTCCAATCGATGGAACATACAACCCAGCCTTTTGCTTGACCTCGTCGTCCCAGTTCTTGACACTCAGAAAGTTAATCACAGTGGTCCCGTTGGTGACGAAATCAACAGGAAATCTATAACTTTCCACAGGAACACCTGTGATGATCACATCACACTGAGGTGCGATAGTCTCTACCGACTCGCCACCAGTCAACTCGATCACTTGATGTCTTTGTTCGTGGAGATCGGCACCTCTAGTGAACTGTTGGATATTGTTGATGTCAACAGAGTACACGGTAGCACCATCGTTGGCAAGCAACGCAGCCAACGGACGGCCAACGATTTCCGACCGGTTGACAATCATAATCTTCTTCCCGTAGAGACGGTTTCCGTAGTGTAACAACTTGTTGTAAACTCCGAGATATTCCAAGATTTTCACCATGGCCAACGGAGTACAAGGCAAAATGGACTTTTGCTCGTTGGCTGGAGCATCCAAGAACCTCACGTTGTGGTACAAGTTGTGGTAGTACATGAAGTTCAAGCCTTCCACGTCCTTTTCAGTCAGAATTAACTGCTGCAAGTATTGGTCTTGCTTATCGCCAAACACAGGGAAGTAGACCATAATCCCGTTGACGTCGTCGTCCTTGTTTGCTTTGATTAAAGCCAGCTCTAAATCATTCTTGTCCACTTGTCTCAACTCGTATGTGAACCCAAGCGACTCACAAGTCTTTCCTGTCCAATTGGCGTACATTTGTGCTGCAGGGTCATCGTTAGCAAGAAACCCAACTAGCTTGGGGGAGTATCCAAGAGCTTTCACACTTGAAGTGATTTCCTCAACAAATGGTTTGGCTATGGTTGAAGCTATGATGGTTCTTCCTGCTGGTTTTGACATTGATAATTTTTTGACTCTTTGTTTAAGTTTATATATTATTGATTAATTAGTTCGAGTCAAGATTGGTAGCGCTTTTAATTGCTGCAATTGAGATGGGTTTCCTATTTGGGTGCGGAGAACATTCACAAACTTTCACAAACGAACGAAGTGAGTTTGTGAGTGTTGTGAGTTATTTGTGATTGTGAGTGTAAACCTATGGGTGTAGTGCAAACATATGAGTATGAGTGTAAACTTATGAGTGTAGTGTAAATTTATGAACTTAGTAAATTTATGAGTATCAGTGCATATGGCTATTTCTTCTGTGAGGATACCTCAAAAGTGTATTCTTCTCGGATGTGAAAATTCACTCCCGAATTTGTGTGACTGATCCCTCCACACATGAATGATCAAATTAAGTTACATCAATTTTATTCTATTAAAGATCGATTATCTAATACTCAAGCTCTTTATCAGAGTCACAAAATCGATATGCATTACCTCAAATGAGCACTGGCATTTTTATACAAACTTTGCCAAATAAAAGCCTCGCTCAACATCAACTCGACATCCTTATTAGACCAGTTCTGAGTAGGAGGATTCTGTAAGAAAAGTAGAATCTCTTGGAAATCCTTTTCCTTCAAATCAGCACTGAACTTACTCAAGAAAGCAGCACAGACATACACATGGAAGTTGTTGAACCCCAAAGGAGACTCACTTAAATAGGTGTCCCACATTCGGATGATAAGATCGATGGAGAGCTCTCTCATCAACAAGCAGTTCATCCACCTGAACAGAAACTGGATGAATTCGATGCCCTCATGGTCGAAATGCGAAAGCAAGTCGACGTCGATTTTTTGCATCAAGGTCTTCAAGTCGCCCACCTGTCTGATGATCCCGGGCTGCTCGTGGATGTAGTTGTCTGTGATGTTCTCAAGCAAGCGCGAAAGACACCAATAGGTGTCTGCTTCAATAATGTCCAAAACCCTCTGGGACAAACGGGCGGGATCGAAGTTGTCGATTGTTAGAGCAGATAATTGCGGGTCGCTAAGAAGGGCCTGTTCGTTGGGGTCGTTGGGATCGTGCATGTCAGGAATGAACATGCGGCGGTCGTTCTCCTTCACCTTTTGAAGCTGCCAGAGGTAGTTGCCTACGAAGATTTGGAAAAACGGCGTGCACAAGTCGTTGATGCCCTGGACATACCCCGATGCTGGGTGCCTAACCGCCCACAAAAACAAGATTTTCCGAAGCAGCTTCTGGGTCTGGGCATGCAGATACAACTTGATGGTGGGGTGGGTGCGCTTGACGTCGATGTTGATCTGGTGGTAGAGCTGTTTGTCCTTGGAGCTTGTTTTGGACTCGACGGAGTGCGTGGTGTCGTCGTCAAAGTCCACAGAAACCGCCTGGATCCCCTCCAAGTACTCCTGTCTCTTTCTCTTCAACGTCAGCTCTTGTCTGGCGGAGTTGGTGGGTAAGTACCCCAAAAGGATCTGCCATGTTAATGCCCGCAACTCGGAGGAAATCCCGTTCCACGACAACTCCCTCAACTCTTGCACATTGATGTTGGTGTTGGAAAACAACTTGACAAACTTGGCATGTTTCATCTGTTGCTGGTTCAACTGCGACCGCTCCACCTCTTTGGTGTCTGATGACGTTCTCTCCGACACAGTCTCACGCTCGGGCTGAATCGTCAAGTCGGGGTATAATGAGTCGAGCATAGGGCTTGGCTGTAAGGCATTGCTGCTCTGCAGCCTGAGTTTCGCCAAGTTTGAAGGTGGGGGTGTCACCTCGTCGAGCCCGGCGTCCCAGTCATCGTCCAAGTCCGTGTACCGTGCTTTCGGCGACCTTCTGCTGCTGCTTATGCTTCTCATCCCAAACCGATCCTCCTTGGGTGATCCATTCAAATTCATGGAGATCGTCCGGCTCAGCGCCTGCGCTGGTGTTCCCATGAACTTTCCAGAATTTGTGTTGTTCTTCCCGTATGCTAACGACCCGTAGATATTACTGTTCACTTCTTCATAGTCTGGTGTAGTTTGTCTAGACTCTGAGTTTTTGGATGATCCCGTCAATGAGAGATTTTTAAGGAACGATGAGAGATGTTTACCTTTTCCTCCATTCTCGCCAAAGATGAATTCGTTTTTGTCGTTGTTGTAAACCTGGGACATTTCTTGCTTCTTCTTTCCCATGTTAATTTATTTGTTGGCTTTTCGCGGTTTTCAGAAAACTACGACGGACGAAGTGAGTGAGTAGTGAGTGAAATACTGAGTGCAAAACTGATTTTAGTAGGGGAACGAACGAAGTGAGAGTGGAATGCTGATTTTACTAGGGATATAGATTTTCAAAGTAATTGCAACTAATGTTCTTAGGCTTATTTTTATCAATTAATGTCTCTTGTACGAACAACTTACTTGTGATTTGTAAGGCACATCTAGACTGACATTTATACAAACCTTCTTCTCTCCTTATACTTGGCTCTTTTCAGAGTAAAACTTTGAAACGATTAAACTAATAGTAATCATGATTCACATAAAAAATCACTAATATACTCATGAAATACAATAATGATCTTAGCTCAAAATCTCTACTCACGCCTCACAACTCACTTCGTTCGTTGTTCGGTGTTCGTTGCTCGTTGCTCTTGTTCGCCGTTTACAGAATCCATACACTAATAACAATAAAAACAACATCCACATTGGTGACATTCATTTATTCTACATCTATAACACTCTTAAGATCCTCATAACTCGTCGTTGTCTATGCAGAAGTGACTTCTCCCTTAACTGGAACACTACCTTGCTTCAATTCTCTACCAGAAACGTGCAAAACACCATTTTGAGTAATGTTAACAGTAACCTCCAACTTGGAGTTTGGCTTCAAATCCTTCAAGGATAATTCGGCTAATAACTTACCAGCTTCGTAAACAACCTCTCTCTTAATTTCGTCTTCTTCTTCACTTTCGTCATCTTCATCATCAGAGTACTTTTCAGCTTCCACAACAGTTTCCTTGATAGTTCTCTTACCTTCGTACAATTCAATGAGCACGGAAGCAGAGTCGCCGTTAGTAACTTCGATAGACTTCTTGATTGGGTATGCGGTTTCAGCAACCAAGAGAGGTTCGAAAGCACCGGAAGCGGTCTTAATACCAATTGGAGTGGTCAAGTGGTTGGTGTTGACAACAACCGGTTGCAAAGACTCAGCAACTTGCTCTTCATCGAAAGATTCGATCAAAGCGGCTTGCAAAGCGGCACCACGGGTGGCCAACTCGGATGGGTCGATGGCCTTGGTGTCCAAGGATGGGGCAACAACCACAGTGGATTCTGGGAAGATGATGGAAACGTTGGAAGCCAACTTAGGGGTGTTGGAAGAACCACCGACAAGCAAGACCTCGTCGATATCCAAGGTTTCCAAACCGGCCTTGGTGACCACCTTTTCGACAAAGGCAGCCATTTGGCTCAAGGGTTGTCTAGCAGTCAACTCGAATCTCAATCTGTTGACGGAGGTGTGGTAGTCGATACCATCGGCAAGGGATTCGATGGAACAGGTGGAGGTTTGCACGTTGGACAAGGTCTTCTTGACGACAATGGATTCGGCAGTCAACTTGGCAATGGATCTGGCAGTACCCTTGGCGTTGGCCTTGGTCTTCTTTTCAAACTCCTTGGCAAAGTAGTCGACAAGGGCAGCGTCCAAGTTCTCACCTCCCAACTTGGTGTCGTGCTCGGTGGCCAAGATGGTGAGAACACCACCACGCACAGCAATGACGGCGGCATCGGATCTGATACCACCAAAGTCAGCAACGACATAAAGCTTGTCCTTCAACAAACTTTCTTCGTCGACAGACAAGTGGGCCAAAAGGGCGGCAGATGGCTCGTTGATCAATTGCAAAACCTTCAAGCCAGCTTCGTTGGAGATCTTGGTCAAAACAGACTTTTGTTCAGCGGAGAAGTTGGTTGGAACAGCAATCACAACACCTTCCACTGGCTTACCGATGAAGTCTTCGGCGGCGAGCTTCAACTGCTTGAAGTGTCTCTTGGTGATCTCTTCAACAGTGACAGTTTCGGAGCCATTTTCTCTTTCGATGGTGTATGCAACACCCCCATCGGCGCTCTTGATGGCTGGAGCACCAACTTGGTTGGATGCTTTGGTGTCGACTTCTTCGAACTTCTTACCGATGAAATCACGGAAGTTGATCACAGTGTTCTTTGGGTTTCTAACCAATTGACTGGTGGCTTGAGTTCCGTGGACCTCATCGACTCCAACATATGAGAGAGCGGATGGAATCGCACGGTCTCCATCGGGGTTGGCAATAACGTCAACCTTTCCGTCAGCAGATGCAATAGCAATCGATGAGGAGGTGTTACCAAAGGTGATACCAATAACAGCAGACATAGTTTTTTTGAAAATTTTCTGTGATGGATTATGTAAGTTTTACGGGCCACGAATACGAACGTAGTGATAACACGAACGTAGTGATCTATATACAACGTTGTCAGTGATCAATATACAAACGTTATCAGTGATCAATATACAAACGTTATCAGTGATCTAAATACAAACGTAGTAATCTAAATACAAACGTATTCAGTAATCTAAGTACAACGTAGTAATCAAAATTCAAACGTATTCAGTAATCTACATACAAACGTAGTCATCTAAACAATATTTTGCATAGTGAATATCTAAGATTTCACAACCGTCTATAAACGTAAATATAAACTCCTTACCACAACACACACTTTAACCTAATAACAAGAACACAATATGACACAAATCTAAACCATTTTGAACTTGTGGATTTTGTCACTCGAATCTCAATATAATTAGGAATACCCATATTCTTAAGGTTTATGTAGATTTTTGATCATATCTCATAAACCATACTCTAACTTTCATATTCAACAAATTCAATCTATCTTTATTCAGTATTCCAAAACTTTATCTGAAATCTCTTTTGTTCACCCATCACTAAAAATTTACCAAATTCCTAGATAACCTACAAAAACACAACTAATCACAAAATCAATTTCAATACCTTACCTTTGTATTGCAAAATAAAACCACAACGAACTCATCACTATAAGACCTACAAAAAAAAGGTCGTACCCGGATTCGAACCGGGGTTGTTTGGATCAAAACCAAAAGTGATAACCACTACACTATACAACCGTTAGCGATCAAAAAAAAGGGCGGAATTACCAACCGAGAAGATCATGTAGAGATCAGTAGCGGAAACCGAATTACCTCGGAACATTGCGAGTTGTAAAAATAAAATCAGGCTATAAATGGGTGCATTTCAGGGATAGAAGGCAGGCCGTAGAGATGAAAGCGAATGTAGATCGAACCAGAAAAGAGGTGACTGTAATTATAAAAAAGTTTAATGAAAATATAAAAGAAAAATATTTGTAATAAGCAGATGACATGAGCGGTACTTTGAAGAAAGAGTTGGCTGAGTACTACACGCGGGTGATAGGCAACGAGTTCCGGAGACTTCAGCTTGACGAGGAGTTGAAGCACAAGTCGTTGTTTGATCTTATAGACTACTGTGTGGAGTTGTACGAGAACAGCTTTGTGGCCAAGCAGACCGCCAGCAACACCAAGATCACCAATTACATACGAGGATACCTCATCTTCAACTACTTTGTGAATAGTTTCATCATGGTGCATTTCAAGGGGTTTGATGCGTTTATTGAGGCGAACGAGAAGGACTTCATAATCTACTTGAATTTGTTTGAGTTCTACAACTCCAACAATACTGTTATGGATGATCTGCGGTTCATACCGTTGGAGCTGTTGCGGCAGATGGTGCTCAATTATTTGGAGCTGCGCCACTTGCTTAGTTTTGATGTGAAGGAGTTGTACGATTGGTTGTACGAGTATATAGCGTATTTGAAGGATCGGGACGAGGAATTGATGGGAGGGGGGAGCCCCTTACGGAGCGAGAGGGATTCGCGGCACAGTCTAGTGCTCAATCTCGAGGATTCAGACTGCGAGTCCGATCCCCCGACTCCTCCTCCGCATGAAGCTGCCCTTCCGAAGCAGAACACAAACAACTCGATGGCAGACTTCAACCACCGGTTTCCGTTGGTGTCGTCGTCGCCCCCAAGCTCGTCGCCCCCGAAGTCGTCGCCTCCCAAGCAAAACAGGTACTCGGCACCGCTGGTGCCTATTTTGCCAGCAAACTACTCCACTTCATCTTTGGAGTATCCAAATTATACCAAACGGTCTCTGGTACCGTCTGTTCCAGTGGTGAAGTCAATCCCTCAGAGTGCACCTCCAGTGAGAAATTCGTATGGTCTGTACAGTTCTTCGCAAAAGAAAAGTATACCGTACGACAGGGAGGCGCAGATTATTCCTGAGATTCCTAGAAATGGAGGATATTTGGGCAATGGGAGCGGTCCTGGATACCCAAATGGTGCATCAAGAAAGAGTCAAGGAACTCCATATGTGGGACAAAATCATAGTCAAGCAAGTTTAAATTATCCAGGTAATAGTCAAGGAAGTTTACATATGAGTGGTCAAAGTATGAATTATAGTATTAATGGTCAAAGTAATTATCAGCATACTAATTATTCCCAACCTGCTTATCCTGGTAATCCCCAAAATGGTTATTATTCTGGAAATCATAGTCAAAGCAGTTTAAATTATCCAGGAAGTATACCAGGAAACCAGAGTTTAAATCATCAGGGAAATCAAAATAATCAAGGAAATCAAAATATAAATCATCAAGGATATCAAAATCACCAGCCCCAAAATCCTTATGGAGCATACCAATCAATTGCAAAAGATTACGGAATTTGTGGATTAAAAAACTTCGGATCATCTTGTTATATAAACCTGGTCATACAAACCATCTTTGGATTAGAAGCATTTAAACATATATTCACCAACCTGCAGTATCGCACATACATCAAGGACCCTAAATATGTGCGGATGCAGAAGATGCTGAAGGATCCATACTACAACAAAGACTCGATGTTGCTTTCAGAAGCAGTGTCCGGGTTGTTGCGAACATTCAGCCAGTTTGGAGGGGCGTCGATAGCCCCAACCAAATTCATCCGAGTCACGTCGCATCTAAAACCCGAGTTGAACATCCCCCACGAGCAACAGGACGCGCAGGAATTCTTGCTTTTCATGCTCGACCGACTCCACGAGGAGCTCTCCAACAAGTGCGAGATCGAACAGGGGTACGTTGATTTGGATTTGTATCTCAGCAAGTTGAACATCAACACAGATGTCAAGGACCCCAATTACCCAAAGTGGTACAAGTCACTCTTGAAGTTTGACGGGTCGCTGCCTATCAACGATGTGTTCCAGGGCCATCTACAAAACAAGTTAATTTGCACACTGTGCCAATTTGAGTCCATTAGCTACTCTTCATTTACTATATTGTCGTTACCAATTCCAACCCAGGGCAACGGAGTGGTGGACTTGACCGACTGTATTCTGCATTACACACAGGACGAAATGCTAAGCGGCGAAAATGCCTGGAACTGTCCCAAGTGTACCAAGCAAGAGGAGAACCACTCCTCCTTGGATAACCATCCTGTCTTCACCCCGCGCAAATCTGGCATTTTCCGCTTGGGAAGAAGAAGCAAGTCTCCTTCAAAACAATCCTCCCATGTTGTTCTCACCAAACAAAACTCCATCAAGAGATTGGTTTTCATCAAGCTTCCAAAGGTCTTGTTTGTGCATCTCCTGAGATTCCTGATTCACAGCACCACAGAAAAGTTGAACACTAACATCCAGTATCCTATGGAGCTTGTTTGTTGGGAGGGTGACAAGCGTGTGGTCTACAGATTGCTGGGTTTAGTCAATCATTTTGGCAACCTTAAAAGTGGCCATTATACTGCTTTGGTTGATAAAAAGCCTGGAACCCTGTCTTATTGGTGTTTATTTGATGATGACTATGTCAAGAACAATGTGGTTCATGGGAATTCTCAAAGGATGGTTTCTAAGGATGTGTATGTTTTGCTGTATGTTCGTGTGAATTGAGAGAACGCAGTGAGTTTGTGCGAATCGTCAGTCTTTGGATTGTTCCTTATCATGCATTTTTCATTTCTTATAGTTCATACGAATGATAAACCTCTCACTAGTTTCATGGAATCTATTCCAATTGTAGTTTATATCTTAGTAACATTAAAGATACTAGTCAACCTATTGTGTGATTGTGGTGGATTACCGTTTCCAATAATAAACTCTAGTGAATGTTATCACGATCGTTAATATCTGATATTTAAGAACAGTTTATAGTTATCTGATATCTAAGATAATTTTTGATATCTAAGAACGTCTGGTTTTCCCATATCTTCATAATTCACTATTAACTTTGTAGTCCTCATAATTCACTACTCGCTTCGTTCGAGTCCCCATAATTCACCACTCACTTCTTTGGAGTCCTCATAATTCACTACTCACTTCGTTCGAGTCCTTACAATCCACTACTCCCTTCGTTTGTAGATCATTCATCATCAAAAATAGAAACCAACTCCTTCTTCTTAACCACCTTATTCTTCAAAGTTAACCTCACAGGACCAGAAGAAATCACCTTCTCCTTCTCCTTCTCATCCTTCTGTCCTCCTCTCTTAATCTGAGCATTGATGACCCTCATGGTCATGTCATCATCCTCTTTCGAGTCATCCTCATCAACCTCCTTCCTCGTGGTGTCTATAAAGCTAATCTCCAAACTCAACTCATTTTCATCATCATTGTACACCTTCACTATACTCTGCTGGCCCAAATACTTGACAAAACTGGTCAAAGAACTCCATTTCGTAGAGTTCATGTGAACATGATCTCTGTCGCTGAGAATGTATTCCTGGTAAAACTTGTTTGCGTTAATACGCTTGGTTCCGTGACTGGCACGGAGCATCCGAAGAAACTCTCCCTTGAACTGTTGTGAGTACTTTTCCACCACCAGACTTCCAGAGGCACTGACTTTGCCTTTGTGACTGGGTGATTCCAAATGCATCTTAAACCCGTTGGCATCTCGACATTGTTTAGCACAGATCTGGCAATAGTACCGAAGCTTCTGGAGACCCGCTGCTTTTAGCTTCTTTGCTTGATATTTGGCTGTGCCAACTTCAGCTTTCATGATGAGTATTATGTAATATTAATTTTCAGAGAGGGAAGAAGAGGAACGAAGAGCTGCATCACTCACTTCATCATGAAACAATTAAGACACTTTTCCCAGTCAATAGGAAGGTTGGCTCCACCAAGAAAGTCATACAAAGCGGTTCTCACTCCACTCCACAACTTGGTCATGAACAAAACTCCCGCTAATATCAAATACTTTGGAGCTTTGGCAAGTATTTCCATGGCCATCACACAGTTGCATCCCAACACGCTAATCACGTTGGGTCCCC
This sequence comes from [Candida] smagusa, assembly GCA_030566775.1. Lineage (NCBI taxonomy): Eukaryota > Fungi > Ascomycota > Pichiomycetes > Serinales > Debaryomycetaceae > Kodamaea > [Candida] smagusa. The sequence continues at coordinate 176,998 of JAKUAW010000002.1, read as the reverse complement.
CGGTTGTTCTCGGTGGCTTCTACTTGAATCGGTACATTCACAAAAGAATCCACGATGCACAGGCTACAAAGATCATTGGGGTTTCCCCAGAAAGCAAGATCCGGATCAAAAAATACGACGAGCTGGATGTCTACAACGTCGTCAACGGCATGGAGAGCCAATACGACCACTTCAAGAGACAGGTGGTGGATGTTCTTGAGCAGAGAATCGTCAACCATGTGATCGAGCACCCAGAAACACCTGTGCGAGACTTGTTTATGGTGGGGGACCAGTTCCAAGTGAATGTGAGTGAATATAGCATTGAAAGCATGGTCACCCTGGGGTTGCGGGTTGATCTGGTGCACCGTGAGTTCATCAAGATGTCTCTTCCTGTATTTGCCAGTAGAGATGTGAGTAGGACAAAGAGAGTGGGTACCATAGAGGTTTACTTGTTGGAGGAGCCGGTTGATGCTGATTATCTTGACTATAGGATATTGGTTGAGGTTTCTAGATATCTGATGGTACCTCAGAAGGTTATTATTGGGGGAGGTTTAACTGAGAGTAAGTTATATAGTGGGTGAAGTAATAGGTTAGCACTTGTATATAAATTATGAAGGATTACTGTATTTATGTATGAGTATTAGTAGCCTAAGTATTTGAGTGTCTTAAGTTTATATGTATTTTAAGTGTTTGAGTATCTTAATTTCAGTTATTGATTCCCACTAACTCACTCACTCGCTCACTCACTTCGTTCGTTCGTTCGTCGTTACCTCTTAAAAAAACTCCGACCAGCATCACTAAACATCTTAAACTCATGACACCCAGAACTCTCCTTCACTTGCTCTAACCCAGGTAACCAAGATTGAATATCATGCACTCTTCTCGCAGTAGCAGGATGGGTCAGCATAAACTCAGGAATCTCACGAGACAGACTACGACTCTCAAAATCTTTCATTCTTTGCCAAAAGTGCTCAGCTTCTTTCAAGTCAAAACACAGTCTCGCTAAAAGCTCCAAACCAATACGGTCAGCCTCAGACTCCATTTCTCTCAGCTTGGGCATCTGGAGCATACCGCGAATGATAAGATCACCAAACATCGAGATCCCGGTCACAGAGTACACGAGGGTCAGCAATGCTATGTAAAGCGGCTGGAGAGAAAGCTGTTCAGAAATATGGTGGGCCAAGTGGTGGGCCAACTCATGCGACAACAATGTGGCCAACCCGTCGTCGTTCTTACAGATGGGCAAAATAGAGGACATGATAAACACCTTACCGTTCTGCAAAATAAACGCATTGGGGCTGTTTGTATCGTCCCTGATGAGGTGAATTGTCCAGTCGAGCTTCCGGAGGTGTTCTCTCTGGCTTTCGCTGTCGCTGTGCGAGATGGCGGTCTCGATGAGCTTGTTCATCACGCCACCAATCTTGCCGTACAATGGGTCTGTCTGTGGTACGATCTTGCGTGAGAACTCGGCGTAAATCTGCTTGTACGAACTGTCGCCTAGCTTCTTCTCCATCCAGTATGGAATCCACAAGAGCCGAGTGCGTCCGGTAAATGGGGCGTTGTCGAGGTTGTACAACACAAACGCTGTCAATCCACCAACTCCATACAATGCATACCGATTACTTAGAAGGGATGTGAATGTGAATTGGGGTTTGCCTTTATTGAAGCGGTTGTATCTTGCTGAGTATGATCGAAGGTTGTTTCTGAACATGTTAATTTGGCTGCGAACGACAAACGACGACAAACGACAACAAACAAACGACGACAAACAAACTCACTTCGTTCGTTTGTTTGTTGTGTGTGACTATAACAGTGATAATATATTATTAATATAATTTATTAACATTGATTACTACTATTATAGTTATTAATATAAATATATCTGGTACTTTGTCTTTTGTGATTTGGTTGATTTTGTCATCCGTTCCTTTATTGACGGTTGTAGATGTAAGTTTACTGTCCTTACTGTCTTTACTTTCTCTTACTTGCTTTTTACCCTCACTCATAACGAATAACTCACTTCGTTCGTTATTCGTTATTCGTTCGTGTCAATAAATATTAATGTATTACGAGATATACCCGGATATCAATTGTGCTAATGACTACCAGTCATCTTATAGAAAATGTAAACCTCTAAAGTCTAGAATTACCTTCACTCAAAAGGCAGGGAATTCTCATCAGTAAAAGCGTTATATGCATGCTTCTTTGGAGAAGTCAGAAAACCCAGTACATCGGAACCCGTTTGTACCAGAAGATGAGATAACTGGGACTTTCTATTGTCTTTATCATCAACCTTATCTAAAGGATTCAATTTTATGGTATCATTCCGATTCACTTCTGGCTCGTATACAAAGTTCTCGTTGATTCCATCCGCGCCAGTGGACAAAATCAAGTTGGAGGAACTATTACTATGCTTGAACAGGGCCCGCAGGTCACGTGCCTTCATCTGGACGGTGGGCAACTTCTCAAAAAGGGCCGGGGAGTGCAATTGCTTGGCCAAGTTGTCGAGGGACTTTTCGTGCTGTAAGGCTCCCGAGTAGGAGGAGCGGTTGGTGGAGGCAGCGTCGGTAATTTCCGAGTCACTATAATGCATAACGGTAGGGGTGTTTGTTTCGTTCATCACCGGAATGAACAGGTCATAAAAGTCGTACACCGACGACGACTTGATGTGTCTGTTCAAGTTGGACGAGCTCCCCATCACACTGGGAGGCTTACTCCTGAACGCGCTTTCGGCTGGCCGTATGGGCCCTGAAGCCTGCGGGACCCTGATTTGCGACGAGCTATCCAGCGCCGTGTTCGCCATGTCGCCGCTGCTGGACGATCCGGGCACCTCCACCTGTGTCTGTGTATACTCAGGCTCCTTGTTCAAGTATGGCTTATGAAGCTCATTCTCAAAGTTGTCAAACATTTCATCTTCCCTCAATCCCATGTCTAACGCTTCCGTGTCCTCCTGTTTTTGCTTCTTTTCATTGAAGAACCACATATACACAATGGCCCCAAGCGCTATCAATGCAGGCACTCCCACACAGAGCCCAGCAATGAGTCCACTGGTATTCATACTTGTTCTTTTTTTAGTTTTTTCAAATTAGCAACTGCTTTTTTTGAGGGGAGTTCGGCAAGCAAAAAAAATAACAACTCACAATGTATATTAGGCTTTTGTTTGTCTCGAAAGAAACAAACACAGAATGACTTCTATTTTCTATGGGCCAATTTCTACCTTGGCAGGTAGATAAGCTCGGTTTTGTGTCGTGTTTGTAATTGGGTACAGAACAATTGGCTAACACTGAGGGGCGTTGGTGTGTATACGATGCATAAAAGATGGTAAATTTAGAAGTGGAAATAGGAGGCAAGAGGGAAAGAAACACAAGTTAAAAATAGTATGATCCATTATGCTAGAAACGATGGGTTACGAACGCACAAAAGTTATAACCAATCATATTGACGATTATTTGGGTCACTAAAACAAATATTCTTCCGATGGAGATGTTCTTATTTTACTTTTCTCCCATCTTTTTGGTTATTCTTCTTTTACTCACTTTTTATTGTTCTCCTCTACACATTCGTCCATCTATTATATCTTGTTCCATTTTTTCTCTTCTATATTTTTCACATCCTTTATCATTGCTTCTCTTATCGTAATTTACACTCACAAAGTTAATTTGTTGTTCGGCCAAAAAGACAGGATTTTAACAGGATTACAAACCTCAAAGATCCAATAATAAAGAGTATTGCCGATCTCCATGGATGAGGTATTAATATGAAGACAGCTATTATGTCTGAAATGCATAATCATGTTTAGAGCGTGTCAAACCTAATTTGGATCAACATGTATTTTAGCTAACAAAATGCTCAACAAAGATGAACACCTTACTTTTGGATCAAGTATGCCAGTTCCCAGTTGTCTGAAAATAAAATTCCATAAACGTTCTTTTGCAGCCAACAGAAGATTGTTGAAATGCGATCACCACTCGAAATCATTCGAAATAGACTACGCCGAGCGAGAAGTTCGACTTAATCGATCATGTCTTGGGAATATACCAACCTCATGCAACAAAAACATTCTCAAACTTTAAAAAGATAGCTCAGTAATGCATTTTACAGGACGTTAACTTCTCTAAGGGTATCAAGTTCCACAAAATCAAGGATTACGCGCGGGTTCGAGCTGTTACACTGCGGATTTTAGAGAAGAAAAAATCAAGTTCTGCTGAAGGCCACATCACCAGACTTGCCAAGTTTCTCGTTAAGGTATTTACATGGCACTCATTCCAATTGCATTATAGATATTTCTGGCTGCATCCAAAAATACCAGAAATGGTGATAGAGGCATTCGTCTAGTAGCACTTCACTCTTTGGAGGAATGGTCGAACTTTGTTTTGCAAAGTTGTCTGTAGTTGAACTTACTTATTGATATTCTCTTGAGTTCCATCACCACGATATTTGACCCAAAAGAAATTTGACAATGTTCGCGAGGAAAGTTTGTAAAAAACAGTTTTATACATCTCAATCTTAGAAAAAACTACTCTTTAAATTTCTACAATTTCGACTCAGCTGTCAAATTGGTTTGAAATAAAGTGAACTTAGTAATCACGTGTAAGTTAAAATATTTTACAGTCAATTTTATAAATAGCCAGTTTATTGCTCATATTCTCAGAGATAAAGATAATCCCAAAACTTGATCATTTGCAGCCAACCGAAAAAAAAAAATTGGTACATGCGATTCCCACCAGAAATCATTCGTCTAGTGATAGACTTTCTTACACCAAGCGAGAAATATAAGTTGATCGACAATACCATTGTAGGGAAAATAGCACTCCAGCTGCTCTATGCACATGTAAGTGTGAGAAATAGCTCATTCCCGTTCTACTCAGCGATTAAGTCCAGGAGTAATTCGTTTCCGTCAGTCGAGGTTTTTTTGGATTTTGTTACATGCAACTTTGAGATTAAGCCAGAGAGTGTTTATTTCGACAGCATCCGCGACTATTTGCGGGTGTATGAAGTTGCACCGCAGTTTCTAAAACGTGCAATGAAAATAAAGGTATTTGTTGACGACAAGATAACAGAAGAAGTATATAGTCAGGTTGCGTTGCATCCGTATGATGTTGAATTTGAAGCCAGTTTTTCCGATATTTCGCAGCTAAAGAAACTCAACAGGAGGATACGGAAGTTGGATATTGAGGTTCGATCGGGAGAAGTGCAGCAGCTACCGCTAGAGGTGCAAAACCTTTCGGTGTATGTCACCGAAAGTGGTGATGTTCGGCTTGAATTTCCCAAGTTGCGGGAGTTGAGGTATCGGCAGGCACCACAGACGCAGTGCTCGTTATCATTCAATGCGCCGTGGTTGACCCGATTCACATTAAGCGGCATGGAATTTGAGTGCTTAGAGGAAGTCCCACATACGGTCCGCGAGTTGGTTGTATTAAATTGCGTAAGTTTAACTAGTGTAAAGCTTGGGGATTACAATTTGAAGAAGTTGGAGATCGAAGGAAGTTGGAAGTTGGCCGAGCTTGAACTCCCCAAAACGCTTTTGGAGTTGAAGTTTGATTGTGTTGCATTCAATGTAACGAAACCTTTCGCCTTGTCGCTTCCGTCTGCCCTCAAGTCGATTGAGGGCACCAAGGTAGTGATCGCAGAATTTCCCTCGTCACTTCAAGACTTGACATTAATTGAGTGTGAGGTTGAGTGCCAGCTACCAGGTGGCTTGCGTGATGCAAAATTCCGGGACACAGTGCTCCCCCAAAGTACGATATTTCCGGCGTCGCTTGTTCGTTTAGAATTGGAGAGCTCGTTCGATAGCACCGACCTTCTGCACCTTACTGCGCTCGAGGAGTTTGTGTTCTTCAAGGAAGAAGTTCTCGCGCTTCCGTTGTTACCAGCAAGCGTTCGTAAGTTATCCATCTGCGATGAGACGTATTCAGATGACGAGTTTGTTGTTTCTCCAGGGTACTTTCCACCGACGCTTGAGTCGCTCGAAGCCAAAGGTCTTAAAATCTCCGTGCTGGTTCTTCCCAACTCCATAAACTTCCTAGATGGCTATTTCGTATTGGACTCGCCATTGACTGGTTTTGCCAACCTAACTCGCGTGCAATTGCAGTCGATCGAAATCCCCCATGTGTCCTGGGACTACTTCCCTCTGAGTCTTCTCTCGTTAGCCATTCAGGAATGCTTTGTGTGTTCCCTTTCCACAGACTTCCTGTGCTTGCCGCTTCTCGAGCACTTGGACTTGTACCAGAACAACCTCGGCGACTTCTTCAAAAACAAACAAGTTCAGTTTCCCTCTTCTCTAGTGCATTTGAATTTGTATCTGAACAATTTATCTTCAATTGCAGGCATGAAATTTGGACAAATCATGCTGATTTACTTGCGGTCAAACAAGAGCTTGACCTGGGAAGCGCTAAAAAACATGTCTGGTCCTGTGCATCCTAAATTTCCCGAATTCCGAGTGGATACGGACCTTCGAGCACAAGCCATTACTTCTATGGCTAGTAGTTTGGAGGATTCTTTGGAATTTGTTACGCTATCAAAGTTGTATCTGTATTAATTTGCACCCATTTTTTGTGTATCCCTGAATATTGATTATATCAGGGAAAGACAATCAAGCTTCAATAAGAGTATAAGTGATTTGTTTCACCTTTTTAGTCTACATCTGACTACATACAAGACATTCATTGATATTTAACAAGGGAATCAAGCTCACTTTGCTCAATACTAAAACTCACATACAAAGTCACCGCGTTTGTTTCGTTGTCTCTCACACACCAAGTCACTTCGTTTGTTGGTTTTCTCTCACATACCAAACTCAACAGCAGGATCCTTCCTCAAGTCAACCTGCTCATCCCCAACAGTCAATAAAAACTTCTCAAACACAAAAGGATGAGCCTTGGAAATTCTATCAGCCTTCAACTCCAAAGTACCCTGAGCATTCTCCCCCTTAATAGCAAACTTAATATCAATATGACCCTTGACCGTATTCAAAGGACCAGAGATCCAAGGCCACAGACTGTTATATTCAATGGTTGGACCAAGCAAGTCCTTGGCAGTTTTGGAACGACGTAAAATGAAAAAAGTCGAGGTGATTATAGGAGACTGAGTCTTTTCATAGTTGAATATAATAGCACAGGCAGCAATCACGCCAATACCGTAAGTTACAAAGTACCATCTGTTCTGCTTCTGACGAGCAAAAGGATCTGGGAACTCTCTGTCGAGAGTGACAGGACCTGTGTACTTGACACCGTCAGCAGTGTTGTGGTAATGAAGGTTCTTCTGGGTGCTCTGGTATCTCACAGCCTGGCGCACAGCAATCCTGGGGAATCTTATTCTTTGCAAGTTCATTGAAATTTTCAAATAAAAAAATGGAAGTATCAGGGTCATGTTCAGTGGACAAAGTGTCAGGGATGGTGTACATTCGAGAGGATTTGACGCCGCTGACCCTCCAGTGGAAGGCCATTGACCAACAGAAGCAGCTCAACATTCCATTGAACCTGTTGACCAACCTTCAAGCCACCAAGGAAGGGTCTCCCAAGATGATCTTGAAGATTGTTTATAAGGTTGGGGAGGAGGAGAAGCTGATTAAGCTTACGTTTACCAACCGACCCACGATGAACAACATCAAGGACTCGTTGCAGGCAATCGTGGCCAGACAGAGAACCATCATCAAGGACCTGCCGCTGGACCTGACACCAACTCCGTCGTCTCAGCAGTCTGCGCAGACAACGTCGCTGGCGGTGACCGGCCTCAACTGTTTTAATAACCCCGAAGCGTTGCTGGACGCCAACTTGCTTAAGAACTTGCAGCTTCAGCAGAAGTTGTTATTGGAGGATCGCAACTTGCGGAATATCTTCACGCAGTCGGTGATGAACTTCAAGCTCCTGCCGTCTGTGTTTTGGTCGACGCGGATCAACCAGTTGCGGACGTTTGCGTTGACGATTTCCCAGCATAAGGGACCGTACAACATTCTTTCCACAATCAAGCCGGTGGCCACCTCCGACAACCAGGTGAATGTGAATGTGACCAGAGAAGTGATCAACGAGATCTTCGACACTTATCCTATAGTCAAAAAGGCGTTCGACGACTTGGTTCCCGCCAAGTTCAGCGAAGGAGAGTTGTGGTCTCGTTTCTTCAACTCTAAGCTTTTCCGGAGATTAAGAGGGGACAAGGTGAATAATTCGAATAACAGAGGGGACGTGGTGCTTGATAAGTACTTGTATATTGACCTGGACTATGTGGAAGGGTCTACACAAAAGCCCAAGCGTCAGAAGGTGGATAACTTTATTGATTTACTAGGCAACGAGGACGACAACTCGCAAAAGTTGGGAAACCAGCCGGACGTCACCATGCGTTTTTTGGATAACGACACCAAACAGGACAAACAGGAAAACGAAATGATCATTCTCATGAAAAACATGAACAAGTTGCTGTCGAAGATGGTTAACATGAGTTCTCGTCAGCCCGAGAAGACCAAGCCCAAGGTGAGTAAGTATGCGCCGGAGTTGCAGCTCAACGACTTGAGAGAGGAGGAGGAGTTCAAGTATATTCGGTTGAATATCGATATAGATAACCCGCGCGAACTGTCGTCTGGACCGGCAGACATCCAAGCTGAGCACAAGGACGATCCCCAGGATATCTCCAACTATCTCTCGGCAAACAAATTCCACACTATTAACTTGAGAGATACATATAAGGAAAAGAGCCCGGAAATCGCAAAGACATCCAGCGAGTTGGCGGTTTTAATCAAGCAAAACTTCAAAGCGTTTCGGTTGATCACAAACAGTAATGATTTGGGGGTTAGCAACTTGGTTCCCAATTCTCTTATCCAGGAGATTATTACGTATAATATGACGATAGTGGAGTTTTTGTCGCATTTCTGGAAGTTGTTTTTGAGTGGGAGTAACTTGAGTCAGCTTAAGAAGATATATACTAGCTTGAAGACGTATCAGACTGATTTGGAGGGGTTTAAGAAGAGATCGATCGACGGCTTTTCGGAGATTGAGATAGTTAAGCTGAATGATAAGTTGAGGGATAAGATGGTGAAGGATTTCAATGCGAGTATGGCTCCGATGGAGGATGCTTTGAATAAGGCTGTTACGGAGTATATTGAGGCGGTGAGGCAGAATAGGGGTGAACAGACAGCGAATACCGAATAATGAATAACGAATAACAAATAACGAACGAAGTGAGTTATGAGTTTGAGTTGTGAGTTGCGATGTTTTTCATCAAAGTGAACTTGAGTTGAGAGTTTGGACCTCTTCTATTATAAAGTGAACTTAAGTTGTGACCTTAATAGTCGGGGCTTGTTGCTTGGAATCACTTATCTCAAAAAATAAAGGTAGCATAATGGTAATGATTAATGATGTAGGTATTAGAGAATGAAATTTATAAAGACAAGGTAGTTCAAAAGATCTCTATTTTATTATATAATATGTTCCATCGTATTATAAAATATACCTATCGTATAATACCCGCTACAATTGAATACTCGTTTTCCTAATAAAGGCACTCGCTCATCACATTCGTTCGTTTGTTCGGCCTCGCATTTTAATTTCGCGATGGGATGCAAAAATTAACATGTCTAAGAAAGGTAAGTTAACCAAAAACTCCAACCCACTAACACCCAGTCTCAAAACATAGTAGAGCCGCTAGAAGAGGACTCATCCAAGATGCCGGGGAAGTCAAGGACTTGGAAAAAATCCCCAAGATAGATAACGGCGTCAAGAAATCAATCATTCGTACTACAATCAATAACGAAAACTTGCTCCACAAGAAGATGGAAAACTCCAGGATTAGAAAACACAACAAGAAGAAGACAAACACTTTGATCCACAAGTTGGAGAGAAATGAAAAGTTGGGGGGAGTGTTGGCCACTAAGATCGAACAGAGTATAGCCAGAGCCAAGTACATTCAAGGCTCCAGAAAAGCCGGATGGGAACAAACTAACAAGAGTATTATTATCACCAACCACTTGGCCAAGGATAACGAAGTTGTGGAAAAAACCGAACAAGAGTCTGAGGATGAATACGTGGAAAACTTCTACAAGGAAGAGGTGCCCGTGGAACAAGCGTACAAGTCTAACAACAAATTTGCATTGTTAGAAGAGGAAGAATCGTAAATTTTTAGAAAAAAAATATCATGAAGTTGCAACTTCTTGTAGTGATTGGAGTAGTATTAGGGGAGTTGTTTGAGTATTATGATGGGCAGTTGGAAGAAACGTCATATCTCGAGCAGTTTGCGTATGGTAGTTTGAAGGAATCGCTGTGGGTTCCGTCAAAACAGGCTGAGTACGATGGGCACTGGGCGATCGAAGAGCATATGACAAATCCAGCATACACCAATAAGAAGGGACTTGTGTTGAAGAGTAGGGCACGCAAGCATGCCATTGCCCATCAGTTGGAGAAACCTTTCAACAACACAGGCCGTGATTTGGTGTTGCAGTATGAGATCAAGTTGCAGAGCGGGTTGACATGTGGAGGTACTTATATCAAGTTGCTTGATAATGCCGAGTCTTATGAGAGCTTTGACTCGCTGGATCCGTACCAGATCATGTTTGGACCAGACAGATGTGGATCGAATAACCTTGTTCGGTTTATTCTTCGTAGAGCATCGAAAAACGGGACTGTTGAAGAGAAGCACTTGGCCACACCGCCAATGTCGCGCGGAGGGGACTTGTCCAACTTGTATACGCTCATCATTAGAAAGAACCAGGACTTTGAGATCAGAATTAACGGTGAGGTCGCAAAAGCTGGGAACTTGGTGCAGGACCTGCATTTGATGAATCCCCCGGTCAGTCCTCCCAAAGAGGTGATGGATTGGGATGCGCCAAAGCCAGATCACTGGGATGACCGTATGTACATTCCCGACCCAGAGGCTGTTAAGCCAGACGATTACGATACCAAGTACGGGTCGTTGTTTTTGGACGATTTAAGTGCAGTCAAGCCAGACGACTGGGATGAGAGTGCTCTGTTGTACATTGATGATCCGAACGCGGAAAAGCCCGAGTTGTGGGATGATTTGGAGGACGGCCGGTGGCTTGCTCCGGAGGTGCTCAACCCTGATTGCGAGCACCACGGGTGCGGGCCCTGGACCCCTCCACAGCTCCCTAACCCCGACTACATCGGCGAATGGTTTCCCGAAGAGATCGAAAACCCCAACTTCATGGGCATGTGGATGCCCCCATATGTCCCCAACCCAGACTACTATGAGGACCTCAACCCGTCCGACTTGGACAAGGAGGTGGGCGCATTGGCCTTTGAGCTCTGGAGCATGGAAAACAACATCCTCTTTGACAACATCTACCTTGGCCATAGTGTCGGGGAGGCCGAGGCCATTGGGAACGCCTCGTGGGCTCCAAAGTTCTCTTTGGAAATCGCCTACAGAGACGAACACAAAGAGAAGATTAAAAACGAGCCGGTGCCTCCTCCTTTGAACTTTGATGACTTGGCGTTTGGGGCCGATTCGGATGAACCCACCCACAAACAGTTTGTTCGTTTCTTGAGGGTTCTTGGTAAAAAGTATTACTACCAAGCCCATGACTTTTACTGGGACTTCTCCACTGATCCTATTTATACAATTTTGAACAATCCTATTCGCTTTGGTATTTATTGTGGGATTCTTTCGATTCTTATGATCGTTGTGTTTGGCACCTGGGCCGTTGCTACTTTTGTTATTCTTAATTGGAAGTCACTTTCTGAGACTGAAGCTGATGGAAAAGATGCTGAGGAGATTTTAGTAGAAAAGGTTCCAAGAATTGAGATTTTGGATGATGATTATGAGGTGATTCCTACTGTTGATGAGTCTACTTCATCTGCATTGAAGGATTCTTCAATAAAGAATAGGCTGTAGTGTATAAAGTATTTAAAATGGCATGTCAATCAAGATTATCACAATTAAGAAATAAAGCTTAAAGAAATATTGAAATAAAGAATAACGAATTATTAAAGAGAAACATTAATCAAAGAAATACGAATTATTAAAGAGTCACATTGAAGATTAAAGAAATATTTGGAAGTACAAGTAAAAACATTGTTAATATCAGATAAACATTTATTTGGTTAAGATATTGCCATCAACAATCATCTACACCTCAATACCCTCTCAACAACAGATTCAAAATCTAACTCTATCTCACTAACAAAACTCTCAATCGACAGTACATATCTATCACACACCTTGGCCAAAGAAAACTTATCATCATCAGTCAACTCAACCAACTGATCCACAAACCAAACAACAGACTTCCTATCGAAATAAGTATCATGGTCTATTTCATCACAGATCCAGTTGAGACCCCATTTCTGGACGCGGGTCACTATTGGTGGCTCGGAGACGTACCACTCGTGCAATACCTCGTACACCGTGCTGATGTTGTGGTTCATATCTATGGTCTGGATGGGTTCGTTGGTGGGCGGCGCGATCTTGGTGGGCCACACAGGCCGCGTAGGATGCACGACCGGGGCCGCGTCCGCACTCACATGGATCTGGCTCAAGGCACTCACAAAGTCATCACGAATCGACTCCACCAACTTCAACAACGCGCTGTTCTTGGTGAGCTTCGAGATCAACTCAAACTTCTTGCTGAAGTGCTCGTTGAAGTCATCAAGCACCGGTGAGTCCTTTCTGCTGCCCTCCAACTCCGTCAAGTAGTTTAGCGCGACGGCCCGGTTGGGAATCTCTTTGGTCTCCAACCGGTACACCAAAAAGTTGATTTCCTGTAGTTTGCTGAAAGCCGGGTCCATCTTGCGGAGCCGGATCACCGGCTTGTCGCTCGCGCTTTTCTTGTGCTGGTCCTCGTAAAAGTCCCGCATGAGTTCGCCTGTCACTAGGAAGTTGGCGAGGTTCCGCTCGCAGCAGAACCGCATGTAGTGCTTGAATGTCGTAATGTACCGTTTGCGTGTCTCGAACCCCAACACAAGTAGTCGTTCCTTAGCTTCACTGTTGGTTAGCACATCCTCATCAAACTTCTTGAACATCCGGATCACATCTTCTGTGTCCTTGCTCATGATCCGTTTGTTTATGCTGATTCCCTCGATGTCCTCATTCAACTTGCTTCGTTTCGGCGTCGACTCGATCGTCGATGAGATTATCGATTTGGTCTCCTCTTCCTCTCTTCTTCTTTTTCCGGGGGATCCTCCCTTGCTCTTTCTTCTAGGCGAGCTTTTTACTCTGTCTGACCCACGCCCGTTACCTAGATTCTCCTGTTTATCCTTACCTTCCCTATTTCGGCTGTTTATTTCAGGTCCCTCAGCCTTTTTAGCTCGAGATGACCTAGTTGCAACCATTAGTTACAACCCTTTTTTTTATGTGATGCCTAGCGCGTTTTACAATTTAGCGTTGGACGTGTTTTATTCCTGTTCCTGATGGATGTTTGAGTATAACTTGTTATACTTGAGTAGTTTTTGTAATAAAGTGGGTAAGGGGTGTTGGTTTTTTATTCAAGTGTGGTTCCGTTATTATGGAAGATTATAAGAAAAATGATTTGAAGAATGTATAATAGTATGAGTATATAAGAGGATATAGAGAGAAGAATGTGCAAGAAGTTAATAAAAATAAAAAGAATTAAGAAGAATAACAAGTGAAAAGGATAGAGAATGAATATGGGGAATATAAATAATACAGATCAAAACCCATAAAGATATATTAAAGCATGCAAAGATATAACAAAAACATACAAACATATAATAAAACATACAAACATATAATAAAACATACAAAGATATTATAAAACATACAAAGATATAATAAAACAAACAAAGATATAATAAAATAACAAGAGAAAAAGTTATAATAGATATTGACAAAACGAAAATTGTTAGGACCGAAGGTGTATCCTACAGAAGTTTTCCAAACCTAACGATATGGCCACTCTTAAATAGAATGTATACCAACAAAGAAATGTGATATCTAATCAGCGGAAACTTCAGGGCAGTATGAATCAACACTACATTGGATCTTAAAAGCTCTTATTAATTTTTAAGTATTTGATTAATCGCAACAGAGAAAATAAATTTAGTGACTGCAAAATGAAATATCCTCAAGACGTCATCAAGAAAATACTCCAGTTTCTAACATCTAATGAACTCATCAAGCTAATTGAAATGCCGACTATATGATCAATGTTGAAGAGCTCTGTTTTTCTGAAATTGTCATCCATAATACTCAGTTGTATCAACATAAAGACATTCTCAGGAAATTGAACAAACCCTAGTCAATTTCACTATATGTTTATGATTGAAAAGTTCCTCCAAGAAAATGCCCATCAAGTAGAAATTAGACTTGAAAGATAAGTTTGGGGTTACCAAAGAAGCTTTAGGGTTGCCATACAACTTGAAGGAGTTGAATGTGTTGTGTAATTCGTTCTTTGTGTTGAACAATTTCAATCTGTTCTTTCCTAAGAATGCGGATAAGATCACTATATTGAAGGTGGAAAGTATGGATGCGCGGTACCTTTCACTCTTATCTGAAAACATCCAAGTTCTCAAGATGGGTAAATTAGAATCTGGGCCTGGTTCTTTTAGCTTACCAGAATTGTTTCAGATGTCAGTAAGTGGTTATCTAATTAATTTAGCGTTCACAAATTTGACCAAATTCCACTTGAACAATTCAAACTTGACCAACACAGATGAAATTACGCTCCCAAAAACCATGCAGCATATGAAAATGAGTTATTGTTCACAGTTAGAACTCATCAAGCTCCAGAAGTATAAATTAGATTCGTTAAAAATAATTCAATGTGGAATTCCCAAATCTTGGATATGCCAACTTCCCTCAAACATTTATCTTATGATAATGCATTTCCAGAAAGTTTTGTTTTTCCTCCTCAATTGACATCTGCTAGATTGCACCACAGTCTCATTAATGATATCCCAAAAACACTTTTACAGTTGAGTCTTTACTTTTGTAAAATGAATGCAAAACTCCCAAAAGGTTTACAGATATTATTCCTTCACAGTTCCAACATGAATGATTCTACCTTACCTTTAGGACTTTGGAAGTTTTCTGCAATTAAAAGCAGGATTCCTGATATTGGTAACCTCCAACTGGAAGAATTATGTTGCACCGAGCAAAAGTGAGCATACCTAGTAGTGTGTTGGTAAAAGTTGAAATTGATATCATTCCACCTCCAAATTGACTCCCCAATGGTGTACAGTGCTAACAAATTAAAGAAAACCCCAGACTAATGTTTGATATACCTTTTAAAGAGTTTGAAAAGTTGACGATGGTGAGATTACGGGATATCCGTTTGCTGGAACTCAATTCTGAAAATTCACCCAGTGGGAGCAAATCGATATCTATTCAAAATTGCTGTTTGACAAGACTCATTGAAGACTTTTGTAAGTTGAAGAGTCTTGAAAATTTGGACTTCTCAAGAAACTAGTTGGGGCAGTTTTTTAAAGATTCCACTGTCAAGTTTCCAGCTGTATGAACTATTAGCTTGAAAGGCAATGGGATTAGTGGGCTTCGTGGATTAAGCCTCGGAACAACTCTTCTGGTTGATCTTAGAATGAACCCTCAATTGAATATAAAAGATATTGTGGGGTTTTGTGGAAAGGTTACAGAACCGCTTCCAAATGTGTCTTGGATGCGAAAGTCAAGAATCTTAAAAATATTCAGGGTTATGTGAAAGCCAAGAAGATTATTTTTGAATGGCTGCAAATACAAGAAACTTAAAATCGTAACCCAATTTATTATAAATACAATACATAAACGTCATTCTAAATGCAGCCAGCGCATCAACCCAACTTAGCTCTCTCTTTCAAGAGTTGTAATTCATGATCAGACTTTTGAGAACCCTTCTCAATTATCAAATTACGCAAGAGCTTATTTTCCATTTCCAACTGTTGCACTTTTGATTCATAGTCCTTAATAAGTTCATTTAAAGAAAGAAGCTGGTTTTCCATTTGCTTCTCCTTGAGTTTTTTCTTTATACGGAACCTCGCCAGAGCAGCGGTATTGCGGCGTCTCTTATCAAGCTCCAGCAGCCCGCCGTTGCGGGAACCGTCGTATAAAGTTGCTGTTGTGTCTTCACTGGAAACAGGCAGTGCTTGCATTGGGCTGTTTAAATTCACCAGGGAATTGGAGCTGCTGAAATCTTTATCCACAACAACTCCTGGGATTTGGTTGTGCTGTCTCACAGGCGTGAATTGGAAATTTGATTGGGAAGGCAAGCGAGGAACCACATCTTCTTGCTTTGGAATGGTGTTACCTAACGATGTTTGGTGTTGAGCAATCAAAGCACTCAACAAATCAATTTGGTTTTGACTCAAGCCCGCCGATTCCAACGATGACTTGGCACCTGGTGGCACCGGGAACTTGGGTAAATTCAGCACGTTCACGTCTAGTATAGACGACGGAGCTGCGGTTTCTTCTTGTTTGATAAAGGGTTCCGAGTCGAATTGTATAGCTTCAGGCTCCACGTTTGTCACGTGCGAGCTGTGAAGATTCTGCTGTATATGCATATGCTGTTGATGCAAATGGCTATGACGGAGGCTGTGGTGAAGGGTGGTAGATTGAATATCCTTTTTAGGCTTCTCTTCATCAGGAAAGATAAACGAGTCATCGGCGAAAGCCGCCAAGTCCATGGAGAGCTGGCCATCCATGTCTAGGTTGGGAGTCAAGTCTCCAGCAGAACCGCTAGACATGATGTTATCAATGTACACCAACTGTTCAAGTAAAGCACTCGAAGTACCAAACTCGTCTTCTTCATTCATTTTGATCCTAGTATTTTTCCGGGCAGGATTTCTGTGGGGTTTTATCTCTAAAACTGTGGTTATTGTTTCGCAAGCTTATTAATTAAATCGACAAGGGACTTATCGGAAATGTGCCTTTTTGAAGGGAATTTGATTGGGATTGCTTGTGAATACTTAAACAACCTGGTTTATATCCACCTTAACGTCTATTAGATAATCTTTCAACGGCTTCTAATAGAGATTTTGGATTGAAGTTTGCTCCATCTTGGAAAAACTTTTATTGCCTCATGTCACGTGTGGAATTCTGTCACACCACGTCACGTGCAGGGATTTAGCTACCCTTTTGGGATGATAAGCATGAGTCAGCACATCTCATCGGCCCCGTAGCCCCGTAAGCCGTTGCGAATCAATTGTTTCATTTACACACCTCGGTAAAAATTGATTTATATTGAATATATATTGAAATTACATCATAACATAGCGTCCATTTAACATAGCGTTTATGTACTACTTGGATGCCTTAGCAAGTGGACTTTGGTTGGAAACTCTCAATCTGTATTCTGCAAAAGATCTAAAAGAATTTCCGTGGGTTGGAGCCCATTTTTTAGGAGTGGAATATTCATTCGAAACCTGCGATGGAACATCCTTACGTCCTGTTTTGATAAACTTAGCTGTAGCTTCCTTTTGGAAGAATCTCTTAGAAATTACACTGATCATCTTTGATCAAAAAAAAATTGAAAAGAACAGGGATATGAGTTAATTTATAATTAATAAAGAGTGGCACTGATCAGTTTTCCGTAGTTCCGATGCGCAATCAGCTGATAAGGGTAAAAAAAAAAATGTTTAGGTAAGCCGGACGAATATGTCCGCGCACATCGGACTTACCTACTTTCGGACTTCAGCCTTCCTGATACCCCTTGGCAATTGAAAACGAATTACATCCTCGGAGTCGGACTTTATTTAAGGCATATCATTTCGCACATTTTCCTCCCCTAATTTTTCAAAAAGAGAAAAAAAACATGAATGGAGAGGGTGCAAGGATCAATGAGATGAGACGGGAATCAACTGTCTTGGGACCAATGAACAAGATCATGGTTGCCAATAGAGGTGAGATCCCAATCAGAATCTTTCGTACTGCCCATGAATTAAGTATGCAAACTGTAGCTATTTATTCACATGAGGATCGCTTATCTATGCACAGATTGAAAGCTGATGAATCTTATGTGATTGGTACCAAAGGACAATTTTCCCCAGTGCAGGCGTACCTTCAAATTGAAGAAATCATTAAGATTGCCAAACAACATAATGTTAACATGATTCATCCTGGTTATGGATTCTTGTCTGAAAATTCCGAGTTTGCTAGAAGGGTTGAGGAAAGTGGGATTGCTTGGATCGGGCCATCTCACAAAACCATTGATGCTGTTGGTGACAAGGTTAGCGCACGTACTTTGGCCATTGAAAACAATGTTCCTGTAGTGCCAGGTACCCCGGGGCCTATTGATTCGGTTGAAGAGGCCATTGAATTTGTTGAAAAACACGGCTTCCCGGTGATCATCAAAGCGGCGTTTGGCGGTGGTGGTAGAGGAATGAGAGTTGTTCGTGAAGGAGACGACATTGAAGATGCGTTCAAGAGAGCCACCTCGGAAGCCAAGACTGCGTTCGGAAATGGAACATGTTTTATCGAACGTTTTTTGGATAAACCAAAGCATATAGAGGTTCAGTTGTTAGCTGATAACTACGGTAATGTCATTCATTTATACGAAAGAGACTGTTCTGTTCAAAGAAGACATCAAAAGGTTGTTGAAATCGCTCCGGCTAAGAACTTGCCAAAAAATGTTCGTGATGCCATTTTAGCAGATGCAGTTAAGCTTGCCAAGAGCTCCAACTATAGAAATGCCGGTACTGCGGAGTTCTTGGTTGATGAGCAAAATAGACATTATTTTATTGAAATCAACCCAAGAATTCAGGTGGAACACACCATTACTGAAGAAATCACCGGGGTTGACATTGTTGCAGCGCAAATCCAAATTGCGGCTGGTGCTTCCTTAAAACAGTTGGGCTTGTTGCAGGATAAAATCACCACCAGAGGGTTTGCTATTCAATGTAGAATCACCACGGAAGATCCTGCTAAGAATTTCCAGCCAGACACCGGTAAGATTGAGGTTTATAGGTCTGCTGGTGGCAATGGAGTTCGTTTGGATGGTGGTAATGGGTTTGCTGGTGCAATCATCTCACCTCATTACGATTCCATGTTGGTTAAATGTTCATGCAGTGGGTCCACTTATGAAATTGCACGTAGAAAGATGTTGAGAGCATTGATTGAGTTTAGGATCAGAGGAGTTAAAACCAATATTCCATTCTTGCTTGCACTTTTAACCAATGAAACGTTTATTTTGGGGAACTGTTGGACTACATTTATCGATGACACTCCTTCGCTTTTCCAGATGATTTCTTCTCAAAACAGAGCAACCAAGTTGTTAAGCTACTTGGCGGACTTGGTTGTCAATGGATCCTCCATCAAAGGTCAAATTGGTGATCCCAAATTATTGGAAGAGGCTCTTATTCCGGATTTACACGACCCCAAGACTGGCATTAAGATTGATATTGCCAACACACCAGCTCCTCGTGGGTGGAGACAAGTATTACTTGAAGAAGGACCAGATGTGTTTGCCAAGAAGATTAGATCTTTTAATGGTACTTTGCTCACGGATACCACTTGGAGAGACGCACATCAATCGCTTTTGGCCACTAGAGTCAGAACCATTGATTTGTTGAACATTGCCCCCACCACGGCGCATGCGATGAATGGGTTGTTTTCTTTGGAATGTTGGGGAGGTGCGACCTTTGACGTTTGTATGAGATTTCTCTACGAAGACCCATGGGCCAGATTGCGGTCGTTGCGGAAGTTGGTTCCAAACATTCCTTTCCAGATGTTGTTGAGAGGTGCCAACGGAGTGGCCTACTCGTCGTTACCAGACAATGCCATCGACCAGTTTGTGAAGGAAGCACACGAGAACGGGGTGGACATCTTTAGAGTGTTTGATGCACTTAACGATTTGGAACAGTTGAAGGTGGGTGTGGATGCCGTCAAGAAAACTGGGGGAGTGGTTGAAGCTACGGTTTGTTACTCCGGCGACATGTTGCAGCCAGGCAAGAAATACAACTTGGAGTACTACTTGGATGTTGTGGATAAAATCGTTGAAATGGGTACTCATTTCCTTGGTATTAAGGACATGGCAGGTACTTTGAAGCCTAGAGCTGCCACGATTCTTGTTTCCAAGATTCGTGAAAAGTACCCAGACTTGCCGATTCACGTCCACACACACGATTCTGCGGGTACCGGTGTGGCATCGATGGCGGCCGCTGCCCACGCCGGAGCGGACGTGGTAGATGCTGCGTCCAACTCGATGTCGGGAATGACCTCCCAACCATCCATCAGTGCTATTTTAGCCTCTTTGGAAGGTGAAATTGAGACTGGTTTGGACGAATCATTGGTCAGAGAGTTGGACAACTACTGGGGCCAAATGAGATTACTCTACGCATGTTTCGAGGCAGACTTGAAGGGTCCTGACCCCGAGGTCTACCAGCACGAAATCCCAGGTGGACAGTTAACCAACTTGCTTTTCCAAGCCCAGCAGCTCGGCTTGGGCTCCAAGTGGGTGCAAACCAAGGAAACATACAAGACTGCCAACCATCTTTTGGGTGACTTGGTCAAGGTGACGCCCACATCCAAGGTAGTGGGCGACTTGGCCCAGTTTATGGTTTCCAACAACTTGACCGAAGAAGATGTGCTGAAGTTGGCGTCTGAGTTGGACTTTCCAGATTCCGTGCTCGACTTCATGTCTGGGTTGATGGGCACCCCGTACGGAGGATTCCCTGAGCCTTTGAGAACCAAGATGTTGGGCGTCAAAAGACCCAAGTTGTCGCAAAGACCAGGGTTGTCATTACCTCCAATCAACTTCAACGCCATCAAACAAGAGTTAGTGTCCCGCTACGGTACGGGTGTTGATGACGCTGATATCGCCAGTTATGTCATGTATCCAAAGGTGTACGAGAGTTACCGCAAGTTATTTGCCAAGTATGGTGATTTATCTGTGTTGCCTACCAGATTCTTCTTGAAGGCATGCAAGATCGGCCAGGAATTGTCGGTTGACATCGAACAAGGTAAAACTTTGATCATTAAGCTTTTGGCTGTTGGCGAAATCTCCCAAGCCACCGGCTTGAGAGAGGTGTTTTTCGAGTTGAATGGTGAAATGAGATCCGTGACTGTTGACGACAGAAGTGTTTCCATTGAAACCAAAGCAAGAGCAAAGGCCCAACAGCCAAACGAAATCGGTGCTCCGATGTCGGGGGTTGTCATTGAAATCAAGGCCAAGGAGGGTGCTGAGGTTAGGAAGGGTGATCCTGTTGCGGTGTTATCTGCGATGAAGATGGAGATGGTTATTAGTGCTCCTGTTGCTGGTAAGGTTGGTCCTGTTTTGATAAAGGAGGGTGATGCTGTTGAGTCTAATGATTTGATTACTACTGTTTTTTAGTGGTTGTATAATACATATGGTACATAACGAACGAACATGAGTGGGATGTGGTTCGTTTCTTATTTAAAGGAATATAAAACATGAGTTTTGGAGTGGTGAGTATTAAGGACTGAGTATTAAGGACTGAGAAATAAGGACTGAGAAATAAGGACTGAGTAATAAGGACTGTATTGAGAACTGATGAGTACTGATTCAACTTGAATACTGAATAGTAAAGCACCAAATTATGATAATCGCATTGAGTCTTCAAATCCATGTTCTACTTTCCTTCCATTCTCTCAGTATAAATGAAATTAATCACTTTTCGAAATTCGCAATTCACCTTTTGATGGTACTCGCATCTTCTGATTGGAAAACATACTAGTCAAACCAATGAAACAGTAGAATGCTCTGAGTCGTTCGTAGAACAGTTTACCCACCTCATTCGCAATGATGAAAGCAGTAGAATTTTGTGTGGTAGAATACAAACACTCACTTCGCTCGTAGTGGCTCTCACTTTCCTCGCAGTGAATGATTAACCCGACGGCCAAGCCCCAAATCACGCCTCCTCTTCTCAACGCCCTCCCTCTCCCTCTCCTCCTGTCTCTCCCTCTCAACTCGAACATCCTCTATGCGACCCTCCAACATCCTATTCTCAGCCTCAATCGCAGCCAACTCACCTTGCAACTGTTTTTCCAAAGCATCCTCCGAAACCTCCGCGCCCTTTATACTCTCAACACCATTCCAATTGGGATCATTGATAATGTCACTGGTAAAGTGCGTCTGCGACAAGATTCTAATCCACTGGTCAAGCAAATCATGGGTGCTATTCGTGGCCAGGTTCATGCGGTGAACATTAATCTGAGTCAACTTGACGGTGTTAATAAGCTTCGCTATGGTCTCATTCACCTTAATCAACTGGTCCAACTCTCTCTCAAGAGCAGCCTGTCTAGACATAATCACAACAATAAAAAAAATAAAAAAAATGGAAACTAACGAAAACGAGTATAACAACTTGGTTCAACTGCTTCCTACGCGATGGGAAATCGAACTTGAATTCGTTCAATCCCTATGTAATATCCAGTATTTAAATTACCTAGCACAAAATCAGTACCTCAACGATGAGCTGTTTGTTAGTTATCTTGAATACTTGAATTATTGGACACAGCCGGAATACGCCAAACACTTGGTGTATCCCAACTGTCTACACATCTTACAATTGCTCCAAAACGTCGAGTTCCGCAAAAGCATAGCGAACCCCGAGTTCATGAGCACGCTAATGAATGATATGGTGACCAGGTGGCAGGCCAAGGAGGAGCCCAAAAGCGAGGACGAGAATAAAAAGGATGAGAATGAAAAGATTAAAAAGGATGAGTAATGTATTATAAAATTTGTATATGAATAAATTTATAATTTTAGAAAACAACAATCGTCAATGAGCGAACCAGATCCAAAAGATTCCAAATTAACAAAACAGCAGGAGGCTGATTCAAGATCAGTGTATGTTGGCAATGTTGATTACCAAACCACTCCTGAAAAGTTGGAGCAGTTTTTCAATGCTGTGGGGGTAGTTGAGAGAGTGACAATATTGTTTGAAAAGTATACCGGCTTGCCCAAGGGGTTTGCGTATGTTGAGTTTGAAAAAGAGGAAAGTGTGGCACGTGCCATCGACGAATTGAATGGCCAGCTGTTTAGAGATCGGGATCTCAGAGTGACTGCCAAGAGAACAAACTTGCCTGGTTTCCTGAGAGGGAGAGGTAGGGGTAGGGGAAGAGGCAGAGGCAGGGGAAGAGGAAGAGGCAGAGGCAGAGGAAGAGGGAGTTCATCCGCAGATTCCCCCTCAGACGCTCCCACCTCGTTTATTACAGCTTTATAATCATATATAATGACTTTTGTATTGTAGGCTGGGTGCAAAAAACAGGTTGGCGAAAACAAATTTCGCCACTATGACCAAATACGACTCCGACTACGATCAACTTGTGGGACGGGTGCTGCGCGCGGCGCGCACCGTCCATCTCTCTGTGGCGGAGCTCTTCTTCTTTGGCTCGTTCCTCGTGAACTTCGTGGTGGGCAAAATCGTCCATCTGGTGTCGCCCAAGGACGAGGTGTATAACTACTACAACGATAAGAAAAACATCTTGAACCAGGTGTTTGTGAAAAAAGGGTGGGCGTGGACCACTGCGGCCATTGTGGTGTTCTACGTCATTGTCCACCGTCGTGTCAAGCTCACCGTACCCCAGATTTCGAGGGCGTTCGGCCGCTGGGTTGTGGTCACCGCGTGGTGGTGGTTTTTCACCCAGTGGTTCTTTGGCGCCCCCATCATGGACAAAATCTTCTTGCTCACCGGCGGCAGGTGCTACATCGACCCTCTGAAGCTTGCCGCGGACTCCGCACGCTTGTTTGCTGCAGACTCCGACACTCTCCACTCGCTGGTTTCCGTAACTTCGTATGAGTGCCGCAAGCTTAAGGGTGCCTGGGAAGGTGGCCACGACCCTCTGGGTCATGTTTTTTTGTTGGTCCATGCTCTGTTGTACATGTTCTTGGAAGGCTCCACGTATTGGCCGGGCTGGAATTCTTTGTCAAAAAGGACAAGGACTTTGATTGATGACTTGAAGGGTTCTGGAAAGGCTCTGGTTTTGTTGGCTTATTTGGTTGAGTATCCCCATGTTGTTTTGTTGGCTTTGACTGCGTTGTGGTGGTTTATGTTGTTGATGACGAATATCTATTTTCATTCTGTGTTTGAGAAGTTGGTTGGGTTAGTTTTTGGGTATTTTGGGATATTGGTTATTTATGTTGTGCCTAGGTTTGGTAGGGTGAAGAGGGATTAACTATGAACACTACGAAAACTACGAACACTAAGAACGAAGTGAGTAGTTTGTGAGTCAATTCCACTAACTCGGTATGAAATGGCCATCAACACTACGAAAACTACGAAAACTACGAAAACTACGAACGAAGTGAGTAGTTTGTTAGTCAATTCCACTAACTCAGTATGAAATGGCCATCAACACTACGAACCACCACTACAAGGTTAGTGTATGGTCAATGCCATCATCTAATTACAAACGGAGTAGTGTGGATCTGCAAGCCCACGAACTACCTCACCACGAATAAACTTCCTTCGGGTGAATACATAATACTCTCTCTCCCACTCGAACCTCACAATATCAATTACTCGTGCCTTGATGGACACATTTGTATATAAGTTAAATCATTTGTTGATCGTTTTAATATTAATATTCTAAACTAATCGTTTTGTTTCCTGTCCACATTTCGTAAATACTGTAAATATCAGTTTATAATTTGTGCATATTCAATTCAAAGGTATTCAGAGTTTTCGGAGTTTCTTAATCTTATACAAACTTTTTTATATACAGAGATACAAACACATTCACATTGCTCACACTACTCACTTCGTTCGTAGTGTTTGTAGTGTAATGTTAAACGTACCGCTTTCTATCAATACCCTTCTCAAACTCAGGAAGCTGAGAAAGCTTCATGAACCACTTGTTCAACAACTCCCACTTGGTAATATCAATTCCAAGATGCTTGGAAGCGACAGCCCATCCGTAAATAGCAACATCGGCAGTAGAAATATGTTCACCAACGAAATAACCGTTTTGCTCATTGAGCTTCAAATAAGCTTCAAGTGCGGTGTTCAGCGAAGCAGTTTCTCTAACATAACGCTCAATAGCATTAGGGTTCTCTTCGTTGTTGAAAAACTTGAAGTTCAAAAGTTGGTGGTGGTATGGCCCGTGCTCAGACGATTGTAAATACATGAGTTCCGTTTCTTTCCAGTACTCAGCAGTACCTGGAGCATAAGAGAATTTGTGTTCCTTGTCGTAAGTTGCTGCCAAATATGTCAAAATAGCACCAGATTGCGAAATGGTAATGTTGGTGTTTGGATCAACAATTGCTGGAAGCTTACCATTTGGATTGATCTTCATGAACTCTTCCTTTCTGTGTTCACCAGTTGGAAGGTTGACCTTGATGAGTTCATATGGAACTTGAAGTAACTCAAGATAAATGGAAATCTTGAAAGAATTAGTGGTTGCAAAAGAGTATAATTTGATTGGAACTAAATGTTAGTTATGGATGTGCTGTTTTTTTCTACTTACGAGTCATGATGATGAATACTAGGAATTCTCTCTATTTATAGGCGGCCCAAGATTCGTGAGAATCCCGCTTTTGTGGGTACGAGAAAATTATCCGCATTTTATCCTGAAAAGTCCAAAAAACGGGCATCAAACGAAACCATAGAACTGAATGGAACCTTGTGAGCATATTTGTGGAACACTTTCTTTTACGCCTCCATTTTTGTTCCCGCCAACTCATATTCCAATATAGAGATACCTGATCTTTCATTTCCTTCTTACCGTATGTTCCTTTCTTGCCGTATTTATTGCCGTATGTTCCTTTCTTGCCGTATATTTCTTTCTGGTAGTATGTTCATTTCTTGTCGTATGTTCCCTGTATATAATCATTATATTGCTCTCTTTCCGTCTCCCTCCACAACTTTCTGCATTGTTCTATTTTGTCAACCAAAATGAATAATTCCGTCCAACCTCAGTATTTGTGTAAACCATATTCCGTTGACGGAAATATTATGCTTTAAGCCTGGAAATCCCAATCTTCTCCCAACCGCTTCTGGAATCTTCTCTCCTGCTTATGAGGTTTCTTTGTCTCTTGGATCCGCTTGATAATTAACCATTTTGTAAATAACTTCTGTTTGTGTTTGCACTTCTTGGTATTCTTAGAGTTTTCTATTCCTTTTCTATTTCTTAGGTTTTCTATTCCTTGGAATTTTTGATGATGTCAATAAAACAGTGAGAACCATTTATTCTCGCTTAATGTCAGTTTAACTATTAGCCTTGCATGAAAACCGACAAAAAATATCGGCCTTTCTGAACAAGGTAATTATGTTTGATGTCCGTCAGCTATTGATTAAGCTTACTAATATTTTGAACTAGGTACAGGAATAGTAAGTATAAAGGATGTTAGGATAAATAACTAGAAGTCATACGAAGCACAATGAAACACCATTCGAAATACAACTCGATAACTCGAACTACTCGAACAACTAGAACAACTCGAACAACTCGAACAACTCGAACAGCTCGAACAACTCGAACTCAACTCGGACAACGCGAACTCACACTCAGAACTCTACACCCACTAAGTTCATACACAAACATACACCTCCATAACAACCGCCAAGAAAAGAATTCCTGTTCTTGAATAATACAGGGTTGTTGACAGGGTGTTTATTAACAAAAATAAGAGAACCTTCAAAATGTGACCATTATACTTTACCCCATATTTGAATTATTTTGTGTAACATGTGTCAATTAATAAGTTTTCAAGTATTTGATCTCTTAAATTGAATGATCCTCAGTATCTAATGATCCTGGAACATTAATATGTTCCACATTCATTTATCTGCTCATTAAGTCGTTTTTTAATTCAATCTTTGAATCTTTCTCAACCTTTATCAGACCATCTATACTTTAAATTACTCATCATTTCTTTGATTATCTTAATATATTCTGTAGTGTATATTTCATTCTCTAGTATACATTACATTAAATTCGTTATCAATAGATTCTCGTAAAAATCTCAAAAAATCTCAAAAAATCTCAAAAAATCTCAAAATCTCAAATTTAAATCTAAACAATCTTAGCAAAAGTCAAAAATACCAACGCTTTTAATACATAAAAAATAGTGTATAGATAATCTCTAACAACAAACCATTATGAACCATAATGAACCACTATAAACCACTATAAACCACCATAAACCACTCTAAACCACTCTAAACCACTCTGAACCACTTAACCACCACCAGCAAATAGCAACATCCAAACAATAAACACTATACAGTACTAAACCCACTAAACAAAACTAAATTCAGACACGTTGAGAGTTTCATGTTATTTTTAACTCTGAATTGCTTGCATAATCGAGGGTTCTGAATCTACATTGTTTAGAATAAAAGGACAGTTAAGCCAGAAAGAGATATAGAATGGACACATACAGAAGAAGGGATGGAGACATGCCAAAAGCTTAAAATCAGACAACAATTTGTGACTGCAACTACTGCAAAGTCTAAGATCCGAGAATTTGGAACGCGGTAACGCGCAAAAAGGGGTTGAAAAATCCAAACAAACACGAGAAAACGACAAACAATAACGTTATCACAATACCTAAAAGGGTAAAATACACCATATCTTTACAATACGATGCGTCAAACGTAACCTTTTGTTCTACATTCGTATGCAGCGTGCCCGTGCAGCGAGCAGAGGACTGTGTAATGTATTAAACTACTCGAGAAGACTAAAAAAAAAAGTTCACCACTACTCCACTAATGATAACTATCTTGATGTTGCTTGGGCTAGTCCAAGCTCAAGCATATGTTGGGTTTCCTATGAATGAGCAGTTGCCTAACATTGCCAGAATCAACCAACCATACACCTTTACCTTTTCATCGCAAACATACAAGTCGTGGTCGGGGGCTAGCATACTGTATTCAGCCTCGAATTTACCTAACTGGCTTCATTTTGACACCAGTTCAAGAACCTTTTCGGGCACTCCTCAGAAGGAGGATGTCGGGCAATTTGACATAACTTTAACTGGAACAGACTCTGCAGACAACAGTGTGCTTTCCAACAATTACACAATGTTAGTGTCTAACGACACTGGGTTACATTTGGCATCTCAAGATGTGATGCTGGTAGAGAT
Source organism: [Candida] smagusa (assembly GCA_030566775.1). Lineage (NCBI taxonomy): Eukaryota > Fungi > Ascomycota > Pichiomycetes > Serinales > Debaryomycetaceae > Kodamaea > [Candida] smagusa. Next base: position 149,091 of record JAKUAW010000002.1, on the reverse strand, counting down.
TTCCAAGTATGGGCAGACCAATGGGGATGGCGGCTTGGTTCTCAAGCAGGGCGACTCCTTCCACATCCAGTTCGACAAGGACACTTTTGTCAGCAACTCCGATGCCACCAGGCCAATTGTTGCGTACTACGGGAGATCACTGGACAGGTCTTCTTTACCTAACTGGATTGACTTTGACGGCGAGGCGCTTACTTTCACAGGTAAGGTTCCTACAGTGACGTCTGAAATCGCGCCCTCTTTCGAGTACTCGTTTGCATTCCTCGGCTCCGACTACTATGGGTTTGCAGGAGCCGAGGGGATCTTCAAGTTGATTGTGGGGGCCCACCAATTGAGCACGTCCATCAACGAAACAATCAAGGTGAATGGAACTTACAATGGTAAATTTGATGTGGATTTACCTATTGACTCTCTCTTCTTGGATGGCACTGCAATCAATTCCAAAAACATTTCCCAGGTTTTCGCAACCAATTTGCCTGATTTTGTATCACTTGATAGTACAAAGTACACTTTAAGTGGTGCATTTCCAAACAATGCAACTAATGCGAACTTCTCGATTAGTGTCAAGGATGTTTTTCAAAATGTGGTTGAAATCCCATACTCGTTTTCTTCCATTGGGTCTGTTTTCACCTTGCTGGATTTACCATCGGTGAACTTGACCAAGGGGGCATTTTTCCAGTATCAATTGCTTGATTCGTGGTTTACGGATGTCAAAGATACCACTGTGGATTTGAATTATTCTGCAGACTGGTTGACATACCACTCTGATAACAAAACGCTTAATGGAATGCCTCCAAAGAATGTGGATTCTTTGCAGATCCAAGTTGAAGCGTCTTCTCCGTTCGACAAGGAGACAAAGAGCTTTGACTTGAAGCCTGTTGATAGGTCGACTCAATCCGCGTCCGCTCCATCCTCCACCGCTGCTGCTACTTCTTCTCCATCCGCTTCCGCATCTCGTTCCAAATCGGCAGTCAAAAAAGGACTTGCTATTGGGCTTGGTGTGGGGATTCCGGTGGCACTTCTCCTCTTAGGCTTGATTCTCTTCTGCTGCTTGAGAAAGAAGAAGACACACAATGATGATGACAACGAAAAGGAAATCGACTTGACCCGCTCGATGACGCCTCCGCGCTCGGTGGGCTCCAGCTCCAAGACCGCGGAAAGTGCCAAACAGGTGGCTGCCATCGGTGCTTTGAAGCTTGATGACGGCGACTATATCTATGACAAAAACGACTCATTTGACGTCAAGAGTACCTCATCTTCCATGACCCAGGTGGACTTGGACGACAGAGACGACACTAGAGATAGCGAGATTCCAATGAAGTCTTGGAGAGCAAACGACGCCTCTGAAAAGAAACATCTTTCCGAGCTCTCCAACTCCACAGTCAACACAGAACAGTTGTTTTCGGTGCGGTTGGTTGACGAAAAGTCATACCGTGGTCTGATGAACTCGGAGTCTATGCTTTCGCGCCAGTTCTTGAGCGACCACTCTTTGAATGCTGCATTAACAAGATCTTCCCTGGTGAACTTGGAAAGATTGGACAGTAACGGAAACATTGTCCCTGCCTCTATGACAAGAAGTAACCTGAGTAACTTGGCGGCGGTGATAGAGGAGAATTCCCGCGATATGAACGACACAACCATGGCTGGAGCGTTTGAGGGCTACAAATTCAACGATTCTGAAAACAGCGACTACAACCTTCTTCAGAACTTTTCACAATCCCGTAACCCACTGCGGTCAAACAGCGAAAAGGAAATGTCCCATTATACACTGGGGGATGAATACTCTGATGCAAAGTCATCCATGTCTAAAAATATATACGCTTTAGAAGCACAGCATTCTCATATTTCGGTATCGACCGAAAAGACCCGTCTATCGGATACGTTAAAGTTCGATGGGTCCAAGCCAAAGTTGATTGATTTTACTAGAAAAGGCAGTTTAAGAGAACTGGTTCATGAGCATATAAATACGTTTGACGGTGAGTCTGCATGGCTCGACGAGTAATGGGTTAATAGCGAGGTAGCTAAGGTCGATGATTCGGTGCGCCTTATATCTAATGAATAATTGTATTTTAACGCGAACTAACTCACTACGAGCTAACTCACTACGAACGAAGTGAGTAGTGAGTATTGAGATGTAGCTGTAATCATATATAAATCGTTTATTCGTGATTCAATATGTGAGTCAGTTCTTCGTGAGTAGTCACAGCTTTCAAACTAATTGGTTTATTCGTCATTCAATATTTTTATTGAGAACTACTACACCTATGGGTCATAAATTGTCTAGTTGAATATATTCGATAATCTATCTAACGATAACAAAGTCATGAGAAAGGAGACACCAGTGTTTAGAGCTGAGAATTGAAAAAAACTCCACAATTCGTAACTCCCAACTCACAACCCACGTCGTTCGTTATGAGTCGTTAGTTGTAAGTCGTCGTTACTCAGACAACCTATCCACATAGTTCGCAGTATCCTGCGCACGTCTCCTCGACAGAATATACTCCATCATCTCAGAATACGTCTGTGGAATCACCGAACAATACCCTTGCTCCTTACCAACCAGATTAACCTTTGGAACATAAAATGAATAGATAAAAGTCCCCGACTCCTTATAATCATCATCCTCCAAAGTCTTAATCGAAGTATCCACCTTAACCTGAACCAAAGTCCCAGGCTCCAGCAAGAACGCATCCGGATTGCTCAGTAACTTATTAGTAGATGGCAACTTGAAGTTAAACGGAGTGTCCGTTGGAGTGGACAGAGAACCATGGACATGTTCAGTATAAACCACAGTAGCATTCATGGAGAGAATAGCCCCCACAGGAACAGGAGCCTTGAAAGTGGTGGAATCCAAAGAAACAAATCTAGGTCCAGCGCCCGAAAACCCAGCAGACGCAACATACGCCAACTCAAACAGCTGTCTTAACAAGTAACCACCAAAAATCATATAGGAGTGTCTGTTTCTGTATTGAGGTTGCATAAACAAGGTCAGGCTAATGGAAGTGTCCTTCATGAAGCTAACTCCGTGAGGCAAGATCTTCTTCAGCGTCACCACCTGCTTGCTCAGTTTCCACATATCATAGGCCAATCTGCTTTCTTCATCCGAAGGCTGGATAACAGGCTCGTTTTTCGCAGCCAATTTTTTCTTTGCGTTGTGGGATTCTGCTCTTCTGTAGTCGATCCATTCTGCTTCGGTGGTTGGAATGAGACGGTTAATTGCGAACGACTTGTGTGTGAGCGGGTTCCGCGCAACAAACGTGAAGTTGGCAGACAAGAAAACGTTTTCGTCGGGAAGCGAGTGCTGCGTGATGCTCTCTGGGACGGAGTCCTCGAACGCATACCCTTTGACGGTAATTTCCATCGACGACCGCCCCGTCCATGTCACCGCTCCCGCCAACACAAAGTTGAAGTTTTGGAGCTCGTCCACCTTCTTAACCATGTAGATCCGGTCCACCAGCGCTGTCACGTTCACCGGCTCCGCGGGAGCACAGTGTCGATACGCAATCCGCCCGGCAAGCGCATCCAAGTCCTGGAAAAGCTGCCCGGCACGCAATCTTCCAAAGGAATTGACATATGAGTCAGTCAAAAACTTGTCTTCTTTGAATGGAAGCAACAAGAAACTAAACGAGTCCTCTCGGGTCCGTTCTCCAACCTTGGTTGTCTTGGGGTCCATGTACGTATAACTGTCCAAAACCTTTCCCTCTGCCAATTGTTTGGTCCGTTCGTTCAACGCTTCGAGCCAGGTACTCTTGTTGGGCATGTAATGAGCGTCTTGAAGGTCCGCCATTTTGGTGGCTGTAGCATCTGCTGCATCAAGTCCATTACTGGACCCGGCCACGTCTGGCATGTGCAACGATCTTACTGGAAGCCTTAAGAGTTTTAAACGATTTCCAACGATTCTCAACATGTTGGTTTTCTTAAGTTGTTGAACCCTGGGGGAAGGAGTGTATATAGATGAAATCGAATCATATGACGTAATAATTTGGAGATTAGTTTCGTTTTTTTAGTGTTAGTACTAGTGTTTAGTTTTAGTATTAAGTATCAGTATTAGTGTTTAGTTTAGTATTGTATTAGTGGTTAATTTTATAATAGTTTTTAATTTTGATGTAGTAAGTTTTATTGAATTCAGATTTATTGAATTCGTGTAGTAATCAGTATTGTTGTGTTGTATTCAATATTCCTGTTTTCAGTTTTAATGTAGTATTCAGTAATAATAAAAATGGATCAATAGTAATAAATGTATTACTCCATAGTAATGTAGTATCATAGTATCATTCTACACCTACTCAATAATAAATAATATACCTCTAACTTTGAAATAGAATATATTTAATAATTAATATATCGGATAAGAATTGATAACGTTCTTTAGATCCTCAGTTCGGTACTTTGTAGTTCGTTAGTCCGGGAATGAATAATGCGACCAAAAAAGCTCACTTTGAATAGAGCATTTATCAGTTAACATCTACCATGAATTGGAAATAATAATAGCTTGCTAATCACCAACTCAGCAACCACGAACTCAGCAACCACGAGCTCACTAATTCACTAACCTCTAACTCACTAACTGCGTTCGTCAGTGAATGGTTTGCGTCGGAATACCACTGCCCGACCATCTCCGAGTAACCAGTAAAAAAAACCACGCAACCTGCAAAGCCAAACGCAACCTGCAGATGGAAATACATCTCCGAGCCCAACTTTTCGGCGGTCCTCATCTGTCCGAATTAACAACGATAAACAATTTTTTTAATAAGTTAATCATTACAACATGGCCCCAAAGTTGACCTCAGTCGCCAAGACTGCCCAATTAGCATCACAAGCACTCAAGTACTCCAGAAACTTGCCATCTGTGAGTGCGCGTGCTGCCAGTTCTGTTTCCGGAACCAAGACTATCACTATTAGAGATGCTTTGAACGCTGGTTTGGCTGAAGAGTTGGACAAGGATGATAATGTTTTCATTATGGGTGAAGAAGTTGCTCAATATAACGGTGCATACAAGGTTACCAGAGGGTTGTTGGACAGATTCGGAGAACGTAGAGTTATTGATACCCCAATTACTGAGATGGGTTTCACCGGGTTGGCTGTCGGAGCTGCATTCCACGGGTTGAAGCCAGTGTTAGAGTTCATGACCTTCAACTTTGCCATGCAAGCCATCGATCAAATCGTCAACTCCGCCGCCAAGACCCACTACATGTCTGGTGGTAAGCAACCATGTAATATCACCTTCCGTGGTCCTAACGGTGCCGCCGCCGGTGTTGCTGCCCAACACTCGCAATGTTACGCTGCTTGGTACGGGTCCATCCCAGGTTTGAAGGTCCTTTCCCCTTACTCTGCTGAAGACTACAAGGGTTTGATCAAGGCCGCTATTAGAGACCCTAACCCTGTTGTTTTCTTGGAAAACGAAATCGCTTACGGTGAATCCCACGAAATCTCTGAAGAAGCTTTGTCTTCCGACTTTGTTTTGCCAATCGGTAAGGCCAAGATTGAAAGAGAAGGTTCGGACATTACATTGGTTTCCCACTCGAGATCTGTCAAGTTCTGTTTGGAAGCTGCTGAAACCTTGGAAAAGACCTACGGTGTTAAGGCTGAAGTTGTCAACTTGAGATCCATCAAGCCTTTGGATGTCGACACTATCATTGCTTCTGTCAAGAAGACCAACCACTTGGTTACTGTTGAGGCTGGTTTCCCAGCTTTTGGTGTTGGTTCTGAAATCTGTGCTCAAATCATGGAATCCGAAGCTTTCGACTACTTGGACGCTCCTGTTGAAAGAGTCACTGGTTGTGAAGTCCCAACCCCATATGCAAAGGAATTGGAAGACTTTGCTTTCCCAGATGAGGATGTTGTTCTTAGAGCTTCTAGAAAGGTTTTGGGTTTGTAGGTATGAGTTAATGATAATAAGACATCAAACCCACGAACGAAGTGAGTGGGTTGGTTGTCTGTAAAATAAAGATCCACGTCGACTGATCACTTCGTGGTTTGTGTAGAAGTACCACGAAGACGAACGAAGACAAAAGAAGCGAGTCTTGTGTCTGTAAGAAAATGGTGTCCACTAAGTGTTTTATAAAGGTAAAAGATAGATACTTTGAGCAACTTAGCATAAACAAAATATACCATGAAGTTACTTTAAACTAATGATGGAAATAATGAAGTAGAATAGTTAAGAGCAGAAAGAACTAAAACTGGAATCAACTTAGAACACACAAAGAAACAGAAAAGGAGATGTCACACCTGTATATTTGGACAAAATGTAATCTTTAGAATAGTAACTACCTGGAATATGTGGTTTGTAAATTATTGATTGTAACATTTAATTTGTAGTTTACATATACTGTTAGTTTACTATTGTTAGTTACCGTAAGGTCGTGCTCACAATCACTGTTAATTCACAAAGATTACCTACTAACCATCTTTCGTTTGCCACTATCGCCACTATCGCCACTCGCATCTATATAAAACAAACAAAATCCCCATACAAAAACCAAAAGTCAATGAAAATTGCAGAAGCGCTTCTCCTTAAACTGGACCTCAAGGAAGTCCTTAGCGACCTTAGAATACGGATTACAGCCAATTGTGTTGTGCAGGATGGAGCTGAACCATTGGAGGATCCTTTAGCATTGGAAGAGGAGTACAAGAAGATACTGGAGTGGCTCATGCGGCTCCTGGTGAATATCAACCACACCAACCTTGTGACCAAGGTGGTGTTCGGCAAGCTGAGTGAGCCCAGAAGCTTACTCGAAGCGTTCAGAGAGAAGGAATACCTCCAGGACATGTTGAAGTTGGACAAGATGATCCGTAGTAATGGGCAGTTGAGTCACTCGTACTCGGACTATAAGGTGTCGATGGTTTCGATTCCCAAAGTAAATCAAATGATTGAGACCACTACCAAAGAGCTTAAGGAGTTGAATATGTTGCTTCAGTCGTTAAACTGGCAGATTGATGTGGTGGATGTGAATCAAACAATGGATGAGCTTGAGGTCGAAGAGCTTGAGGATGCGGGGGATGAAATCCACGCTACGGAGGTGAGTGTGTAGTTCTCATGAGAACGCAACGCATGGACGTCGCTAAAAGTGTACTTACGAAAATGAATAATGTATTGATGAAATGTAGATTAGTGCTAGGTACTTGTTCTGGTGGATCTGCCTTAGATAGGAGAGTTTTGTAGTGAGAATATTAACAATTTGCAGATTATTGACTAGTGTTTGCGAAAGTGAGTGATCGTGTGTTCAATTTGTTTACGAATCAATTGTTCATAGATCTGAGCTTGATGCTATTCATAAATACTAGGAACCAACAGTAGTCAATTGTACGTAGATATGAGCTTTAAGCTGCTCGTAATACTACGAATATTACTCACTTCGTTCGTAGTGTTCGTTCGTAGTGTTCGTTCGTAGTGTTCTTATTGTCAAGCTTCATCTCCCCCCTCCAAACCTCAACAACATCACCCACTACAACCGTCCACAGATCTCTCATATTCACATACCCACCCAGATCTCGAACAGTATAAAGCAATGGAGAAAGTTCACGGTACGCATAATTATCCCAAGCATTCTCCAACTTCTCAGTCAATAAATAACAACATCCCAAAGCATTGACAGAAAAACTATGAACAGCCAAATTATCAATCTCGGGAAAGTCACAGACAAGACGGTCCCAATCGGGAACAAAACGGCCAGCCGGAGTTCCTAGAGGAAAGACTGCTTGAACCAAGTTTTTCGGTAAAGAGCCCTGTAAAGACACAATATCCATATTGAAGGAAAGGAACTTAAGAGATGAAGGAAGAAGATCTAGATTAAACGTATCAACGCTGCTATGGTTCAAGTTCAAATCCACCAACGGGAGACCGCGTAGAATACTGGCGTTTGAAATCTTCAAGTCCAAAATAAGAGTGGTAGGAGGTAGGCGAAGGTTCTGCGGCAGGAGGAATCCTTGGCGGACATGATTAACAAAGAGCATTCTTAAGCGAGTGTGGGACAAATCAAGTAAGGAGTCATCCATCACCTCGATTTCCAAACATTCTAGGGACGGAGGGAATTTGATGGAATCGTTATACTCTCGTAATCGCAATGACTTTAAATGTAAGAGGTGGATACCCGAGGGAATGACGTCTTTTATACGGAGATCCAACTCAAATATGTTTGGGGGAAGGGGGTACGGTTGTGTCAGACATGGCGGATCGCCAGTTAAACTGTACCCGCTGAATATGCATAACTTGCGCAACTTGTCTAAGCAGTGCAAGTTCAGAGACTTGACATCGTCAAAGTCTCCAATAAAAAGGTCTTCCAATCCCGTGGGAAACTGGATGTGAAGGTCTCTGAGCTGTGTAAACAGCTTGGACATAAAGTATGTTATGGAGAGTTTCTTAAGGGACGCAGGTAGTTGCGTGAACAACTCATGGTTTGCACTAACACTATGCATCAGTAGATGGGTCAAGTTTGGGGTGTCTAGAGTGTCAATAGACGTACCAAACCATAAGGAGAGCGATTGCAAAGAGGCAGGTAATGTTGCCTGGGTGAGATTACCTGAAATCTCCAACTCCTTAAGGTTAGTCAACGCCAGCATGTCCCAAGGAGCGTCCAGTTTGAAGTAGGTACCAGCCTTCAAATGCGTCAAGTGGCGTGGGAGGCTGCTTATCTGGAGAAGAGGATTGGTGGAATCCAAGTTAAATGCAAGTTTAGTAATGTGCAGAGGAAACGAAGCGTCCAAGTTGGAGATGCGTGTGGCATAAACAGCAGCAAGCAGTTTGGGGAGAACAACCTCGTCCAAGTCTAAGTAGTCAAACCAAATCTTGGTGATGTTTAGCGACAGAATCACGTCCGGATCAAGAGTCTGAGTGTAATGTTCGGTAGGAGCATTGAAATCACCGTTTTCGATGGTGAACTGGGCCAAGAACTCGGGAAACAAGTGGACCAAGCCTGCCGAGTCGAAAAAGCGGAGCACCTTGGGCCGGATACCCGCGTTTACAAACGCAACCAAATTGGCGTGATGGAGAATGGGCGATCCATGCTCGACAAATCGATGGTGGTTATCCACCACCACCACCGTTTCGTATATTCGTTTCCACGCTGCCGTCTGCAAGCGCTCGTCGTTCTGGAGGTACCTCAAGTCATCGGGCTCGAGGTACTGGAACACGCACTCTACTAGTTCGGGTGGTAGCTGGCAAAGAAGCATCCGCACCTGTATATTATATTCGTCTTCCCCATGAAAAAACACGTTACCATGCACAAACGAGGCCATTCTGTTGATCCCGGCTCGGTGCCCAACCCTCTTCACTTCAATGAGGTTGGTAACGACAACGACGGCATGTTGCCGTTGGCCAATGCCTTCAAACCAAAGGACCTGAAGCCCAATCTGTTACAAAAGATCGACAGACCGGCCTTCTTCGTTCTTGTCGTCTTGTACCTTTTACAGGGTATCCCGTTAGGTTTGGCCTTTGGCAGTGTGCCTTTCATTCTCAAAACAAAGTTGCTGTACTCGCAAGTGGGGCTTTTTTCGCTCGCCTCGTACCCGTACTCGTTGAAGTTGATTTGGTCGCCGATCGTCGATGCTGTGTATCTGAAGCGCATTGGTAGAAGAAAGTCCTGGATTATTCCAATCCAGATCATCTCAGGGTTGACCCTTATATACCTTGGGTTCATTGTAGATGACTTGCTTGAGAACCCAAAGAACAACTTGGGTAAGATCACCGCAACCTTCTTGTTGCTTATCTTCTTCTGTGCCACGCAGGATATAGCTGTGGATGGCTGGGCCCTTACCTCGTTATCCAAGGACTCTCTCTCGTTTGCGCTGACTGCACAGACTGTGGGGATTAACTGTGGTTACTACTTCTCCTTCACTCTCTACTTAACCTTAAGCTCTCCAAACTTTGCAAACAAGTACTTGAGAGAGACCCCTATTGAAGACGGATTGATCAATATGGGCCAGTACTTGTATTTCTGGGGATGGATGTACCTTTTGGTCACCGCATTCCTCTACTTTGTGCCTGAGGACCCCGCCCATTTGGTGGCTAGAAATGCCTTGGTTAACGAAAAGACAGAAGAGTTCAACGTCTATAACAAACTGTCGGATCCCGTCAAAGAACGTCTTCGCATGGTCAAGTCGGTGTATGTGCTGATGTTCCAGGTGTTGCGTTTGCCTAACATCCAGGTCTTGATTGTGATTTTGCTTGTGTCCAAGTTTGGGTTCCAGGTGAACGAAGCTGCCACCAATTTGAAGTTGATTGAAAAGGGTCTTTCCAAGGAAGACTTGTCTATTATTGTATTGATCAACTTTCCATTTGAAATGATGTTTAGTTACTATGCTGGGCGATGGTCCACCGGTAAGCTGCCTTTGAAGCCTTGGCTCATTGGCTTTGCTGGCCGTTTGGTGGCTGCCTTCTTGGCCCAACTACTTATTTACTTCTTCCCAGCCAGTGGAAACGCTTCTTTTGGCTACTTTGTTTTAATTATTATCCAGCATTTGCTTTCCCTGATGATGGGGACCATTCAGTTTGTTTCTCTTTCTGCATTTTTCACCAAGATCGCTGATCCCGCCATTGGTGGAACTTATATGACCACTTTGAATACAGTTTCCAATTATGGCGGCACATGGCCTCGTCTTATTATTATGATGTTGATTGATAAATTTACTGTTAGTGATTGTGTTGCTGCTTCATCTACATTTGCTATTCTTAATGAGGAGTTGAAGGAAAAGTGCACTGATTTGAAGGGTACTGTGGAGATTTTGAGGGATGGGTATTATTATACGAATTTGTTGTGTATTACTTTGGGTGGTTTTGTGTTGGTATGGGTTAAGAGGAAGGTTTCTTATTTGCAGGCGTTACCTGCAAGTGCCTGGAGGGTTGAGAAGCCGGAGTAAAATCCCGAACAATAAGAAATTTATGTATTATGAAGATTTCAAACAATACTAAGGATGAGAAATTTCGAACAAGTGACAAATTTGAAGATATCATATATCAAAGATGAGAAAATTATAATTATAAAGATTTCAAACAATACCAACAAAAGAAGTGGTTAGCAATTACGTAGAAAAATAGGAAGATACCAATGAATGTATGAAATAACTTTTTGACAATATAAGTAAAGAATATCAATCAATAATATCCTGTTTTCAATGCAGATCAATTACCAAATAACCTGCATATGTTTTTGCAACCATTTTTAGGCTAAAGTAACCATTCCGCTGTAATCTGCCTACATCCCTGCGTATGTATGTTTAATACACAAAACCTATAAATATATGAGGGAGACACTAATTCCATAGTAACTTATAACATGTTATTACCGCTGTTTGATCATTATTACTGGATTAGTACAAACGAGTGAGTATGTTTGTCAGTTTGTTTGTTATTAATGTTTAGTACGTTCGTTCTTTATACAAACTCACTTCGTTTGTTAATGTCTAGTATACAAACTCACTTCGTTCAATAATGTCTTGTATACAATCTCAGTACACACTCAGTGCAAACTCACTTCGTTTGTTCGTTTGTTTGTTTGTTTGTTTGTTTGTTTGTTCGTTTGTTTGTTTGTTCGTTTGTTTGTTCGTTCGTTTGTTCATTCGTCATCACAACCTCTCATAACTCGTCTCAGCAGGTACATGAAACTCATCATGCAAAAAATCAATCGGAGAAAATGGAACCTTTGCATCATTATTCATCTTCTTATTAACAGCCGAATAATTACCTATTATAGAAGGAATCAAAGCAGTCAGCATGGGAGAAGAAGCTAAGTTAGACGAGTTTGTTTTAATGGAAGACGCAATGGCATTCCAAGTGAGGGAAAGCGAAGAGTCCCTTCTCGATGGAATCTGCCGGGACAGCTGCACATAATGCGGAGGCGCAGCATGCATCAGGGCACCCTCGTAGATCAGGGAGTTCTCACTACCTGCGTTATATGCGTACCACTCCGGCATCTGGAAATGCATCACAGACGATCCGTCCGACTGGTGCGGTGTGTACAACCACGATTGACCTATAAGAATGATATCAAATAAAATAGTACCAAAACTTCCAAGTAGAAAAGGTATTTGATCCAGCAAAACTACTTTCAACTTGGTGTCTTTGTTCATTGAGAGGATTCTCAAGTCCAACACTATGGAAATGGCGTAGAAGAGGTTCCCAAGCAACGCAAGAGAGAACATGTATACAGAAATACCCTTTGTTGAGCGGGATTTGTAGTTTTTGATGATTTGTGGGATACGTGAAGACAAGTAGAATGCAGAACACATCCATGCAGAGACCTTGCCGAAGTCTTGTAAAGCACCCGCGTCTGTCAGAGTGCTGAATGCATCTACCTTGCTGGCCAAGCCGGCAACAGCCACCGCGCTCCATACTTTGTTTCGGGGTGATGGCATTATCCGTTGCACCGACGGCGTGCGGCGGAGTGCATCCTGCTTCAACAAGTGGTGCCGCGGAAACACAGATGTATAGTACCAGTACTGGAACGTCAAGATAACGTCAATGGTGCAGTAGTAGACTGCTAACGATGTTTGGAACGGTAGGGCGCTGGTAAGCACACATCCCACTAGATTAGTCACATCGCCTCCAATCCAGCAGAGCAAAAAGCCCACCGAAACTCCTTCAACGGAGTTGTTGACGTGGTTTTCAATGATTTGCGGGAGTTGAGCAAACAACCAGAATGTTAATGATAGCACTCCGGATGCTTTAGATGCGTGTGCTAGCTGTTCTTGGATTGTCATGGTGTTAACTCATGAATTCTTTTCTTATCGCAAGATTCAAAACGGCTTTAAAGCCACCACGTGATAATGAATATAAGAACAAATAATGAATTATTATAATGAATATATGATTAATATAATGAATATATGATTAATACAATATATAGCAATATGATGATATGAGTATTTAGATATAATTTATGACTAAATACATACTTGATTAATAAATATATGAATGAATGAGGAATAAAATGTGAACTAATAACATTATATGAATAATATGGAAAGACCGGAAAGTATATTAATTACCCCCGCATTTATGTCTGCCTGCTTTTGACGGTTACTACTTCATCTCTCTACATTCAGGAGTACATAAACCGACGTGAAAAATATGTAAACTAACGCCAAAGGTCGAATAGACAAATAAAAAATATGGTGAGCTTGTATGATCTAGTACGACTGCAACAGCAACTCAACCAAATCAGCACAGGGATAGCCACTCTAGATGATGCACTCTTTAGTCAGAATGATTCATACAAGCCACACCGAATCTTTGATTTCCAGTCTACACCAGGAAACATCCATCCTTACATAATCACGGTGGAGATACTCAGGTCGTACCTCAGCAGGGGCAAGCAGGTTGTGCTCATAGACACGTTGAACCGGTTTCCCATGGAGCACATCTACAAGCACCCCATGTATGAGGCGTCCTGGAGAATCTCCCACTTCTCAGCAGACACCATGTCCAAACTCTTTGTGCTCATACCTAAACTTCCCGACAATTGCATAGTGGTGGTGAACAATTTACATGAGACTATTGAGTTATACAAGCATGAGATGGTCAGTGTGTATGAGGAGAGCATTTACCGGTTCCAGATCGAGCGCAATAGTGTGATTTTGGAGAATGTGGGGTCCGAGAACAAAGTGCCGGTGCCCGAGCTTCCTGTGCACTCGGACTTGGTACAGGAGAACCCGTTGGTGAAGTTCAAGAGGCATTTGTTTGCGTTGATGAACGCGATCTTGGACTTTACCATCCGTGAGAAGCTGATTGTGGTGTTGATGGGGGTGATGGAGCCGAGATTCTCCCCGAACGAGGACCGTCGTTTGGTGTTGTGGAACTCTCTTGAGTATAGTCACCAGAAGGAGACCATGAACTCGTTTATCACTGCTCATGCCTACTTTTACACAGACTGGTACCACCGCAGTGTACATTCCAGAGAAAACGCATCAAATGCCCCAGATAGGTTGGTGGGATGTGTTCATGTGGAGAAGGAGGGGTTAGAATTGTCTCCTATTTATTTTGATGTGAGTGGTGGTATAATTAAGGATTTATCTAGGCTGATTCGATGGGTTGGATCTCAAGTTTGAGGAGTGGGGAGGTTCGTGTGATGAGTGGGGAGGTTAATATGATGAGGAGTGGTGAGGTTAATATGATGAGGAGTGGTGAGGGTGGAAATGATGGAGAGGACGAGAATGATGGAAATGATGGAGATGATGGAGATGATGGAGATGATGAAAATGATGGAGATGATGGAGATGATGAAAATGATGGAAATGTTGAGAATGGAAATGACGAGAATGATGAGAATGATGAGAATAGTGAAAGTGATAATAATCATAGACATAATGAAAATATCTCCACCTTCCCATCAATCTTTCACTCACCCAATCACTCATTCACCCACGATGAAAGCACCCAAAAACCTCAATCCTTATCGATAGATGAATACGCAAGATTAACAAAATTAACCCAAGATCAAACAATAGAAAAGAATCAAGAGAAAATAGAAAAGAATTACCAAGAAGAAAGAACAGAGGTTGAGAGTGATAAAGAGGAGAAAACAGAAAATGATCACATTCACTTCCAATTTAGTGAACAAAAAGAAAAGGATCAATTAGACCTGGAAGTTTCTGAATCTGAAGAAGAGATTCCAATTTTGTATGGAAACCCAGAGAGGTACAATCAAGATTTTTGAGTGTATATAGGATAATAATTCTGGATATATAGATTAAATGGGATAATAATATTAATATTAAATGGATAATAAATACTCTATGGGATATATAATAAATGAGATAATTAATAATGAAATAATTAATAATATACTAGATGGGATATATTCTAATTTTACTAGATTAAGATTATTATGTCTGGACGCTGAATTTTCGCAACAAACTGAAAAAAAAAAACAATGAGTGTTAAAGAAGCAGTAGACAACGCCAAAGAATACATCCAAGAAGTCAGTGAGAAGGTTCTTGGACAAATCCAAAATAACGATATTCTCAAGCAGTTCCAAAATGTCAACAAAGATGATGTGTTAAAGTACGTTCAGAGCATCAACAAGGAACAAGTGATTGAGGAAGTCAAGGAATTAAAAGTCACGCCACTTACGGTTTCTTTGGTTGTTGTAGCGCTCAGTAGTGTTTTCTTGATCAGCAGCGTGTTCGGTACGTCCAAGACAGACAAGAAAGATAAGAAAAAGAGCACTAAAAAGAAATTAACTAAGGCCCAGCGTGCCAACCGGGACATCCAAGCTATTTTAGAGTATGTTGATGTGCAATACATCCCGGCTATTGACAATTACATTGAAATATACGAGCTGTTGTCCAAGGAGGACCAGGAGTACAAGTACAATTACATCAGTGAGATGTTGCTTAAGGAGACGATCAAATTGGATGAGATTGATGTTGGAACCAACGATGTTTTGCGGTCCAACAGAAAAAAGGTTATCAAGTATATCCAGGATCACCAAAAGAGATTGGATACATTCAGAAAGGAAAAAAAATTGAATGTGTAATTATATAAGGCGAGATTATACGGCGACATTAAAGTTTAAGTTAGTTTTAAAAGAGACTTTTAGCTTGATTACGGTAGTTGTAAATGCCCTGTTGTAAATGCCCTATTGTCTAGAACGGTTCTAGAATAAGTGTGTACCTTTTTACTGCAACTGGATGAATGCCGCGTAAATGTGGAGAAGCGAGGATCTTATTATACTAATTCGCTGTCCATTCTGTTTTTCAACATAGCACAAAGCCCCAATATGGTACAATTACAAAGAATGTTGAGATCCCGAAGAGTGCAGAGTGAACAATAAACCCGTATATAAAGGTGGATGCAGCCCCGTTAACGAAAAAAAAGACAATAGTACTAAGAATGGTCGATGTACCGTACCAGCCCTCGAGGGGAGCCGATGAGACATATACATTAAATCTCAATGAACATGAGTTTTCAGTGGCTGTGTGGAAAGTGCCAACAAGGCGTGCTTACAAAGGAAAGATCATCTTCGCTCACGGGTTGGGCGAGAACGCTACTCTTTATGGGAACTTTTTTGAAAAATTACTGGATAGCGGCTATGATGTTTTTTTTTACGAGCAGCGGATGACATTAGACAACCCAGTAACCACCATTGAGTCGATGGTACATCTCCCGATCGATGTGGTTTTACAACTACAAAATGATTCGAATAATATGGACATAATCGATCTAGACGCTATTATAAAGTACAATTTAGAAGAAAGAAGGGACAAAAATGAAAAGTTACACTTAATGGGAAACGGACAAGGCGCTGCGCTAATCATATGTTACGCAATGATGGGAAAATACCAAGATTGGATAAAATCAATAATCTCGTATGCGCCTACAGTACAGTTCCACACAAAATCGACCCCTAATGGACTTGTGCGGCAGGTGACACCTTATCTTAGTAGACTCACACCAAACATTAGAGTATATCATAGAATCAACTATGACTACATGACATCGGACGTGCATTGGAAGAATTACTTTAAAGATGTCGTGTACAAAGAAAAAATTAGGGTGTCAGTGAAAGAATTTAATCAGATGATGGTCCGAAATAACTCCTTAATCCTGAGAGATTTCATGCTGAGATTTAACCCTAACATTCCAATCTTTGTAGGTCACGGTGACTCGGACTACATAAATCTGTTGCGTGGTACAATAGATATGTACAACTTGTTGAATAATAATATTGATAAGGAAATGGTGATCTTTGAAAATGCAAAACACATGTTGGTAAATGAAAAAGAAGAAATTTCCCAAGAATTGTTCGTTAAAACCATGTCATTCTTGCAAAGATACAACAATTCTTCCTTAGGGTCGGCAACTTTAGTTTCTTCTCCAGTAAGTACCTTTCCTAAATTTCAAACTTATGCAGATATATAAAACCTTTCAATCTACGCATATGCACTATCCTAACATTCCAAGCTAATAAAAGCCGTATCTTCACTTTAAGTTTTTTTAGTATGTACACAATTAATCCCGTGACTCGCCAGGGTTTCGCAGCCAATTACACACCCACGTGTATAGTGAATATGGAAATCTGGCGCACATCCAGATACCAAATTGGGACGATCAAAACCATCATGAAACCTAGAGGCGAGATCCATTATCTTTAGCGCCTTCCAACCGTAAACGATAGCTACGCCGTATTCAACTTCGTTTAACATATATCCCACGTTTATCATATTCGGGGGTATTTTTTCTTATCCTTGGCATCTTCTATGGTTTGCACTTTTTTGCAATCACTTAATTCTTGGTATTACAAACGTTAATATAAAAGGTCAAGTAAATGACTGTAGTTCCTCATCAAACATGGCTCACTTACACCAATTCGATTATATCTTTGCGATTGCAATGATCTTTGCATTCTTGGATGCCTGGAACATTGGCGCAAATGATGTGGCTAATTCCTTTGCTTCTTCTGTTTCCCTGAGATCTTTAAAATACTGGCAAGCTATGGTGTTGGCCGGTATTTGTGAATTCCTAGGTGCTGTATTGGTTGGTTCAAGAGTTTCTGATACCATTAGAAACAAAATTGTTAATGTTGAAGTGTTTAAGGATGATCCTGCTGTTTTGATGCTTACTATGGCTTGTGCTTTGGTTGGTTCCTCTACTTGGTTGACAATTGCAACCAGTATCGGAATGCCTGTGTCTACCACCCATTCTATTGTCGGCGGTGTCATTGGCTCTGCTATTGCTGCAAAAGGTGGAAGTCAAATCCGTTGGGGTTGGAATGGTGTTTCTCAAATCATTGCTTCTTGGTTTATTGCCCCATTGCTTGCTGGTGCCTTTGCAACCATCATCTTTTTGATCTCTAAGTTTGGCGTTTTGGAGCGTAGAAAGGTTACCACTAGTATCAGAAATGCTCTTATTTTGGTTCCAATCTTGGTTTTCGTTGCATTCTCCATCTTAACCATGTTGATCGTCTGGAAGGGTTCTCCAAAGTTGAAGTTGAATAACCTTGCTACTAACACCATTGTTGCTGCTATCTTAGGTACTGGTGCCGTTGCTGCTGCAGTCTACATGATCTTCTTTTATCCTTTCTTCAGAAGAAAGATTGTGCATAACGATTGGACTTTGAGATGGTTCGATGTCTGGCAAGGTCCATACTTGTACTTTAAGCCAGTTAGTGCCATTCCTCCAATGCCTGAAGGTCATCAATTGACTATCGACTATTATGCTGGTAGACGTTACAACGAAGAAGGCCAATTGGTTGACATTAATGGTGTTCCACTTCACTCCAAGGTTAAGCACCCCAAGGACCTTGTCGATGAAGAAAAGGTTGCTTCTGTTGAAACCACTTCTTTAGAATCTACCACCTCTGAAGGTCCAAAACAAACCACAAGACAATTGTGGTGGTCTTTAGCTAAACAACCAAGACAATGGGGTTACCTTCTTTGGTTGATTGTTTCCCATGGTTTCACCCAAGACATCATTGCTAGTCAAACTCAAGAGAAAGACATGTTGTCTGGCAATATTGAAAAATTGCATACTTCGGCCAAGTACTACGATAACAGAGTCGAATACTTGTACTCTCTATTACAAGTTATCACTGCTGGTACCATGTCCTTTGCTCACGGAGCTAACGATATTTCTAACGCAACTGGTCCTTTGGCTACTGTCTACCTTGTCTGGAAAACTAACACTACTGCCAGCAAGGCCGATGTTCCTGTCTGGGTTCTTTGTTACGCGGCCGCCGCTTTGGTTCTTGGCTGTTGGACTTATGGCTACAGAATCATGGCCAACTTGGGTAACAAGTTGATTTTGCAATCCCCACTGCGTGGGTTTTCCATTGAATTGGGTGCCGCCGTTACAACCGTCATTGCTACTCAATTATCCATTCCTGTTTCCACCACTCAATCCGCTGTCGGTGCTACTGTGTTTGTTGGTTTGTGTAATAAAGAATGGAGATCTGTCAACTGGAGAATGGTTATTTGGTGCTACTGTGGTTGGATTTTTACTTTACCAATTGCTGGTTTGATTGCTGGTTTATTGAACGGAATTATTTTGTATTCTCCAAGCAAGAATACGAAGTACCAACTTACTCCTTAGTTGGCTGCAAAAATTTTTTATTTAATTAGTTAATGTTTTAGATTATAGATGTTTATTATATGAATATTATATGGGTATATGTGATATGTAGATGAATGTTGGGATGAAACTGTACAATTAAGAAATAGTAAAAGTGATATAACTGTTATTTGCATAATACGCTTTTTGTTGACACCAATGAGTCAATTTGCAATGCAAACTATAATATGGAATACCGTTGACATATTCTTACTCGTTGATTGTTAGTCATATTGTGTTGACTCAACAAACAGTACACAACAAATGAACTTAACATATAGCAAACAACAAATAGCTAATAACAAATGGCTAAATAAATAGCTAATAACAAATGGCTAAATAAATAGCTAATAATAAGTACCAAATGACATATAGCTAATAACATATAGTAAATAACCAAATAACAAATAACACACAACGAATAACACACAACTCACTTCGCTCGTTGTTCGTTACTCGTTATTCGTTATTCGTTATTCGTTGTTCGTTATTCGTTGTTCGCTCCGCGAAATAAAATAAAAACACCATGAGTTACGACGACAAATTCGATGCCCTGCTTGATCTCCTCCGTAGATTGGACCCTCGCAAGATATTCACCAACCTCAATGACATCTGTACATTGATTCAACAAAAACCAAACAACGAAGACCTAGTCCAAGACTTACTTTCTTCCGTGGACTCCCCACTCAAATTAACCAAGGACGGAAGCACAGGACAACAGTACTTGTGCTGTGACTACAACAGAGACGGAGACTCGTACCGGTCGCCATGGACCAACAAATACTTTCCAGCGTTGAACGCGGAAGATGACGAGGAATTGCCTCCTTATCCGTCTGAGATCTTGCGTGAGTTGGAAATCAAAGCCAACGACGCCTTTGACGTGTACCGTGATTTGTACTATGAAGGATCTGGAATTTCTTCTGTGTACCTCTGGGACACAGCAGAAGAAGGGGCAGATGCATTACAAGACGGATTTGCCGGCGTGGTGTTGTTCAAGAAAGAAACCGCCGATAAGTCAGGAAAATGGGACTCCATTCACGTGTTTGAAGTCCTCAAGGAACTGGCTAACACATACTTGTACAAAATTACCTCATCTGTGATATTAGACTTGGCCCATGATGCTGGTGTGTCGCTCAGTGGTATTTTGACCAGACAGTTGGAACTGCTGGTGAATGTGGAAATCCCAGGCCAAACATTGGAAACATCACACTTGATCAATTTAGGTACGATTGTTGAGAAGTCAGAGTACAATATTCGTAATTTGTTACAAGAAGTTTACTTTGATAAGTTAAAGGATATCATGTTAAAGGATTTAAGGTCTATTGGAGACGTGAATGTTAAGAAGGCCGACGATTCAAAGCATTCTGAAATCATCAAGGGGTTGCAAGGATTGTAATAGAATACGGCGTTCTAATAAATATCGTCAAATGTGATGCTTAGCAGATTTGTAAACAGTGTGCAATGTAGCGGAGTGTAATCAATGTGTTGAGTGTGGTTGAGTGTAATCACTATAAAACAAAAATCAACCTTTACGCATCCGTGAATACATCGATAAATCTAAAGCTTCTTCAACATCCGGAGAATTCAGTAAAATATCTTCAAAATCACTGTTATTGGTATCTTCATAGTTATCAAACTTTAAAGCTTCTAACTTTTCAATAGTCTTTTCTCTGGGATATTTTCTATACTCATCAGATAAACTGATTGCCGAACCATTATCCAAGTTGTACATCGGAGAGTCCTTTTTAAAGTTATCCCAAGATGCATTCTTGGAAGTATGAGCACTATCAGCTTCTTCACTAAGCGAGGATAAAACATTCAGAGTTACATCATTAACAAACGACCATATCAGTGAAGATACAGATTGGAACATATCATCATTTCTTTTAGCTCCCGAAGGACCTGCAACAGGGAGCTTCAAACCATCAGAGAGCTTCGGTAAAGCACTCGATGATAAGCCCGAAGGAATGGATAATGCATCAGCTTTAGATTTACCCTTTAAAGGAGAGCCAGCCAGGGAAAAGCTCAGGATCGAGTCTTCCAGACGGCGCAGTTTATGCGAGTTTGAAGATTCCTCGGAATGATACGAGTTTCTCATTATTGGTTGATCGCCAGTCAAGGATTTCTCAAACTCGGTTTGAATCATCAGGTCGAATTGCTGTAAGATGTTCAAGGGCTTGCTTATGCTGTTCCAGAGTTTCGAGTTTCTCTTTTCGTAACCGTTTGGATTTAAATTGTGCTGAAGACTTGTATTTCCAGACGCTACCACTGCTGGAGGAGGTGGTTGGATGACGTTTGAGTTTGAAGAAGTGGAAAGAGTTCTTCTACGGGCCCCGTTTTTGGTGGAAGCAATGGCCTCTTCCCTCGGGTTGCTATGTGATCGGTTCTGCCTCAGGGCCCGCATTGTCCCGTTCAGTGTGTTAAGTTCCTTGTATAATGATCGTTGAATAACTTCTCTTAATTTGTGCGTTTCCTTTTCGTGCCTTTCCAACGTTTGGTTCAAAAGGTTGATGCTATCTTTAATTTCAACAATTGACATCTCCTTGTAGGCCAATAACCTAAGTTGTTCGTCAATATCGAGTTGTAGAAGTTGGTCCATTTGAGGAAGCGGAGTATCCAGCCATTCTGACGATGGGATCGGGGGCAGGAAGGTCAGATGTGCGGTCAACGTCGGTGAGTTGTGTTCACTCACTTGAGGCATGTGTGTGCTGCCAATCGAATACGTCAGCACTGAACGCTTGTGCAGATATTGCCCTCCATCAACCAGGATTGGTGATACAGTATTTAAATTGATACCTTTTGATCTCATCGAGTTTGATCTAGTTAGCGGTCTGGTCTTGGTGGCACTCAACCGCTTGCCCGAAACTGGTGTGTAGTTGGTCCCTAGATGATCACTACTCATCCGACGGGCCTGTATTTCTGGCGACCCTTGGGACCTGTAATTATTCATGTTGTTGTTATTTTTTTTCTTTCTATGTCCTACAACTTCTCTTTAAACGGCAATCACGTGAGCTCCCTTTCCAGGGCTTCAAACCTCTCCCACGATAAGAAACAAGGGGGGCCCTTTTGCATACTCGAGGATTCTACAAGGTCGCTTCCGTACACTCTACAGTATGGATGTTGATCAACGTAAACAATACACGAAAAATTTGTCAGATCGTGTATTGTTTATGTTTATGTTTGTGGAATTTTACATAAAGCAATACAGAAACGAAGTCAGTCATTCAAACAGTTTGATTTGTAGATGTATTGAAGAACCATTAGGGAGACTCTGATATTTTATTCTCACCCCATTTAACTGGTCATTGATTCGCGAATCTGAAAAATAAACATGGCAGACCGAGCACTCTTCCGCTGGGTCAAATGGGTGTTGATCTTCCTATTGTTTCGTGTCCGTAGGCCTGGGTTGTGGTCTGCATTTCTAACCCTCAACCCGTTCATTCGGAAACACCTCCAGACTCACAAGAATGACAAGCAAGCTGCCAAAGTTTCCAATGCTGCTACAGCAGGACTTTTATATGCAGCGTCATTGAATACCCCGGCCATTCCCAAGGATTACGCCGCGGTTTACCTTCTCATGGGCTATTACAGTGAATTGAATACCCCATCGTCGCTGGAAATCGATGAGAAACCGCTCTTCTCCATAGCAAACAGTCTGAACTGGCTCTTGCTGCTCTACAACAACAAAGAATTCGTCATATACCCTGCTATCTTTGCACAGATTCTATCCAATTTCTTAACTCCAACTCACTACAAACTTAATCATCGTTATTTACCAAACTACATCAAGAAATACGTTTTGAACCCCATTTGGCTCAATTATTCATTGTCTCTGACAACTATTTCCATTAACCTATGGGGTGTTTTCAAAAGCTACATCTTGTACAACTCGGCACTTGTTGCCATAGTGGGTCTTACTCACTTGGATAGACTAGGAGAAGAGTACTACAAATTAAGGTTCTCGTTGTCCTCGGGATCGATTCCTGACGTAGTTAAGGGGTTTGCCGGTTTTGTGGTCAAAAAAGCAAATTCTCTTGTGAACTTCATCTTCTTACCTAATTTGCTTAGTATGCTATTTATTTCTTTGACTTCGGCCGTCATCACCAACAGATCAAAGGTATTTTTAAAGGTTTACTTGAAGGCTGTTGGCTTTGTTGCAGCATTTATCACCATGTGTGTGAACAAGTTAGTACCAGAAACTAGTCCTTATAAATTATCTAAGGATTTTTTCAATCGTATTAACGTATACATGTTTCGGGTGATTGTTCTTTCGAAATGGAGAATTACGAAGGAAAACCATCCAATGTTCAAGCGGGTTAGTGTTCCAAATTGGAACAAATTAGAAACCTTATTGATGTGTTTTGGTGTATATAAGATTTTAAACTTGAATGATTTTGTGAAAGAGAATAACGAGATGGTGAGAGCTAAGAAATTGGCCAATCATCCTTTAGTTAAGGCTGCAAATAAATTACAATAAAAGTCTTAATTTAGTTGCAAAATAATTTTTTTCAATAGGAATATACTCAACTTAATCGCAATAATCCTGGAGTATCATTCTTTCTTGTAGCAAGCGTGTATCTCATTGAATCTTCTAATCGTATAAATCATCTATCTCGTATTAATCCTCTAGTATTCTCATTCCACTCCTTCCTATACCTCTAGAGAGCCCATGATATTTCACATCCGTACAAAACTGCATATTAAAAATACTGCTTTATACTACAAGGCGATCTAAAATTATGAGCATTAACCTTTAAGGCGATCTTTAAAAAAACTTAAAGACCCTGTACACTGACGACAAAAGATAACCTCCTCGCAATACAGCTGCAAAAAACAATGGAAACTAAGCAAACACAAATCAAAATCCAAGCGCTTGAAACATATATAAACTCTTGGCTTGCTGAATCCGTTGTTACCGTGGGAATTTGTAGATGTACGCCTTAAAACCGTTATGAAGCATAGCAAAAAGGTGTAATTCAGCAAGCCTTTTATGTAATGCATGTTAATACCCTAAAGCTTATTTGTGTACATTGTTCGTCGTATATTCATCTTGATTGCTACATGACACCATTCCACTTGTTCATGCATATTAAGAGTTTTTCTATTGAATTATACGAATTTGGCCTTCTTATTTTTTCCCCATACTAAGCTTTGCGTTCAGCTGAAATTCCCGCAAATAATATCATCATTTATACCGAATTATACTGCTTTTAACTTTGTAGACAATAGTAATGGTACATATTATGTTTCATATCGCTAAATTGGTTGGCTGCAATTTGAAATATAGAATTTTAGTTTAATTGCTGCAAAAATAATGTGAATGTCTTGGTGGGATGGAATACGAACATTACTGTTGGTGAGTACTAAATACTAGAGATGAAACACACGAATTGAATTAGTTTGAAGCACATGAATTGAAGTAGTTTGAAACACTATGAAACACTGAATGAAGCATTAAAAATATAGAGCCCTAAAAATACACTATTAATATAAAACACTACGAACAAAACGAAATTACGAACTAGCATTGTTAAAACTATCTTTTTTCGGATATCCTCAAACGCGTCCTCATAGGGTCACTTCTTCCACCTATTATTTATCAAATTCTTCCTATTCAAGTAGTGTGCATTACATCATCACTCACACGGCTAACAAAGATTATCTTAGCTATGAACAAAGAAAAACGTTAATAATTCAGATGACCCTGTCATGTACATGAATGTACAAAAGAAACACGAGGAAATAATACATAAGTATTAATGCAGAATTCCAATTTGAATGTGGACTGATCATATTTAATCGGTACAGATGAACGCTCAATCGGTTTGGGGATGCATATGTACGAACTGAGGATGTCACAGATCGATGATATGATAATTTGGAACGGCCTAAAGATATATCGTTTTTTTGTAGATTACAGGTTATTGCATAGTACTTAAAATGGTTGATGTTAGTATGGTTTGACCGTGACATTTTGAACTTGAGGTTGGACTTTGGAGGTTGGAGGTTGGACTTTGGACTTGGACTTTGGACTCTGGACTCTGAACTTTGGACTTTGGACTTTGAACTTTCGACTTACTAACTTACTAACTTACTAACTTACTAACTTACTAACTTCGTTCGTTCGGTCGTTCGTTCGTTCGGTTTTCATTCATTCATGATAGTTGTATTATCTACACATCTCCTACCAGATATCTAAGTTTGGTAACCACCTGCACCCGGCGCATTTTCCTTACCCTTCAACTTTTTCAATAAACCCTTGAATCTTGACTTGTCTCTGTCTTCGGATGGAATCTCGCCAACCTCAGCAACCAATTCGTTGACTCTGTCCCACAAAGTACCTCTGGCCAAAAATCCATCTCTCTTTTCCAAGAATTGGTCTTGATCAGTCAAAACTTGCTTGGATGTGGAGTCCTTCTTGTTGTTGTAGTTGTTGTAGAAGTCATCAATGGTTTGTTGGGCCTTCGAAACAATCTCTTCCTTCTTCTTGGTGTTAACCTTTTCTCTTTCGGCGATTTCCAAGTCACGGCGCTCCTTCCACTCTTCAAGATGACGGCTGGAGCCGGTAGGGGCAGTGACGGCCGGTCTTGCGTATTCCTCCTGGGCCCTTTCTTCTGCGGATTCATCCACATCAGGGAACTGTGCCTTGAAGGTATTTATTTCATCATCTTCATCCGAATCTAAGGCTGCATCATGCTCTGTTTTGAATTCATCTCCAACCAATTCATTTTCACGGCTAAGGAAGTCAGATCCATCGACGTCCTCGCTTGTGTCGATAGGTAAATCCTTCGCTATGGTCCCTATTTCTGGAAATTTGTCACTCATGATGATTGTTGATTTGTTTTGCGTGTTCTTTAAATTCGCCAGCTTGTCACGTGGAATGATCCATCAGATTAAAATTAGTAACTGGTATGCAATTAATAACTTTCTATTATCTATCCCAATCTATACAAACGAACCGAAGTATCATTACTAGCAACACCTAAAAGTAAACCATTTTTACTACTGGAAAATGATAACTTTGATACCTTATCAGCAGGAGTTATACTCTCTTCGAAGATATGTTGTAAAACAAACTCGGGCTTCAGTAAAGATGTAGAGTAAATGTGAATTCCACCATTTTCCAAACCAACGGCAATTAAAGCTTGGGAATTCCATAAATGGGAATAAACAGAGATGGACGTAACCGCTTCTTCCAATTTGACCGTAGTAGCCAACTCAGCCTTGTCCGCAACAGACCAAAGTTTGATTTGCTTGTCACGGGAACCAGTAACGAAGAAGTTCCCTGAGGTGTTTTGAGGAACCCACGAGCAATCCCAGATGATTCTGTTGTGAGCCTTTTGGTTCAACTCCACAAGTTCAATTGAGTCGGACACCTTCCAGAGCGAAAACTGTCTGTCACGGGACACGGCAAGCAAGAAGGAGCCGTCGTGGGAGAACTCCAAGCTGGTGATGGTCAAGTTGTGACCATCCAAGACCTTTTCGTACTGTTGGTAGTCCTTTTGAGCGTCGAAAAGCCTGATGACGGCATGCTTGGCGGTGTTGGATCTACAGGCGGAGGCAATCAAACCGTTTGGAGATGTGGCACAACAAGTGATTTCGTAACCGTGCCCGTACAACTTTTCGAGTTCCGGGAACAAGGTGTATCTCTGCAAGTAGTCTTCCAATGGAGGGGATTGTAAGTTGGCCAAGACGTCTTCGGAGTCGTTTGTAGCATCTTCGGCAGCCTCGCCAGCCTCCAACTGTTCGTTGGCTGCCTTGTTGGACAAACCAAGAACAGGCAAGGATGCGGATTCAGGCAATGCAGACGATGGAAGCACGTCGATGTCACAAAGCTTCTTCAAGAGCTTGGAAATGGAGTCTGTCATTTCAAACACACGCAAGATCTTTTCGTCCCCTCCGGAAACAAACTTGGTGGATGTGATGTTATCCAAGCAGACCATGTCGTAACCGTGGATTTGCGGTCTTGCAAACTCGTGCCATGATTTGTGAGAGTTGTTCCAAGGAGCAAACAATCTGGTAGTTTGGTCCAAGGACGTGGCGAGGATGTAGTCGCCAGTGACGGACCACACCAAGTCGGTGACTTCCCTGACGGGACCCGAGACACCCAAGATGGCATCAAACGTGGAGCCGTTGGACTTGTACACTCTAAAGGAACCTGTTTTCCCGTTGGCAAAGATGTACTGAGAGTCGGGACGCTCGATCCAAAGACAAGACCAGAACCCTCCGGACGCACCGGTCGCGGTCGATGCACCCTTGATGGAAAGCTCACCCAACCGGTTGATGCACACCCAGATCCCACTCTCCTCGTCCATCTCCCACACCATCAACGCAGTGTCTGCACTGGACGAGAGAAGCTGGCACTTGTTTTCTGGGTGCCATTGCAATCCAGACACCCAGTCGTCGTGGCCCATAATCAACGCCTCGAAGTTGAATGCTGCGTGGGTGCTAGCAATGTCAAACTCGTATAACTTGTTTTGTAATAACACCAACTGCAGGTCGTCTGTTTTGGTGATGGCTTCGTTAAGTTTAAGGCGCCAAAGACGAATATACCTATCTTGCGATCCACTAGCAAGAATGTAGTTTTGGCTTTCCACTTCAGTGTAGAAAGACAAACATCTGACCCAATCTTCGTGACCTGGTAACTCTGCAGCCTTAGACACTACATCTCCAGTCAACGAGTAAACGTAGATGTTGGTGGAAGTTCCTCCGATCGCCAATAGGTATGATCCTTCGATCACTTGCAACCCAAGTGACAATGGAAGAAATCCTGGACGGTCAACCGTAAACTTTGTAACTAATGAAAACGTGCTATTGTCAAACCTCCAAACGGCTATGAACCCATCGGCGGCTCCAGTCACAAACGTTTGGCTATCCACTACTGCCAAACATGTAACCGAACTGGTGTGGATCTGAAGTGTATGGTCCAACTCGTACAAATCTCCAGACTGCTTCCAAACTGCAATGGTCTCGTCTTCACCGGTGGAAACCAAATAAGGCGACCCTGGAAGGAACTTGACTCCTGTCACTTCTTTGGTATGGCCTTTCAACGTATAGTACACTCCGTTGGTGTTTTCTGTGAACGGTTGCCACAACGCTATGGTTTTCCCGGCCCCGTATGCTATCACGCCGGTGCTGGCATTATAGTCCGCCACGTACGACTGTTTATTTGCCCCAATGAATACTGCTTCTTGGCTGATTTGCATGATGAGCTGAAAAAAATTTAATGCCTTCAGCGTAAGTAATAGGCCGTGTCAACGTGCGTGCTAACAATACCAGTATCATCTTAATCCAGAAGGCTACTCCTGAAACTATCACCCAATTCCATGATCAGCTTTCCAACGAACTCCCCACCATAAAGGGAAAGTGGGGCTTCACCTTTAGAATATACCGTAACAACACTTATTCGTTTCCACCAGGAACTGAAGAAACTGCTTCTGTAACGCCTGAATCAAAGTATATGTATACGTTGTCACCCACGTATCTAGGCGAATCTACTATTTCCTTGATCAACAAGCAATCTTCGGGCGTGTTTTCAAGCGGTATTCGCGACGAGAATGATGTCTTGAGCATTCCAAAGTCCCATTTGCATTTGGGGGCCACCACTGGTTTGAGTGACCCGTTTGATGCGTTTGTAGGACTGAAGTTGCAAAGTTTATGGACTCAGCGTCAATTAATCAAGGGTGATGGTGGTCAAACGTATCTGCTTGAAAATGGCAATTTGGTGATTAGAACCTCAAATGTGTTTTTGCATGGGAATTTCAGAGGTTTATTGATTCAGATAGAGGTTGAGAAGGATAGTGATATTGATAAGGTTAGAACTCGGTACGGAATTCCTGATGGGGATTTTTGTAAGAAGGTTATTGATAAGGAGAATGGGGATGAATTTGGAGATTTGTGTTTGCAGTATCTGGAGGTTTTGAACTTTTAAGTATCAATGAGCGATAGCGAATTGGTAATTGAATGTTTAATCACAAGGAATCAGCGATAGCGAATTGATAAATGAAAGTTTAATAACAAAGTATCCGCGATAGCGAATTGATCATTGATAGTTTCATCACAAAGTATCAGCCATAGCGAATTTAGTATAATTCGCTTGAAATGAGACCAACGATAACGATGTCAATTATTGGCTTTATTAGTGATGATTATAAGTGACCCCATTGTGAGCTATAGAAAGGACAATCAATGATTACATTCAAAAACCATAAAGCGATAACTATTTGATATCATTATCGTTTTACATACTGAATATCTCTCTCCTAGCTAGAGATATTTATAGTTCATCCCAATGTCAAACGTTGTTTGTATTTTTAATTAGATTAAGACTGTTATATGCGATGACATAATACATATACTAGTTAGATTGAATGTATATGCAAGTGTATATTAATACTACGATAATCGTACGAGCCATTCACACTCCTCGCTACCTCCATCCTCGCTACCTCCCTCCTCACTCACTCACTCACTCACTTCGTTCGCTCGTTCGTCGTCGCTCGCTCGCCCTTTGTGACAAAAAAATGCGATGAGATAATTTTCAACATGCCTAAACAGAAGACTAAGAAGATCAACAAGAAAACAGCCCGTGAAGCTGAAGACGTGGAGTTAAGTAAACTCCAAGAACGTATCAAACAATACGACCCCGAAATCGATGAAAAATCAGTAAGCCAATTCGAAGATATTCCAATCTCAGCAGGTACTCTTCGAGGTTTAAAGGAATCCAGTTTTGTATCGATGACCGATGTGCAAAAGAAAACGATTCCTATAGCACTTAAAGGAGAAGATATCATGGGAACAGCAAAGACAGGATCCGGTAAGACATTAGCATTTTTGGTTCCAACCATCGAAGCGTTGATTCGGGCCCAAATCACCGAGTACGATGGGTTGGCTGCGTTGATTGTATCACCAACAAGAGAGTTGGCTGTGCAAATCTTCGAAGTGTTGACCAAGATCGGAAAGTACAACACCTTCTCAGCAGCACTTGTTACTGGAGGAAAGGATGTCAAATATGAAAAAGAGCGTGTTGGAAGAATGAACATTTTAGTGGGTACGCCAGGAAGAATCTCGCAGCATTTGAACGAGGCTGTTGGAATGGAAACATCCAACTTGCAGGTGTTGGTGCTCGATGAAGCTGATAGATGTTTGGACATGGGATTCAAAAAGCAAATTGACAACATCATGGGCCACTTGCCTCCAACAAGACAAACCTTGTTGTTTTCAGCCACACAGACTGATTCGGTCCAGTTTCTTGCTAGATTATCGCTCACCAACCCCAAGAGAATTGGTATTAGCTCAGACGAAGAGTTATCTGCTGCACCAGACACCTTGGAGCAGGCGTACATCAAAGTGCCGTTGGATGAGAAACTCGATGTGTTATGGTCCTTCATCAAGTCTCATCTCAAAAGTAAAATCCTTGTCTTCTTCTCCTCCTCCAAACAAGTGCAATATGCATATGAGAGTTTTAGAACTTTGCAGCCGGGTATCTCTCTTTTAAAGTTGTACGGTAGAAACAAACAGACTACTCGTTTAGAAACCACAGTCAAGTTTTCTCAAGCTCAACATGCATGTCTTTTTGCAACCGACATTGTGGCCAGAGGGTTGGACTTCCCTGCCATTGACTGGGTTGTTCAAGTGGACTGCCCGGAAGATGCAGCCACTTACGTGCACAGAGTGGGTCGTGCAGCCCGTTTCGGTAAAACAGGTAAATCGTTGCTTATGTTGATGCCTCTGGAAGAAGAAGGTATGTTGAAGAGATTGAAATTGAACAAGATTGAACCCAAGTTCATGAACATCAAGTCTAAAAACAAAAAACTGATTAGACCTCAGTTGCAGTCGCTTTGTTTCAAGGACCCTATCATGAAGAACTTGGGCCAGCGTGCTTTCATTTCCTACTACAGATCGGTGTATGTCCAGAAGGATAAGGATGTTTTCAAGGTTGACCAACTCCCTGGTGAGAAGTATGCAGCCTCGTTGGGTTTACCTGGTGCTCCAAAGATTAAGTTTAAGGGTGGTACTGCTAGCAAGGATAAGAAGAATGCATCCAAGCAATTGATAGCCTTGGGAAAGACCAACGAAGATGGAGAGGTCGTTGAAGATGGTAAAAAGGAAGTCAGAACCAAGTACGACCGTATGTTTGAGAGAAAGAACCAGACTGTGTTGTCTGAGAACTACTTGAACTTGACCGGGTCGAAGGTTTCCAAAAAAGATGAAGATGAAGATGAAGATGACGATGATTTCATGACCATCAAGCGTAAAGATCACACCTTGGTGGAGGACGAATTACCCGATCTTTCTGTTCCTGTTTCCAAGAGAGCTGCTAAGAAGGCGCTTTCTAAGAAACTCTCACTTCAAGGTAATCCAACCAAGTTGAAGTTCGACGATGATGGGGTTGCCCATGCACTCTACGAGCTCGAAGACGAAGCTGACTTCAAGGCGGCGGGTGATGCACGGACGCAGAAGGACGCCTTTGTCAGTAAAGAAACTCAAGTAATGAACCAAGCCGATATCGAGGATAAGGTAACTGCCAAGGAAAAGAGACAAGAAAAGAAGAGAAAAAGAAAGGAAATGGAAAGACGTGCTGCTGAGTCTGATGACGAGTCCATCGACCTTGAAAGAGATATGGAATACTCCGATGATGAACCTGAAGAAAAGAAACCTAAATGGTTCAACAATAATAAGCATATTAAGGAAGATTCGAATACTCACATCGAATTAGATGAACCTGAAACCGTTGAAGATTTAGAATCTTTGGCTGCCAGGTTGTTGGAGTAATTATAGAGCAATACTTAGTTATAGCATAATAAATGGGTTAAATAAGCAATTGACACTTTCGCGTTCAATATACAACAGTATTGTGTAATCGCTAATAATTACCTCCAAGCTTTGATGATTGTTTTGAGACATTATGATTCTTTATTCGAACAATCTTCTTTGTCCTTCGTTATTATCTGATGATCTAAGATATCCTTGCATATCAGATGATTGTATTTTTTTTATTATCGAATGTTAATTCCATGATGCAGCTATGCAAGTATTTGCGGTCCATATTTTCTAGAATACTCGTAAATAACAATCTTGAATTGTTTGTTCCTCTTTACAGTATAAATATATTGTGTGAAAGTAATTAAAAGTGTTATATAATAGGAGTAGCAATATAGTAATCAAAAAGTGCTATATGATAGGAGTAGCAATAATCTTTTCTCCTATCTCACCTAAACGTACAAAATCACCCTTGTTCTTTCTTCCTTCCTCATCAATCATTTCAACGTCTTCCGAGCTTTTTTCCTCACTTCTTTGTAACATGACTGCTTCTTGTAAGAAACTACTAGGGTTACCTTTTGAAACCAATAAATTAATATCATTACCCAAGTTGATTGTGATTTTACCTGACTGGTGGATATTGATGTGCCCGATTTGCCCCTTCAATGGACCTGGTTTCCTTTCTTCTCCGTCTGGAAGTGTGTAGTTTGGTAACTTCTTGGGCATTTGCACGAGCATATACTTTTTCTGCTGGGCCTCATCCATCGACACTTCGTCCAATTGCGAGGTGATCAAATCCAACAAGTGCTGGTGATCCATTATCAACTTGTCGTTTTCGGCTCTGTCAAACAGATCGGTGGCCTTTAGTATCTTACTTTGTAACTTGACCTTGTGCTTTTTGATTTTGGCCAACTCATCGTGCATAGGCTCCAACTTGACACTTGGTTCCTTGGAGGCGGTGGTCGACATGGGCGCCGCGCTCAGTTCTCTGGAATTGACATCCATCACCTCCTTTTTGACCTCGGAATCGGTCGTCTGGTCGCTTCTGACCGGTCTGACAGGGAACAAGACCGTTTCCTCTTCTACAAATCTATACTCCTGCGTCATGTTGATCTTGGTATGGTCATCCTCTCCATCGCTGTCATCTGGAGATTCTTCTCTCTTGTCCTTCAACTTCAAGTTCTGTAAGAATTCTGGGGTTGGAGATAATGCATTGAATGTTTGATCCATGGTCAAACCCATCTTGGACCCGTTGGCATTCCCCATAGCCACTGATCCTGATGATAACGGTCCTGATGAAACCAAGTGTGTACCCGCGTAGTTGTTACGGCCTCCTCTACCTCTTCCGGCAGCACCTCCTCTCGTGTTTCCACGCCCTCGACTAGCATTTGGTAATCTTGTATTTTCTTCCTTGATTTCAGGTGCATTTTTATCTCTTTCTTCTTTGGTCTTTCTCACCACAGCCTTTGGTTTGAATTTCAGTGCCTTGGCAGAAGCACCGGCGGCCGGCGTCTTCTTGGTGTTGAGCGAATCCAATCGGTTACTCATGTTGTGATATTTTTTTTCGATGCGATGAGGAAAAATTGAAAAATACAAATGTCAAGAGATGATGATATAGACATGAATGAGGTGGATGCATTCAACGCCAACCGTGAGAAGGTGTTCTTGGATGGTGCTGGAGAGTATGGAGATTTTGGAAGTGATGATGAAGAAGATGAGGACCAAGAAGTGATGGGACTTGCCAACGATGATGATGAGGATGAGGATGATGATGATGATGATAATGAGCAAGATGATGATGATGATGATGAGCAAGATGATGATGAGGAAGATGAGGAAGAAGAAATTACCGACGGAAGATGGGGAGGAAAGAAAAGTTACTACGGTGGAGATGAAGCATCTGACGATGAGGATGCTAAACAAATGTCTGAAGAAGCATTGAAACAACAGAAAAAGCATATGGAAGATTTAGCATTGGACGACTATGTGGATGAGGAGATGATGGAAGACTGGAAAAAATCCACTGAAGAAATCGAAGTTAAAGAAGAAGTGGTAACTTCTTTAGAAAACTTGGATGAGGGTGACAGAGAAAAGTTGTTGAAACAATCGTTCCCAGAGTTCATTCCTTTGATTAAAGAGTTAGGTAGTTTGCAACCAAAGCTTGAAGCTTTTCAAATAAAGAAAAAGAAAAATAGACTTATTGAGGTGAAAATTATTGCACTTTCAGCTTACTTAGCACTGATTGCTTCGTACTTTGCAATGTTCACTGATAATTTGAGATCTGGTGAGACTTTTACTATGAAGGATAGTCCAGTTATGGAAAGTATATTAACCACCAGAGAAGTATGGAGACAAGCCAATGAGTTACCAGAGGTTGAAGTGGTGTCGTCTTCAATTGTAACACAAGACATTGATGAAGATGTGAATGAAGAAATCTCCGAAATAGAATCAGAAGAAGAACAATCAGAACAAGAAGAAGAAGAAGAAGAGTCCGAAGAGGAATTCGACATTGACATCACCAAATCTCGTAAAATCAAAAGCAAATCGAACCATGCTTCAGACTTTGCAGAATCTTCTACTCCAGATGATGTGGATATGGAAGAGAAGCAACGTCGTAACAAGTCATTACGTTTCTACACCGCTAAGATTGATAAGGCTGCAAAAAAGAACAGTGTGCAGTCCGAACAATATGGTGGAGATTTAGATTTACCATACCAAGAAAGACTCTTCGAAAGACAACAGAGATTGATTGAGGAGGCCAGAAAGAGAGGTGTGAGTAAGGATGGTGCAGACTTGGATGGCGAAGATTATGACAGTGCGGACGATGAAGCCGCCATGGATGTAAATGATGACTATGAATCACTCAGACAATCCAAGCAAGACAAGAAAACATCGCGCCGTAATGCACACAACGATGCCGTCAAGGCCGCCAAGGAAGGTAAGTTGGCTGAATTGCAAGAAACCATTGGTGAGGATGGCAAGAGAGCAGTCAACTACCAAATCCTCAAAAATAAAGGTCTCACACCTCACAGAAAGAAGGAGTTCAGAAACTCCCGTGTTAAGAAGAGACTCCAATACGAGAAGGCCAAGAAGAAACTTAAGTCTGTTAGACAAGTTTATGATGAAAGTAGAAGAGGACCATATGAGGGTGAAAAGACTGGTATTAAGAAGTCCACAAGTAGATCTGTTAAGTTGGTATAGGTTAGTCATAAGTAATAAAACCGAGAAAAAGAAACATCCGGGTTTAGGTCCGAAGCGAATGTAGAGATCAGCTTTACGTGGTAATAATGGTTGTCACTCAAAACAATCTTTGTGCAGTTTGTACCGAAACTGGTCACTGTGAAAGCTTTGTATTTGGCACATTTTTAGAGAGCGCAGCGGTCACAAATATGTTATGCAGAGTAGTAATGCAGCTTCAACCGTTTCACCCGTTACGAAACAATCTTATTATATTCTACGGCATTTGAGTTACATCCGCTTGTTTACATGTATTACAATGCCTATGAAATTGCACCTTTCAGGAAGATCCTATGGTCTAGGTTACTATGCAGATTCTCGGGTGATTCTTTACCATCAGAATCACCATGGTGATTTACATAATACACTACTTTGGTCGACCTCACGTGATGGGCATTGAAGAATAACAATCAGTCTGGAATGTTCCCCCGAATGGTTTTTCTTTTTAACAGATTGTTTATATTATGCGAGGTCACTCTCATTCCATTTTTGTTGTCATCATTCTCTCCTATTGGTTGTGACCTACTACAGTGTGATCGGGTAAAAATTTCAGGTTACATTCGCATTCAATAAACAAAGACAAGCCTAGAAGATCCTAGACCCAACAATCTTTGCATATTTATTGATACCTTTTTGCACTTTCTCGGACGCATGAAATGGTCATTACACACCCAAATTGAAGGTGCATTTTCTTGTTAATTGTTTAAGCACGAACTATAACTTTTGCATCATATTTTCGCTGATCCTAAATATTCATCACATGTTAACGTGAAACCTTGTTTTTGTGATTATACCCAACTGGATAATCTAAATTCATTTGTGCCACTCGGCATTCAAAATGGTTGCAAAAATAGAAAATGTAAAA
The DNA here is from genome assembly GCA_030566775.1 of [Candida] smagusa. Taxonomy (NCBI): domain Eukaryota; kingdom Fungi; phylum Ascomycota; class Pichiomycetes; order Serinales; family Debaryomycetaceae; genus Kodamaea; species [Candida] smagusa. The sequence continues at coordinate 113,188 of JAKUAW010000002.1, read as the reverse complement.
TTCACAAGAGCACTAACCTCGTCTATTAAACTATATACGCCTTAACGGGCAAAATTAATATCATCAATTCTCAAGATCGACTTGACAGTTTCAGAGGCTAAAGTAATAGCACTAGTACTGACCAAAACTGGTTGTAAAATATGTTCATCATAAGTATTCAGAGCACCTAATCTTCTAACCGAAATACCTGCATTTCTTTCACCCTTTTCATGTCTATTTCTTAATTCTGTAACGACGTTGATTGGGTTCAAACCGGCATTTTCAGCCAAGGTGGTGGGAATCACCTCCAAAGCTTCAGCAAATTCTTGGTATACAAATTGTTCAACACCAGACAAAAGAGTGCTTTCTTTCATTAAAGTTCTAGAAACTTCAATTTCAGGTGCACCTCCCCCAGCAATTAAGGCTTTCTCCTTCACAAGGCATCTGATCACACACAAGGCATCATGAATGGATCTTTCGGTTTCATCCAAAACCAAATGGTTGGCACCTCTAACAATAACACTGACTGTAGGCTTGGTGTTCTTAGATGTGATGCTAGTAATTTTGACAATCTTCGAACCAGACGATTCAATCTCTTCAATCAAATCAGCAGAACCTAATTTGTCTTCGGTGAAGTGGTCGATATCGGCGACTGGCTTACAACCAGTAGCCTTGGATAAAAATTCAATTTCATCTCTTTCGATATCCTTGACAACCATAATATTCAATTTGGATAAAAAGTGCAAAGCTAAGTCATTCACAGCATCTCTCAAGATGGACTTTTGGATAAGCAAAACATTACACTTTGCCTTTTTGATCTTCTTACACATGTTCAACAAGTAAGCTCTTTCTTCCTTTAAGATCTTGTCCATTTGTCTATAGTCATTGACAACAACATTATTTTCCATGTCAGGCTTTGGAGGAGACAATTGGAATTGGATCAAGCCGATTTTGGCCTTTTCCATTCTAATTGGACCCCCGGCGTTCTTGACTGCGTTTTGAGTTAAGACAACACCGTTGATCAACTCAGTTTCGTCAATGGTTCCACCAACCTTCTTGATGAGTCTGATATCATTCAAGTCTACGTTATCACATTCCTTGTTCATCACCTTCAACACCGAATCCACTGCAAGTGGAGACAACAATGATGAGTGTTGAGAAACAATCTTGGAAGAAAGAGATGTGGAAGCAGCACGAATCAATTGTTCACGGTCATCCAAAGAGATCTTGTGGGACATGTCCAACAAGATCTCCACGGATCTGAGAGCAGCTCTTTGGAAGGATTCAGCAATTAAAGTTGGGTGGATACCCTTGTTCAATAATCTGTCTGCAGCACCTAAAAAGGCACCTGTTAAAATAGCAACAGATGTAGTACCATCACCTGCTTCTATATCTTGGGCAGCACTGACGTCAACCAACATACGGGCTGCTGGATGTAACACAGCCATGTGCTTTAAGATGGTGGCACCGTCATTAGAAATGATCACTTGACCTGATTTGGTCTTGATCATTTTATCCATACCCTTTGGCCCAAGCGAAGTTCTGATCGCATCGGAAACAGCACGCGCAGCAAGAATGTTGGCTCTACGAACTTCTTGAGGCTTTTCCTTGTTCTTAAAGGTTGCATTGGATGGTGCAACGGTTCTGGTGGCCATTTTGTTGTCGATGATTTTTTTTTGATATTGATTACGTGAGATGAGTTGTGCGATTCACAAAATATGACCGACGAACGACGAACAGAGTGAGTGAGTGAAGGAGTGAGTAAATTAGTGAGTGAGTTTGTTATTATTTAGTGAGTAATTTAGTAAATTAGTAATTAAGTAAATTAGTCAGTGAGTCAGTCAGTAATCAACTAAATAAGTTTTTAACTGAGTAAAAAGTAAATTAGCGAGCGAGTCAGTGAGTAATCAAATAGATTGGTGTGTGCGTAACTAAGTAGATAATTGAATGGATCAAAAGTAACTGAATCAACAAATGTATAAATAAATAAAAAATTGACTCTCATCAATCACATAATCCACCCAAACAAATCATCTGGAATACTCGTAACCAGGTACACGTGACGCGGACGAATAAAATGGTTGTTGGATGCATATTAGCGTATGTGCGTAATAATAAAGTAGAAGAGCTATTCTTAGCAATAGGGGAGTAGGTGGGGTTCATTATGTGTCTGTTATAGGATGCACCGGAAATTGGAATGTATGCAAAGCTTAATATACAAGGCGTAGATTTACGTGAAGCGTAGTGGGTGCAAATCCAGCATGTGATACGCCTCTGTGGATTGGGTGCAAATTTAGTTTACTGCACATTCAACACCAACGTTCACGTGATAAATTAATAAAGATGACTTACACGAAATTTGAGAACATTGAGGTCAGTGTTGAAGAAATACAAGAATGCACATTTTCCAGGTGGAATAACATATTTAAGAAGTATACAGGGGATAATGTTGTGATTGGGCCGCTTCCGGGGGCATTTTTAGAGTATCTTGGAGGCGAGAGTATCAAGTTGCCACCAAGCGGGCGGATCGAAGTTGTAGAAAATGATGACTATTCGGATTGGGAGGAAGACGAGGATGTGCAGCACATTAGTGTGGATGATTTCAAAGATGTTAATGATAAGATTATAGATACGTTAAGCAGGTATGACGTTTTGCCCAAGCTTAATTGGTCACTGCCCAAAGATGCCAAATGGATTGCTGCGGGAAACACCATGAAATGTCATTTGGTGAATGATGTATATTTACTTCTCAATGCCAGTGATCACATAGCGGATGACTTGGATCATCCATTCAGCGAGGTGGAGAATGCCGGGGACGTCAAGGTTGAGTATGAGCTCGTATTGAAAAAGTGGATAGACATCAACCCAGCTTTGGAGTTTAGAATCTTTGTGTTTGACCGAAAAATCGTTGGTATTTCGCAGAGGGAATTAGTCCACTACAAATTCTTGGATGACATCAAAGATGATATCAGGTCAGCCATTGACAGATTTGTTGAGGAGTCGGGATTGCTTGATAAATTTTTGGACAAGTTTATTGTGGATGTGTATGTGCCTCGACCATTTAAGGAAGTGCATATAGTGGATATCAATCCATTCAGTAGAAAGACTGATTCTTTACTTTTTACCTGGCATGAGTTGTTGACAGAACAGGGAGAATTTAGGTTGGTTGATGAGAATAACCATGGTCGGTTTTCTAAGAAAGAGTATGGAGAATCGCAAGTACCATTGGAGGTTATTAATGCTAGTGTTAATGGAGGACAATCGATGGTTGAGTTGGCGCGTGAGTGGGAGAAGTTACAAGCGAAGGAGAGTCTATAATTTTATTAGCGAAAGATAAGAATAAGAGTTTTTGAAACGAGTTTATTAGTGAAAGATTATAAGAGTTTTTGAAACGAGTTTATTAGTGAAAGATTATAAGAGTTTTGAAAGGAGTTTACTAGTGGAAGATTATAAGAGTTCATAGAGTTTTGAAAGTTTTATAAGTTTTTTGAAAGCAACAGTTCATAAGTTTTTGCACAGTAGTTTTTTGATCCAAAGTTTCAACCATCACCCTTAGTTAATGTAGAAGTGAAAGCAAAAGTTTATCCATGGATGTCATCGGAGTGGCTTCCAAGAATGTACCCAATGTTACACGAAACCTAAACAAAAAAACTAAATAGGAAACGCTCCCAAAAGATTATAAAAACAAGATTAAAGGAATAAAAAAACCAATGGCACAAGTTTTTCTTCCAGAGTATAGGGGACGTCTTACCGAAGGGGTGACATACAACCCTAGTAACAATACGCTTTTGTGGGTGGATATTGTATTAGCAGAAGTGCACCGGTACTTTTTCGATCGAGAAGTTCATGAAGTGATCAAGTTTGAACAAGAAGAAGAAAGCATTGGGGCAATCGCTTTAACCAACGATGATAACATTGTGATTGTGTGTGCCAAGTACGGGATCTGCAAAGGAGACTTTAACAGCAAGCAGATTGAGTATTTTTTCAAGTATCCAGAGAACAGTAGGTTGAGGTCCAATGATGGTACGATCGATCCATGGGGCCATTTATGGATTGGGTTGATGACTGATTTTCCTAACGTTCGTGCCGAGAGCAAAGTTACGGGAGAAGGGAAGTTATACAGAATCAACTGTCATGACTTGAATGTCACCGACGTCCTCCCAGATGAAGAGATTTTCATTGCTAATGGGTTATCATTTCTGAGCAAGGGAGATACATTCTACTGGACGGATTCGCTTCGGTTTACGATATGGAAATGGGACTATGATATTGTATTGAACAAGTTGACTAATCGTCGAGTGCACATTGATGTTAAGAAGTGGTATCCAGAGGTTTCGTCGCCAGAACCCGATGGATTGTTCTTGACCAAAGATGGGGAGATCTTTTCAGCCATCTATGGAACGCTGACATTAGCGCACTTTGACGTTGACGGGAACTTGAAGCACAAGTATGAGTTGCCATGCGAGAGAGTAACATGTGTCATTGCCAAGGGGCAAGACGAACTTTATGTTACGTCGTGTAATGAAAATCTTTTTGAAGGCCCAATCCACCATGGCGGGGCGGACTTGGGAGGGCACTTATTTAAGATCACGTTAAAGGATAAGATTAATTCTCGAGTGAAGAATGTTTGGGGGAGACATACATGAACAATAGACATTTGTTTTATGCATAATTATTGACCAAGTGGACTACTCTTTGAACAAATTCTTCAACCAACTCGTTTTGATCAATGCCTCCAGTTCGTAAGTCATTCAACTTGGCATTAACTAAGGATTTCCTGTTTTCTAGATTATGTTCATTAGTGATCAGAAGATCGTTTAGAATGAGAATGAGTGTGTTGAGGTGAAATTTTAGGGCTGGTTGGTTTAACATTTGTTTTATTATAGGATCATTTGATACTGAATCAAAGATTGATTTCACAGGTTCAGGATCAATTGAGATTGGAGATTTGACAGTTTCAACCTTTGTATTATCATTATCGATATGTATTTGACTTTTGAAACAAGTCAAACTACAATAACCCCATAAGCATTTAGGACACTTGTACTTGCTCTCGACTTTGCGACATACCTCGCAGAGCATATTCTTATTTTTATTTAAAGCCATCGCCTTGGTAAATTATCATATTCATTTTGTGATGCGCTGTGCAGGTTGATCATTGGTATTCTTCTATGCAGTAGTCCACTATGCAGGCTCGATTTCACGTTGCAACAGCAAATATCGAGTGCCATTATACGAAATCCCCTATAAACCTAATCGCTGCACCGAGATTTTTTTGGTAGATACGCCCGAGATTCCCAATTTCGTTTTTTTGCAACCATCTACAATTTGGTACGCACGCACCCCGATGCAATTTATTACCCTTCTATATACCCAAACCTATAAACCCATTTATAATATGCATTACCACATCGTAACCTGAAAATACCCCTAAATTCATCCATAATAAGGATGTTGAACGTACTGAACATTAAAATAAGGGTAAACAGGGTAAACGACGGGCTGAACTTGTTTCTCAAGAACGTTTTGGTACAATCTTCTCTTTTTCGAATAACCATAGTACAGGTCATTTGGTGTTAAAGGAGTTAACGGAGAAGAAGACACCATGCAAGACGAACAAGACGTCAAAGGCGAAGACACAGTCAATAATGGCGTCTCCACTTCAACTTGCTCAACTTCATCGTTAATCATCAGATAGTCTTCCTTCATCATCGATCTCATACTAGAAATCATCGATGCAGGCAATTTGAAAACAGTGTTTCTAGAAAATTGATTCCAAAAATCATGACAATCATAAACCAGTGTGTAACAGAGCTGGTAATTAAGACTAGACAAAAAATGTTGTTCCAAAGAGTTAAGCAACTTTAAGTCAACAGATACAATTGATGAGTCTTCAATTCTTTTAACAGTATTGTTGATAATATTCAACCATGTTCTTAATGTGTAAGATTGATCATCAATCAGCTTATTTGATAAGATTAATGAAACCATCAACAAATAAATGCACATAACATCACCTTCTTCGTTTTCTTCATCCTTCTTTAAAACATTGTTCTTATGGTAACGATAGAGGTAATACAAGCTCACAATCAAGTTGCTTTGGTGAAGCTGCGAATTTGTCACAAGCGATGTAATGAATAAACCATACTTTTTGTTGAACTCATTAAACCTCCTCCTTCTGTCTCTTGAATAGTCCTCTTCTCTGTCCCCTGTTATTATAATCCATGCCAAAGTAACATAGTTATTCAAGTTTCCAATCATTCTTATCGTTTATTAACAGGATTTACATTTTGTTTTATAAACTTGCAATTAGAAATTGTAACTCAAAATCCTAAAAATGCAAAATGCAGTGCATAATAATTTTATAAAATAAAAGAAACATCCGCATAATAAGAAAAAAGTAAAAAAAAAAAAAAAGAATTATTAAATTTAAAAAGATTAACAAAAAAAAATTTTAAAATTAAAAAATAGCAACGATTATGTAATTATAAAACTGGGCGAAGGTAAATTTCTTTTATTATTATTGTAAAACTGCATAGTAAACCCGATCCACATACAAACAGTTCGGGTCCCCCTTGAATAGAGGTCATCGTATGAGAGAGTAGCATGGCTCGAGACCACCCCTAACCATAAAAAAAAATCCTTTGTATCACGCGTTTCATTCAACAAAGTAGCAACCTTGTAATAATGGTTGTTTTATTGGTGTGATTTTACCGCCAAACAATATTCACGGAACTCTTTATTGCGTTTGAGATACTTTAAGAGATCCGCCAGTGCATACAATGCATGGTGAGTAGGCATTTTAATAGCGCGCTCAGTCGCTATGGCTAGCTAGTTTCATCTGTATATGATAGATTCTTCTACCATAGTGAGCTTACACATATTGTTATTGGAGTTTCAATAGTTTCGAAAACGCGACTGTAGCTTCCAAAAGAAACCTCTGGTGAAAAAAATTTAAATATGGTTCACTTCAAAAAGATACACTTCTACATAATACCTCTTGTAGCAGCTGTTGTGTGGTGGGGTATGCTTATAGCCATGTTAGTTGCATGGTCAATACAAGGACACCCCATCTATCCATTCTTGAAAAACGTCAATCAACATCTCGTTTTCATATCGGATATCGGTGCAACAAATTTACAGCCGCTATTTATTGCTTGTGCCGGTTTTCAAGCAATTTTTTTTGTGTGTACATTCATCATGGATTTTACCTTGAGATCTAAAAACAAACTACAGCCTTTTATCTCCAGTAAGCAAAGATGGTTGTCAATAATATCGATTGCCTTCGCAGTTATCGGACAAATTGGTATTGTTTGTGTAGCATGCTTCAATAGAACTGCATTCAAAAAAGTCCACTTTAGAATGGTCGCTCTATTCATAGCCTTTTGTGGTCTTGCAGTCTTATTCAATTTCATCATCACTTTTTCTTTTGCTAACCATCCTACACACTTACAACCTTACCATGAAAAAGTAATATTTGGTAATCATAAATGGGCAAATTTATATTTTGTGTCATTTGTCTTGAAATTATTGTGGTTTGCAATTGCACTTGCTTTTGCTATATTATTTGCTTGCATGCAGCGGGTCAAAAACAAGTACCTCGCTGCTTGTTTCGAATGGGCTCTTGCATTTTGGTATGGGTTTATTTTAATTGGGTGGTCAGTAGATTTATTCCCGAGCGCTGTCTACAGCTTTCGTAAATCGATCGCTTACGTAAATTAACCTCATCTCAAAAAATTTATCACTTTTAACTCAAGGACTATACAAATTTCAAGTTTCTTAATACTCCATCAAAAATTCAGTCAAATTTCCTCCTGCTCCATTATATGCCAAAACATTTGGCAGTGCCTTATCCAAGTTGGTAATAACTCCCTTGGTTCCATACTTAATCAACTTATTCTTCAATGTAACAGGATCAATCAATCCTCCGGTAGAATATTCAGAATCGGTTTCTGGTAACAACGACAAGTAGTAACTCAATAACCCAGTGATGTGTGGAGCGGCCATGGATGTTCCAGACATCGTGGTGCTATCTCCCCAAATGTATGTAGACAAAATGTCTTCTCCTGGTGCAAAAATATCAACACACTTGCCAAAGTTGGAGAAGCTAGCTCTTTCATCTTGAATGTTGATAGCACCAACGGTGATAGGCCCATCGGCTCTTGCAGGTGAGTATTCGCATGCATCTTGGTTGTCATTACCAGCGGCAACAGCAATGTGCAAACCTCCCTTGGTACCGGCATTAACCGCTAAATCAAGAGCCTCCGAAATCCCTCCTCCAATAGACATGTTCACGGTGGAGCCCTTGAACTTGCGGTTCTTTTCTCCCACCTTCTTCTTATGATCGTTCAACACAAATTCAACTCCTTTGATGATGTCACTGGTTGAGCCTGCGCCGAGAAGGTTCATAACTCCCACAGCAACCAACTCCACCTTTTTAGCAACTCCGTAGGACTTGGACCCGATCGTACCTGCACAGTGCGTACCATGACCATTGCCGTCAAACTTAAAGAATGGAGGCGCAATGGCTGTACCCCACGATGCGCGGCCATCAAACTCCTCGAGTTGCGACTTGATTCCCGTGTCAATAACATACGCGGTGACTCCTTCTCCTCCCTCATTATCGTACAAGTAGTCTAATTTAGGCAGAACAGCCGCTCCGCGGTGAGAAATTCTCAGTAACCCCCATGGCGCTCCCTTTTGGATGTCAAACTCAGTAGTGTGCATGACTGCATCTTGCTCGATGAACTTAACACTGCTAATCTTTTGAATCTTAGCAATAACATCCGGTGTAAAGTACCCCACAATTCCACGGAGGGCGTTGATATCAAAAAAGTCTGGAATCTTGTTGGCCATCTCGCTCAGGTCGTGAACATCCCCCAAACTTGCAATCATTTTGGTGTGGAGGCTCTGGATCCATTCATGCTCAACTGAAATCTGTGCTAATGATGCTTCATCCTTGAAAACAATAATATACTTATGAGGAATTAGCTTATCAACCAGCGCCAACTTTAAAATAGGTGCGTCATGGTGAACAAGCCCTTCGCCCATGTCACTCAACTTTTGCGCAAGCTTATCTCCAGCATGTGTTACACTGTTTAATAACTTTTGTGCGCCCTTTTCAGGTGCTTGGAGGTATTCACTGAATACTCCAAGTTCGTTCACCAGCGGGATAACCAATGCAGATACTGCGGTCAATTGTAAGAATATAGATGGAAGCATATAATTATTTTAAGGGGGGGGGCTCTTTGCTTTTTATACAGCCTCGCACGTGATGCCGATCCCGTTTGCCTTCATAGGATGACATATACTATGCAAGGTAACCATGGATGTATGAGTGATGTTAGTATGTAAGGTAATTATCATTGAATGCAAGGTATGAGTTGACGTGAGTATGCAAGATATGGGTTGATACTAGTATGCAAGATATGGGTTGATATTAGTATGCAAGATGATGGTTGTATGTAGGATGATAATGAAATAACATTTATGCCTCTTTATGGTTATTGATTCTATTCATATACAAGATTGATAAATACACACAATAGTAATCCTGTGAATTTGTCCAGAAGAGTACCCAGTACGCAATGGTTCATTGTGTTCATAATGTCATAATGTTCTAATATATTTTCATTGTGACACTCACACCGTTCGTGGTATAAGCGTGGTTATTCAAGAAACAGAATCTTCTCCTTCACAAACGTCTTATGATCAGTAACACCCTTTATCGAAACAGCATGCAACCTAGACCGATTCCCAACCATCATCATCCTCCACAACGACAGTGTCAACATGAACTCAATACGATCGCCCTCCACCTCCACCTTTCTCCTCTTTGGATTGGATTCATCCTGATCAAAATCAAAGCCAGCCAGTTTTTGATGTAAACCATCACCAAAGTTGTCCCCCATTATATCCGTTATCCAACTCTCCTTCATCTCCATTCCATTGATCACCGCACGCGACTCCTGGAAGCCGGCAAAAAACGTAAGCGTCTGTTTGTCTCCATTAGTGACCATAAACTCGTCCTTATAATCCCTAAATACCTGTAGCATCTTCTGGCAAAGCTTATGCGTGATGTGCACAGTTGCCATCTGTGTCAGCTTGTTAAGAACAAGCCTCACTTCCGAGTAGTCTGCGTTGGCCACCTCCAGGCACAGGTTCAATTGAAAAATCAAACCTCTTTTGGGTTCATTGATGATGTAAGGCCGCGTGTAGAGCATGGGCACCTCTGTGTGCGGCGTGGGGCCCGGCTCGTTCACCAACCCCTTCTTCTGGAGATTGATCAAGTTAATCACAATCTCCTGTTTGATGGGCAGAAAGGGGTTGTTGATAATCTTGTGCTTCAAGATGCGCTGCTCGAGCTCAAGAAAACGGTAGTATTTGCACTCGCGAATAAGGAGATTGCGGTGGTGGTCGTTCTGGATAATAAGCGAGTTGCCTCGGAGAATCTCAAGCAAGTCGGCAAACAACTTGGGCGACCTGTTGGGAAGCGTGGCTGGCCGTTGTGGAGGAGGCCTCAACATCCCTTTTTGCTCAATCGTCCTATAGTCCACTTTGTAGTTGTCGTACAAAACGTTGAAGTAGTTGGGATAGTTGCCTGTAGTTACAAACAACGACTTGGCCATCTTGAACGATTGGTTGCCAATGGTGGCGTAGATATCCTCGTCGATGAGAAAGTTTTGAAGCTTCTTCAACCCAAAGTAGAACGAGTCCAGCCAAAGATCCACAAACTCAAAGTCCGTGTCGATGTTGATCGAATACCCTTGAAGATGGTTGTATATCTTTTCAAAGATCTTAGGGTTGCGGTCGATAAACAACACCTTTTCTTTATTCTCTTCCAAACTGAAGAACTTGGTGAAGTACGATGGAGAATCTGACAGTAAGGAAAGCCCACTGAGTCGAAAAAGTCGGTAACCCACTTGAATTGAGAAGATCTTTTCGTGGGGGAGGACGTTTGGAATGGAATGGTCCACTTCTACGGAGATTTGGGCTTTAACGGGGTAATCTGCCATTTGTTTTTTTGTTTTAAATTTCATCTCCATATTTATCATAAAATATTGGTTAACTTCACTAATCTTGATTAATCTTCAATCTTCATCACCAATCCTCGTCATCAATCTTCGTCTTCAATCTTCGTCTTCAATCTTCATCACTCACAATTATTACCTTCACAAAAATTATCATTTTTTGACAGAAAACAACGCAAATACGGTAATGACTCGAAAAAGTCGAAACTTCAATGGATGCTGGACATGTCGACAACGGAAAGTGAAATGTGATCTCAACAAACCCAAGTGCAATCGGTGTATCAAGGCTAAACTCGAGTGTGCGGGGTTCGACCTTAAACTAGGATGGGCAGACCCTCTAACGGTTTCTAGTGATGGGGAATTACAAACACTTAGTATGCCAGGTAGTGATAACAACGAAATCTTCCAAAGAAGAAACGTAGACTTGGTCAAATATCCCAAGTCTCAACAGTACGAGACGTACCGAGAACTTAACCAGAAGTTGACACTTATCGATGACCGGGCACAAAACAACCAACTTGGAGTTGTGGGGCCGTTCAGTGTGTATGGGCTCGAAAAAGGGTTCAAACGTCAGAAGGTGAAAGGGGCGGAGGATTTCAGTAAGAACAGTACTTGGATTCATCCCCAATTACTAGAGCATGCTAAGTTGACCATTCTGGCAATCAAAGGCACAAAGTATGAGTACAACGAACAAAACATGTTTCACATCTTGTACCCCAAGTTCTTTCCGAATATTGACTCGGACAATTGGACGGCGGATATTACCATCATGGATAGCTTGATCAGTGGGAAAAATGAAGAGGTGCATGTTAAAGGATTATTTCGGGAGCTCATCAATGGGTTTCTGTCGCGGCTCTTTTCGTTCAACAGAGTCCATTTCGAGGAAAACTACTTGGAAATCTTGGTGATTCCTTATATGAAGCTGATTGTAAGTGACTACATGCTTGAAGGGTGGAAAAACACCGAGTTGGAGGAGGTGGACCAGACAGGGGACATTGCAGCGCAGGCCGCGATGTTGAAACAAGACATCAAAAAGGGGATTCTCTACTTGATGTTGGGGATATCTGCGTCGCGGGCGTCGTATGTGTCCATGGCCATTGAACTCCGCAAACTCAGCATAGGAATCGTCAATTCCCACCTAGACAAGTATGACGAGCACGACGAGCTTCTTCTGAAAACATCCAGTTTGACTTATGAATATGAAACTTTGCTTCTTCTAGCCTTCATTCTACAGATAGAGCTAGATAACCACTTCAGTGTTTTTGAGAACTTTGAGCTTATATATGCCATTGCAGATCACATCATCAAGAACAAGTTCAAAAAGGCGAGGTTATCGACCCTCACCAAGTACCTTATCAATGTGTTCAAAATCAGTTATATGTTTTTTGAAAGCACGCAATCCGTCAACTACTTCAACTACTCGATTAGTGAAGGGGATGCCAAGTACCGCGATCTCAGCGACAACTACGACTTGGTGGACGAGGACGAGGGCGAACTCCGCGCGGACGACGACGACGACGATGACCGTGTGGACTCCAAAATCAACAATCTCATTGTGCTGAACTCCAACGGCGACCACACGCAGGACTACTCGCCGTTGTCATTCACCATAACGTTCAAAAAGGACACCACCAACTACCAACCTGCAGAGGTCAACGACCCCACGCCCATCAAACAGCTGTTCCACCCCACTGGCGTCTTCTCCGGCGTCTTGGACATCAACAATATCTACCTCATGCAGGGCATCCCCAAGTCGCTTATGGATATCTTCCACGAGGTGGTCCACCTCACCAACCACAAGCGCATCTTTCAAACGAAACGGGTGTTTCCTCGTAACTTCCCCAAAATATGTACTGACGTTGAAGATAAGCTTCTCAACTGGCTGTTGGAATGGGACTTGGATCACTCCCCCAGCTTAAAGTATTATATTGACTCCATCCACAAGGCTCTCATTGTCTACTACAACAGACTTATCAAGGGTACAAGTAGTGATCAAAACACAAAACTAGCTCTTCAAAGTTTACGTAAATCAATGGATTTGGGCAATATCAAACCTCTGTTTTGGGTCTTACTTATTTGTGGAAGTGAAGTTGATAAAACTTTACAGCATGAAGTAGAGAGTCTTTGGAATATGCCTCATTACACTTCTCAATTTAATTATTGGAGATCAAAGCAGATTTTACAAGAAATATGGAAAAGAAGAGATTTGAATGAGGAATGTGCATTTATTGATATAATAAGGGAATGGGATATTGTATTATGTTTAGGATAATAAACCATGCATTAGACTTTGCATGGTAGATAGTAAAGAATAGAATTAAAGAATGTAAAGAAGAGAAATAGAAAAGAAGAATAAAGAAATTAATGAAGAGAAATAGAAAAGAAGAAATAAAGAATACAAATAAAGTAGAATAGTAATATTACATAATCGATGGTTGCAAATTATAATGACTCATCACCTGAAACATCTCGTCTCTAACACCCCCCCATGTTTAACCGATCCATACCCCTTCGTATCTTTTCCTTTGTCATGATTTTGTTGCGTTCTCCACTATTTGTCGTTGCCTTTGTTATCACAAATACGTTCTTCAGGAGAATTTCAAAAAAAAAAAAAACGATACCAAAAAGAGAAACCTATCCATGTCGACGCAGGTTAATGACAAGGACCAGGAACCCAAGGAGACCACGATGGCAGGCCAAGGCCAGCCCGGGGGATCCGACACCAGCCCCGCAAATGACGATATCGAGTTGGTTTTTAGAGAAAACAACCCTCCAAGGAAAAGGTCTAAGGTGTCCCGTGCATGCGATTCATGTCGACGTAAGAAAATTAAATGTAACGCAGAGTATCTGTCATCACTTCAAAAGGTGACCAAAGTGTGTCAAAACTGCATTAAAAACAACGAGGAGTGTACGTTTCTGCGTGTTCCTTTGAAAAGGGGACCATCCAAGGGGTATATTAGAGATTTGGAGGACAAAGCTGACTCTCTGAAGCCCCCAGATTATGATGAGGGGTATGCTTATTACCAGTATAGTCAACAGCCATATCAGTATTCCATGAATGGTCATCATGTTCATCAGGTACAGCAAGTGCCGCCGGTTCGTCAGAGTGGGCATCCTCCGCAGATCCAAGTGCACCAGCCGGGTCCTCAACTTATCCACCCGGTGCAGCAGCCTCAACAGGTTCCCAGTGTGATTCCGCAGATTGCTCATATTCATCCACAAGTGCAACATCTCCCTGCACCTGTGTATCCACAGCCGGTTCCATTTCCCCAGATTAAGCCTTCTATTATTCTCCCGCCGTTGGTGGGGTATCAGCAAAAAGTGCCTACACCGGTTCCAACAACAACAACACCAACTGCACCACTTCCTATCAACGTTTCGCATCTTCAGAACACACCGTCGAATCCTTCAAGTCCCCGCAGCTCGACGCTTTCTGGGTTGCTCAACGACCAGAAGAAAACAGCAAGCCCACCAATCCAGGGCCCATTCTGGAAGGTGCCGTATGAAATGCCGGTTTCCCAGAGCTCTAGACTGCTGCCCCAAACAAACAATGGCGCAGCCCCCAACGGTGGATCTGCGCGCCGCCGGTCGTCGATCGAACTGGTTTCCTCGATATCCACCAACGGCCTGCGTCTCTTGAAACACCACTTGCTGATGAACGATGTGCTTTCGGATAGCGACGATGACTTCTATCCGGTCCGCTCAGCTAGCGCGCCGCGCTCCAGAGCTTCTTCAAGAAACTCCAGTCATAACTCGTTGGCTTCTCTCTCGCCGAGAAACTCCGTCTCCTCGCTCCTGAGCTTGACAGGACGAGTGAACAAATCCTTGCATTTGAACCCGCACCAGACATTGTCTCATGACATTCAAACTTATTACACCCACTTCCACCCTCATTTCGCCATTCTTCCTTTCAACCAACAGCATTTGTCGTCGATCGTCACTTCCTACCTTCAGAATGAGGTTCTTGATGTTTTTGCTAGTTCTTTACATCATCTCAACAACTTTCGTCTGTTGACTGTTACCGACAGTGTGGCTTTACTAACTAGAATCCTTCTGTTGTATCCTTTCAACAACTCACGTATTTCACTTAACGACTCCACTTTGATCCTCTTTTTCAGTGCTGCCGTCATCATCAATTATGCCATTCTTTTGAGCGGTGAGGTATATTCTTTGGGGCTCTCTGTCACCATTTCCATTCTTAACGATTTCAAAGTGCTTGAAAACTTTGTTGCGTTTGTCAAAGAGGGAAACGAAAACATTCCATGTGATGTTGCTCAATTGTACCTCCCTAAATTGTACCATTGTCTCAGCATCATCGACAACTTGTATGCATTAACTTTTGGTGTTCAGAAGTCTTTGGCTGATACTCATTTGGTTCGGTATTTGGGTCAGTATCTGCATCTTTTGATTCCAAAGGGAGTGGAAGAGTCTTCGGTGGCTGTCTTACGCTTGGCTCCGTACTTATCCCAGTTGGTCTCTATGAGAGATACCGTTTTACTAGAACCAAAGAGAACTCTTGAAGTCTTGGGAAGTGCTAATTCTCCTCCATCAATTACAAACGAGGACTTTGCATCCCAATTCACTTCCCTCATCTCAGAAAAACTATCACTTTATAGTTGTCTTCATGAAATCAATCACTTGTTGCACACAATCTCAGCTGATCATGATAGTGATGAAGTTTTCGAAACTTTGATGGATATAAACGTCAAGTTGATCCGTTTATTAAAAAAATTACTGACCCTGATACTCAATTTTGCAAATTATGTCAGTACTTGTTCTTCTTCTTCACTGACTGAACTAAGTTCTACCAAGTTGATTAATCCACTTGTAAATATCACCATTGGTCAATTATTCCGCTTGATTAAACTTAACAAGCTTATAACAGATTCACTCACTCAACTTATCCAGTCTCAACACAAGAAAACTGATCATCTCAATGATTTATTGAATAGATGTAATAAGGTCAATCATGATTTATCTATTCTGTTTAACCTTCTTAATTTGAATTTGGTTAACCTTCATTTAGGGTCCGTTCTGTTGAATGTTGCTAAATCAAAAATTGGTGAGTATAGATTGAACTTTATTAAGAATCCAGAGCCTTCACCAATCGGTACAAAACAATCCCTTAACAATTGGGCTCATGATTTCACTACGATGATTGTACCTTTTATAGAAAGTGAAACTGTGAATGGTTGGTTCTAATTATGAAACTTATGAATTGTATTGCTTATGTATTAATTATTGCCTATGGGGTGTAGACCTAAATAACCAAACTCGCTCCGTTCATTTGGTTGTTCGTTGGAAGTATTTTTGTTTCAAATTCCATTCTAGTTTGGTTAAATGCTTTGAATAGTAAATTTAGCTAACGCTACTGACAGTGCCCAGTACTTCTAAATGAGCCCTAAACCCAACCTTGGCTGATATCATGTGAGTTGACATATTACTTACCTAAATGACAGAGATGTATTCCTAATTAATCCTTTTTTATTCTTTTCCAATAAACAACACAACTCAATCTAACTCTTTATCACTGTAATAGTTTATTATCTTTCTACATTTTATCCTAAATTCATAACCTAATCAGATTAATCGATCTTAATTTGAGCATAGATCTTTCTAACAAACACCAAAGAACTAATAAACCCAATAGCTCCACAACATAAAAATACAAGAGATGAAACAACCACAGAATATCCAACATAAAGAATAACAGCAGTTAAATCACCCAATCTTTCCCCGCCAGTCAAAAACAAAGAATGCAAGAAAACATAAATGGCACATCCACCACCAATAAACAAGGACTTCCATTGCCACTTGTAGTTTTCAGTACATAAGGTATAATAAATCATCATGATTGAAATCAAAGAAGTGGTGACAATCATTAAAATAAAGCAGAAGAATAAGAATCCAAACATGTAGAAGATTCTGTTGAACCATAAACTGGAGTAGATAAAGTACATTTCAACGGCTATGGATCCAAATGGGAAAATACCGGAAATCAACATCACAGGAATGGTTCTCAAGTACCATGGTTGAGGAGGAATTTGTCTTGGGATTTGGTTTGTTCTGACAGGAACAGTAAGCAAAGGTCTCTTCAGAGCCAAGACGGAACCCACCACAGACAAAGGAATCGAGATGACGAACCACAACACAATAATGGCAATCATGGTACCAATAGGAATGGCACCAGATGAACCAACGTAAATCAAAAAGAAGTTCAAGAACACAAACACTGCAAACAAGGAACCAGGAACAACAATTGGAGTCAAGATCATGTTCAACTTCCAGCTTTCACCGCCAAAGAATCTGTAGAGGTAACTACTGATGAAGGAAGCCACGATACTGAATCCGATGTAGAGAACAAACATGAAAGTGGACAACGAGCCTCTGTTGGAAGGAGAAAGCAACCCGAACAAGGCAAACAAAATAGTGACAAAGCACATTAAGAAAAGCTGAACACCACTACCAACGAAAATAGACAACAACATTTTTTGCTTAGGAGGTCTGAAAATATCCCCGTGTACCAACTTCCAGCCGCTTTCGTCGGAAATATCATCATCCAAGTTGACTTCGTTGTACTTGACAATATCGTTTTTCAAAGTCTTGACCAAGATGTGGGAGATGATGACACCAAGGATGACGACGATGATGGAGAAGTTGACGAGCGAGAACCACTGGATCTTGGGGTCGTACACGTGCAAGTACTTGTCCCATCTGGTGGCCCAGGCGGTCTTCGACTCGATGTAGAACACAGAGTATGTGAATGCAACAGTGGTGTCTTCGTCGTCGTTCAACTTGACAGGCTTCAAGCCAGCGGAACAGAAGTCTTCGGCAGAAGCGTCGTCCTTCAACTCGGTTCTGTCCAAAGACTTGGGTTCCACGGTCACACCCACAACTCTGTAGTTGCCGTTTTCTCTAGGATGGTACTCAATCTTGATGTCAAAATGGTTGTAGAGGTACGCAGTGTTCATGTCGTCCACAGACCCGATCTGGAACCCGGTTCCGTAGAACTCGGCTTTGGTGCTCTTCTCCATAACGTGCTTGGCTGCTGGCAATCCGTCAATGATCCAGTTGTGGTTGTAGCCGGCTCTGATGTTAACATTGACAAAGGTCGAATCAACCTTCGAGTACACACTGGAACACAATCTTTCACAGGTCTTTTCTTGCAACATGTTGATCTTGAATGGAGAGTTGAAAATTCTGTCTCCAAATATAATAGATCCAAGTGATTCCAGTTGTTTCTGAGGTCCTCCTTCTGGTTGACAGAAGTGGAACTTAGGATAATAGTAATCATACGAATACACAAACGTATTGGCTCTAAACTTGGACCGTGAGTTCGAGATATGATGTAATGAAGGAGTCAAATGATTCACAAGTAATGGAATCTTATCGTCCTTCTTGTAGTTGGTTGGTGCTACACCAGGTAAGTAGAACCCTGCAGCCATCCCAATGAGGTACACAACCGCAAGTACCCTTGCTAGCATTCCCAGAATCATTCTACGGTGTTTTTTTTTTTCTCAGTTTATTTTTGTACGTGTAAAGATCATGGCGAAGTTCAGTTACTTTTGTACCTGTTTTTCATTAGGTTACTTCTCTTTTTCATGTTAGTTATCATTCTAATTTCCTTTAGTTTTTCCATCTGAGCTTCAGGATCCGTCATGTATGCTGGCCGTTCCTCCAGATAGTCGCATGTCAACTCTAATCTCATGCAATGGTTGCAGATGGGCCTGTTCTCAGAACACGATTTATGTCTAATGCGACATGTCCAACACCCTAATTTAGATCTTGCACCCAATTTTCGTTTGCTTTTACTTGGTGATGAACTGAAGTCGGAATCTTTCTTTTTGGTAATTTTTTCATCGGATTGGTATGATTCATCTGATGACATTGGAGTTTTGACTATTGGAGTTCTTTTAACCATTGGTGTAACCTGTGATTTAACCTGTGATATTGGAGTTTTTTTAACTATTGGAGTCACCTGTGTTTTAACCTCTGATATCGGTGTTCTTTTAACCTGTGATATCAGAACCTTATTTGATCTCACTGTTTTCCGTTTAACAGGTGATGATAACTGCTTTTTTCTACCATTCACCACAGGTGAAGAATATTCTTCATTGATTAATGGTGATGATAATAATTTTCGCTTTGGAACTGTAAGATATTGATCATGACCGTTAAATGGTTCTGGTTTTTCGAGATCATCTGCTATTTTTATAGCGTTTCTCTTTCCAATTTGTAAAATAACGTAGTATTGAATTAACTTTCTTTCTAGAAGTTCGAATCTTGATTCATTTGATTCTGCACTCAGGCAGATTGAGCTATTGTATGGTGTACTTGTGTTAGATTCTTTTTTGGACTGTACGTCAATTATTGGTAATTGGATTTTAGGTAATTTATGATGAGAGTTTCCATCAATCTGAGAGCAATTTCCACGTTGGGAGTCATTTCCACGATTGAAGTTTTTAATCAGTCGTGGATGAACAACTTCAATCAGTTCGGAGTTACTATTCAGTTGGGAATCAATCAGACGGGAATCATTCAATCTTGGATCACTCAGTTGGGAATCATTTAATCTAGAATCACTCAGTTGGGAATCGCTCAATTGGGAATAACGCATTCCACATTCATTCTCTCTTAACTCTCTAACCCCTCTCATCAGTCTAGAAGAAACATCCGATACCAACACTCCTGAATGATTAACCTCAAATTCATGACCTCCAATATCCTGAACCATAACAGCCTCAGCTAGAATGCTGTTTGTAGATTCACCAAACAACTTACGAGCTGAATCATCTGAAGTAAGAAATGCTCGATCTATTTCAATCTCCGTACACTGACTTTTAGGTGGAGTACCCTGAATCTTCTGAATTCTACTATTTTTAGGAGTATCTAAAAAGGTTTCATTAATCAAACCCCCAGAGCTGTGATCTCTTGATGGATTCAACGGAGGGGTGTTCCACATGTCCTCAAATAGTAAAGTATCACTGGTATTCATATTTTGCAGCAAAAAACTATTTATTAGTATACGCACTAGTATAAGATAAAATCCAATTCAAATTGGTGAGCAAAAATGTACAGCTTTGGGTCCATTCACTATTCGAAGTGAATCTTATACTCTTACCGCCTATAGAATCTCTCTTTTCAGAAACCTTATAAGGTAATTCGAGTTCTGCATCAAATCTTTTCAAATGAGCTTCAATCTGTGCAACAATATCCAACAATGCAATCATGGAAACATCCAACTTGTTAAAGTTGAATAATTTTCCAAGAGAGAATTCATTCGAGGTGAACAAATTCAACGTCGTTTTGGTGTCATGATTAAGTTTGATAATTTTGGATTGCGAGCCTCCTGCTACTAATTGATAATCCTGTAACTTGATATGCAACCTTTTGATAAGAAATAAAAGTAGGATAACTACTTGTCCCAATGCAGCGTTGATTTCAGGCCAAACAACTCTATAGCCTAACCTGAAGCCATTGATAGTGCTATATTTTTCCGTGAACGAAATATTGAACACTTCATGGTAGATATTCAAGTTTCGCAATTTATCCAAATGCTTCAAATGGGACTTGTAGGAGGCTTTGAACTGTTCTAATCTGTTTAACTGTTCATCCAAATCTTGTTGTAGCAGATTCTTCAACTTGAGTAGTTCGGTTAACTCTGTATCATTCAAGTTTTGTAATTCTTGTTTATATCTCACCAAATCTTCTTCCAACTGGGACTTTTCTGTTTCTAGTAATTTCAATTCTACAAGTTTTGCCTTTTCTTCAAGACGTAATCTTTCCAATTCCTTTACCGATTCCTCGAGCTCACTCAGAGCCAGCTCTGAATTGTCGTCCTTTTCCCGTAACTTTTTTATGAAATTGAGGTAGCTTTCCTTTTCTCTTTGACTTTGGTCAAACTTGAGTTTATAGTTCTCGATTAATAAATTAGAGCAATCCTGTGAGAGTGGATGGGTAATATCTTGGTTCATGGAGAGAATCTCAAAGATATTCTGTAGAGCCTTAATCCTGGTTGAAAACGTGTGGCCCTCGTCGGCTTCTTCTTCATCTGTGAGCATAATAAACGAAGTATCATCTTCGGATTCGTCGTCCTCGCTCTCAATTAAACTTCGGCTGTGTATCGGCGTCACCCCATCTTTATTCACCTCGTTGTATAACTGTAATCTCTCTTGGGCTATGAACTCGGATGCATTCAACTGCTTCAAGATAATCATGTTTGATTCGTCGTTCAAATGATTATGATTCTTATTAATAAGAAGGTTAAGCTGTGCATGGTTGAGATTCAATAAACTGCCATCCAATTTAATTGGAACCTGACATTTCTGGCAGTTAAAGGTGTACTCCTTCATTACCTATTTGTATTTCTGTCTCTCTCCTCTACTCTAGCAAACGGTTACCCGGACAAAAAAACAGTATAAAATGCAATGCCCATCAAGTGAAAAAAAAATCAAAATGTATTTTGTAAATTGTATGTTTTATTACATTCTTTAGTGATGATAACCATTTGTTGCTTGAAGGCCATGGTCACTGTGAGCACATGATTTCTCAATAGACTACAACGGTATCTGATAAAAGAATATTTCAAGATGAAATGCTAACATTCTAGATGGGAAAAAGAGTAAATAAACAATCATTGTATTCTAGACCTCTCCCGCTTATATTATCAACGGAGAAGTACGGGGCGCTTCCCGAGCTCTTCCCGCATAATCCTATCTCGTGGATCTTCTATACGTGGAAGTGGGTAAAGATACATCTCTCTGCCCCTCCTCATAGTGAGTCCGTCAAGGTCCCTGTCTCGTTTGAAGACGGCGTGTTTAAAGTATTCGCCGATGACGATATGAATATTCTTTGGCGTAATGGTTTCTTCGGAAAGGGTTCGATGTCCAGATCGGAACCAACTTGGAAACAGCGAACCATCCAAAGATTAAATCTAGATAACCTGCAAAATAACACCATTCTGATGGAACAAATCACCTCCCTCAGAAGAGATGAACGTAAAAAATTCAAAGCTGAACGTTCCAAACTTCAAGAACTCGAAACCAAACAGAGATTAGGCCCGTTGACTGATCAGGAAACAGAGCTCTTGTCTTCGTTGACTGAAACAGTCGCTGCCTTGAGAAAAACAGACAGGCTTATGACTGCCGAACCTGCTGAAATTCAAATTCTGGAGGAGGATGCAGAATTATTTGATCCAGACACAAAACAATTGTACAAGAATTTGGAATTCCTTCAATTACAGCCTGTTGAAGTTCTTTACCTTGCATTTACCTTGGACATCCTCGATGTTCAAATCAGTGGGGAGTCCCTTGATTTATTGCAAATATTCAATTTGTGTATGGACCAGAATGACAATTTCCTTCTTGATTTTGCTGTTTACTACCATTACCGTTCTTTGGGCTGGTGTGTTAGATCGGGTATCAAGTTTGGCACAGAATACTTGTTGTATAAGCGTGGTCCTCCTTTTGCACACGCCGAGTTTGCTGTGATGGTCCTTCCAAATTCAGATACAGAACAGTTTGATTGGTTCCAAATGTCCTCCATAGGAAGAGTCATTGGAACTGTCAAAAAACAGTTGGTGTTGGCTTATGTCGATGGACCGCTGGCGGTTGATCTTACCTCTCCTGTTCCTCACAAACAGCTCTTATATGATTTGCTCTCCTCTTTCAAAGTAACGGAAGTGTTATATAGAAGATGGGCTCCTGGAAGAACAAGAGATTAATGTATACTATAATAGATTTTTACGAGTGATGAAATTTTGCAGCTTCTCTGTAGTTTTATCATTCCCGTGTGCACAATTAGCATCTAATTGGTTGTATAGTGTAGTGGTTATCACTTTTGGTTTTGATCCAAACAACCCCGGTTCGAATCCGGGTACGACCTTTTTTGTATTGTCAACTCTTCCAAGAGTTGATATGTTTGCTTGAAGAAATTTCCCGAATGTGTTTATTTTTTTATTTTAACATTTGTGATCCGAAATGACTAAATTGTCGGATTATTCTTAAAGCATAAGTTACTTTCTTCTGGTTTCGGTTGTAGAAGCTTTTCCTAGTCATCTTAGGTTAAGTGATATTAGTGGAACTAAAACGTAAGGTGTGTTGTAATATAAAAATTGGGAAGTAAGCAGACACAGTAGGTCTGAACATAAATACCTTTGGTATTATGTCAATTCAGAGAATCAATGAAACTACTGAAACACCCGGCATCGACCGTTAAGGATTCGTGGTAATTGCCTTATATAAATATTAGTCCTCACATTTTACTCATCGAAGATCTCTGATTAAAGATCTTTACATACATATGTACTATCTTCAGATAGTTGCAGATTAAGAAAAGTTTCAAGAAAAGGTCCCTTGGCCCAGTTGGTTAAGGCGTGGTGCTAATAACGCCAAGATCAGCAGTTCGATCCTGCTAGGGACCATTACTTTTTGCATCATGAGAAGTCACCAAGACTTCGCTATTCGCATAAATTTTTAACCCAAAATATATTGTGTAATCTTTCATCGAAAACTTCTTAACGAATTACAACGGAGAAATTACAACGGAGAAATTACAAAACGATTCTCTGATGCCGTGCATATATTTATTACTAATTTGAATCCACCAACAAAACTGCAAAGACGAGCTAGTACAAAGTATTATTGCCGCATACACAAAATACTCATACATATCAACGCTTTTCGTTTACGCTTGGGCCACAGCAACTGCTTTGATCAGCCATGTTTTATGTCTTTAATATTGTGCAACATCTTATTCGGCTATTGATAATTCTTGATGATAATTCGGGAGGCTAATTCAATCACTAATTCTACACAATATTGTATTTCACAGATTCACCCAATTTTCAGAAATCTGTTTTATATTGACTTGAATATAGAGTACGGTAAAGTACTCTAATTAAGGTTAATATACCCCGAACCTCGGAAGTTAATTCTGCTATTGCTTTATTAATTTTCCCAGGCTGATTCAGCCTTGTATCAATTAATCCTTTTAGTGACTCTTGACAGAGAATCTCTCTATATTTCTTATGACACTTAATCACTAAATACTTAATGATGAAAACCTGTCTGAGTCGGGACAAGCCACAGAGATCTCTTTGCCTCTAGAAGACGATCTTCTTTCGCCATTTATAGACTAATAACCGTTTTTCGGTAATTGCCTCGTTTCATCAAATCAACCGAACAACTAACAACGACCTTAAGTAGGTTCATAAATTTCACCGATTCTGCTTAGGTAATCAATACAGGCATATTACATACAACAATTTGCTGTATAAATTCGTCCTTCCAAGGGAGACTCCCCTGAGGAGTTCCGTCAATTAAGGTTCGTCTAGCAAAACCATTTCATATTAAGGTTGTGACCTGATTTGTAACGAAAGCCCGAGCTACTAGATGCAGGTGCATATAGAATATATAAGGACCTAGATTAGCTAGCTAGAAAGGTCTGAAGTTTTGACCTGTCTGAAGAAAGACTTTCCTAGTACTTAGATTCGAAATATACAAGGACTAAGAGATTGGTCCATATCAATCGTAAGGAGTACCACATCAATTGATACCGAGTTACCAATTGACCCCATTGGATTAGAACTAGACCTCTCCGAAACCCAGTCCCTTCTCGCTAAGTCAGCATAATTGATCAATATATATAACAAGCAATCAGAAAATAGGTTGTATAGTGTAGTGGTTATCACTTTTGGTTTTGATCCAAACAACCCCGGTTCGAATCCGGGTACGACCTTTATTTTTTGCATTCTTTGATTATATTTGTTTTGTGGCAGTGGTTGCAAAAACGATGTTTGTAATTTTTTTATTTTTATCAAAAAAAATGGAAATTTATGATTATTTTTGAAAATGAGAAATGAGTATGTGGAACTTGGAGAATTTAAGTTTCTTCGAAGATAGCATGATTTGATTTGGATTGGTGAATATAACTGGTGTATAAAGAGACAAATCGAGCCAGCATGTTAAACTGTTACTTATCAATAGAATCAGCGGATAAACCGAAGAAAGTAGAAGCCCTATTTCCATGGGTTAGCGGTGAGAGTTCAAGTAGAAGGTAGTGGCATGTACAGCTAATTACTATTTGTTAATGCATTTCCGAATATACGTTTTAAATGATAATTAGTATCATGAACAATTCTTCGTTTGTTAATTAAAACCAATTAATTTTCTGCTTACAGCTTACATTAATAATACTATTCAGCATTCAGTTTTTAGTGCATGCCATTACTCACTACTCACTTCGTTCGAGTTCGTTGTTCGTAGTTGGTGGTTCGAAGTCGCGGTTGCAATTTTCATATTTGTCAAAAAAACCAAAACTGAACGAAAACCAATCAAAGCCTTTATGGCCAAGTTGGTAAGGCACCTCACTAGTAATGAGGAGATCGTCAGTTCGACTCTGGCTGAAGGCATTTTTTTAAGGTTATCAATTCAACGGTTGATACAGAGACCTTATTTTTATTGTTTTCATTTGACAATTGCATTTGTGCGCGCACGACCTGTTATGAATAAAAAATTTCTTTTAGCGAGGTTTTCATTTAAATACAACAAATTCCCGAAGATTTTTCAAAGCAAAAACAAAAAGAAAAAGAGACGAATATTACATAAGCCATGTCAAATCTCAGTCATTTGATCAACAAAGAAGACGATTACAGTTATAAATATGAGGCAAAAGAATCCAAAGTAACAACAGAATATGGAAAAGAATTCGAGCAAGAAGTAAAGAAAGTAAAAGAAGAAGAGCCAGTAGAACCAGAACAAGCAGAGGATGCAAAAAATGAGGGCAAAGTGCCACAGGAAACAATACTAGCAAGTTTTGAAAAAATAAAGACACATTTCCCAGCTGCGCGAATCAAAAAGATAATGCAACTGGATGACGAGATCGGAAAGGTCGCACAGGCAACGCCAATTATAGTGGGAAGAGCGTTGGAAATATTCATGGCCAATTTAGTTGAAGCCAGTATAATTGAAGCTAAGAGACAAGGTGTAAAAAGAATAAGTGCATCACATATCAGAGCCGCTGTGGAGAATACTGAGCAATTTGACTTTTTGGTTGACGCTGTGGATAAATACCCACCGTTAAAGAATTAGCATGTATATAAATAATGGGATAATGGACGACACACCAAAGTAGTATTCTCCCGCCGCCTTGAACCCTCTCTCTTTTGATTTTTTTGTGTAACATCGCACGGTATAAAACTGCGGAGCGGACCTGATTAGAAAAAAAAACAGTTTTCAATGGTATCAACTACTAATCTTACGTCAAGACCATCATTCTTTGGGGCACCAGTGGCTCCGCCACAGGCCGATATATTCTATGTTGGTGTAGATGTGGGAACAGGGTCGGCCCGGGCATGCCTCATCGATACGAACGGGATAATTCTTGGATTGGCCGAAAGACCAATTACGAGACATGAGTTGCGTCCAAACTTCATTACCCAATCGAGTACGGAGATTTGGAATGCCATCTGTTTCTGCGTCAACGCGTGTTTGCGGGAAAGTGGCGTGGACCCAGCGCATGTGTACGGAATTGGATTTGATGCTACCTGCTCCTTAGTTGCTATTTCAGAAAAAGACGATCTGCCTGTGGGGGTTGGGCCCGACTTCTTGGATCACAAAGAGAACATCATTCTTTGGATGGATCACAGAGCCGAAGAAGAAACAAACATCATCAACGCTACGGGGGATAAATGCCTCAAGTACGTGGGGGGTCAGATGTCAATCGAAATGGAATTACCCAAGATTAAATGGTTAAAGCACAATTTACCGGGGGGAATTGCAAATGTTAAGTTTTACGATTTACCAGATTATTTAACTCACAAGGCCACAGGGTCGGAAGCTAGAAGTTACTGCTCGACTGTTTGCAAACAAGGACTTCTTCCATTGGGAGTGGAGGACTCAACGACCGGGTGGTCTCGTGAATTCTTGGAACAAATCGAATTACCTGAATTGGTTGAAAACGATTTTTCAAAGTTAGGCGGCATTCCTGGTAAAAATGGAAAGTTCTTGAGTGCAGGTGACATTGTTGGGAAATTAACCCAGACTGCTGCAGAACAATTGGGGTTAACTACAGAATGTATTGTTGGGTCCCCTGTAATTGACGCGTACGCTGGGTGGATTGGAACTGTTGCCGGAAAGGTTGATTTGCCGTATGTTTCCACCGGTGAGGGGATCTCCCAAGCTTGTGGAAGATTGGCCGCAGTTGCTGGGACATCAACTTGTCACCTTGCAATGACCAAAGAACCTGCCTTTGTTCTGGGGGTTTGGGGTCCTTACAAGGATGTGATGGCCCCAGGGTACTGGTTGGCTGAAGGTGGCCAATCCATTACAGGCCAGTTGTTGGCCCATGTTTTACTGATCCACCCTGCTCACAATCAGTTGGTTCTGCTTGCTGAAGTATCAAATGTTTCCAAGTTTGATTATTTAAATTTAACGTTGGAGAATTTGTTGGAGTCTCAAAACGCTAGATCGGTTGTGTCTTTGGCCAAACATCTTTTCTTTTATGGAGACTTCCATGGAAACAGATCCCCTATTGCAGACCCCAGAATGCGTGCCAGTATTATCGGTCAATCAATGGATTCCACCGTCAATGACTTGGCCATCCAATATTTCGGTGCTTGTGAGTTTATTGCTCAGCAAACAAGACAGATTATTGAAGAGATGGAAAAACTGGGTCATAACATCTCTGCTATTTATATGAGTGGAGGACAAAGTAGAAATGGTTTGCTTATGAGATTATTGGCTGATTGCACCGGAAAACCTGTCATAGTGCCTCGTTACATCGATGCTGCTGTTGTTTTCGGTGCTGCCATTTTGGGTGCTGTTGCTGCAGAAGATTCTGTTAATGAACACCTTTCCAGTAGGGGGCGTTCTCGTAGACTGTCTGTGTTGTCTACCCAAAAATCCCAAACAAACTTATTATACGGACAAACTGTGCAACAGGTTCATTCTCCTTATACCGCACCTACTGCCACTACAAGTACCACAAATGTTGCTTCCTTGGCATACTCCGGATCATTAAACCAATTCCCAACCGTTCCTGAATCTGTCGACTACTTTAACCAGAAGAGTATTGAAGAAGATTCAGAAGAAGATGAAGAAACTCTTAGTTTTGGTCTGAAACAGCAAACTCAAAAGAACGTTCAACACGATTTGACCCAGAAATTTTCAAACTTGGGTTTGAAACCTTTAAGTTCTATTAAGCTGCGTAGCAGATCTGCAACTCAGTCACTGAATCCTGGCGATAAATTATGGAGAGTCATGGAAAAAATGACTGGACCTGGTAAAGTAATTTCTCCTTCTCCTGCAGAACACCCTGATAGGAAGTTATTAAATGCAAAGTATAAAATCTTTTTGGAACAATGTTATAAGCAAAGAGAGTACAGAGATTTGGTTGATTCCATAGAGGCGGAAAATTTGAAATAATATGATTTTCTTGGATTTTGATGTAAGTGCTTCAAGGTACATCAGCTTACTATAACCGGACTGAAGTCATTAGCGTGCTACAAGCATTGGTACATTCTCTTGTAGAAATCAATTTCAAATTTAGATGAATGCAGAAACACCAATCTATTATCTTGGCATCAGAGTATGTGGTGGCTGTTAATTCTAATTACAAGCTTTACAAGGATGATACCAAAGATATCGGAATGCTATCTCCATCTATCATTCATTCCCCAATTCACTTTGTCGTAAGTCTATTAGATGAAATCTAATGACACAAAATATGACAAGGGTCCATATATGAAAGTGGTTATATTTATGTACGTAATATTATCTTAAAGTTTAAACGACCCTTCGATACTGTTAGAGATAATCGACACCCCCTAAAGTACATAAATTGAAAAATTGCATCCATTCACGTGCGATCCTGAAAGAATTTGGGAGATTATGCTAAAATTGGCTAGAGGAATGATAGAGGGTTGCCAGTACACGGAAAAGAAGCGTAATGCAACATAGCACATATTCGAGAAACTTATATCATAAAAACCTTCTTGGACATTGCTATACGGTTTATTGTTTTTTTTCTTTTTTGTAATTGTGGAGAGTAAAATAACGTAACATTTATGCCACAATAATACGAAAATAATATGATGAAATATGATGAAGCAAGTATCAGTATATAATACATTGAATCTGGAAGGTTAAAAAAGTATTGACGATAAATGTCTGAATTTCTTCATAAGATAGTAAGCATTACTAGTCAGGACGGTGTGCCTCAATCGGAGATTCCAGATCCTCAAGAGGCTGCAGGCTTACACCCACATCACACAAATAGATCATATTACAATGAACAACTGTCCACGGTAGTCCCCGAGTATGTTGAACATGAAGTGACTGTTGTTGATTGGGGAAAGAGAGTGGTTGGAAATCCTTTGGACAAGGCTAAGAATTACTTGACTTCTCTTTTTCCTATTTTAAAGTGGATCTTGCATTATAATGGACGGTGGTTGTACAGTGATTTAGTTGCTGGTATTACGGTGGGTGTTGTATTAGTTCCCCAATCTATGTCCTACGCACAGTTGGCTGGTTTGCCAGCACAATACGGTTTATATTCTTCGTTTGTCGGAGTCTTCATTTACTCTTTTTTCGCAACCTCCAAGGATGTTTCCATCGGCCCTGTTGCTGTTATGTCTTTACAAGTTGGTAAAGTTGTTGCTAAGGTTCAAAGCAAAACTAATAATGAATATACCGCCCCTGAAATTGCAACTTTTCTTTCATTGATTTGTGGTGGGATTGCGGCTGCCATTGGTATTCTTCGCCTCGGATTTATTTTGGAATTTATTTCTGCGCCCGCTGTTTTGGGTTTTATGTCCGGTTCTGCATTTTCCATCATTGCTGGTCAGGTACCTCCATTGATGGGTTACAACTCGTTGGTTAACACTAGAACTTCAACTTATAAAGTTGTCATCAACTCGTTGAAGAATTTGAAGCATTCTACAAGTGATGCGGCTTTTGGTCTCATTCCTCTTTTCATTTTGTACTCTTGGAAAATTGGGTGCGATATCGGCCAAAAGAGATCTCCTAAGCTTAAGACTTGGTTTTTTTATTTGCAGCAATTGAGAAATGCTATTGTTATCATTGTCGCTACTGCCATTTCTTGGGGTATTGTATATCCTAAGAGAAAGGCTTTTAGAAACTCTGGACTGAAGGGAAAATTCAAGCCTCCTATTTCTGTTATCGGGGAAGTTCCTCGTGGTTTGAAAAATGTTGGTGTTATGAACATCCCAGATGGTATCATTGGTGACATGGCCAGTGAGATACCTGTCCTGACTGTCATTTTACTCTTGGAGCATATCGCTATTTCAAAGTCTTTTGGAAGAATCAATGATTATAAAATTGTTCCTGATCAAGAAGTTATTGCTATTGGTGTCACCAATTTGATTGGTACTTTTTTCAACGCTTACCCAGCCACTGGTTCATTTTCCCGTTCTGCTTTGAAAGCAAAGTGTGGTGTTAGAACCCCTTTGGCCGGTATCTTTACTGGTGCTGTTGTCTTGCTTGCTTTGTACGCATTGACCAGTACCTTTTTCTACATTCCTAAGGCTACTTTGGCTGCTGTGATTATTCACGCAGTCTCTGATTTGATCAGTAATTATAAGGTGACCTGGAGTTACTGGAATATTTCTCCAATCGACTGTGGGATCTTTATTATAGCTGTTATTGTGACTGTGTTTGCATCCATTGAAGATGGTGTTTACTTCGCAGTTGCTGCCTCCATTGCTGTTTTATTATTTAGAATTGCATTTCCAAAGGGTCAATTCTTGGGTAGAATCCTGGTTGCGGAAGTTATTAACCCAGCCATTCACGCCAACTATACTATTAAGGATGATTACAATTCATCTTCTCAAGAATCTACCAAAGATGTTGAGATTCATCAAGTTTTATCTGCCGGTGAAAAGAAGAATGTGTCATTGAATGATGATATTCGTGCTGTCAGTACCAAAGATTTGATCCGTAACAACCCTAATATTAAATTCCATACGAGGTGGGTGCCTTTAAACAAGCATGCTATTAATGATAGAATCAATGTTCAACCCCCTCCACCTGGTGTGATTGTGTTCCGTCCAGTTGAATCCTTTGTTTATCCAAACTCCTCAAGACAAGTTGACCGTATTAGTGATGAGGCAAAGCGTATTACAAGACGCGGTAAGCCTTATCTTTATAAAGGTGCAGGCACAAGACCGTGGAATGACCCTGGTCCATTGCGTTGGAAAGTTCCTTTCTCAAAGAAGCAAGAAGAAGCTGAAGAACATGTTGAAGATGTTAGACCAATCTTGAGAATTGTTCACTTGGACTTTTCTTTGGTTGCTCAAACTGATGTTACCTCCGTTCAAGCATTGGTTGATTTACGTAAAGCATTGAATAGATACGCTGACCGTGAAGTTGAATTCCATTTCTCTGGTATCACTTCTCCTTGGATTCGTCGTGCTTTGGTTAGAGCAGGCTTTGGTTCAAATGAAGACGAAGGTTTAGTGAGTGAAACTACATATGTCAATATCGCTGCTGATTTTGATTTAGAAAATGGTTTAGACTCTGGTTATTATGCAGCTGTTGGTACTGATACCCCATTTTTTCATTATGATATTCCTGATTATAAGTAATAAATTTTAATATGTTTATTGGCTGCAAAATTGGCTGCAAAATTTGCCAAGTATTATTTTGCCTAGTATTATTTAAATTTGCATAGTGTTAAGTATTGGGTTAGGTAAGCTGTTACTAAATAGCTTGTAATACTTGATTGTATAGTGTTTGCTGGTTGATAGACACTTATTTATTTGTTCCGTAACTAAAAGGTACTTTTCTCGATCTATTCAAAGCGCTAATGCCCTACTTTTTATACGTCGGCCAAAATCCTGCCTAGATGAGCTTAACGAGTTCTAGGTGTCAGAATTGTGTTAGTCACAATCTGAACTCTATTACTCCGTATCAAGCTCGGTCAGGGCTGACGTAAGGTTTAAGCTGACATAAGGTATCACAAACCTCGAGTCCCTAACACATAGTATTATACATTAAATTAAAATGAAATATCTTCGGAAGTTTTGTCTTTCTCCGAATTAGCCTTTTCATCCAAAGTAAACTTTTCCTTTTCAATCTTTGAAGCAAATTCAGGATCAAGTTCAGAATTATAAAGAATAATTCCATTTTCTCTGGCTTTCTCTCTTTCTTCACGTTTGTAAAAATATAACACCACAAATGTCCATAAAGAAAGGGCTAAACCAGAAGAAGCCGTGAAACTGAAACCCTTCAAGAATCTAGGAGCTTCAACAGTTTTCCAAACCAAAACAGCTATCCAAGCTGTGGATTGCTGTGCAATTATATTCATGGAAACAAGAACAACTTGTCTTTCTCTGATATCTCTACGACAAATATCACCTTGCCAAGAGTATAAAACAGGAGCCATGGCCCATCCAAAATATTGCAAACAAAAGGCAAACCACTTTGCCCTTTCAGGAATATGCCAAATTGCAAGTAAGAGGTTACCTAACACATTAAACACTTGTGAAAAGATGATTGCAGCCCATCTTGAATTCAACAAGTCTGCAATCGAGCAAGTTAAAGTAAGCCAGATTAAACCTAAACCTGGAGTCAAAGCGGTATAATCTTGTAGTTGACCTTTACCGAAACGAGGAGTGACACCATCATCCTTTTTCAACGATTTCAACCACAAAGCGTACGAACCAGAAGTACCCGAAGAATTATTCCAACAAAAGGCATTCCAAATACAAAGAATGTAGATATGCCACAGGGAAAAGATGGATTTCCAGATATCCTTATTGAAAAAGTATTTCAACTCATTTTCCCTTGGTTTCGAACTCTTTTGATCGGATTTCATCCGACGTCTTGCGATTCTAATTTCATCATCGGATAAGAAGGGAGAATAGCAATCTTCGGGAGTGCCTGGAATCATGTAGAAACCAATGAAACCAACAATCAAGGAGATGATACCGTCCATGATGAAAATCCATTGCCATGCAGCGTGACCTCTGACCCCACCCAAGTTTCTTTCGATTGCACCAGATAACAAACCCGAGGTCAAGATCCCCAAGTATTGACCCAAGTAATAGAAACCAGCTCTTCTTGACACTTCACCGGTGCTTGATTTAAACCAAGATGCAAACAAGGCATGGTAAGCCAAGTAGGAAGGAGCCTCAAAGGCACCCACAAGAAACCTCAACGCTTTCAATTGAGGAACGTTCTTAACCTGCGACAAACAAATTGTAAGCACCGACCAGCAGATATCAAGTGAAGGCAACACATAGTTCAAAGGAAAAGCATAGAGAACATACATAAAAGGAATCTGAAACACAATGTTACCGATACTGAACATAACCCCGGTGTTGACGAAGTCATTACCCTTCATCCCAATATCTTCTTTCAACCCTCCAATATACGCATTGGTCAAGTTTGTTTGATCCAAGTACTTGACCCAGTAGGCCATGAGCGAGTACAACGTAAGAAGCATATCGATTTTGAGAATCACCCTGCGTTCTTCCGGGGTGTCGCTATCATGGAACCAATGGTACCATTTTCTTTGCGACCTTGTTTCGGACTTGACTCTGTATTCGTATTCATCAAAGAACTTCCACCATTTACGGCCTTTTTCATCACGATACTCATACACCTGGTTAGTCTCTTTGACCGAAATTTGCACCTCTTCGACAGGGTCCTTTTCCAAGGATGCCGCATCTTCGCTAGCGATTAAATCTTCTGGGAGGATTCTTTTCTGAGGAAGAAACCCCCATTTCATTCTCTGAAACGGATGAAGTACAGTAGACATGCAAGATAATTTACAGCAATTGTCATTTATTTAAATGAAGTGTGGCTAGATCGAATAATTACACAAATGCAGTGCTAAAAATTTTAATGAAACCTTTTCCGTACGCTATTGCCTTGATAGTCATGTACGAGGGCATATATAAAGGCATTCTATCGCACTAAATGGTATAATGCCACGTGACCCAAATCGGTCCTGAAGTCTAAGTCATTTATGTATAGAGTTTGTATATTAGTAATGACTCATGCAATAGAGCAAAATCCATTTAGGACATGCCGCCAATTAATATGCGATTCGCAGCCATTTTTAATTACTGTGGATCTAATAATTCTATAGTAACAAATTGAATATGTGGACTAATTGAATTAGTATTAGTGGAATAGTATGGTAGGTTAAAAGCTCCGGGTTCTTGGCAGTTTTTTGAACTTCCATATGTCCAGCATGCCCGATCCGATATGACGTTAGTGAACTTTATTTTCTCTTCTCTATAAGATATCAATAATTATAGAACAATTAAAAGATCGATGTATAATCATACTATTAAGAGATTGATATGATTGAAAGAATTATATTGAATTATACTATCAAATGATTGTACTATCAATTGAAATAGTATCAAAAGATTATCAATTGATAGTATCATACTTTTAAAAATTCATATATTATAGAACCATACAATCAAAACATTTATATACTATTACAACAGCCCAAACCTCATAACTCACTTCGCTGTTCGCATCATCATCTCACAAGAATATCACATTTTTCTCATCTTATCGCTGATTGAAATATTAACATTTTCTCAGCAAAAAATCAACGCGTCATGACGATAGAGAACAAACGAACAGCCGAAGATGTTGAGGAAACAGCTAATAAAAGAATCAAAAGTGAAGAAACTAAGCTAAAGAAAGAAACTGAAAGACTTTTAAAAGAAAAGAAGAAGGAAGAAGAAAGGCTAGAGAAAGAACGTAAAAAAGACGAAGAACGCATAAGAAAAGAACAAGAAAAGAAAGCTAAGGAAGAGGAGCGGCAAAAGAAGCTCGAGCAAAAGGAGAATGAAAAGGAGATGAGGCGGAAAAAGGCGGAAGAAGAGAAGTTGGAACGAGAAAAGAAGAAGGAAGAAGAACGACTTCGCAAAGCAGCAGCACAGGAAGAACGAGAAAAACAGCGATTGGAGAAGAAGAGGAAGTTAGAGGAGGAAAAAGAGAGAAAGGAGGAAGAAAAACGAAGGATAGAGGAGGAAAGGAAGAAGGCGGAGGAGGAAAAGAAAAAGGCGGAGGAAAGAAGCCAGATGAAGATCTCGTCGTTTTTCCAGACCAGGAAGCTGGCGCCAACCGAATCCATAAGCAAGACGTCAGACTACCTGCGAGACTTTCTTCCATTCTTCCAGCAGAAGAATGTTGTAATGCCTAAAAAGACGCAAATGGAGGATGCCGAATTAAAGCATGCAGAAGATCAGATCAACCTGCAACTAAAAGGCGCTGGCAACCTCCAAGAGTACTTCCAGGGGTTCCAAGTGAAAACGCAGGTGGTTGTGCTGACAATAACTCCGGAAGATATTGTGAATGCATTGAACAGCTCGACCAGCACTGAAGCACAGATCACAGACATGCTTGCACAGATGCCGCCTGTGAAGTACCTTAGCTTCTACGAGAATGCCAAGCCTGCGTACGTGGGAACGTGGTTTTCAGCCGCGCATCGGATCCAATTGCCCAGTCCAACAGATACTGCCACGACAGGGTTCGACTACGAGTACGACCTGGACCTCGAGTGGAACAAGGAGGACGAAGAGGGCGAGGACTTGGATGACGAGGACGAGGATGAGGAGGACTTGGTGGACGATGACGAAATCGACGACTTTGTGGAGGATAACGACTCCGCCGTGTCCAAGAAGCGCATCCATCTGTTGGTGGTGATCACAAAACTCAACGACGGCTCCAACAACGATTTCTTTGCTTCCTTTTCAACCTCGATCATGGCCAAGGATGTGGTGTTTCCTATTCCTGTGCCTAAGGTGGCTGCTGTGGTTGCAGATACCGCCAGTGCCCCCATTGCTGCAAAAACAGAAATAAATGTTTTAACACCTCAAAAGAAGACTATAAAGGATGCTGCCATCTTGGCTTCGCTTGCTGAGTTTATCAAGAAGAATAATGATTTCAGTATTGGGACGTTAGTTGAACTTTCCAAGAAGGAATTTAAAGATTTTACAAAGGCTTTATTGAAGAACACAATTCAGGATATTGCTGTATATAATAAGAAGACATCTACGTGGGATATAAAAGAGGACAGGCGAGGAGAGAATGGATCTAAGGAAGATAAGACAAGAATAAGTGAAATTAAGGAAACAGACAGTGAAATTAATGACGTCAATGAGACTAAAGATGTCGAAATCAAAGAGATCATTGAAATTAAGGAATGAAAATCAATCAAGGATATAAAGATTAGTGAGACCATATAATATATGTAAGAGATACAGTAATATGATAATGATGTATATTAATTTATGTAGTGTCTTTACGTGTAAATACTTATTGTACTTGTTCACTCTCAACTCACAATTGTGAATCTCACAACTCCCAACTCACAACTCACACCTAACAACTCACACCTAACAACTCACACCTCACAAACCTCACTACTACTTCGTTCGTAGTTGTTTGATGCTCGTTATTTTTGCAATCGCATCTCAAATAAAAATCAATGCACTTCACATCCACCCAAGTGCAAATACGGCATGAAGAAACAGTCCTAGAAGAAGAAAGACAAGCGTCAATCCAAAAGAAACTCCCCCTTATCCAAAAATACGCCAGCGATGTTGACACAGCGGTCCAACCTCAACTAAAAGTTACTAAGGTACGGAAACCCAAAGCACGTAAAAAGAAGAATACCCTTGAGGAACTAGCGCGCAGCCAGTTCTCCCAGAACAAACTAGCATACTTTCTGAATCAAAGCAAGATCGACCAATTCCTCCTGGGGATCCAGGACAAGGCAGACGTCACGAAGATTGATCCAGAAACCTCGAACATATACACACGCGAGGACTGGATCCAGATCTTGAGGCATATCAAAGACAAGTTCCCAGATTTGGGGCCGTCTGGAAAGAAAAACTTGAAGTGGATCATGTCACGGATAGCGACGGACGAAGATACGGACGGGGGTCTTTGGTCACAGGCCTCCACGCGTCCAGAAACGAGTTTTACAGAGGAGGACTTGCGGTGGTTGTATGACTTGGATGACGAGCAGATGACTGCGGAGCCAAATGCGGGATCATTTGACGAGCTGTCGTTGTTTGTAACGACGCTTTCGCAGGATGTGTTGGGGCCGGTCGAACAGAAGTTTGAGCACTCAAGGGAGTATTCGAGGGAGTTCTCAAAGGAGTTTTCAAAGGAGTTTTCAAAGGAGTTCTCAAAAGAGTTCTCAAAAGAGTTCTCAAGAGACTTCTCCCCATTGGAGGCGTTGAGGGCATCTCGTGAATTGCGGGAATCATTCCAGGAATCTTTAAAGGGATCGCGGGAAACATTAAGAGAATCAATACAAAGCTATGAACCGCATGAAGCAGCAGTGGACTCACCATTGGAGTCACCTCTACAAGAACCACGGCGGTCGCCTTTGGAAATCCCAGCATCCCCCGATCTATTCCCACCACTGCAAAATAGTGAAGTACTGGATCTGGAGCCGGACGCCGAGCCGTTGGAATTGCTCCTCCAAACGCCAATAGTGCCCAGCTCAAGACAACAGGAAATGGAACAGAACTCAATGTATAGCTTTCCTTTTGCAGACAGCAAAGCACAGATCATCGAGGTTGAAGATAGCTTGGATATTAAAAATAACAAGCAGATTAGAGAGATTGTTGCCAAGAACCAACGTACACCTGTGATTTCTCCGTTTATAAACCTCAAGCCGAGTTCAATTCGCAGCGAGGTGGTGTTTTCTGAAGATGAGTATTTAACTGCAAGATCGCAACTTGAGGATCTGTTGGTGTCTTCGATGCCTGAACATCATGATAAGAAGAGAAAGTTATTACACACCACTCGGTACCAAGTGATGAGCAATTTACGCTTCAGTGGGTACGAGGATCCTGAGAATAGAATTTCCGTCAAGCGAGTACAATCAGAGAAGGTGGTGA
Organism: [Candida] smagusa; assembly: GCA_030566775.1. Classification (NCBI taxonomy): domain Eukaryota; kingdom Fungi; phylum Ascomycota; class Pichiomycetes; order Serinales; family Debaryomycetaceae; genus Kodamaea; species [Candida] smagusa. Next base: position 75,277 of record JAKUAW010000002.1, on the reverse strand, counting down.
TTGACCTGGATGTCGAAGTTCCTGATCTGGAGGATGATGACGATCATAACATTAGTATTTTAGAGGTTACCAGGGAGGTCGACGATCAACCTGTTTTACAGGTTCCTTCGAGCCCGGTGGAGGAGGGTATTCTTAACTATTTGGGTGATGGCCTGGATTCTTTGGATGTTCCTGCATTTTTGGAGATTGTTAGTGAGAATGAAGATTAGCATGGTGAATCAAGATTTCTTACGAGATTAACTTGATTGCGAAGTGAAACAAAAGAACTTAGGCGATTCAAGTGAACTCCAAGTATGAACATGTACACTTGATACTCTTTACTCTTATAATTCCTTTGGGTGTATCCGTTTAGCTCAATCTTTGCCTTTAATAATTCTTTAAATTTTACAAAACATAATAGATACTGTATTTTGACATAATCAGCTTTGACTAACTATTGTTAAGAGGATATAGTACACTCTAAGCTCACTCTAAGCTCACTTTGAACTCACTCTGAACTCACTCACTCTGAACTCTGAACTCACTCACTCACGTCGTTCGTTCGTACGTGAATTCAGAAACGACAAATCACAGAAAAAATTACCATGACTTCTCAAGAACCCACAAACCTTGAATTATCAGAAGAACGTGCCGCATCGATCGGATGGTACTTCATCACATCATACTACGACTTCTATAACTCCAACATTGAAAATATCCATCGTATTTATCAACAAAATGCCAGCATTTCTCATGGAGCATTCCCAGGTGTAGAAAGTGAAAAGTCAGTTCACAAAGCACAAGGCATAGAGGCCATCAAAGCTAGATTCGGGGAACAAGACGTCAAGTCCAACAACAATAACCGTATTGTAATCACTTCCGCAGCATTCGAAGTGTCTCTTGGCCATAACATTTTAATTGTTGCATTTGGAGAGTGGGCAAAAAACGATTCACCATACCACCAGTTCACTCAAACGTTTATCTTGACGCCTGGTAAGAAGGAGAACACATTTGACGTTGCCAACGATGTGTTGAGATTCATCGGCGAAAGCAAGCCCGATGAGGTCGATGTGGATGAGGTTGTTGCAGCCGAGGTGGCTGTGGAGGAGGCCGATGAACAAGAAGAGGCTGTCGAGATTGAAGAAGAGGAAGAAGAGGAGGAGGAGGAGGAAGATGACGAGGAGGACGTTGAGGTTATTATTGCTGAAGATAAAGTAGAAAAGAAGGCGGACAAGAAAGAAAAGAAGGAAGAAAGCGATGAAGGAACACCTGAACCTAGCGAGACCCAGGATGCCAGCCAACCTTCAGCCCCAATTTCATGGGCTGCATTGGCCTCGCAATCGTCCACCGTCAAGCCTACCAAAGCGGCTGCTAAGACTGTCAAGAAGCCTGCCGCACCTGCCCCTGCCGCTGCACCTGCCAAGGCTGTGACCAAACCTGCCAACAAAGGAGACGGCTTCTACCCCATCTACATTCGTGGAGTGGGCTTATTGAAGCCTGAGCAGGTGGAAAAGTACCTCACCAAGAACTTTGGAGAGGTGAAATTTTTCCAAAAGAGTGACAAGATTGCGTTGGTTGAGTTCCATACCGCGGAGGCGCAGGAAAAGGCCATTTCCGCAAAGGAGGCTACAATTGATGGTAATACCTTTACTTTGGAACCAAGAGAACTGAAGAATGGCGTGGGCTATGGTTATAAGAATGCTTTTAACGGTGCTGGGTTCAAGAAGTTTAAGGACGGGAAGGAAAAGCCTGTTGGGCGTGCTGCCAAGCCGGAGAAGTTTGGAGTTAAAAAGAAGAGTAGAGCTGAGTGAGGTGATATAGCTATGCACTATACACTAGACTACGAACGCTACCAACACTACGAACAACGAACACTACGAACGAAGTGAGTGGTGTGTGTAGTGCGAGTAGTGTGCGAGTAGTGTAATAATACAACAATTAATAGTAGAGTGAATTAGTAGGGGAAGTATGGACTAAAATGTGAGTATTATGTAAATAGACTAAAATTATCTCACATTACTTTGTTCGTAGTGTTGAATTAGAGTCTTCAATTTCTTTAGGAATCATTTCTTTTGGAATATTCAATTTCTTTAGGAATCTTATAATTAGAACTTGCTCATGATTAACAATTCACTATTTCACTCATAACTTATCTAATCAATTATTCTTTCACTCAATCTTCTACGCAATCTCTCACTAAAACTCACAATCTTACTCACATTCTAACAACTTACTCACATTCTCACTCACAATCTTAGTCGCATTCTTACTCGCAATCTCACTCACTCACACACTCACACTCACAAACTCACTCGTTCGTTATATTGTGAGATCGTCGTTCCGCAAAAATAAAAAAACACATCATGAACTTCCTACGCCAAAGACGGAAATCAGAAGATGATGAAGATGATATACTAACATCAAACATCCCCCAAACGCAGAAATCACGTAAACCCCCCAACACGGCATTCAGACAACAAAGATTGAAAGCATGGCAACCAATCCTCACCCCACTGCTGGTGATCCCATTGCTATTCTTGATCACGATCATATTTGCACCACTCGGAATAGCCATCATATATACAACATACAACACGCAAATGCTTAGTATCAACTACTCAAAATGTGCACTGTTAGCTACTTCAGACAAATTCACTAACATCCCAAACAAATACACTAGTTCTCACTTTCTGAAGAGTGCCAATCCAGAGTTCAAGTGGAGAGTGCAAAACAATACTGACGATTCTGGAGAAGTACAACAATCGTGCCATGTGCAGTTTACAGTTCCACATGATATC